>CM053787.1:265843412-266540912 GCA_028749045.1 Cupressus sempervirens | reverse complement strand
ATTATATAACCTAGAAATTTTTTTGATATAAATTTTGAAAAAACAAGACACAATTATTGAGGTGAAAAAAACAATCAAGTCCCAACATAATTTTCAAGGGAAAAGCATAAAACAAATAATTTTTTGAGGCAAAAATATTAAAACCCACCATATAATTTTTTGAAGGGGAAATTTTTTTAAATCTATCCTCACAAGATTGGCAAACACTAAATTAGAGCCTTCATGAGTTGAGTCATGTGCAAAAAGTGAACCCAAAACTCACAAGATAAAGTGTAATCTTGGGGCTCCCAAATAGAGATAAAATATGGGTTTGAGATAAGTCATTAACAAAACAAAGTCACATAGGCCCAAATTCCTTGGTCACAAGTACACAAACAACCAAAAATATGCATGTTCAATAAAAATTAGGTGTTGGTGCTACAAACTCTCCTAAAAATGATCTAAAGAGAAACAATGAATGAGAATGAAAGCTTAAGCCAAAATATCTACAAAGTTGAGGTTGCAAACCAAGAGCTAGAAATATTATGGATGTGAGCATGGAGAGAAACAATACGGGTTCAAAATGTTGGCTATTTAAGCCACAATTTTATAATATAATTGTGAATCTTTCAGACTATCCAGAAACCCTTATATTTTCCTAAATAAAGCTCATGATTTTCAACAAACAGATCCCATAAAAAATATAAACCATATTGTAGATCATGCCCAATTTTTTTTTTTTCCGTATCTGCAACAAAAAAACTACAACCTCTCAGAAATGATTTCAATAAAACCTCAATGATTTTTGCTTAAGGTCAGGCTCTCCCATAAGGAAATCATACCTAGATTGAATGTTTCTCTAATACCATAAAACTTGAAATTTCTCACCTCAATTAATGGATTCAATAGGTACATACAACAATTTACAAGAGCTTAAAAGCGAAGCTAAAGTATTTTAAAGATAGATGAATAAAATAAAAAATTAAAATTAAAACACTTAAATGGTCATTAATAGATTCAACAAAGCTAGCTTAAAAAATATAAAAAGATACTAAAATATAAAAAGAATCTAAAATATTCTAATAGTACCTAATACTTTTACAATTAAATTAGCTACATTTTATTCCAAACCTTAAGTATGAGTTGCAAATATCAACTACCAATACAACTGGAATTGATGGGTTATCAAATAAACTCGGCTCATTTTCAACTTTGCTTCATAAATTAGATATAGTTTTCTTCATATCTCAAACTTAAAAAAGTTGAATTCATTAAAAATATCTAGTTTGAAAGTGGGGCAACCATCAAAATTTTGGTGGTCTTACCATCATTGAATCATAGGAGAACCTATTCCTAACACCTTAGTTGTCAACTATGGAAACCTTTAGAGATGTGATTTTTCTATTTGAGTACAAATTGTGTACAATGTTAAGTAGGAAGTGTGGGGCACAATGGATTGTTGAATGCAAAGAGAACAAGAGTTTTAATTGCACCATTTAGTGGCCTTTCTTTGGATGCTCAAAAATCATTTCCTCCCCAACTAATTGATGATAGTTAACTCCCTATGTAGATAATACCAAATATTTAGTAATTTTTGTTAGAATGATTAGAATAACTGAGAGCATTGGGGGTGGATCAATTATCCTCAAGTCTAGATGCACCAATTCAAATTGTACTAACTTTAAACAACTTAAACAATCTCATTAAACCGTTTGGTCTATATAGCATCTCTTCAACAACTTAACATTTTGTTCATTATTTTACTCTCTATTATGTATATGTGTCGACTAACCAAAAAAGAGAGTATAAAATAACATGAATCACAACATAACATTCACACAAGTAAATGACACCAAGATTTAGTGTGGAAACTCAATTTGGGAAAAACTACCAATAACATGCTACCAACTTTTCACTCTTCTGAAGTGAGCTCAATTAAGAGCCAACCCTATTAAAGGTCACAAAGACACTGTTAGGTGTGACCTTGTTAAAGGGTTGAATCACCTTGTTAGGAATGGCCTAGTCAAAGGACTTTAGATCATTTGATTAGGATGCCACCTTGATTAAGGGATTTACAAATGACTATTAGGTCAACCTTAATTAAAGGATTTTGACTACCACAATGGTAAGAAAGTAACAACATTTTGATATGTAAAGACACAACTCACTTTGCAAACTCAAATCTCTATTCGGCTCATGGTGGTTCATTGACTGGACTTCATGATATTTTCTATCTCTGATCTACTTGGAAAGCCTTTAAGCAATCACACTTTATAGGAACTTCACAAATTCTCTAATCAACTAGATGAAAAAATAAGTAACTTTAATATTTTATCGCTTAAATATTGTTGTACATCTTAGGGTTAGATTAGATTCATCAAATCTTATCACCATTTTTCCTTCCTCATCTTCTTGACACTTCTAGAAACTTCTCATCAAATTCTTGTCTTTGATTGCATAAAAAACTCAATTCTTGCATTAATTATGTTAGCTTGTTAATTCTTATCTTTAATATGTTTTGACCAACTCAAAATTTCCAATATGCTGGCCTCAAAACTTGATTCTTTCACAAATTGTTATTTTATTGACACTCGGTCATAATTGTGTTCTTTTGCTTGGTCATAAATGGATTTCTCAGTCTCTAATGTTTTGTCCATTGCTTGGCTTGCACTGGCTCACTCAGCCTTCACTATGTTTGGTTGTTACTCCATATTACCTATTGGAAATATTCAATATGTGATAAGTTACTGAGAGGGGAGGGGTGAATCAGTAACTCTAAAACTTTTCCTTAAATTTACCACACATCCATCTATGCTACTGCATACATTAGTTTTGAAAGATAAGACATTCATCACACAAAAGAACACAGTATTTTGGTGACCCAGAAACCTTCCAAATAGAAAGTAAAACTGGGGTGGGGATGATACCCACAAAACTTCAATATTGTAGCATAAAGTTGGCCTATTAAGGCTTACATTGACCACTTTTGGTGATCTTCCTTGTTAGGAGCACAAAGGATTGCTAGGTCCACCTTGTTAGAGGATTTGCAAACATACAATGAAGTATGCACTTGGTTAAGAGATTTGTACAAAGACTATTAAGTCTACCTTGTTAGAGGATTTAGAAACTGATTCACCTATTAAGATGAAGCAGTGGATCTACTTACAACTGATTGCTGATAAGATCCTTTATGCATTGATCACTTTATGTGATGGATATAACTTTTCTGCCTCTGTAATGACCTTGTTGTATTCCTTGAACTGATGCTAAAAATCTTTCGCATGTCCTTCTCATTATTTTGCTATTGCTTCCACACGTTTGATATCTTACAATACACCTTATAGATATACCTTTCAAATTTACAAAACTGCAAGGTCAGCCAAAACACAAGTGAACAAATATATTAAAAATTCAGCCTAATAGCAAATAACTCGGGTTCATTGAACTGACTCGATGACCTTCTAATACACAGAGTCCACTACATTACTCGGCATCATCATGCACTCGGTAGAATTGAAGACTTGGTCCATACTAATCACTCGATGTACTTCTAAACTCGGTGACCACTGGTGACTTGGTAGATGTAGTGTCACTCGGTAGATACTGAGTTTAACTTGCTTCACTCGATAAACACTATTTCTTCCAATACTCCATTTACACAAAATCTGCATGACACAAGCTTACTGCTCGGTAGACACTACTGATCTTCATATTGCTTATATTCGCTCGATAGCCACTATCTGCTCGGTGTAAACTAATGAACTCTTCAAAGCTTGGTTAACACTGGAATGCTTAGTGAGAGTAGAGAATTAAGTGCTGAGCTCGGTAGCTATACTGATATGGATAAGTGTTGTCACTAATGGAAATACTAACTTAATGCCAACAATCTCCCCCTTTCACATTAGTGACAAAACACTTATAAGCCAAAACATATGTATATAAACTGACTCACTAATTTTTTGAATTTTGGTTTTTCAAAATTGATCTTTGTAAAGCTCTTTGTAAAGCTGTTGCATATACATTTCTACATATATCTCCTTGATGACACATAATGTATATGCAAAGATACTTATGTACATAGCTATATACATATGCATGCTAACTATATTGAGTGTTATCTCCCCCTATCACTTATACTGATATCTCTCATTATATACAGAATTTCCCTTTGTGCTTATACTGATATCTCTCCCCCTTTTTGACAGTAATGCCAAAGGGCTACATGTACTATCTATATAGTTTCACTAAAATGAGAGAGAAATTCTTGATGTACCTTAAGAATGAGGGCGAATGAGGTATCCCAATTCTCTTGCAAAATTTTGCAGGTGGAGAGAGCAATCTGAACTTCTGCTGATAATTTGATCATGTGATTAGCCACTGAGAAGTTCTAATCCTGGACCAATGTCTTGTAATGAGCAATATGTTTCTACATTGTATCCACTATTGGCAAGATCATGTTCCGAATATCAATCAATGTTCCTCTTATTCTTGCTTCTTCTCTTAGAAGTTCTGCCTGCACTTCTAGTAGATATTTCATCTTGGTGTGATGAGAGGAGCTGGAAGAGGGGTCAGCCTACAACTTTGATGCACTATATTTCATGTCAACATCAATCTTATTTAGCTTCTCCTTTATTTCATTGGTAAAATTGGACATATCACAAAGTTTGGCAAAAAGTGATGTGGCATTACTAAAAGAATTTTCAGAATTACCCAAAAATGTGGACAACTCCACTTGTTTGATTGCAATCTACTGAGCAATATGCTCTAGCACCTTGGTATCAAACTTCCTTTCAGGTTTTTCAATTAGTTTCTCTTGTCTATAAAAGTCCTCATTATATTTCTGTAAAGCCTCTTCTAACTGAATCAAAAAATGTTGAGTGGAATCCACTTCAATACCTATAGCATTTGTAATTATATTCTTGGCATTTTCAATTATTTTGTACTCCTTATCCCTTTCAGACCTTAGCTACTTCTGCGTAGCTTTCTTCTCTATGAGTTGACTGGCTAACCTCATTTCTTTGATAGTAGTAGTCTCATAGTCAATCTTAGGTATTATTATCTCTGTGTCTAATTAAATGTCTTCTTCAATTTCCTTTCCAGTGATCAGAAGTTTCAATGGTTGCCTTTGTTTTAGTTTACTGATGACTGGTTTGACTTTTGGAACAGGTACAATAGTAGAGATAGAAGGGTTAGCAATGAAAAATAGAATAGGGATTAAGGATTGAATGCCAATAGAAGTACTAACCAAACCAAAAATTGAAACACTTCCCAAAAATGGTGCCTGACTTGATAGAATACCCATAGAAGTGTCTAAACTTACTGGAATCAAAGTAGATGCAGACAATACTGATGAAAACAAAACTGTAGAGCTTATTGGAATCGATGAAGACAAAATTATAGAACTTACTGATGCACTAACTAAAGATGCAGAAGCAGAGGGAGCTAACTCAGTAGCTGAAGAAGTAATAGTCAACTCAGTAGATGAAGTGCTTGACACTTCTATTGCATACACTTGGAGCTGGGAGGTGATTGGTGAAGATTGAGCAATTGATGTTGTTGTTGTGCTCACAATCTCACTAGTAGAAGCTATCTCCATAGATGTGACAATATGTGGTGGAGTGTGAGGAAGAGATGCAATTGCTTCTGCTGCAATTCTAACTAGATCATCTTCCTCCTTTCCTTCTTCATCCATTTCTTCTACTTCCTCCTCCTCTTCCTTCTTCTCTTCTTCTTCCTTCTCCTCCATTAGAGCATGCAATTCTCCTTCAGTAACTGTGATGGAAGGAGTGTTGTCATCATCATCATCATCACTATCATCATCTTTAATTATAACAGTTTCATCTAATGGCTTGTTTAGATGATATACATCTCTCCAGACGTCTGAGGCATGCTTAACCACTAATTCTATGTTATTCATTAATATAAAACATGAGCTAAGCTTTAGAATCATTATGTCTTCATGCTCTTTTATTGCCTTCTTTACTTCAACATTAGTCAAATTAGGTACTAACTGTCTCTCTCCAGATGTCTAAGGCATGCTTAACCACTGATTCTATGTTATTCATTAATATAAAACATGAGCTAAGCTTTAGAATCATTATGTCTTCATGCTCTTTTATTTCCTTCTTTACTTCAGCATTAGTCAAATTAGGTACTAACTGTCCCAACTATTGTTCAAAGATGTCTTTTACAGTTTGCACCATGTTCTCCCATCTGACTTGAATTTTGGCAAAAAGATCTGCATGAATTTGAGGTTTCATTTGAGTAGGGGAGTATTTCCAAATACCTATCTTCTCCATGACTAAGTCCTCAATCTCTTTTTGTTCAGTTGGAGTTTGAGTCTCATATTTGAGAACTTTGAAATTACATATTCCTGCTCCAACTCTTAGTTGTTTCATCCTTTCCTCAAATGCAAGTGGAGAGCGAATGAATACTGGTTCACTTTTACCTTTCCTACCTCTTCTGGAGAACACTGCAGTTGGTTTCTTTTGAGGTTTAGTGATAATCACTCTACCTTTCTTCCTTGCTGGTTCCTCTTTCTTTGATTCTTCTTCTTTACCTTCATCATATTCCTCTTCTTCATCCTCACCCTTGCCCTCGGTAAGCATTAGAGGACCTTCAGCTGTCTTCAATTTTGCAATCCTCTTCTTACCTCTGCTAAGAGCTTGAGGAATCTTGATACTGAGCTCTATCCTCTTCTTGGCTTCCTCATAAGTGACAAATGTAGGAAGATTTGGATTGGCTGGTTCATTTACTAAAGCCTCAATGATGTCTCTAGCTTCATCAATGTTAATTTCATAAGGCAATGGTTTTACCCATGCCACTCTCGGTATGACTGCTTGAATGTACACTCCGTCGCAGTCCACCATGAAGCATATGTCATCCTTGTAGTCTTCCACAAGCTTGGGTGGGATTCATAATCTGTTATTCATTTTTTCTTTGAATGCCTTAAAATAATTATCCAACACCCTTTCAAAGTTTTTACCCATTTCTTCAATAAATTCATTTATCTGATAAAGAACAGGGGTGTCTTTCCTCTATACGACTATACCCTAAGATGGAAATAATTTTTGAACATAAAAGAATAAATAGGTAAGCAATGAACTGAACTTGAAGGAATTATTTTTGGAAGTCTTCGCACTTTCAATGTTTTTGTTCAATTGCTTCAGTAATACATCTGACAAATCAAATTCAAGGTTCTTCTTTATAACCTTGTATGCTAGGTTAACTGCCTCACAAGGAATGTTGTTTGACCGAATTGAGTTGTAGATCTTATGTGCAATGATATGGATGCCAAACCTAAGCTCTATGTCAGTGACATTGTTTAGTTTCAAATCTCTAACATCCCACTCGGCTAGGGTTTTCTTTTGTAGTTCCTTCTGACCTAGGGTTTTGGTTGACTTGGCTTTGCTTAGTATTGGCAGACCTGTAACCTTGTGTATCATCTTCTTTGTAATCAGAATGGATTGCTCCAACCATAATTGACCATTGTGAAACCGACTCAATATGTATCTTATCCATTTCACTTGGAAATTTCAAGGCATGTGAGGGATATGAGTTAATCCTTTAGCTTCCAAATGTTTATGCTCGAGTTTCAAAACTATGAATACACTTTTTTTTGCTAGGGCAGTATCCATTTCTAATGTCCCTAATTCTTGAACAAAACATTTACAGTGAGTTCGTATGTCATTAATTAGGAGTACCTTAGGCAAGCTTTGTGATTGAGCTCCGTAAGGATCAAGTGATTCAACAATGACCAAAATGATTTTGAAGTTTGGTGCTTTCCATTCGATGCCCTTAACTAGCATTTCAAAACCCTTCTTTAGTTTAGTCTTGCTTCCAGTGGTAGACACCATTGCTACTCGGTAGATAATAAGATTCGTGAAGATCTTGCTGCTGAATTGCTTGAAAACACTACAATGCTCTTTCAAATTGTTCTACTCTTCAAATGTTGTGGATGAGATGGAAAATGAAGTTGAAATTGCCCTTTTTGTTGAGAAATTTTCATAAATGCTCAGCATCATTATGACAAAGTGTGTGATAGACTGTCATCTACTATCCTAACTTGGCAAGAGTATCAACTCGGCGAACAAACCAAATTTCCTTTACTCCCAACCTCACTTTGTAAGGTCTATGGCCAACCTTCCTTGGTGGAGTCTAATGCAACTCAACGAAGGATAACCTTTCTATGATCCTAGTGCATCTAGAATACTGATTAGATCATTTGCATTCCTCAAATTTCTTGGAACTGCTTATGATTTTCTTGTTGAGTATAGCTCCAATATATTCTTAGGAGTTTAGTTTGAGGGGATGGAGTCACCCACTTCTTGAGTGACTTCACTACCATGATTTGAGCTTGTATCCTTAGTAGATTTAAGAGTCCATTGCTGCCTCATTTGTTTCCTTATATTGTCAGCCCTTGTTTTCTTTTCATCTTCAACTTTGCCTATATTCATGCAGTTTTTAGCTATATGACCAAGTTTAGTGCATGTCTAACACCTTATAGTAGTATCTTTCTTTCTTAGGTGATGCCTTGCACAATTTATGCCAGTGTGTCCATATTCTCCACAATAATGACATCTGCACCAGGTATTGTAGTTCCATCCAAATATTGCTTTTACAAATTGTTCAGCTAGATTAAATTATTTGGATCTGCATTGAGATGCCTTGTGACCATGTTTTTTGCATTTGTGACATTTACCTTCAAATTTTGGTTTCTCCTTGCATTCATTGGCTTTGTGACCATGCTGATTATAGTTATAGCACTTTCCATTGAATTTTCCTTTTCCATTGCTCTAGCATTTGTTTGATGTATGACCAATTTTCTCACAATGATTGCATGAGGGTTTTTTATTCCTTTTTGCACCTTTCTTGGAAGATTCACCTTGTTCTTCATTGTATCCAAGTCCTGCTTTACCTTTTTTCCTATGAAAATTTTGCTCATTTTTCTACTTCAATTGATTCATGTCTTCTTGTGATTTCAACATTCTCTCATCAATTTTTTTTTTCAGCATTTAGGTCATTTTTCAATTTTTCAACAATTTTCTTTTCACATCTCAGTTCTCTCATTATTCTTTCATTGATTTCCATTTCATAATTTAGATCACTTCTTATTCTTTCATTCTGTGATTTGAGAATTTTGATTTCTTCATTTGCTCTAGTGATTTGATCAATGAGGTCTTTATGTTGATTGGATTGATTCTGTTCTTCATTATTTCTTGCCTCCAAGTCTTCATTTGCCTCATTCTTTTGTTCCAAAATTTCACATAGCTTGATTGATTGAATTTCTTGTTCTCTTTTGAGTTTCCTTACTTCTTATTGCAGAGAGCCATTCTTTGCTAGGAGTTCCTTGATTGCCTCATTAGCTTCATTTGAGATGCTTGATGGGAAAAAGTTTTCAATCTTTTCTTCAACATATTGATGGTCATCCATTTGTCTTGCAAGTTCCTTCCTTCTTTTTTGGGATTGGGAAAGATGCTCCTTTGTTTCTTTGAGTTGAGCTATGGCCATCTCTGGATCTAGTTTTTCATTTTCAATTGCCTTGTCAAGTCTGAATATCTCCATTTATTCTTAGATCTTTCCTCAAGCTGTCAAGCTTCTATCCTAAGAACCACAAAGCTCTGATACCAATTGTTGGAAATATTCAATATGTGATAAGTTACTGAGAGGGGAGGGGTGAATTAGTAACTTTAAATTTTTTCTTAAATTTACCACACATCCATCTATGCTACTGCATACATTAGTTCTGAAAGATAAGACATTCATCACACAAAAGAACACAATATTTTGGTGACCCAGAAAACTTCCAAATAGGAAGTAAAATTGGGGTGGGGATGATACACACAAAACCTCAATACTACAAAATAAAGTTGGCCTACTAAGGCTTACATTGACCACTTATGGTGATATGCCCTATTAGGAGCACAAAGGACTGTTAGGTCCACCTTGTTAGAGGATTTACAAACATACAATGAAGTATGCACTCGGTTAAGAGATTTGTACAAAGACTGTTAAGTCTACCTTGTTAGAGGATTTAGAAACTGATTCACCTATTAAGATGAAGTAGTGGATCTACTTACAACTGATTGCTGATAAGATCCTTTATGCATTGATCACTTTATGCGATGGATATAACTTTTCTACCTCTATAATGATCTTGTTGTATTCCTTGAACTAATGCTGAAAATCTTTCGCATGTCCTTCTTATTACTTCAATATTGCTTCCACATGTTTGATATCTTACAATACACCTTACATATATACCTTTCAAATTTACAAAACTACAAGGTTGGCCAAAACACAGGTGAATAAATATATTACAAAGTTGGCCCAATAGTAAATAACTTGGGTTCACTGAATTGACTTGATGACCTTTTGATACATGGTGTCCACTACAGTACTTAGCATCATCATGCACTCGGTAGAAGTGAAGGCTCGGTCCATACTAATCACTCGATGTACTTCTAAACTCGGTGACCACTGGTGACTCGATAGATGTAGTGTCACTCAGTAGATACTAAATTTACCTTGGTTCACTCGGTAAACACTATTTCTTCCAATGCTCAGTTTACACAAAATCTACATGACACAAGCTTACTGCTTGGTAGACATTGTGTAGCTTACTAGACACTGCTAACCTTCATATTGTCTATATTTGCTTGGTAGCTACTATCTACTTGATGTAAACTGTTGAACTCTTCAAAGCTAGGTTAACACTGGAATGCTCGGTGAGAGTAGAGAATTAAGTGCCGAGCTTGGTAGTTATATTGATATGGATAAGTTTTGTCACTAATGGCAATACTAACTTAATGCCAACAATTACCTTTGTCTTTCTTGACCATAACTATCACTTGGTTAATATTGTTTTCTCGACTATCTCTTAAGTTCCTTAATCTTATGTTGTATCTCCTTCATTGACCTTGTAAATCTAGTACTCAATCAAGCTCAATGCTTCACTCAACTTCTTGTCTCTCATCAAACCTCTCTTCCATTCTTCAACTTAACTGACTTCTTTACATCATATAATGGATAAATAACACATTATCTTGTCAAAGACCAACTAATCAAGTGCCCAATGTAATTCTATCTTACTTACTCCTCTTTTCTCATCAAATTGACTAGTTCATCTAGTTATAACTCTTTTCAAATCCTGTTCATCAATCAACTGATATGACACTCTACACTATTAACAAATATCTTACCAGTAAGGTTTGACATTAATGCCAACATAAAACTTGTTCCACTTATAGTTTCCAACAATCTCCCTATTTGGCATTGATGACAACACCCTAAGTTACCATGCAAATGTAAAAGACATCACTTGATTTTTCTTCTCTCTATATCCTATAACAAGTCTTCATTAATATCCTTAGTTTTATTTTGATTCTCATCCATGAATTCTCCAATATGCTTCCACTTGCTTCTTGTACACTTCTCCCTCTATGATACCAATTATAATATCAACTGTAATAGCTACACCTATCATATACATCTTGAGCTTCATATGTCTTCCTCTTTTGGCCACAATACTCCTCTTGACATTTCTCCCTCTTAACATTGAATGTTAACTGCATATATATTCTCCCTCTTTGACAACAATGCCAAAGACAACATCCATTCTCTCTTTTTGTTTCAAAATACACATCATCTTTGTGTCACTATTTTGATTGATATTGCAATATCATTTCCTTTGTCAAATTTCTTCATGACTACTTGTAGCTTCATGTGCTCATACTTCTATTCTTTCTTTTCACAACTTTAGGCAGTTCCTAAAGTGTGACCTCCTACATAAATTTGTAAGATATTTTGATCATAAGATTTGATGCAATGCTACATCTTATTCAATTTTCCTTAGATAGGGGAATGGTCCCTAGCTTACTTCTTAGATACACATATGCAACCTTAGGTAGCGCCTTTGTGAATATGTCAACTATTTTCTCCTTTGTCTTCACATATTCCAATCTCACTTCTTTGTCTTGAACTAGCTCTCTCAAGTATTGATACTTGATAGAATTGTATTTTTTCTTTGTATGCATCACAAGATTCTTAGATATGTTTATAGCACTTATATTATCACAATATATTACTATAAGTTCAGTAATCTCTTCCTTTATACCTTTCAACAATTACTTGATCCACACAATGTTTGAATAATTGACTGTTGCAACAACATATGCAACCTTTGTTGTGGATTGTGAAATATAATTTTGCTTCTTGCTTATCCATGAAATCAATCTCCTACATAGAAAGAAAATAACTTTACTTGTACTCTTTCTATAATCAATGTTGCCAGCCCAATCAACATTTGTGTAAACTTTTAGTTGAAACTTGTCACTCTTATTATACCATAAACCATAGTCTTTTATTCCTTTTAGGTCTTTTATTCCTTTTAGGATAACTTAAGATCATTTTCACTTCCATCATATGATTTTCTCTAGGATTAGTAGAAAATATAGCAACAATACCAACAACTAATGTAATGTCAGGTGTACTATGTACAACATATTGCAATTATCCAATCATTGAATTGTACAATGTTTGATTCACTTCAATAGAGTCATCATTCTGTGAAAGTTTATGTCCATTCACCATAGGTGTTATGACTAGTCTAGAATCTTCCATTCCAAAGGTCTTCAATATCTCCTTGAATTCAATTAAGCATTGTAATACCCCACTCAGGAACCCAAAAGAAATAAACCTAATATGTTACAAAGTTTACTAAACTATTTTTGTTCTAAAGTTTATACAACATCAAAGTAACAATGTAGAAGCGATATACACAAACACAACATTTACACATGCAATTGCAATATAGATTTCATTCCTTAAGGGTTCCTTCACTTTGAGTCAAGTTTAAGATTTTTTATTCATTGCTTAAGTCTTAAGCATAATGTCCATTATCATAAAAATATATTATATTAATCTCAGAAGAAAATGCATGAATATAAGTGATACAATGAAATAAATATAATGAATAGCATCCACTGCACATGTTGTATGGTATGCGAGAATAGATGATCGATACAAGTATATCAAAATACAAGATACAATATAACATATAATTACATAAACTGAATAGTCTCCAAGATAGGGATAAGAATGATAAAGGTTCAACTACATCATCACTTCCAACATTTGTATATTTGAAAGGGGACCCAAATGGTAACAAGTCAATACCTCTTGACCACATGGTTATTGTTAGAAACAATAGTCCACCAATGGGGGAGGGGGGGTGAATCAGTTATCCAACAATCAAAACATTTATCTTCTTTAAACAAAGTTAACCGTTCAACCAAAGTAAACAACATCCATAATAAGATGCATATAGACAATTACACTAGATATGTTAACTAGGGAAACCCTTGATCAGAGGGAAAACCTAGTGGGAATGATGCCCACAAGATGATGTACTAATATAAATACCTTGTTAGAGGATGGACTCTGTTAGGAATCTATTACAAGATTTAGTACATATGAGTCCTTGTTAGGAGACTTTGAATCCCTACATTAGGAGATTCCAACCCTGTTAGGAGTTGTGCCAACCTTGTTAGGAGTTGTAGTACAATGTATGCAAGAAGAGCCCACTACCCAAACATGCAATTTCAACTATAAGAAAAGCTCACTGCTCAAACATGAAATTTATTGTTATGTTCTTCTTTCCTTTATTTTTTCAACCAAACCAATTACAGTTAGACCTTGTAGACCAAGTCACAAACCTTGGATCCAAATATCAAACCTTAGATCACTCATCAAAACCTCGGCAATGAAGTTTCCTTCACTTCCATTCTGCTTTGCTCAACTTCACATTTTGCTCTCTCTCTCTCTCTCTCTCTCTCTCTCTCTCTCTCTCTCTCTCTCTCTCTCTCTCTCTCTCTCTCTCTCTCTCTCTCTCTCTCTCTCTCTCTATATATATATATATATATATATATATATATATATATATATATATATATATATATATATATATATATATATATATATATATATATTGCTTAGAATTACTTATTCATGCCATGCATACCTTTATATTGAGTCCATAAAACAATTTCCCAAGTCAATTGTTAGACCACCTCAATTATCATTATAGGACCACATTAAGAACATGTTACACTTAGTGATAACATAAATCTTTTGCCTTGCAACTTGAATAGCTTTTCGTAGACGTAATATTATGACAAGTGAACTTAGCAACATCATCACCAACATGTCTTCTTCACATCCTCAAACTTGATTCTCAAAATAACAATTCTACTAGGAGATATAACAAGTTTACCAAAACATGCCTCTGTAAATTCTATCTCATAACAGACATCACCAAAACTTACATAACTTCTTCCAGACTTATCATTTCTTCATCCAACGTTAACTACATATACTAGATACTTAGAAGTATCTCCCATAACCTCAGATAGTAAGAATACTCAACTAGTCGTCCGTACCAACTTGATCTTTCCATTGTTCTTCTATCAGATACCATAGAAGATTGCTATGTTGACATTAATGACAAACATAGTTATGAATGTAACATATCATCATAGTAACATATCTATAATACTCCCCCATAGTAATATCATCAACATTCATGCTTCCAACATATAATTACATCAACTGAATAGAAGTCTCCAAGATAGGGATAAGAATGATAAAGGTTCAACTACATCATCGAACTTTCAACATCTGTAGATTTGAGGGGGACCCAAATGGTAAGAAGTCACTACCTCTCAACCATGTGGTTACCTAGTCGAGCTTCCACTCCCACCATGTAGGGAGGATAATGAATGATCCACATACAAAAAATCAAACCATAAAATGTTTATAGGCAAGGAATCCTAATAGCCAAATCTACCTCAAGGGTAACACAAACTGCTCAAGAAGAAAAGATAACCAAAGATGAAAGAACACTCATCAAAAACCAACACCACATACCAAGTCAACATACATATACCATCAACGAAAGTAAAACAAATCCAATCACCATCAATGAAAGCAAACACCAACAATAATTGCACCACTAGAGGCAAATACAAAAAAAACTATGAAGGAGACTCAGGCTACATACTATGACATGTCATCACATGAGCCAACTCTAAGGTTACCCCAATGGTCTCTCAGGACCTCGACCCCCTAGTGACTTTGTGCAAGATGAGGAGATTAGTTATAGCTCTCAAGGTATCATCATACTCTCATCCTTAGTCTATACAACCACTCAAGGCATGGATGAGGAAAAATCTCTAACTTATCTTTTTGATTTATCTCAAGGCATGGGAAAGGAAAGTATTTTAATTACTATGTTATCACTTTTTACACAAATTACAATGAGTTACCCTGGCAGCCACTTTGGGCCTCAACCCCCATTGCAAGACCTAGACTACCTTCCTAAAACTCACATAAACCATAGTTGTGTCCCATATCACAACACTCATAATGATAAAATTTGGTTCTTTAATAGGCAACCCAAAAATAAGTTGGTTCTCAAAACCCAAGTCATCATATATGCTCACCAAATAAAAATCTCATAAACATAAGCCTCGATTTTAAATCATAAAGTACATCCTGACATCTAGTCAAATAACCATCATAAATGAAATCTTAAAAGATTCCTCTAGCACACATCCTAGTTTGGCCAACTAAAAAGTTCACATAAAATGCATCACAAAATAAAATATCACATTAAGATTTCCAAAACCCATCACAAAACAAATACTACAAAACCTCAAATAAACACATCAAATAATGCAAGGTTTAATCGAATGATTTGGATTAGATTGTTTTCAGCAGTTTTATTTGATTATATAATATATAAGTGTGGATAAATTCAGTATATTAATTATTTAATAAGTTTATAATTTATTATTATTATTATTTAAATCAATAATATTTAACAATAAAGATAAAACATTTTCAAAGTTCATAACAACGAGTTTTTATGCATTTTCTCTATGTAAATCAACTAGTAATTTAAATGTTATAATCTCATATGGAATGATACGGATCTGATAACCTACATCTATGGAAAGATAATTTGATTTCAAATGTTTTTAATTATTACTAGGCCTAAAGAATAGTTCATTTAAATGGTGTAAAATATGAATCTTCCTAGCAACACTATTCAGATTTGAAGGTTACCAGTTTAGAAGAAAGGGCATATCTTCTGTTTGAACTGTTAGATCTTAATGAAAATCAAGAAAGGTATTTAGAATAAACTTATTTATAATCAAAAAGAAGATATTTTCATAACTATAAATTTTACAAAAGTTATAAGTGATTTTTCGTATGTCTCTAGTTGAAGAATCAAAGCTCAAATATGCCTAATTTTAGCATGACAATCAATATTTGATCATGTCTTTACGAAAAAATCATATATGATTTTCATATATGTTAAATAAAATTCAAATGGGTTTCTAAAAGTATCCTTACATTTTTGATAAAATATATTATATAAAAGTTATAGCAAAATCACATGTTTCAAACCCTCAAACTGACATACCAATAACTACAAATAAATTTATTCATAATTAGGAAAACACAGTGAAGACAATCTTTTCAATAGAAATTACAAAGAGATTTTAAAACCCCTACCTTCAAAAACCAAGTTGATTTGTTAAGAATAAGATGAAAACCTAATTGTAGACTTTACACCCAAGCTTTGAAAAAATAAATCTTTTACTTCAAAATCTGAATGCATAACCTATAACTATCTTCTAAAATCTTTGTTCTAAATTATCTTATTGTTCTCCAAAAATATTCTTCCTCCAAAGACCATAATGACCTCTTAATAAATAATAAATAAATGAAATAAAACTAAAGTTTCTAAAATAAGTAAACTTACAAAAGAAGGTAACTCAACTAAAATAAAATGATATTTTTTCTTAATTTTCTTATATCTTAAAAATAAACAAAATCACTTTTTTTTTTAAAGGAAAAGAAATACATAATTTTTTTATTTTATTTTTTCCTTTCTTTTAATATTAAATAAATAAATAGTCTTTATTTATTTACTTACTTTTATCAAAATATATTTATCTTTTTATAATAAAATAAATAAATGTCCTTTCTTTTAAATTAAATATCTTTTTTCTCACTAAAAAATCTTTTTTTAAAATTTTATTAATTAATATGCAATTAAATTGCATATAATTAGTTTAATCATCAATAATAATTAAAGCCCACTAATTATGTGCAACTCTATTTATCCTTTTTCCAACTTTCATATTTATACTTTTTAAATCAAGTCTTTTAAATAAATAAAAAACAAATATTTTATTAATTTGATTTCCCAATTAATTAAATATCCCAAAACAATAATTCTTCCTTCTATTTAAATAATATTTAATAATTTCAATATTATGCGATTGATCTAAATATCATAAATAAACCTTTTACCAAATAAACAACATAGTCAAATCTACATAAGCAAAACCATTCAAAACCCAAACTCAGACAACACACACAAAGACAAACTTGTGGGTTTAAAAAGGGGTAGAGAGTCAAATACGAGTCCTAATTACAGGACAAGTGTTTAGGCTATGGTTGGGACTGAACTTGATCATTATCTTCCCATTTTTACCATTGAGTTATTATGATAGGGCACCCTCATCCTAACAATTTAGGAAAGTCGATGCATGAAACTGCAACCTTCATAAAAGACGAGCATGTACATATGCATATATACAACTAGACTAGACAGACAATGGTAGGGAGCGGTACGTCGTCTAGATCCCAACTAGCAGGTGCCTATGACTCCCTCTCTTAACCACATCAGACACGTCAGATATAAAAGTAGAATAGACATGCACACCATACACATGCAAGTATGGGGTAAGTAGCATCATGAATCATGAGTCAACTTATCAAATGCTCAGATACAAAAATGCATTACTATTAATGTAAAATAATCATCATCAAAGGCATATCATCTGACATTGTTATGAAAGAAAACATATTTGCTAACTAAGAATCATTAAAGTAGCATTAACACGTAGATAATCATAATCATTAGACAACATGTGAAATATAATCAACTATGTAATCATAAATGATATTTTCAAGTAATCAAATAACATCATATCATATATCTGTGAAACTAACACAAGTATGAAATAAGCCTAAAAGAGTTCAACATATATAATATAAAACAAACTATGGGTGAACATTACAAGCATGCAGTTCCTTCCATACATCTAACTTATTTCTTCTTAAGAGATAGATTAAGTAAAGATATCAGCATACATCATCATTTATTTTCCATTTGTATCCAAGTGTGATGCAAGAACATTCTGGGTTGCCTTGTTATCCTACTCATTTTTTTGTTCATTTTACAAGTTGGCACCTAGCAAATCCTTCATGTGCCTAGCAATTCCTTCATGTGCCTAGTTACTGTAGCACTCAGTTGGAGCCAAGTTATTGTAGCACTCAATTGGAGCTGAGTTACTATAGCACTCAATTGGAGCCAAGTTACTGTAGCACTCAGTTGGAGCCAAGTTATTGTAGCACTTAATTGGTGCCGAGTTATTATAGCACTTAGTTGGTGTAGAGTTATTATAGCACTTAGTTGGTGCCGAGTTACTGTAGCACTTAGTGGATGCCAAGTTACCCAATGTATGTCAAGTGACTCTTCATGTGTTGAGTTACCTTGTGTATGCTGAGTGACCCTTCATGTACCAAGTTTTCCTATCTATGCTGAGTGTAAGTATTTGGACATGATTTTTGCGAGCTGACTTGCAGGATTTATTTCAATTGCGACATTTAGTTAAGATCTTTTCTTGGGATGTGTCCAGACCGTTGTTGGGTCGACCCTCCTCTTATGTAATGTTCTAGAATAATATGTAAGCCATTTTGGCAAGTATATATAAAGTGTTTAGGCTTAGGGTTAGGAAAATTTTTGGGAAGAGGAATTCTGTAGAGCAGAACTAAAAGTTCAAATTTGCAGTTGGATCTTTGATTGTGAATGTATTTGTAATTGGCCATAACCCAGAAGGTCTTATAGCTGGGTATGTATGGAGATGATTTGATGAATCAATAAAAGTATTTCACTCTTCTTCCTCCTTTGGTTATTGTTCCTTGTGTTTGCTTCCATTGTGTTGACTCTTGTAGGGTGGTTTGGATAGCTGGGTGAGCCTTTGGCCCTAGTTATTCCTTCCTTGCCTGTGTCAAAGTGTATTAAGAAACTTAAATCCATGGTCTATGATTTGGCAATTATAGATATGTTGTATTTATGAAGACATTCTACATTCATATATACATCTAAGCATTCATGCATCTTTATGGATAGCAAATCTAAATCTATCCATAGAGGTTTGATAGTAAGGAAAATACTACCATCCATCTTTCTTTACATGCTCCATTCATTTATTTTCAAGATTAATTCCTAAATGGAGGCTTGACTAAGACAAACCCCTTTCCCCCAAAATAAATCAAATTTTCTTGTGTGTAAGGGCATATTCCCAAATTTTGGATTTTTGGAATTAGAATTGGTTGATCTGGAGTTACAATTTTTGTTGTACATCATAAATTCAAGTTTTAGGTCTTTTAGCTAAAGGTCAAGCTTGGCCTATACCTAAAGTTGACCTATTCTTGAGATGACCAAATTTTAAAGTTTGGAAATTTCTAGCTTCTTGGTTTTAGCTCTAACTCTCTTTTAATTTTTGATATAGTTTGATAGCCTATTTCTGAATCTAATCTTGTGTCCTGTATTATCCCTCAAGGTGAGTACGTTTTCCTCTTTGTCATTTCATGTCATTTACTTTGATATATCATATTGTATCTTTCATTTTATCATTGTTATATGTGCTCCTACTTTACTTGCATTACATTTAATCAATTAATTAATATTAATTAGGAGCAACAACAAGAAAATGAACTAGGGGAAAAGAAAGAGAGACTTTTTGGATTGACACCCCTGAGAGGACTTGGGGGTTTTTCATCATCAACCTTGCATCCATATTGAGTTGTACTAATTTGATATGGGACCTTCAAAGGGTTACATTTGAGGGCATGCCCTTTCTTTCCTGAATGTGTATATAATTTGGTAGTCTAATCACATTGGATCACCATTTTCTACGTTATATTTTTGTGAACCAAACTTATGACATTTCTTCTTTTGTTGTGGTAGTTGTATGCATCATAATTATGTCATACCTTAAAATGCATGCATACGTTCACTTACATTTCCTCTTTTGATGTTGTAGTTAGATGCATTATAGTTCTATTGTCTTCTTAGTGAATTACTCTTTCATATTTGGATCTACTTTCTTTTTCTTTTTTTGGTTACATTGTATGCATTTAGATCCACTATTACATATTTTTTTGTATTGCATTATCCTTTATTTGCGTTCCTTCATGTATGAAATTTATTACTTTGTGTCCAACTTATAACATTCCTATTAGAAGAAGTTGTAGGCTCATGGGTTCTTTTCATCCTGAACCCCTCTTCTTTCCTAGGAATATTGATGAAACTAACATGCTACCACATGATTCTGATCCTCTCATGGAGAACAACTCCTATTGTTCTTCTCATGATGAAGATGGTGCTTAAAAAGTTCCTCTTGCTCAACTTGTCAAACTCATTGAAGATTTTGAAAAATAAGAACATCTGTTTGTTAGAAACAATAGTCCACCAAGATAACTGGGAGGATGGTGAATCGGTTATCTAATAATTAAAACATTTATCCACCTTAAATAATCTTAATCATTCAACCAAAGTTAACAACAACCATACAAAGATGCACATACACAATTACACTGGATATGTTAACTAGGGAAAACTCCATTGGGAATGATGCCCACAAGATGATGTACTAATATAAACATTCCTTGTTAGAGGATGGAACCTGTTAAGAGTCTATTATAACATTTAGTACATATGATTCCTTGATAGGAGACTTTGAATCCTTGTTAGAAAACTCCAACCTTGTTAGGAGTTGTAGAAGACAGAAGGACCTGGTGTCCAAACAACTTCTGGGGCAAGATCACCGAAGTCACTATCCAACTAATCTCTCAATTATTCCTTGTACAATAATTGTCTATATTGTACGTTAACTTCTTTCTTTTTCCCTATTAGCTGGACCAATCATTGTTTGACCTTGTAGACCAGGTCACAAACCTCGGATCCAAGTATCAAACTTCAAATCACATAATAAAACTTCGGCAATGAAGTTTCCTTCACATTCACTCTACTTTGCTTATCTTCGCATCTCACTCTTTGCAATCTCTTCACATATCATACACACATTATCACGATAAAGGAAAATGTCCTTCCTTTATACAAAATCCATAAAACAATTCTCGGAGTTAGCTATTACACCTTCTCAATTAATTATTATAGGACCTCATTAAGAACACATTACACTTAGCCATAACATTAATCTTCCACCTTGTAACTTGAATAACTTTTCGTACATGCAATATTATGATGAGTAAGCTTAGCTACATCATCTCCAGAATGTCTTCTTCGCATCTTTAACTTCAGCTTCTCAGAATAGCAACTTTGCAAAGAGATCTAACAAGTTTACCAAAACATGCCTTTGTAAACTCTATCTTAGATGATCAGTCTTCACCAAAACTTGCATAACTTCTTCTAGACTTAATATCTTGTGCTTTTGAGATTAGCTGCATACACTAGACACTTAGTAGTATCTCCCTTTAACATCACTTAGTGAAAGTACTCAACTATCTATCTGTACCAACTTGACCTTTCCATTGTTCTTCTGTCAGATGTACCATAGAAAACTGCTATGTTGACATCAATGACAAAAATAGTCATGAATGTAACATATCATCACAATAATGATCGAATCATGTTTTACAATAGTCCCCCATGGAAGTTCATCAACATTCATGCTTCCAACATGGTTAGCTCAAAATAATAATAGCTTTGATACTCTTTCTACTTTATAAACCTTAAGGAATATTTCTCATAATAATGTACATGGTGTTCACCTCTCGTGTAGTGTTTTCAACCTTATTTGCTATAATGTCAAACATATTTTTGAATGCTCTCAAGGAATAAGCTATGTTGCATCCACTAACATGTTGAAGCCTTGTTTCCTATTCCCATTTCCATCCATAGTATCTCCACTTATTCTCCACCACTCATCACAACATTAACTCAATATTCTAGTCCTACACATGTGATTCTCCCTAATCCTACTCTTTCTTCACTTCCTACAAGTGTTCCATGTGTTTCATTACCTACATCAATGTCTTCATATCATAGTGTTCTCTTTTCATATTCAAATATCCCTTCCACTAATGCTTATAATTTTGATCAAGTTTCTTCAATATTGTGTTCACATCAAACAATAACTTTCCTAACATTTTTGACATTTCTCAAGTCCTATCATTTCTTCCATTGATTCCACAATTAATAGCTTAGCTCAAACAATTTCTTCCTTACAACAACAACTTTCTTCCTCGACTTAATTCAAAATTAGTGCTCCTACATGTGATATTACACATCCATTGTCTTTGGATATCATCTAAGTTCTTATTCCTCAAAGTATTGAGATTGCTCATCTTGAGACTTATAATGGTTAGAGTGATCAACATGTGACTCATGTTAAAACTTTTCATACTTTGTGTAGTGATTTTTCTCACGATTATAGGTTCATGACTAATTTTTTGATTAGAACCTTTCAAGCCAAATCTTTTCAATGGTATTGTTATTTGCCTTCTTATTCTATTGACCCCTTAAAACACTTTCTAATGCTTTTATTCAATAAATTCAAAATTGAAATTGGTCCTCAAATTTCTTAGACTAATTTAAAGCATCATAAAGAAGGTGTTAAATGAAAAAATAGTGACTTCATTGGTATATTTAAGAATTTGCATGCTTAGATTTCTTATCTTGTAATTAATGTTGATATACAATGCATATTTGCTTCTACTTTACAAAAGGACACAAGAGATAAGATTCTCCTTACTAAATTTTCATCCTTCTCACAATTGTGTGTAGTGCTTCATCATCAGCAATCAAATGGCTCTTGTGTACATTAATGAAAGTGATACTACACCCTATTCCAATAAATTTCATAAACCTAAAAATTTCATAAAGATCAACAAATCATCAAATAGTTTTGATGAACAAGTGACAACAATATATAAAGTTGTGGTTCCTTTTTTCAATAGTTTTAGACCTCATAATTTTACTCCACTTTTTGAATCTTTGCATAATGTGATGATGAAGTTAATGAATTTAAACATTATTAAGCTTCCCTTATTTAACTAATGACCCAAACAAACCTATTCCATAATCCTTTGATCTTAAATCCTTTTCTCAATACTATCTCATTCAACCAATACTATTGTGCAACCTTCTTCGTCTATAGATATTATTTACGATGACAAAATTGATGAATCTAATCATGCTATTAGTCAAGTTGATCATTTTTAACCTCAACCTCAACCTCATTTCAATTATAAACCTAGACCTCAATCTCAAACTCACATTACCTCTACTCTCATTGAAAAAATTAAGGCTCATGATGGTCATATTTATATTGACACCAAGGTTGTTGGTATTCCTTGTCATGGTATTCTTATTGATCCGACTTCCATGGTGAATATGATAAACAAAGAGAACCTTTTAGTAAATACTAAATGAAGTGATGATGGAATAAAGGTTGAAGTTTCAAATTAGAGGGAATTCATAAAACCAGAGGGGCTGATAAAATTGGTTGAAGATCGTAAAGTTTCATTGCATCAAGGATCACTTGTAGAAAGAAAGTACAAATTACTTTGGTACTTCAACATATCCATTGCACCCTAAGGTGAAATTTCTAGTTTATATATAAAAAAGGAAGTTTAAGTAAGTTGAAGTTTTATATATAAATAAAATGTTAGACTCTCTCTCTCTCTCTCTCTCTCTCTCTCTCTCTCTCTCTCTCTCTCTCTCTCTCTCTCTCTCTCTCTCTCTCTCTCTCTCTCTCTCAGATGTACATGCACACACATATATAATTGTCCTCCTCTATATCCCCCTATCTCTAGCCATGTCTCCATGTCTCTATCAATCCATTTCTCCCACCCTCTCTCTCTTTACCCTTTTCCTATACTTATATATTTATATATATTTGCCTCCCTATCTCTAATAATCCATATTTATTATTTCCTTTGTCCCTTTCTCTATCTTGTTATTGCTCAATCTCTCTCTGCCATTTTATCTCCCATCCCCCTCGCCCTTTTATATTTATGTACCTTTTTCATCTTTATTTCCATCCCCACCATCTCTCTTTATCACTCTCTTTTTCTCTCTATACCCACATCCTTCTAAATCTCCATATCTATCTCTATCTTTCTCTTTCTCTTTCTCTATATCTGAATCTCCTCCCTCTCACTTTCTTCCCCATCCTCTCCTTTTGTTTTGGGATCAATATAAGTAGATCTATATGGTTGATACAAAGTTATCACTTCTTTATAGAAATTTATTTATGCACAAACGACATCATTTTTTCAATAGACTAGGAGAAATGAGCCTTATATTACCGCTACATCCACCGCTACCTTCGCCCCCAATTACCACTCATAAAAAACCTCAAAAAATGATCGCACATGTACTAATAGTCGATCATAGATATACTAATAGTCTATTTTTTTTTAGTTTTCTTGGTTGCCGATTGGTCCATTTGTGCAAAAAGTACTATTTTTTGGGAGAGTGACTATTAGGGGGTGTTAAGGGCAGGTTTCAGACAAACGTTTTAAAATAACACTTTTAGACCACCTTACACTCTACGAGTTCTATAAAGAACTCCATAAATTGGAAAAATTTGAAAGATTAGCTTTAAGCTTTTTAGTCACCTAGGAAGTTGTGTAAAGTTAGTCTAGGTGGCTACTGGATCGTTTCCTCTTATCAATTGATTTCACATGTTGCACAAATGTATACAAGGTTTTTTTTTAATTAACCTTCTACACCTCACCAAAGTACAATTACTAATCATTATTTAAACTACATTAATACTTTATTGCGGTTAAATGATTTTATCAATTATCTATGATTAGAAAACTCGAATAAAACCCCTATATTTTAATTTCTAAATCTAATTAATTTAGAACTCAAATAAAATTTCGACTCTATCCAAAGACCTTGGAGTCCACTCCACAGAGCTCGGAGTGCATGTACTTCCATATAATAATATTTCTGACAAGGAAATTCGTAGTAGTCGCTTCACTTTACTTTAAACTGACAACACAATGATACACAAGGAACCCGCGTACCTGCGGAAATTAATAAAAAATGGAAATACGGAGATTCCTGTTGCATAAATTACGACTTCCCCATAAAAAGCGATCGATTGGCCTACACGTAGTAGACATCAGGGATAAACGATGAACTTTCGACTGGGAAGTGGGAAAGCAAACAACAAACTCGTAGGAGAGTCGGAGGCGATGAAGAAACTCTAGTTCAAATCATTATGCGCGCTAAGCATTTAATGTTGAGGTTTTCCGTTACAAGCTCAGCCCAAAAGTAACTGAAAATCTCCCATTATCTGCCCATCTGGATCCCCAGTGCCCATCATTCTTCCTGTTACTTTTTGGTTGTTCTACTGTAAACGAACAATCCGTAAATGATCTTTAAAGCGATGAGGAAATGCTGTCACTAAGCTTGGTTCGATCCCTGGTCCTCCGAGACGACGGAGACCACCGAAATTCTCTGCGCAAGGCGGTCCTTTACCTTCCCAAGCAGCCCAAATGGAGGAGTCGGAGCCGGAAATTCAGTCTGGGCCTGGGAAACGATAGAGATTACCCGTATTTGGTGTTCGTGCCGACGGAGGAAGTGATTAAGGATGAGCTCCGAGTGGCCGAAATAGCTCGGGATGTGGGCATGGAGTTCTGCGGGGATTTAATCAATGGCCGCCTCATTTACTCGTGGCCCGGCATGGCTTCCCGTGAGTCCGTTTGGCTGCCTTTTCCTCATTTAACTGACGCTTGTCCTCAGCAGCTTTATGAATTTGTAACCCTCAGCAGAGGACTCTTTAGGGTTGAAAATCTTCCGTCAAGTAACAAAAGCCCTGTTTCTTACCCGCGCAAGTCCTCGCTTGCTGTTCGCATCAGTAGGGAATTTGTGGACAGTATGGAAAAGTTCACCAGGATTTTGGCCGGCCGCGGGTGGAGCGTTTTCAATGTTACTAGTTCTGCGGATAGGGAGGTTTATGTTTACAGAAAGATTGATTATAAGCTTCGGCTCCAATGGGATGGCTTAAACCCTACGCCTTCCCCTGCCTTTAGGGCTCGAGAGCTGCGGCTTCCTCGGCTGGATCTAACTAATGCCCCGACCGAGGTTTTAGAGTATATTTTGCTTATGACGGATGATCTTTTCTATTTGACGCAGAATAGGCCCACTGTTAATTCTTCCAGAAAGAGCTTTTCTGGTTATCAATAAAACTCTTAACTTGATTGGCGTCTTATTTAAAGAAAGCAACGATTGTATCATTCCAGTGGATCTCTGAACAGGTACTTGATGTATAATGTCTTTATATGTACCTAGAGATGGATCTGCTTCACTTTTACAAAAAATGTATATACAGCATTGCTTGGCTTTCTTATGCCGAATGGTGGTATTAAATACTATTTAATGCCATTCTTGTTTATTTGAAGGATTGTCTCCTTGTGGGGGTTAATAATGTGAGAATGCTTTCTTATATTTCTTTTCACAGCCTTATGTTCAAAATGTTGACTGTGCCTTCGGTCTATTTGTGCACCATGGTTACCAGAGGCTTTGGGAACAGAGTAGGGGCACCAAACAGATTAGGGTATGCGGGTAAATGATTATGAGTATTTTACATATAAATGAAGTCACTGGAAATTGTGGGTATGGGGATGGCATTGCCGATCATGCTCCTATAATGGAGTTTCCTGGTAACTATGCCTTCAGTCTACTTGTACACCATGGTTCCCAAAGGCTATGGTGTTATGGGGACGGAGTAGGGGCAGCAAATAAATTAGGGTATGCGGGTAAATAAATACGAGTAGATTACATATAAATGTAGTCACTAGAATTTGTGGGTACGGGGATGGCATTGCAGATCATGCTTCTATAATGGAGTTTCCTGGTAACTATTCTCTGCACCCACCAATAATGCTGTTTCTTAATTGTAAACCCTGAAATTTTGACCTTATGAAGACAACTGTAATGACCAATATCCATGGCACCACTTACCAATATCCATTTTACCAATATCCAATTTAATTATCAGGTAGGTTTTGGGGCATGGCTTGCAGTAGTGGCTGATTTAGCAGCTTATATTTATCTTTGGTCATTTTTCATAACATAAGAATTATTCCAAAAGCATTGAACATTTGGAAATGAGGATTGATCATTAACGAATTCCAAAAGTGCAAGCATTGAACATTTGGAAATGAAGATTGATATCATTATCGAATTCCAAAAGTGCATGCAGAATCTTTTGTTAGAGATATTGCCGAAGGCTAGTGTAGAACCTGTGTAATCTGTCAGACATGGATTCTCTACTTTCACAGAACTTATAAAACCAAGAGCTCAAATATCCAAAAGGTCTGGCCCTGATTTTTTAAATTTTATACTTTCCTTCCCGGGTTTCAATGTGAGGTGCGGCGCTAATAGTAGGCACCTGTAGTAGACTTGTTGCTTCTGCTGGGTCTGTAGATTATTATATTACTTTTAGCTTTAATTCCTTGGGACCACTCTGTAGCAAAGGGATAATAATTAAACTCTAACTCTATCATGGAACATCCTTTTAATTTATTGAAATCCTAAGTTTTACTTACAAAATGAATGCTTTATATATAAAAATTAGGGAAAGCAAGTTTTAGTTTATAATTATCTTTTTTAGCAGTGGTCTTCCAAAATCTAGCTAAAATATCGATCATTTTCAGTGTGGTGCTTGTGTACCTGTGAAAACCAAGTTTACTGAGGAATTGAACTTAGACAATAGCCCAGATACCTTTTTTAGTGGACTGTGCCAGGATTACGGCTATGATGATATATTATGTCTTATACCGAAAGTTGGTAGTTAGGAAGACTTTCGTACTTTCACATTAAGATTTGACAGAGTACACAGCAAGAACTACAAAAACAACTAGTGGCCAATAACTCTTGGAGAATTGATTAAAAGTTGAACCAAACCAACTCATGCTAATAATGGCATTTTGTGGTAATTTTGGTGCGACCTAGAGATTGCTTGCTTTGTAAAGAGCCAATTCAAACTCAGGAATGTAGGATTTGGTTACGGGAACATTATGAGAATGAAAGTTTTAACTTGGCTGTTCTGTTGAGTGGGTTTAGTCATGAAGGAAACTCTGTATTAAAGTGTATTCAAGCTAGAGAAGTATTGGGATGGGTGACTTCCTGGCTTAACCTCTATGAGCATCACTTAGATCCAATAAGTGTTTAGTGTTCCATTCATTCTCATGAGAGATGGATTCGTGTGAACCACTACTCATGAAACATGGGTCAACGAGTTTGACTCAAGAACTACACAGTTGAATCCTAAAAGCAATATCAAGATATTTGTAATGTCCCCAATACTATTACATAATAATTTTTGTTTCTTGGCCGACAATTAATGTACTGTCTCTCAGGCCCACTCTTTATTTTATTTTGTTGCAACTTGTCGGCTTATTGACGTTTTTGTAATCCTTCCGGAAGCTTCTTCAAAACCCTTTATAAGGCCATCTTGTAGGTTGTTTTAGGATATGATTTGGATTATTTTCTTTGTATTTGCAAATTCCTATTGGAGTTTTAGATTGTACTTGAGGTTTTAGTGGGATTCAACCCTCACCCTATTCCATCACTTGTAATACTTTGCTCGAATTTGGCAAATCGGAGCACCATCTTGGTCTGCAAGTATTAATTGAAGGTTATCTATATTCAATATCTATTCATGCTTGGCATTTATTTGGTGAATTTGGTGTTCTAATATTATTTGCATATAAGTTTGTATTCTTTTTCCAATCTCCGTGCAATACCCTCTGTGCATCTTCAACCTTCCAGTATGCCAACCTTAGTACGCCATCCTTAGTTTGCCATCCGCCATTTGTCATCCACCATCCTGCCCTCTGCTATTCACCATCCGCCATCAGCCATCTTCCATCCGCCATCTTCCACCTGCTAACCTGCCATCTTCCATTTTCCATCCGTCATCCGCCATCTGCCAACCTGTCATCTGCAATTCACAATCCGCCATCTGCCATCCGCCAACCTGTCATTTGTCATTCGCGATCCGCCATCCCACCATCTGCCATCTAGTTCGTTTTCATACGACCATCCACTTCCTTCTCTATACGGCCTCCCTCCATTCACTGTACTACCTTCTTCTGTATTCCCCCTCCATCCACTGTATTACCTCTTTCTGTAGTCCTCCTTCCATCCATTGTACTACCTCCCTCCTTCCATCCATCGTACTACCGCCCTCAGTACTCCTCCATACACTTCCATAATCAATTCACTTCCATCTCCTCTGTACTTCATTTTTGGCCTGCTACTACCAACTGTCATACTGAGGCCCTCTCTACCATACGTACGTCACTGTCCATATATCTCTCCGCAGCCACAAAAATCTGCCATACATTCTTATCTCCACCGTTCTCCTCTCTGTGTGCAGACAAGGAACATTACAGTATTAGATCCCTTCCAAATGTTACTTTCAACGAAAATTAAGAATTGACATATATTGACCCTTTTCTTCTACCTGACAATCTGAGATCTGTTTTAATATTGTTTGGATACTTTCATCTTTGTTTTTAGTTTTGTAAAGTCAAATTGGCTTTGAATCTCAGGGATTCATTTTTTTGTAGCTCTGCTAGAAGCAATGCAATGTCTTCTTAAAGATTTTGCGCCAATTGACAATGATTGCAGCACCTATAATTTTTCTTCTCATTGTTTGTCGGTCGGTTTCAGAGTGAACTAGATTTTTGCGTCTGTGGTTCTAATTTGGTTGCGTACATTTTACTCATGGGCGGTATCCAATAGTTATAGAATTTCGGTCATTAATCTTAATCTTTAATTCCTGTTTCAGAGAGGATCTACTTGTAACTTGCTGACATATCTATTCATGTTTCTCATTTGGTTCTCATATGAAGAGATTCACTTTTTGGATTCATTTCTATGTTCCTGGAGCTCTTCTGCTCCACTCTTTTCCCATCTCGAAGAAACAATTCCCCACTCTTTTCCTATCTTGAAGAATCAATTCCCTGAAGCACTTCCGATAGCTGAAGTACTCTTACAAAATTGTTGTCTTAATTTTGTAATCCATATTGTGGTTCTACGTAAGCATGAAATCTGAATTTCATGATTCTGTCTTTCTGTCAGATCCAGTGAACTAATCTCTAGGATGTCATGATATGAATCTAACTCCTGAATCACAGTGATTATGTAAAAGAATGTCGCGTGAGTTCTTATGTGTTATTTCTGTATGCCATTAGATTTTCATGTCTTCGGTTTGGTCTTCCAGCATTCAGCCACATTTGACATTTAGTAGATTGATGCTTATGAGCTTTCTCCAAATAGAATGCGCAAATTAAGTTATTGTGTAATGGATACCCCAAAGTTCACTTCTAAACAAAATCACAGCTATAAAGGAATTCCGTCAAACACTTTGCTTGCAGCCCTTAATTTCTCTGTTTTGTGTTACAACCCTTATGACTCCGGGATGGTTTATTGTATTGTTGCCTTTTTGTGCTCTTTTAACAAAGATCTATGCATGTAACATAACTATGAAAATGAAAGCATAAACACACAACTGAAAATAACCAGCACACTGTATTTATAATGATTTTCAAATTAAGTGCAATATTGGCAATAAAACAACTCACTAAATACTCCAGCAATAGAATGACGCGTATATTGTTCACTTCAGAGAGTGATGGCCTTGGCCAGAACATTAATCTGCTGCCAACAAAACTATAGTATGCAGCTGCTACAGTGCGCGCTGCTACAGTATGCGCTGCTACAGTACGCTGTTGCTACAGTACGCTGTTGCTACAGTATGCGCTGCTACAGTACAACGCTACAGGAACACAAACAGTGACGTGCTACAGGAACTGAACAGTGTTGCGCTACAGGAATGGTTTGTCTTCAGCTAGAAATGCGCCCAAACTGCCTGATAAAGAAGCTGAGAGCAATGAATTCCAAAGGCCAAACCCCAAGGGAATGACGTCTAGAATGTTACAAGAGAGGATAGACGTCCTCAAATGCCAAGAACTGAGCTGCAACTCACATACCAATTTCTTCTCATATTCAACCCTGCCTAATGAAGCCATAGATGCTTCCTTTTATTCTATTCCCACGGGTCCGCTCAACTCATATGGGCAATGTGGGATAAAAGATGTGTAATATAAAACATATATTAAAATACCCCTTATGTCTCCCTTGGGTACACATCACCATAAAATAAATATTAAAGTAACACTTTAATATTTTACAATTAAATTAGACGTTACTTTAATAAAACTTCAGGCATTAAAATATATTAGCAATCGAACTCCGAATAATGCGAGTGATAGCTCGTCAGAAAGCTCTCACCGAGGAGTATCGAATCCAATCACCAAAATTGACCTGCACTGTGTCCTGCCAACTTACTAAAAATAGTAAGTATGCCTGAAACTGAGTAAATCAACTTCGTTTTGGCCCAAACTGGAAATGACTAGGCCAAAACACTCCAAGATCCCATTAAAACCTTCGTTAGCCCTCGGGACCATGTAGAACAAGGCTAATGCACACACACTTGGTCAACTGCTAAAATGGGGACATTACAGTCCGCCCCCCTTGAAATTGCTTGTCCTCAAGCAATCTCAGTCCAGCCTGCTGAATAACCTGCTCACTCTCCCATGTCGAATCTTCCTCCGGCAGGTCTTTCCATCTGACCAAATACTCCTTCACTATCCTGCTTCTAAGCTTCCTCTCTCTGGTATCCAGAATAGCCTCAGGTACTAACACAAGCTTCCCCTCCTCATCCAAAGGGGGTAAATCTGCAGAAGGCACTACACTCTGACCAATGGCTTTCTTAAGCCTAGACACATGAAACACATTGTGCACTCGATTGCCTTCTGGAAGCTCAAGCTCATAGGCGACTTTGCCCACTTTGCGAATCACCCTGTATGGACCATAAAATCTAGGTTTCAACTTTTCAGCTCCGCTCTTCTTGAGCGATGACTGTCTATATGGTTGTAGCCTCAAGTAAACCATATCCCCTACCTCGAAGCTGCGCTCTATTCGGTGCTGATCAGCATACAATTTTTGTTGATTCTGGGCCTGTTGTATATTCTCTTTGAGCACTTTCAGGATGTCCTGACTATCCTGCAATAAGTTTTTGGCTTTGGGCACTCTACTGTCCCCCAAAACTAAATCCATGAAGCTAGGTGCTTCATAACCATAGAGTGCCATGAAAGGAGTCATCTTGATGGACATATGATAAGTGGTGTTATAACAATACTCTCCCATATGCAACCATCTGATCCAAGCCTTTTGTTGTGTAGTTACATAGTTCCTCAAATATCCTTCCGCCCATTTATTCACAATCTCTGTTTGCCCATCTGTTTGCGGATGATAACTAGTGCTAGGTGTAAGATCTGTACCACACAACCTAAACAACTCTTGCCAAAAAACACTCATAAACTTACTATCCCGGTCGCTGACAATGAATCTGGGCAACCCATGTAACCTGAATATCTCTTTAAAGAAAAGCTCTGCCACCTGTGCTGCTGTGTAAGTGGACGGAATAGCAATGAAGTGAGCAAACTTCGTCAAGCGGTCCACCACCACATAGATGCAATCCCTTCCCTGTACTCGTGGTAAACCAGTGATGAAGTCCATCGAAATACTTTCCCATTTCCTATCAGGAATGGGCAAGGGCTGTAATAAACCTGCAGGAAATGTGTGTTCTCCCTTATTCTGTTGACAAACCACACACTCCCTGACATACCTCTGAACATCATCCTTGAGCCCTTTCCATGAAAACCGCTCTCGGATCTGCCTGTAGGTCTTGAAGACCCCCGGATGTCCAGCTGTGGGTGCATCATGAAATGCCTTCAGTATCGCCTCTCTCAAATGTGATGATGGAATCAAATAAATCCTGTCCTGAACTCTGATCAATCCATCTATCACCTCATAACGATCATCCTGTATGGTACCTGAAATCAATCCAGAAGCCCAAGCATCTCCGACATACTTTGCTATAATCCGATCTCTCCAATCTCCTGAAATCTCTGCCAGAGCACATAAGTGAGGTCTCCGAGATAAGGCATCAGCCACCACATTTTTCTTACCTTTGACAAACTCTATGGCAAAGTCATAAGCCTGCAATTTAGTCACCCATTTTTGTTGCCGGTCATTAAGATCACGCTGGCTCATGAAGTATTTAATACTGTTGTGATCAGTCTTGATCACAAAATGTCCACCTACCAAATATGATCGAAATTTGGCCAATGCATGCATTATGGCCAACATCTCCCGGTCATAGACAGAATAACTTTTCTCAACTCCTCGGAGCTTCCTACTCTCGAATGCAATGGGATGCTTCTCCTGCATCAATACTGCTCCAATCCCATCACCAGATGCATCACAATGAAGCTCAAAAGGCTTCGTGAAATCCGGTAGAGCTAGAACTGGACATGAAGACATTACCTGCTTGAAATGCTCAAAACACCTCTGTGCTGCCCCTGTCCACACGAAGGCTCCTTTCCTGGTAAGATCTGTCAAGGGTGTAGCAATCTGTGAGAATCCCTTAACAAACCTCCTATAAAAATCACATAAACCAAAGAATCCCTTAAGCTGTGTAAGGTTTGTGGGAGTAGGCCATTCTACAATAGCTCTAATCTTTTCGGGATCAACCCGAACGCCATCTGCACTAATGATATGCCCCAGGTAAAGGAGCTCAGTCATGCCAAACTCACATTTAGATTCCTTGGCATACAATGACTCTCTCTCCAGAATAGATAACACCTCCTCTAGATGATGTAAGTGCTCCTCCCAGGTCTTACTGAAGACCAAGATGTCATCAAAGAAGATCAAGACAAATCTCCTCAGCTGCTTCCTGAATACCTGGTTCATACAACTTTGAAATGTAGCAGGTGCATTGGTTAGACCAAATGGCATAACCATGAACTCAAAGTGGCCATAGTGACATCGGAAGGCTGTTTTCTCAATGTCCTTTGCTCTCATCCTGATCTGATGGTATCCGGATCGCAAATCAATTTTGGTGAAGAAGCATGCCCCATGCAACTCATCAATCAGCTCATCAATCCTAGGAATGGGATACCTATTTTTAATTGTTTTCTTATTCAGTGCCCTGTAATCGATGCACATGCGCATCGTCCCATCCTTCTTCTTTACCAATACTACTGCTGAAGCAAAAGGGCTCTTACTGGGCCTGATATGCCCCATCTCCAACAAATCCTTAATCGCCTTCTCTATCTCATCCTTGTGTTTCTTAGGATGACGATAGGGAGTAATCATAACTGGTTTGGCTCCCTCCTCGAGCTCAATAACATGTTCCATCCCTCTGTCAGGAGGAACCCCATGAGGAATATCGCTAAATACTTTAGCGTGTCTATCGAGTATCTTCTGGACATCTAGTGGATGACTCTTTTCTTGTGGCTCTGGTGAAGTTGGCATAATGTGGCACTCTGCCGCCCACTCTATGTCATCATGACGAAAAAGTCTCTGCATTCTCTTCAAGGACACTATTCTGCAACCTCCATCTGAAAGTCCTCTAAGTACCACAGTTCTCCCCTCATGCTGGAATCTCATCTCCAATTTCGCTAGATTGAGTGTGAACTCAACTAGTGAAGCCATCCATGTCATGCCGAGGATGACATCATAATCTCCCATGTCCACAACATAGAACTCATCGTCCAACTCGTCGCCATCTCCAAACCTGATGCGAAGATTAGATATCTTCCGAGTGCATAATAACTTATCACCGTTAGCCACCATGACTCTAAACCCATCATGCTCCTCTGTCTGTAACCCTCTCCTGGCTACCAACTGTGCATCTATGAAGTTATGTGTAGCCCCAGTGTCAATAAGAGATATCACTTTCTGCCCCTGGATAGTACCCCTGACCTTAAATGTGATTGCCTTTTGGGCCCCTGTCAAGCGTGCCAACGATCTATCATCCTTAGGAATGTTGCTCTCCTCTATAGTGTTACCCTCATCTGAATCGGAGTGCTGATCCTCCCCTTCTGACTCTGACTCTTCTGCTGAAAAATACTCCATTTGATTTGCCTTAGCCTTGAGAGAACATTTATGAGATAAGTCCCAAGGCTCTCTACAATGGAAGCACAGCTTCTTCTTTCGAAGTTCATTCAAGGTTTCATTGTCTAGTCCTTTTGATCCTTCTTTGGGTTTGCTATACTCTTTCTGAAATGATTTTTTGTCTTTGTCCTTGCGGTAGGAAGAATCTGTTGAATGGTTTTTTCCTTTGTATACCGAAGGGGCTAAATCTCATGCCTTTTTAGTTGCTTCAGCTAACGTGAGTGGATCATGTCCCTTCACCCAACCTCGTAATGAATCAGCAAGACCATCACAAAATAACACCACCAATCTCCTAGGAGAGATATCAGTAATAAGTACAGACAAGCGCTGAAACTCGGCAATGTAAGCATCCACAGAACCTGACTATTTTAACTGTGCTAGCTCCTTGAAATGTAACTCGGGATCCTTAGTGTCAAATCTCCCAATCAATGTTTCAGTGAATTCCTCATAGGATGTAATCTGATTATGCCCCAAAGTCACCATGCCATGATGCCACCATTCATGTGCAATGCCATCCAAGTGCATAGCCGCATACTTGATAGCCTCCTCCTCAGGTATAGGATTTAGCTGTAAGTATGTATCTACCTTCTGCACCCAAGCTCGTGCAGTCATCTTCCCTGAAGCATCATAATAAGGTAAAGAAAGTTTTCCAACTTTCTTCCTCAGCTCAAAGTTTTGATTCCTCCCTCCTGCTTTAGGCATGTGTCTCATCCTCAAGTCCATATAATCTCTAAGAGAAATATCCGCTTGAAACTCTGGTCCACTAGCCTCCCAGTCCCTCCTGAACTGATCCTGTAACTCGGTAATCTGCGGTTCGTTTACTGGATGAACCGGATCTCTGGGTGGAAAAGTGGGTAGAAGAGGTCTCGAGCTCGCAGTCCGTGCTGGGCGTGCAATGTGTCTAAAGTTATCAGCCTCATTCCCATTATTGCCGTGTCCATTATTACCATTAATGTTATTCTCAGGACCATTGTTGTTGCCTTGGCCTTCATGGTTATTGTTTCCCCCGTTGTTATTGTTTGCCTCGTTGTTATTGTTTCTGTTGTTGGCATCACCTGGATTAATATTGACACCCATCTGTCTAGCCATGAGCTGCAACATCATGTCCATTCGCCTATTCTGCTCCTGCTGCATACGCTGCCCCTGCTCTAATGTATCCAGTAACTGTCGGAACAGTACCTCCTCCTGATCTGGACCAGCATTTCTGCCTCCGCCTAATCCTTTATTCCTGTCATCTCGATCACCCATATTATTGTCCTGATCACAGAATATCTCCTCTGTGTCTGTATGATTGAATTCAATGTCCCCCTGCACGGATGTACTAGACTGTTTGCTTTGCAAGTCTGAAATCCTATTTTGTCTTGCTTTGGTATCGCGAAAATTATAAGACCCCTATCGCATGCTCAAACATAAATGCTTCGCCTGTGTTTTTTACTTACTTTTTCCCTCTATCTGGCTGTTCCAAATTCCCTATAAGACCTCCACAGGATGGCAGGACTTATAGCTCTGATACCACTGTAATGGATACCCCAAAGTTCACTTCTAAACAAAATCACAGCTATAAAGGAATTCCGTCAAACACTTTGCTTGCAGCCCTTAATTTCTCTGTTTTGTGTTACAACCCTTATGACTCCGGGATGGTTTATTGTATTGTTGCCTTTTTGTGCTCTTTTAACAAAGATCTATGCATGTAACATAACTATGAAAATGAAAGCATAAACACACAACTGAAAATAACCAGCACACTGTATTTATAATGATTTTCAAATTAAGTGCAATATTGGCAATAAAACAACTCACTAAATACTCCAGCAATAGAATGGCGCGTATATTGTTCACTTCAGAGAGTGATGGCCTTGGCCAGAACATTAATCTGCTGCCAACAAAACTATAGTATGCAGCTGCTACAGTGCGCGCTGCTACAGTACGCGCTGCTACAGTACGCTGTTGCTATAGTACGCTGTTGCTACAGTACGCGCTGCTACAGTACAGTGCTACAGGAACACAAACAGTGACGTGCTACAGGAACTGAACAGTGTTGCGCTACAGGAATGGTTTGTCTTCAGCTAGAAATGCGCCCAAACTGCCTGATAAAGAAGTTGAGAGCAATGAATTCCAAAGGCCAAACCCCAAGGGAATGACGTCTAGAATGTTACAAGAGAGGATAGACGTCCTCAAATGCCAAGAACTGAGCTGCAACTCACATACCAATTTCTTCTCATATTCAACCCTGCCTAATGAAGCCACAGATGCTTCCTTTTATTCTATTCCCACGGGTCCGCTCAACTCATATGGGCAATGTGGGATAAAAGATGTGTAATATAAAACATATATTAAAATACCCCTTATGTCTCCCTTGGGTACACATCACTATAAAATAAATATTAAAGTAACACTTTAATATTTTACAATTAAATTAGACGTTACTTTAATAAAACTTCAGGCATTAAAATATATTAGCAATCGAACTCCGAATAATGCGAGTGATAGCTCGTCGGAAAGCTCTCACCGAGGAGTATCGAATCCAATCACCAAAATTGACCTGCACTGTGTCCTGCCGACTTACTAAAAATAGTAAGTATGCCTGAAACTGAGTAAATCAACTTCGTTTTGGCCCAAACTGGAAATGACTAGGCCAAAACACTCCAAGATCCCATTAAAACCTTCGTTAGCCCTCGGGACCATGTAGAACAAGGCTAACGCACACACACTTGGTCAACTGCTAAAATGGGGACATTACATATTGTTCTTTGGTAGCTTGATCTACCAATCACTTTCATGGAAACCTGTATGTTAGATCTTGGTGGATTATTTTATTATGGCATGGATGATGGATCTTTGATCTTCGTGCAGATTGTTGCTTGTTTTGTATGTTCGTCCACTTCTCTCATTCATGGTTCTTTTGTCTAGAAATGTTCTAGAAACTGGAAATTGAAGAAACGTGTTTTGGGGAATTTTCATCTGATGTTCCTGAATGTGTTTTGTTTCCTCAATGCAGGTATTCACAACTCTTCAATTTTTATTTTATTTATTTATTTTTCCAATTCACAATAAAATGTAAAACACTTCTCAATATTCATGATCAATACTATCAGATTTTTACGATCCATGCTAAAATCATTGGTTATTTTTGAATTCGATTGTATATGAATTTTTTATTATCAATATTTTGAACCATACTTGATGATTTATCATTAAGATGAAAAGAGTTATAGATTCCATTATGCAAAGGTTTTTGGTTACCAATCATATTCCATGATTCACCATCAAAACAAAAATAGTTATAAGATTTTAAATTCAATTGTATATAAAATTTTGATCATCAGCATTTTACATCACACAATTAACATCCAGCCCACAATGATTCAATGAATCTATATTGGTTGGGTAACACCCCGGATAAAATGAGTTTGCAACCTACATTGAATGGCAATCATGGCAGTGCAAAGTGTACATAACTGTGGACTATTACAAAGAAATGCATAATGAAAATACTGATAAAGGGACACCTAAAGCAACCAGTGCTGGTTGTTACCCAATCACTTGTTATTAGTGGATCTATTTTCTTTTAATCATTCTGATGGACAGAATTACCGGGCAGGAAAAAAATTCAATGCATATCCGAGAATCTTTCCTCTTTTATCCTAATGATTTTGCAACTGGAGTGATGGACATATGGAAAAATAATGGAATTCCTCTTTTGAGTAGATTGCACTTGCCAAATTAGATATTAGCCCACAAACTTCAACCGGGCCCCGTCAAAAACATTATTATTACACGATGTGGAAGTAGGCCTATTTGACCTAAAGCCATGATGATACGTTACGTCAACTCTGGTTGTATTATTACAACCGATATCAAACACTGCTGAGAGCTAGGGGATATTAGTCATTTGTTTATGTACGCATTGTTGGTACGTCTAAACTTTCAATTATCGTTACTTTTTCTCTCAATTATCATTATAAAAAACTTTCAAAAATGATTGTATATATACAAATAGCCAATCACATATATGTAGTTTTCTTCCTTGCTGATTTGTCAATTTATGCAAAAAGTACTATTTTTAGTGTGAGTGGCTATTAGAAAGTCTTAGATCAGGTATCGAGCAAATGTTTTAAAATGACACTTTTAGACCACCTCACATTCTACGAGTTCCACAGAGCTCCGTAAATGTGAGAAAGTTGAAAGATTAGCTTTAAGCTCTTTATTACATATGGAGGTTCACCGAAAAAATCAGCAAATTTTGATATATGATTTAGAAACTGTAGGTATGTGAAATTATTCTACACGACTACTAGATTGTTACCCCCTATGTAACTTCAGCTTTATATCCAGAGTACAAATATAATTGCAGATTAGGAATTTTATATTGAGATTTTAAAACACCTCAACTATGAAATGAATCATACAATGCGTTGTCCCACTACGGGAGAAAAGTGAATTATTAGGGTCTTCATTATGTAGGCCTCCCAATTCCATGAAGTCGTTGTGGTAGCCTCTTATCTTGGTATTCTTAAAATGCATCTGCAGTCAATTTTGAGCAAAATGTCCATTAACTACTGGTCTTAATTGATATGAAAGTACTTCACAGATGAAGATAGTTTGAGACAGACATTCTTTATTTAAATGTAATATTCTAATTCATAATAGTTATTATTATTGCTGTTTTTGTTTTCGATTTTAGTTGTGGATGTTCTTAGTTAAATTATCACTAGAATTATAGAATGCTTATGACAATGTAAATGATCACATTCCTTTATTCTTTTGCTCCTTAAAAAACAGAGTAATCTTAGAATAAAAGATAAAATATCCTTTCCAATTCCATTTTACTCTTTATTTATAAGTTTTGAACCCCTGAAACAACGAGCAATCAGGGGCCGGACTCAACCAGACTCTTCAAGGAAATCGATGAGATACACCGTTGAGTTTCTTGACAACAATATGCATCTAGTTCTTTTTGAGCAACGTAAAATAAACCGTATTGCATATGATAAAACGTACACCTGTCAAAAAGCAGCAAATGAAAGCATTGCCCTCCCATTTATAAATGCAGCATGTTGGAAAACAACATAGAAACGAGAAATGGGCTCACTCATATTTACAGATTTAACTATTTTTTAATATGTATTTTTAAAGAGTATTAGAATTGATTTGAGGTTGTGAGTAATCCTTAATAATCTCAAGATCAAGTGAGACTGCTTACGGATGGATGATCTCACTCGTAGAGGAGGATGCCTCTCGGCACTGTCTAAACAACCACGATATTGCACCCGCCTCTCCACTGCCGTTTCAACGCCATTCCGTCCGCTGCTCGTCACTTCATCCGACGTGACCCCGCACCCCAGAACCGCATTACAAACGCGTTCAGAATATTGGGATTTGGACGCCATCAATTGCCCACCAACTTCGCCAACTTCGTGAACAGAAAGAAGCGGGAAGAATGGTGTTTTTATGATTTTTTTCGTTCTTTCTACTCATTTTCTGATTGTTGGGCCGCGTTTTTCATCGACACCTAGGGAAGTTCGAAAAATAATTGTTTCCTGTGTGTACGTGCACTCCAAGATATCTGGAATGCGTTCCGACATTTATGGAGTGAATCTGCAGCTTACACGCATGGGAATTTGAGCTCCTTTTGGCAATAGGCATTCACACTTGTTATATATTTTTATTAAAGAGAATGGGCAATAACGTTGAAATAAAGGTCGATTAAATTTTTTAGTCTTTTTATATGTGGACTAATACTTTCATAAGCTACTCTTTTAATCAAAAGTTTGAAATATTTCAAAATATATTTGTGTGCATTATTTTTTTCATTGGTTAGACATAATTTTAATAGGAGTATGGTAGAGTTTTAACAAGAGAGCTTGAAAGAGTCACAACGTCTATCTTTTGGTTGACAAAGAAGATTGATTTGTGGCTAGAACATAATTGTAATCATTTGTGCCATGTTTAGTCACAATAGGCGTATGACTAGTCATATAACAAGTTTTCAATATTAGTTTTGTCGGCAATAACTCTTCTAGTACTTTAAGGATTGCTAGGTGCCCTTCGTTGTAGTGGTGGTGCTTATCATCAATCATACTCATGGAAGTAATATTCAAATAGGAACCATTTGAAGTCTAGTTTGTACATAAATCTAATAGTATGTGTTCTCCAAAGTTAAAGATTAATTTTGTATGAAAAAAATTCAGAAGTTTAAAATTATATAATTGACAGAGAGAAATAGTTTTTATATAAAAAATTAATTAATAAATAAATTATTTTAAAATTACTTGGTAAAGTTATTAAGAATTTTATATATTTCAAGTTATATGACTTAAAAATAGAAATTTAATCATGGGATATCAATTTAAGAACAAACAATTTTTAAAAAAAACTTATTCGAGTTAGTTTTTAGATATTCTAAGTTACTTACTACAGTTGTATAACTTAGTTACTATTTATAAATTTCTATTCTTTTAAACATTTGTTGACTATTTTATATTTAGTAGTATAGATTTATTTATTTTTTCATTTATTTTTTCAAAAATTATAAGCAAGAGGTCGAAGCCATATATCAAGAATAAAATGTGTACAACCCAACTCATGAGGTACTGAGAGGACAGAGTTCGATAATAATTCTTCAATCTAGCCTTATTTTGTATCATAAAAATAATTATCAACTCCTTAACCCATGGCATGAGGGTCTCCCCCAGTGATAAGACACTCCTTGTTGTCTCTAGGATCCTGAAACAAAACAAGAAAAACAAACCAAACATTCAACTTCCTAATACTATGAAGATGTTAAAAGAACTTTAGATACCCCGAGAAGATAATCGGTTAGTTAAATAAAAATCCATATTCCCAAGGATGCCATCAATCATAAATTGAAATGCATATTAAAATTATAAAAAGAGAAGAGCAGACTCAGTGTCTTAAAAAATCAAGAGCAGTTATATAAAAATATCACGGTAATTATTGCTAAACCTCCTTGGCTACTACATTCATATCAATAGAGAAATATTTGAGCCAATGATTAAACATTAGGCATGACAGAGGAGTTAATCCCCAAGTTGGCTAACTTGTTTGCATGTTTATTTCCCTCCTGGTAAATGTGGTTGAAAATGATACTTTTAAAACATTTTCTAAGTTTTATGGCCATTGATACTTTTGCATCTATTCTCCAATTAGGGAGGGTTCCTTTTCTCATTGCATTTATTATAATAACATAGTCACACTCTACTTCCTTTTTTTTTAAATTCACAGATTTACATAATTGGAGGCCTTCTACTAGAGTCAAGATCTCTGCCCAATTATTTGTGGCTTTACCTATATATTTGGACAAGTTACCACTTCTTTCCCCTAATCATTGTGAATGCTACAACTTATGCTTGCAGGGTCGGGGTTTCCCCTTGGGGCCTTGTCAAAATTGAGCTTAACTTGACCATTCTTTGGAGCTAGCCACACACATTCCAATCTTTTTAGTTTACATGGACTATCCCCTTCCCCCAAAAGGGAGGAATTTTCAAACAAATCCATCTTCCCCTCATCCTTTTATACCAGTAAGGGTATCAAAATATCTTTGTTTCACTTGACCTGACGCCTTAGAATAATTGGACATGATGACTTTCAAGGTTGAGGCCTCTCTAACTAAACTTTCCCCAAACAACATTGTATCATCTACAAAGTGTTCATGTGTAGATGGTTCCTCTTGGCTTGTTATAGGGATTCCTTTGATGACTCCTTCCAATTTAGCTCACGTAATTGATCTACTAAATGCATCTTCCATCAAAATGGAGAGGGAGAAATTGGGTCTCCCTATCTCAGACCAATTTGTCGGCTTCTGTATGTAACTCTTAGAGAGGGTAGCTAGAAGGTAAATTATATCCACTCCTAGCTTGCATCAAGCGGTATAAGACTGAAGGTTTCTTTCTTGTGAAGTTTGGGATCATGTAGAATCTTGTTGAAGATTGGTTGTAGGGTGGCATACTTACTTCTTAACCTATAAGTTACAAAAGGTTACGATTATTTTAGGAACTATTGTCAAAATGGTTTGGGGTAGAGGAAATGCAAAAAATGTTATTATGGGCATATTGAGATAGATTACAAGTATACTTGAAGCTTTTGAAACAACCCAAACAAAAGGAGTACATCTTGAAGATGTTAGTGATGAAGAAGAAGCATCGACACCTAATCCTACACTTGACATGGAATAGATGAAGAGAGACTTTTAAGAGCATTGAATAGAGTGAATTCAATATCGTCTTTTGAACTTTCTACTTACATTGGAAGACTTGATACTAATGCTTTTTTGGATTGGATCTCTGAGATTGAGAAATATTTTGACTATGAAAGTATTTCCAAGGATAAGAAGGAGAGGATAGTAGCTAGAAAGTTGAAAGGACATGCATCCCTTTGGTGGAAACACTTGCAACTAGTTATTGATTTTCACTCTTCTAAAAGTAGGCTCTATTAGGAGCCAACCCTATTGAAGGTTAAAAAACACACTATTAGGTGTGACCCTATTACAAGATTTAATCACCCTATTAGGAGTGGCCTTGTTAGAGGTCTTGAGAAACTTCCAATAGAAATGCCACCTTGTTAAAAATGCCATTAATCTAAGTGACCCAAGGGAACACTCCTTATTTGTATCCTCTCCCTTTCCTTCATGGAACTTGACTTACAAGAAAGGTTGAATTAGTTCATTTCTTTTAGAGAGGTTTGTCTAGAGGGTGAATTTTCTCTAAGTATCCAACATGGTCAACCAGGCTCTTGCGTGAGTCACACACATAAACATATTGGACAACTTACTAAAAAGCCTAAGTTGTAATCACCCTTTAAGCCATGGTATGTTATTTATAGTGCAATAGGATTGCTTCATCCTCTGACACTACTCATTATATGTGTATCCTTGGTTTGGAGATATAATGCTTTTAGTTTTCATCACCAAAAGTTGGGCATGCCCTTGCAAGGGATCCCCTATTTATCCCTACCTTAAAGGCCTTATTAAGTGCATTTTTTGTTGTTCATCTCCACATTGACTTACATCTTAGATTGAGAGGGACACAATGCTTCAGGGTTAAATACATCAAGATTCTAGGTTCCTCCCTATGAGCCTATGAACAATATATTGAAAAAAAATTGGCCTTAAGCTAAAGTGTGGGTGACCTATAATTGTTGTTATTGGCTAAGTGAAAACATCTTTTGAACAAACATTCAAAATAGTCACAAGTGTTTTGCCAAGAGAGATCATATCCAAAATTGTGTTATTCTGACAAGGTTTATTTGTCCCTTATGAGATTGTTTGTTCACTTATCCAAAAGTTCCAAATTTTTTTGTTAAGTTAAACCAAGAAATACATAGCATAGTCATTTTCCTAAATCAACGAAATCCTACCAATTGGACCAAAAGAATTGTATTATCACCAAAAGTTGTGGCTATCCAATCCCAAAATGCATGATTGATTTCATCAAACATAAGAAGGCCAAGGTCCAACTACCTTTTGTCTTATAGAGAAAAGAAAATAGTTGATCAAATTCCAAGAAAAAAAATCCCCTATGAGATCACTTCAATAAGAAATCCTAGACAAAGAGAAAGGCGAAAAAGTTATTTTCAACCATAATTCTCACTATAGGCTCAACCATAATTCTAATAAATTGCATAGAAAATGTGATATGCCAAGTAGGTTCTAAAACAAAATTCTACTAGCATTCTCCTTGCATATGAATGATGAATGAAAAAATGCAAAATGATCTTATGAGATTGTAAAACACAAATGTAATTGGTAGGTGTAAAGGTCTAATGAACAACCTTTGCCATCATATTAAAATTTTTTTTTTACTAATTTTAAAATTAAATGGAGTAAATGTAATAATAAATTAATTCTTAAAATTAATGATTTAATGCAGAGCTCTATTCTAATTTTAAATTATTGTAATAAGTTACAAATGTTTTCATGGATGTCTATTATGTCACAAAGTTTCTGTTTTGACGAGAATTAAAGATTATATAAAAGTACATTTAATATTTAAACTTAAAAATTAAATATTATCTATCCCAACCTTTTATATTAATGTCTATTTATCGATTATAGTTGTAAAAATAAAATTAACTCTAGACTTAGTGAAAAACAAAGAAAATAAATAGTCTAGCCTTTTAATTGTGCAAGCAGGTGTCTACACCCTTCAATTATAAGGACAATTGCATTACTTCAAACTTTTTTCTATATGCATTTCATATCAATTTAAAGAAATAGATTTTTTAATTCTAAATTATTAAATTTTGCAATGCAAAACAAATTTCATCTAATTAGAAGCTATGATTATTTTTAGTTAAGCTATATATTACTATCGACACTAACATTGCAACTTTTTTAGGTTCAAATGCTATTTATATGATACAAGTAAGATTTTCATGGTAGAAAATTCAATAGTTGATCACTTGATTTATGTCAAGTAGAATTCACTCATGAAAAAACAAGAAAAGAAAGAACAATTAAACTCATAATTTCTTTTTAAAAATAAAGAGTTACAACATGATGAAAAAAATTTCCATAACAAATGAATTCCACATCTTCTAGCAAAGATAGTTTAGTACTCAATAATCAATATCTAAAATATAATATATTATAATATTGTCCAAAAATGTGTTGATTGTGATCTTCTATATAAATATCATCAACATGTGATTATCCAAATATATGTTGGTCATGATCCTCCATATAAATATCATCAACACCACCTGTAGATAAATTGTGTTAGTTATAAAATTAATTTCTAAATCAAAGTCATGGAATTGATTATATTTAAATACAAAATTTCCTTACCATCTCCACTTATCATTGTGTCTCTCATTGTTATTGTTTGGTTGAGATCAAGAGAAAAAGGTGACACATGTTCTTGGGGGTTGTTATCATTTAAAACTGCAATAACATCCACATTCAAAGACTAAAACTTAACGTGTGCATTAAAGGCAACAAAATCTATGAAAATGAATTTCATTATTTTATTACCTTTTGTAACTTGCATTGTGTCCATTGTTGTTGTCTTGGGTGAGATATCTTCTTGAGTTTCTTGTCCACCATCTATCATTGCAACAACATTGCATGCTTAATACATTAAATCATATAAAATAAATATACAAACAAAAGAATCAAAATTTATTTATTGTTATTTTGTAATTTCATTACCATTTCTAGTTTGGATTGCATTTGCATGACAAAAACTCACTCTAACTTCATCTTCATCAACCAATGGAGCAACATCATCTATAATATAATAAAATAATCTTAGTTTGCTTCAAGGAAATATAATAATTACTAAAAATCATTACCATAAACAACTTGTATTTCACCTGTAACCATTTGGTTCAAATCAATGGAGAAAGGCAATCGACGTCGTCGACTACTTTCTTGATCATTCAGGCCTACAAAATGACATATGTTTATCACACACACACACACACACACACACACACACATTCTTATATAAATTACTAAAATGTTTTTGAATAAATATACTTACCTTTCTGCTTGATAACATCTCTTTCTTTTTGTATTGTTAGGCCTGATCGATTGATGACCTTCTTTTTCTTTTTCTTTCTAGATCCTACAGAGGGGAATTTAAAAGTTTCATGTTCCTTAGCTCTTTCATTTGAGTTTTGAGTTTTGGCACTAAGCTTTTCATGAGTAAAATGGCGTTTACGCATTTTACTTGGACTAAACCATGGTGTTAATCGTCTCATAGATAATTTCTCTGAGCCAGGGATTGATTTCAGTTTGGAAGATGAAGAAAAAGTTGCATGCATATCTTTTTTAAATCTCCTAACACATTGGCTAAACATGATTTTCTCATTTTCTCTAGTCGGTAAAGTTTGAAGCAATGAAGTTATGTAGTCAACTGAATCTAGAAAGTCGTCATTGGAAGTATTAGAGAATTTCCAACCATCTGTTATAGAAATAACAATGACTAAGTTAAAAAATAAATTTAGAATTGGTAATGTTTCATTATAAAATGATGGTTTTGAATATTACCAGTACTTTGAGCTTCGGCAATGACAACTCCAAGCACATCTTGATCTTCTGGATGCATAGAACCATCTATAATTGGATAATAGTTAGTTAGTTTTAGAAACATGAAATTGTTTAATACTTTACTATAAGGATAAATTAACATTAATGACACCCTTTTCATGACAAGAACTCCATCTAACTTCATCACTATCATCAACCACCATAGTAACATCATCTAGAATTTAATAAAAATAGTTTAGTCAACTGAATCTAGAAAGTCATTGTTGGAAGTATCAGATGATTTTCAACAATCGATAATAGAAATAAAAATGACTAAGTCAATTTTTAGAAATCTAAAATTATTCAATATTTAATTATAAGAATATTAACATTACCAATGGTACCAATTTCATGACAAGAGCTCCCTCTAACTCTATCATTTTCTTCAACCAATGTAGTAACATAATCTGTAATTTGATATGATTAATTTAGTTAGTTTTGAAAATTACATAATAATAATTAGAAATAACTATTAAGCTTAAATCACAAATGAAGCTTACCACCAACTTGATCTTGTTGGTTTATTTTGCTTCTCTTTAGACAATCTAAAATTTTCAGCACATGTTTGCACATATTTCCTCTTTTTGCCCACTGACAATCACATACATGTAAATCTGATCCAAATTTCCTAATGAAGTACCATTTTGTTGGATCAGTTTGACTTCTTACCTTATATGTATTAGGAAGAAGATCATAAGGATAGCAATCTGTATCAGCTATTGCTTTTGACCTCTCTAAAGCAGTTAGATAATATCTTTCCTTTTTGAAGTTAGTCAAGAATCCAGAGAACTGTAGATATCTTTTATTTTTATAGTATGGCTCTACTCTATGGAGAAGTGTATGAATAAGCCAATCCATTCTCCTTGTGCATTTCTTAGAAAGATCACTTAAATAGTGACTCTTAATATGAAAATGGTATGACTCTATAGCTGCATTAGTTTCTTGGTTTGCATGACAGAAACTTCAAATTTTTTTTGCCTACATCTCTACACAAAAACACATGATGTCTAAGCTTACACTACATAAAAATTAGAAGATATAAATGCATCTTAAATAATTACATTTTGATTGACTTACCAATGCGTCTCTCATTTTGACACCAAGTTTTCTGAAAGTAGTCAATAAATTTCTTCTCTTCTTTAAACTCCTCTATGAATTCTTTAATCAAATGACTGATCATGTCTACATTGTCACTCATTGCATACATGATTTCACCCAATCTTTCAAACATTTTTGCTCCAACATCTCTATTACTCGCAAACCTAGATTATAAAAATCATGTTAGGATATGATGTTTAAGCATATAATTTTTTGTATGCTTGAATTGAAATTTGACTTACCTATACACATTCTTTAACCATGCTCTACGCACATGCCAAATGCATAAAAGTACTCGGCAATCAAAGGTTGATCTACAAGTTACAATATACAAGTTAGTAATAATAATGACATTATAACAAAATTGAATTTTAAAATGAAAAAATCATTCTTGTTAGAAAATCTATATTTTTACAAATGAAATAGCAAATAATTACACTCTTACAAATCTAAAGTAAGGTTGAGAAAACCTGATTGCTTCAATCTCAGCGCTGGCATCATCTGTCATGAATGCATTCACATGCCAATCTTCTTTTTGTGCTTTCCCTCTTTTGTAAACCTCTCTTAGCCATTCATTTATATCCTCAATTTTATTTCTTGAGGATATTGCCCATGCAACAGGTACACCGACTTCTTGCTCATCAAATACAAGCAATGTATATAATTCATACTGCACATAAATAAATAAATCATATATATATATATATATATATATATATATATATATATATATATATATATATATATATATATATATATATATATATATATATATATATATATATATATATATATATATATATATATATATATATATATATATATATATATATATATATATATATATAAATTAGACACAATTAAATTAAAATCCACAAATAAAAATTAACATTGTTTTACTTACATTGTATTTATTTGTTGAAAATGTGGAGTCCATTGCAATGATAGATTCATGTGAATGTTTCACCATCATTTCCCTCATCCATGGTGTCTGAATGCCTATGATAAATGGAATGTTTTCCACATTATTTGGTGTTTTATAATAGAAAAAGTTATCCTTCTCCTCCACATGCCACAAACATACACTTTTTGCATCATCTTCATTTTTTTGCGAACGTAGGGAACGCACTCTTTTCCATGCATTCAACACATCTTTTCTCAACAAGCAAGTGTCTCTCTTATTCATCAACTTCTTGAGACCAAAATCTAAGTAGTGTTGTTCACATATTATGTCAATCCCCGCACCCATAAGTAATAGGGATTCTATATATGATTTGCACTCACTTGATAACCTTGGTGCAAAACTACTCCTTGGATCACCAGAAGGGTCGTCCTTTCTATGACAAAATTCACCACTAGCATCTTGATGGATATACTCGTTATATATAATAATAGCAACATCTTGTCTACCATACATGACTTTAACATGAAAGTGGGCTTGACAACCCCTTTTTTGAACAAACCTTCGCTTCTTTTTCTTTTCTACATTCTTATTTTCATCTGGATTTCTATCATCTTGAGGCCCAAAAGCACAATGATACTTTTCTACATTCTTATTTTCATCTGGATTTCTATCATCTTGAGGCCCAAAAGCACAATGATACTTTTCTACATTTTTATTTTCATCTGGATTTCTATCATCTTGAGGCCCAAAAGCACAATGATAACTGTTTATACATGTACAACAAAAAATTATTAATTCACATTATTAAAAAAGGGTGACATAACTAATTTGTTAAATCTAGAGACAAACCTTGAATATATCTTTGTGGCGTGGTTAGAAGCCTCTATCAAAATATATTCATTGTGCCTTTTTCGTATAAAAGTTGTTTCTATACCATCTAATAAACCTTCACCTTTCACAAAGTGAGGGAGTCTATGAAGAGGGATAGCGGCGCACAAGTCTATTCGTTGGTTATTACCAACTCCAATAGGTGTCCATTCAAGTTCATAACTTGAAAAATGTTTTTCTTCATTTGGGATGTCTTGCACATCTAGCTTGATAAGTGATTCCCATTTATTCTTTCTGCCCATCCTGAATAATATCAAATTTGTTAGAGACCCTAGGTATATTGTTTAAACATGTAGATTTTTTTTATAGTGATGTCATTATATCTATATATTAATATCCTACAAAATATTCTAAGCATGGACCCACTAGGTGAAGTTAATACATCTATTAAAGATACTTCAAAAAACTAACTAAATGTCATATTCTTTATGTAATTTATAAAGTTATGAAGCTAATATGATCTATAAAATACAATGAAAAATACTATAAAGGTTTTCTGAAGAAATCAATGCTTATGAAAAAATGTCAAAACCAAAGGATGACAACAAAATGTATAGTGATAGAACCTACATTGAGTTGAGTTAATGAAGATTTAATTTAAAATAGATGCTCATGAAGATGTTAGGATGATGATCAAACCTAGAATATAAAACCTACCTTGAGTTGAGTTAATGAAAATTTAATTTAAAATAGATGTTCATGAAGATGTTAGGATGATGATCAAACCTAGAATATAAAACCTACCTTGAGTTGAGTTAATGAAGCTTTAATTTAAAATAGATGTTCATGAAGATGTTAGGATGATGATCAAACCTAGATATGAAACCTACCTTGAGTTGAGCTAATGAAGATTTAATTTAAAATAGATGTTCATTAAGATGTTAGGATGATGATCAAACCTAGAATATAAAACCTACCTTGAGTTGAGTTAATAAAGAATTAATTTACAATAGGTGTTTATGAAGATGTTATGATGGTATAAGTTTATAACATATGACACATGGGTGATTTATGATACACATCTAGGGTAAAGGTTGTGTATACTGTATGATAGGGATATATGATAAAGATTTAAATAGTAGTCTAAATGAACACATGATAGAGACATGATTAAAAACCTATGGTTGAAAAGGAAAAAGTCACCATTTGTCTGCAAGTAGGGAGGATGTAATCTAACATGATAAACACAAAAAAAAACCTATAATAATTATTTAAGTAGGAGTGACTGCTAGTATGGACCCGATAAATGTATATGTTCATTTAATTTTGAATTTTTAAAACTAACACCTTTGTATAGTATACTAAAAAAAAACTAAATTATTGAATCCTTCATCATTTTTTTTGTTTAAATATGTATTTCAATGGCGGAGTTAAAAAATTTAGGCATCTATTGATGGTTAATGGTAAGGATTATTGTGGAATGAAGTAACAAAATTGAAATAATAGAACCAATAGCAGAGACAAAACAATAACCAGTTTAGTGGTTTGGATTAAGAAGAGAAGTGGGTGAAGAAGAAGCATGGAATTCATGTCTTGGACTTGGTTAAATGTTCAAATGTTTCAATTATGGAATATTTTTAACTACTTAGGGTGTTTGAAGAAAGAGCATCCTTGACTCATTGGAAATCTTGCATCATCAAAAAATATTTTCCTTTATGTTTTTATTTCATTTTCATTTTGATACTTTTCTTTTTGTCTTGGTAGGCGATTGATCAAGCTGGCTTGCTATCTAATACAATCCTTATGGTGTGATCTAGGCGTCATAGAGACACTATGTCTATCTTTGCAACTTGCTTTAATGTTCCTTGATAAAATTATCTAATGTTTGGTCTAATCCTATTCTAACTTACCTTGTTCTAATGGTTAGGGTGGCAAGTTGTGATTTACAATAAAGATTCACATGTGATTCTTAATGACACATTTCTCTAGATGTATTTATATGTATTTCCAACCCTATTGTGTGTCCTCCTAGCATGAGTTTAGGATTTGATCTACATCAACAAGAGGTTAGTACAAGATGGAAAGAGGAGGTTTGGTTTCTTTGAAGAATTTAATATCACACTTATGAACTTGGTTATGGGTGGCAAAAGATTGGATCTAACCTATAATTATTGGAGTATTGGTTGATTGGCAAAAATGATAATTTTTTAGGTATTAAACAATCCTTGTTACTTTAGGAAGATTATTTGTGTTGGTATATTATTGGATTAGACTAGAGAAATCGATAGTTGTAATCATACTACCAAACTTAAGGGAATTAAATATTGGAATCTTTATGAACACATTACATAGGAGGATGACCCTAGAAGATTATAGCACATGATGGAGTAATTGAATACAAGTTGAGAGCTAAAATCCAAAATGCTCGGTTAGGACAAATATTGAAATTGGAGATAAATTTAAAGAGGTTATTGATGATCAAGAATAAAGAGATGGTAGGATTCTTGTAGAATAAGAAATAGTATTGAATTCTAAGGCATAGATGGTTAGAGTCATAGACTTGATGTTTCTAACTTTTCTAGTTCATTACATCCTAAGGATTTGATAGATCAGATAAATGAGCTAGAAGTTTATGTTGAGCTTAAAGTCATTAAGGATCCATAAAGGTTTAAGTTAGCACAAACTAAGTTAAAAGGTCATGTTTCCTTGTAGTAGAAGGGATTATAGAAAGATAGGGAAGATAATGGAGAACATAATTTATCACTAAATAGAGAGTTATGATTTCAAGACTTAAATTCAAGTTCATACTACAAGATTTTGAATTGGACTTTTTTAAGAAGTTAAAAATCTTGCATCAAAAGTGTAACGCCCCACTAGGGAACTCGAGATAACAAGCCATCTAACTACCCACAATCCAAGGATGAAATCAAACAATCCCAAAGAAAACTTTCTCCACTTGAAAAATCATTTCCTTCTTTTATAAATAATAATCAGGCACATAGAACAACAATCAGGGATTTCAAGCAAACGTCTACAAGCAATGGGCAAGGGACAAAGCAACCTTGCACATGAACAAAAATAGTGTCGTAGTATAAATATAATCCCTAGAACCACTACTTTGTATGTTCTCAAAATATTTTTCAATCACGCACATAGTCCTAGAAAAGAAAATTTGGCAGCACTAAGGTTCTTAGTTATGGTCAACTCTGCAGCTTTTGCAATCTAGAGTGGGCGAAATCCAATCCTGGCGTACCAGGGTTTTTACATATTCCAAGAATTTAATCAATCGGAGATACTGAGGAGATCCGACAACCCAACAAAAGACTACACCCGTGAGGATTTCTCCCACAAGGACATTTATATAGCGGTTGCTACTACCACGTCAAAAATGGCTATTACCGCTTGAGGTACCATCCACGTGGTTGACCCAATAAAGGGAATGTCCACTATGGTTTAACCCTCTCTAATCAAGGAAGACTCACACAATTGTACCACATGAGGACTTGGTTTGGATTTAAGGGTTCCAAGTTTCTGATGTTCCCAAAAGGGAACAGAGCATACTCCTCTAGCCTTTTCACCTTACCTAAACATAGCAAACAAGATTCTTTGACACACTAATTTGAAATCATCTCACCAACTTTTTGGAAAATCCAACAACAAACACCACCAGTCTCAAAAGAGAAAGTACTAGTGGATGTTGAGGATAAACCCAAGCAGAATAATGAGACAATGACAAATATCCTTCCCTACCTACAAGGGTATCCATCGTCAAGAGGAGCTTCGCATGTAAAGCAAGCGAATGAAGCTCAATCTCTCAAGATCTCCCAAATAGTGTTCATAGGGCCTAATTACTATGTGAAATATATATGCGTGAAAGCAAATCTAAATTCAATTTTAGAGCACCAAATGAAGTGTGAATCTATGAAAGCATGTAAAAGCACTCAAGCCAAACAAATAAAATGTTCGTTTTAGTTCCAAATCCAAGTGTTATAGAGATCTAGCAAAATACCTAGTAATCCTTGCAACACATTTTTCTCTATTGTACCTTTTGTTTATGCTTGAACGCTCGCTCGCAACAAACAAAGCAATAAGCAAAACAAGAAAACACAAGATATGCAATATATATACCAAAGCCAAGAGATATTCCTAGATTAGAGGAGAATAAAAATTAAATGAAAAGGTGTGACCCACATAAGAGAATGTGCAATTAACATTTAATTAAGAGATGTGGAGTGTAAAACTCCATAAAAATTATAAGATGAGGGGTTTTTTTTAAAAATTTAAATGTAAAATAATCTCTTTTCTTATAAAATAAAGTGTGTGACATTTATTTAATTTTTTTTTTAAAATAATAATTATTACACATAACATTAAGTGAGGAGGGGTTTTATTTAATCAAAAGGGAGCAAATTCTTTTAATTAAATAATACAAAAATCAAGATGATCCAACCATTTATTTAAAATTAATTAAATACATTAACTTCAATTTAATCAAAGAAATTGATGTAAAATAATAATGATTAATTAAATAATTCAAATAACTTAATTTCATGAAAGGAAATGGTGATGTAAATATCGATTCAAGCTTGAAATAAATTATGAAATAGGGGCACGTAGTCAAATATAAAATATATATATCGTCAAATAATGTATGTTTCTACTGATGTGGAGTTAGATTCAATTGTTGTTGATATAATTGATGATCTACATGATTCTTCTTATTTACATTTACATGATACTACTGATATGGTTCTCATATATAAATATTGTGATGATAAGTTGCATAAATTATTGGTAGATTACTATATAATTCATTTTATTCCTATGAGTGAATATGTTGATTGGTTAGTTGTGATATGGAAGATTCTAGTGTTTCAAATAATGAAAAAAAGATGTTGGATTTACAAATCTATTCTATTGTCTTTGATGGATTTGAAGCCTTTGGCAAAGATGAAGATCAGTGTAACTATTTATTTTTGGATTAAAAAGTGGGACACACTTTTCTATTTACCTCAAGAATCTAATACATAGGAGCATCTTGGGTTCTTAGTAGTTTGTTTGTTGTGCTTGACATTGTGTTCAATTTTTGTTCACTAACATTATTGGTAGCTACTTTGGTGGAGTGATCTTGATTCTTCATGACATGCTTAGTGCTTTCTTTGGAGTTCTCAGTGGAGTTTGGAGTTCTCTTCACCAATGAGCTCAATCTCTATTTTATGATCCTTTTACCGAGTGGCCTCAAAACTTATATTTTTTTTCTTAGTGACTTCCTCATCAAGGGTTTTAACTTGAGTTATTTTTCTTTTCTAGCTTGTGGCTTGATTTGGTCTAAGTGTTTATATAATCTTATAGGCCAAGTTGTGGGCACTGGCTAAATAGCCGAATATTTGTACTAGTCGTTAGCCAGTGCCATTACCTCCGTCCGTTAGTTGTCTATTTGAAACAAGACCCAAGTATTGTTGACAGTCCCATATGGAAAGAAATTTTTTATATATATTTTAATTTATGTTGATCTCATTATGACCGCCAATGTGACTTCTGTAGGGGCTAATAATGTTAGTGGGGGATTCATTTTTTCTATATTTTCAAATAGTGATAACCTTTAAAAAACATACAAAAGTCCAATTTAAAATGATAAAATATTGATATTAGTACAGTATAATTTATAATTATAAAAAATTGTAACTTAAATTTGAAGATATTTGAAATTATATATATATAAACTACTTTTTTAATTTGAAATAATTTAATTAAATGAAATATATTTTAAAATGAAAGAATTTAATCTTATCTAAAAATATTAAACTTAAATGAGTCTTAGTATATATTTTTTAATAAAAAATATTGATAAATTTTATTTTACAATCTAAATATTTGGTTATTTTTATACTAACATATATTGTTTTTAACAACTTAAAATTTGATTGATGTGTAATTTGTTTAAATATTTCCAAATAAAAAGAATATGTATAACAATAAGTCAAATTTATAATTTATATTTACAAAATTATCTCAAAAAAAAAAAAACAATATAATATAAAAATATATTAAATCTAAAATGGATTTCAATATAACTTTTTAGTATAATGAAAATATAATTTAAAATAGATTTCAATATATAAAGAATAAGTGTTACAATATATATATATATATATATATGATTTTATGTAAATATAAATTTGTTATTTGATAGTTTTTATTTAGTAAAGAATTTAAAATTTAGAATTTTTATTTTATATTTAGTTTGGATGAGTATTATATATAATTGTTGTGTTAGAATTGTTAATATATAAGAAAGAAACATGATATATTAAATTAAATTTATAATATTTATGTAAATCTAAATTTATTTTAAAAATAGAAATGATTTCACACTATTGCTCTATCTATTTTATAAATTATGTGAGAAAAACATTCACATAGACATAATGACATATTCTGACATAAGGAAGATTGATATCTCTAAAAATATAGGATCTATCTATATAATGCTAATCTTAAGGCTATTTGCATTGTGGAGGTGTGAATAGGGACAAAGATCGGTTAGGTATGGAGCCCTTTCTATCCTATGATTATGTGAATAGAGTAATACTATGTGATGTTTAGGTTTTTTAAATGTGATGTTTATGTATTTTTTTTAATCTACATAATAATAAGATTTTAATCTCAACAATAATAATTTAACATTTAAAGAGCTTATAACACAATGACTAAATAAATAAATAAATAATTGCACATAAATTAACAAATATTTAAATATTTTTATTTTTATATATCTTTATATAAAGTTTATTTATTTATCTAACTTTTTATAAGTTATTTTGGTTGACTCTTACATTTATTCTTTTTATTTAAAATGATGATTGTTATATATAATTTGATTATTTTTTGTATTTGATTTATATTTTTTATAGTGTATTTTTTTTTAGAGATAATTTTATAATTATAAATTATAAATTTGACTTATTGTTATACATATTCTTTTTATTTAGAAATCATTAAAAAAATTACACATCTATCCGATTTTAAGTTGTTAACTAATGAAAAAATATATGTTACTATAAAAGTAATGAAATATTTGAATTGTAAAATCGATTTTAATAATCATTTTTAATTAAAAAATACATATTAAGATTCATTTAAGTTTAATATTTTTATTATAAAATTTTTAAAATATTTTAAATATTATATATACTAACATAGTATTAAATATCTTAAAATTTTCCGCTACCCATTTATAAATTCATTAAGTACAGTACCTTAAAATGAAGTAAAAAAAAGGCAAAAACCTTAAGAATGTGAAATATATTTACAAAACTATATACCTTCCTCTGGCATCGGAAAAGAGGAAATGAAACTACACATCATCTACAGTATGGAAAACATAGGATTGGGGTCTAGCTCCAAATTAGACCCAATTTTGGGTCAGTCCGCCAAGATGCTGCAGGATGCTTGGTCTGATTATGCATGGAGGGATTCAAGTATGAAACAATTTGGGTCAAATTCTTGTGATGGTGATATGGCGGTGAACAATTATATAAAGTCTTCAAGTGATATGATGGAGACAAATCATCACTTATTAGGAGGTGGTTCCAGCAATTTGCCGGTCCTCGTCTCTCTTCCTAGAGATAGCAACATTACCATTGCAAGGCCCTGGCAGAATAGTGGCCATCCTAATCTTGATACTTCTCATGAATTGCCCAATATTGAAATATGCTACCAAAATACCACTACTGATGGCTTCATCATTAATCCATGCTCGTTTATGTGGGGCCAGCCCTCATTTAGCCCTATTGACCAGCCTTATTTCACCACCACCACCATCACCAACACAATCCCTATTACAAACCCTCCTTCACCCACTTTGCCAAACCAAGCTGAAATTGAAAATCATCCTCTTCTTCCATTCTTGGAAGAGCCTGTTTATAGCCCATTGTCATCAAACCCATTGATGTCAAAGGCTACTTCTTACAATTCCTATGCTGATTCAGGTTTGTTGGATCAGATAATCAACAAGTTCCTTCCCCCATCCTACCCTGACAAAAACAATGGCAACAACAAGGGCCAGGATATGAGTCTTCCATTGATGACTACTCCCACCACAAACTTCGTTACATCTCATGATTTGCCCATTCTTGATCTACATAAGCTGATAGACACAAATTATCAATGTATGTACCTGAATCAACACCTTCAAATGGAGAAATATGACTATCCTGTCACCAATGAATTGCCTGACTACCAGTGGTGCAATCTAGACATTCTGCTTCAGGAGCTTTTGCAGCAAACCACTTCAGATATCATTGATATGGCCACCTGAACAGGAACCTCAGTTGCTCTGAGCAATGTTGCTTCTTCTAGATAGTAATGTTATATTAGTGTCATAATGTTATTTCTTATGCTTTCTGTTTCTAAGGTTTTCTGGTTTGAGTACTCTACAACTGGTGGATTGCATTGTATGCATTAGTTCACGCCATGTGACAAGGTGCCTTGTATTTCGAAGAATGGCTCATATGTTCCATCAACTTAGTTTACGTAAATCAAGGACTATTTATGTTCACGAAGAACAAAATTTTCTCATATCCAACGAGATGTATGCATTATATTATTTAATATCCTCCTTCATGGCTTACAAGACCATGATCTATATAGTTCTCTCCTTTGCTAGTTAGATTTTATTACTCAGAAGATCCATATGGCTACTAAATATTTGGAAATGAGAAAAGAGATTTTCTGATTTTAACTGTTATTTTTCAACATGGCTACCAAATTATCACCTTCACAAAATGTGCAACCAATTTCCCGCCAAAACAATTAAAATGTAAACGGAGATGGAAAGAATACCTATGGGTGATGAAATTGCGCTCTGATTCTCTGTTGTTCCCCCAAGATCTCTTGAATCCTCATTGCAGATGAAAACGCTGTCTTTGGCTCCTGATGAAAATGCAGTCCCTGGGTGTCGATGAAAAACGCGGCCCAACAATCAGAAAATGAGTAGAAAGAATGAAAAAAAATCATAAAAACACCATTCTTCCCGCTTCTTTTTGTTCACGAAGTTGGTGGGCAATTGATGGCGTCCAAATCCCAATATTCTGAACGCGTCTGTCCTTGCTGAACGCGTCTGTAATGCGGTTCTGGGGCACGGGGTCACGTCGAATGAAGTGACGGGCAGCGGACGGAACGGCGTTGAAACGGCAGTGGAGAGGCGGGTGCAATATCGTGGCTGTTTAGACAGTGCCATGCCTCTCATCCAATTAAAAAAAAATGTACCCTTTTAACCAAGAAGGATATGAATCGTACCTGCGTATGTGCAACATGGTGTACTTTTAATGAATGATGAAATCTATTTTTTTAAGCACATCATCGTTTGGAAAAATAAAATAAAAAATTATATATATATAGCATTTATCAAAACAGAAGGTAGTTTGCTTAGACAATTGCTGCATATCCCACCGCCTAGCACTATTTCGTGGCATAGTTCATCAAGGAATAAAGAAATGAATGAGTAATCTTGGTAGCAGAAATGGAAGTAACATCTTTGTAATAATTTTTAATTTTGGAATGCAATTGAAAACTAAAGATTATATAAAATTTAAAAGAACTTAAAAAATTTGGTGTTTTATAAAATTCGTGCAATTCATAATATATTAGATTTGTAAATTTTTTAATTTGTTTTTAAAAATTTTGTTGTATCAATAATTTTGATTATATTCAAAGATAAATATGTTTTTGACTAAATAAGGCAAGAAATACAAAGAAAAGGAGTGTATATTATTAGGAGAAAAGACCTAGTTGTCTGAGTTAATTTTGTAGACTTAGAACTCTTAAATCTTAAGTTGGATTTTGTCTATTTTTAGGTGTAACTTTGTAGGTGAGTGAAGTGCTTAAAGATAATATTTGTCCAATACTCGCTATGTTCATGCACTAATAGTTGCTCCCTTATTTGTTTTTAGTGCGCATGGCTATATGTTGCAATAGTCTTTACCAAATGTCCCATTAATGGTGCACAAATGTGCCAATCATCAACCAATAAAGCTATCAAATGATTGACTAATAATACATGTGTGATCAACTTTACATGTGTTTATTATTAACAAAAATATAACGGGTATTGGACCCCTGTTGGTAATTGGGTCTTTTCCCCCATATAATTTGACTTAAAAATTTGATTTGTCAAAATCAATCACAAATTACAAAATACATATGTCCAGTGACAAATAAAGACAAAGCAAATGGACCTAATAATGCTAGTTTCCATGAAGCACATTGTGGTTAGAGGCTATAATTTGCAATAATGGAGCTCCAAAGTCATGTTCACTTTTAGTTTGGTTTAATGGTTTAACCACTCTTCATCAAATATATTGAACATCTTGGAGATGTTAGTATCTCTCTAATGAATTGGCATCTTTGTATAAATGAGCTACTCTAAATTGGGATCAATTCCATCAAGTTGAACTATGCTACGATACTTGAGAATCCTTAATATAATTAAATCAAACGCTTTAGTTTGTTTATGATATTGATATGGAGGTGGCAAGAGCAACATATAACTCCACCACATGACTAATTTGGACTTGGTCTGAAGCCAAAGGAATACCTCATAAAGTTGAAGTAAGTGGATATCTAATGGAGCTTGAGAAGGAGAGAAGACTAATGACAAAGCGTCATCTTCTTATAGAAAACAAAATCTACAATTATGAATAGCAAGAAAAGATGATTACAATTTATAACTAGAAATGAAGTTTTTCTTTAACTTGAAGTTTTTAATGTTAAATGAAAAAGATTTAGGGTAAAGCATATTCCAAGAATGCTTAGAAGTAGTCAAATTGCATGATTGACTTAATTGTGCAAGACCATCCGTTTTAATTTATGACATCATTGCCAAATACTTCCACTAGTTGGACACCAATATACTTTTATTGCAAATCTACTTAGCTGGGAAATTTTGATCTCCAAAAGAAATAAACAAACTTTAAATCTTTGCGACATATAAGAAGGGGAAAGTTGAATGTTAATCCTCAAGTATTTGGTTTCAAAGCGATTTGACCTTCTATGATACAATGCATGACAAAAGTACCATTTTTGACAAGTAGGTGACTAGGAAAATGTTGAAAGATCCCTTACCAAATTAGGTCTTAAAATGTGGATTAGAGGCTCAAGGAATTTTGTCAAACACCTTGCAAACAATCATTATACTTGTTGTTTCAATGTTTTAGTCTTATAATTTGTAATGGCATTAAATTTATACCCACATGTAAAGGCCATTTTCATACTTTTTCCTCCTTAGCACAAGACATAAATTTTGTAACCCTCATTCATCTTTGTCATCATGTTAGCTCACCATCCATCTGGGATCCACACAAAGAAATCTCAATGGTCCTTGGACATGTAGGCATTCCAAAGACATTTGTATGGCGCACTAACATCCACAAATCTATAGATGATAGCTGTTTGAGAGTTACAAACTTGCCACCTTGTGTTTGTAACACCCAAAATGATGGGAATTCTGTATGGAAACTATCCAAGGTTTTCAAAAGGGTCTCATTTGCATGCATTAGTATCTTAATCACTTCTAGGTCATTCATTGAAACATTTTGATTCTCTAGACAACCATCTACTTCCATTTTTGCATCCATATTGTAAGTTTTCTCCATTGTTGCATAGCTTCAAGCTCACAATCTTGGCTTTATTGCACATACAATCTTGGTGTCTCAACTTTAGGAGTTCTCTACATCCTTGTCTATTGAACATATTGCCTACATTCTTATCATTTCATTTTGATTTACTCTTGTTAATTTCATTTCAGTTCTCTATCATCGAGTTATCATGTCTTAATGACTATCTGTGGAGTGTAAGGAAGCAAAGGTGCACAAAATCGCTTCCTACACTAATATTTGAGAGGATGCTTATGCAAATTCAACTAACTATTGCAGAGATCTCAAGAAATGCATAATAATATAATCAAAATAACAATGAACACATAACATAATGATTACCATGGGGAAACCCTTCCAGGAGAAAAACCCCACCCTCCAAAACCTGCACAATGTATTCTCAAATAAAAAAGATTACAAGACATTTGCAATGCAAGTTCTTACAAGAACACATCACCACAACTCAATCTCAGACTCAGACTCAGACTCAAAGAGATTTTTTCTAGCACCCAGTCTTGCAAACAGAACTTGATGATTCAAACACCTCCCCAAGCCCTCCTTTTATAGTGAATTAGAACTTGGAAATTATTTGTGGTCTTGCAAAACCATGGGCCAAAACCTTGGGGAAAAAAACCATGCCACATGTTACCCACTTGTCATTTGTAACTGCAAGAATAGAATTTTCGTCAATAATTTTGTCCTCTAGTTTAAACCCCCATAAAAGTCATATAGTGAGTTGTTTATAATCTTAAAATAGCCCTCCTATATTGTACTAGGGACAAGACGCACTTATAATAACCCATACACCTTTTCTAACTCATAAACATGTGGAAAACTACCACAAACAAGTTCTAGAATTTTCTACAATTTTCTGGAAAAAGTTTGCAAGGTTGAGACATAATTCTCAACATTCTCCCACTTGTCAAAACCTTGCAAGAGTCATGGGATCCATAATGTCATGGACTTAATTGGTAGGGGTCGAGTGGCCCATATACTTTGAACACCATCTGAATTCCTCTGTGCTCACAGACTTAGTTAATGCATTAGCAACATTCACCAAAGTCTCTACCTTCTCCAACTTCACCTTGCCATCCTTGACCATATCTCTCACAAAATGATATTGTACATAATGTGCTTGGTTCTAGCATGAAATGTTAGGTTCTTTGCTAGGCAGATTGCACTCTGACTATCACTATAAATTATCACTGCACCCTGTTTGAACTCTATATCTGAACACAGTCTCTTAAGCCAGATAGCTTTCTTAAAAGCATGAGTAACTGCCATATACTCTATCTCTATAGTGGACAAAGCGACCATAGCTTGTCGCTTACTCATCCAACTAATTGCACCACCGAATAATGTAAACACATATGCACTGGTGGATTTTCTTCTATCAACATTGTCAACCCAGTCTGAATCCACATAGCCTTGAATATCCAAGGAATGCTCATTTTCTGTTCCATGAAAACATATAGAGTACTTTGAGCTACCCCACAAGTATCTAAAAACTCTTTTTACTACATCCCAATGTGCTCTTCCTAGATTAGACATGTAACAAGAAAGTACTCCCATTGCTTGGGCAATGTTTGGTCTTGTACATACCATAGCATACATCAAACTTCCAATAGCACTTTGATACGATACTTGACTCATCTCTTCCATCTCCAATGGGGATGTAGGACACTATGAGCTGGAAAACTTTATTCCCATAGTAATAGGAACACTCAATGGTTTGGAATCTTGCATATTGAATCTTCTCAAAATATTATCAACATACTTACTCTAACCTAGCCAAAGCTTCTTGTTTTGTCTATCTCTTATAATCTCCATTCCCAAAATGTACCTTGCTGCACCAAGATCTTTCATTTCAAACTTTGCTGAGAGCTAAGATTTTAATTCTTCAATCAAACATTTTCCTTTGCCTATAAACAACATATCATCAACATATAAGGCAATAACTAAGAAATTTTTAGCATCAAACTTGTAATATATAAAGTGATCAAATTTGGATCGCACAAATCCCAAACTCAATACTTATATATCAAACTTTTGGTACCACATCCTAGGACTTTGCTTTAAACCATACAAGGATTTCTTCAATTTATAGAGCAAATGACTTTTACCTTTCACCACAAATTGCTTTAATTGTGTCACATAAATTTCTTCCTCCAAATCTCCATGAAGGAAAGCTGTTTTCATATCCATCTGCTCAACTTCCAAATCATAAGCTGTTGCAATAGAAAGTAAAAATTGAATGAATGCCATTTTTGCTACAGGAGAAAAAATTTCACCATAATCAATTCCTGCAACCTGGGAGTAACCTTTTGCAACAATAAATCATGCTTTATACTTCTCAATGCTTCCATTTGAACCCATCTTCCTCTTGAACACCCATTTACAACCAATATGCTTCCATCCTTTAGGCAATGGTACAAGGTCCCATGTGTGATTCCTCTTAAGAGCTGCCATCTCTTCTTCTGTGGCTATTTTCTAGGACTTTGAATCATTCATACCAAGAGCCTCTTCCATAGATTCCAGTTCATCAATATTAACATTCAAAGAAAATATACACCTCTAATTATTAGGAGAATATCCATACCTTTCTGGTGCTTTCCTCTGTCTACTAGATCTTTGAACAAGATCTAGTTCAGGTTCATGTTCAAGTTCATGATCAAGTTCTCCCTCTTCCTCTGATGAGTCAAAACTCGTAGAGCTCTTTCAACATCTCGTCTTTCTAAGGGCCTCAATTCAACTTTCTCAGGTGTAGCAAGAAGTTGAATCACATCTTTCTTTTCTTCCATCTGTTCTAGTGATACTGTAACAAAAGAAGGCTTAGTTTCTCTAAATATAACACTTTTGGAATAAAATATCTTTTTTGCAACAGGATCCCAAAGCTTGTACCCTTTCATACCATAACTATATCTAATGAAGATACATTTGATAGCTTTTTTGTCCAATTTTTTTCGCTTCTGCTTTGGCACATGAGCATATGCCTCACAACCAAAAACTCTCAGATGTCTAAGTGAAGGCTTGTGGCTTGACCATGCTTCCATTGGTGTCTTATCAACAAGAGCTGATGTAGGAGACCTGTTTATCAAGTAGTAAGCAGTAGCTGTAGCTTCAGCCTAGAACTTTTGTTCTAGTCTAGCTCCACTCAACATACTCCTAGCCTTCTCCATCAAGGTCTTGTTCATTCTTTCCACAACTCCATTCTACTGTGGAGAATACAGAGTTGTCTTCTATCTCTTAATACCACAATCTTTACAAAATGTGTCAAAATCATTGGAGCAAAATTCACCACCATTATCAGTTCTCAAATACTTTATCTTCTTTCTAGTTTGCAACTCAACCATTGCTTTAAATTCTTTGAAACAACTAAAAACTTCAGCTTTACTCCTAAGGAAATAAACCCATGTTCTTCTACAAAAATCATCAATGAAAGAAACATAATAAACTGATCTACTAATAGAAGGAACAACAACTAGACCAAATACATCTGAATGGATTAGATCCAAAATACACGAGGACTTATGAGAATTTGAGTAAAATTGAACGCGATTTTGTTTATCATGGATACAATGCTCACAAAAATCAAACTCAAGATTGTAGTTATTCAACCCATCAACAAGGTTTTTATTTTTTAAGGTTTGTAGACCCTTCTCACCTATGTGGCCGAGTCTTCGTTGCCATAACATAGTCTTCTCTATAGGCAACTTTGATTTAGTAGATAGAGCACCCTTGGGTACCCAAAAACCACGACCATCTGTTGAAAGAGAAACCCTCTTCTTCTCCAACAAAATAGTCCTCTTCAAAATCTTATTAGAAGTACTATTGTATTTAACTGTGCATACATCAAGCTGGTACAATGTATCCAATCTACTTCCTCTTGCTATTACCATAGCACCTCTCACCATTTTCACATCTGCTTTAGAAAATTGTACATGCACATCCACATCTATTAGTTTGCTAATAGATAACAAATTCCTTGCTAGTCTTGGGATATGCAAGACAACATCAAATCTTTTAATTCTACCATTAGAAAATTTCACACGAATACTTCCATGGCCAAGAATATCAAGAATTGAGTTATCACCTAAATACACCTTACCAACATCAAACTTTTCATACTTACTAAACCAATTTCTATTAGGAGTCATGTGAAAAGATGCACTTGAGTCTATCAACCATGCATTGTCACCTACACGAGGGGCCAAGACTGCGACGAAAACATCTCCATCTTCCTTCCCAAACTCAGAACCAGAATCTTGCTTCTTTTTCTTCTTCTTCTCTTTGCAGTCCTTTTGGAACTGTCCAGGTTTGCTACAATTCCAATAGATTGCCTTGGACTTACCAAGAGATTTTGATCTCCCCTTATTCTTGGACTTAGAACGGCCATATTGCTTTTCATTCTTGCCTCTTTCTTTTGATCTTCTTCGAACACTCAAAGCCTCTTTGGCATTTAGAGATACCTTCCTTCTTATCTCCTTAGAAAGTAGAGAACCAACAACGTCCTCCATTTTCAAGACAACTGAAGTGCTCCCTATGGCCATGACAAGGCTATCCCATGAGTTTGGCAATGAACATAGCAAGATTTGACACCTTTCTTATTTATCCATCCACACCCCAACTAAGGTCAACTGAGTCACCAACATATTTAAACTTTCAAGATGCTCAAAAATCTGTCCACCTTCTTCCATTCTCAAAGAATACAACTTCTTCCTCAAGAAAATCTTGTTCACTAGTAATTTCACCTGATAGATCTCACTTAGCTTCTTCCAAAGCTTCTTTGTGGTAGGTTCTTCATGGACATTAATCAGAATCGAGTTTGTAAGACACAATTTGATGAAACCTTTAGCTTTTTTGTTTGTCACATCATATTGTGTGGCTAAAGTTAGATCTGCAAGCGTCAACTTATTCTCATCAACCGCATCCCATAAATCCTAATCATTCAATAAATCTTCCATCTTCAGCTTCCACATCTCAAAGTTTGTGCCAAAAAACTTCTCTACATCAATCCTCCCTAATATGCTTGCCATCTTTACAATCCTGCAACATCGAAATGAAAACCTCTACACAAGCTCCCACACAAACCTTGATTAACTCAAAAAATTCTGTACCCAACAAATAGAACCAAAACTGGCCAGGCTCTGATACCACTTGTAAGAAAACAAAGGTGCACAAAATTGCTTCCTACATTAATCTTTGAGAGGACGATTATGCAAATTCAACTAACTATTGTAGAGATCTCAAGAAATGCATAATAATTTAATTAAAATAACAATTAATGCATAACACAATGATTATCATGGGAAAACCCTTCGGGGAGAAAAACTCCAACCTCCAAAACTTGCACAATGTATTCTCAAATCAAGAAGATTACAATACCCTTGTAATGCAAGTTCTTATAGGAGCACATCACCACAATTCAATCTCGGACTCGGACTCAGAGAGACTCCTTCTAGCACCCAGTCTTGCAAACATAACTCGATGATTCAAACATCTCCCCAAGCCCTCCTTTTATAGTGAATTAGAGTTTGGAAACCATTTGTGGTCTTACAAAACCATGGGCCAAAACCATGGGCAAAACAACCATGCCACATGTTACCCACTTGTCATTTGTAACTCCAAAAATTGCACTTCGTCTATAATTTTGTCCTCTAGTTTATACCTCCATAAAAGTCATATAATGAGTTGTTTATACTCTAAAAATAGCCCTCCTATATTGTACTAGGGACAAGACACATTTTTAATAACTCATACACCTTTTTCCAATTCATAAACATGTGGAAAACTATCACAAACAAATTCTAGAATTTTCTACAATTTTTCGGAAAAAGCTTGCAAGGTTGGGACACAATTCTCAACATGGAGATGGAAACACCAAAGTAAGGATTTGACTACAAAAAACTTCTTAAGTGATCACAACCGTTTTCCTTCTTATTTGTGTGCATGTTTCTCTTATGTTCTTAAAAGGTTTCAATTCGAATTGTATTATCAACCTTTGAATTGAGTACTCTCTAACATACTATCTTCATATTATTGAGTTACTCTCCTTAAATCATAAATCTATTATTTACATTGCTATTCCTCTTCACTTGTGCATCTAGAGTAGTCTTATTTCATTCGATTGCATTTTGGTTTTTTATCATATTCGTTGACTAGACTCTGTTTTATTTCTTATCACTTTGTCCTGTGACTTCCCTAGTCTATTTGTAAGAGATGCAAGTGCGACACATTAATGTCTATCAATCGTGTTGTAGTTCTTTGGGTTGTGCATCTATCTGAGGTAGTGAACTTGAAGACTTCTTAGCGAGTTCATAATCTTTAGCTCTTTTGGTTCCCATAGTTAGAATATCTTCATCTCATCATTTAATCATTCACTCAAGCATTTGATCAATTTGCATATCACCTAAATGGTCTTTATTTAACTAACTTTACATCTCAACAATCACATCTAAATTAAGCACTCACAACAAACCGAGAAGTCACCTACATCTAAATGTCTAATCTACCTGACACTCTTAATTGACTTAGTGAAGCAATTTGAAAATCATATATATATCTTGAGGTTTTAATCAACTTTTAGGTTGGTGCATTATGTTCTTCCCCACATTTTGGTGAACACTACATGAACTAAAAAGTAAACCAAAATTATTAAAGACATTTTGATAGTTACATCACAATAATCTTGACCATTATACCAATCTCCCCGCAAACCTAAAGGGTGCCCAAAGCGACCATATCCTTCACCCCTTTGGATAAGCCTTACATCGGAGAGCGGGCTCCTCTTTACATCCTGACTTCTATCAATGAAATCACCACCAAGGGTCTCGGTGGACCCTTCAAGCCGAGGAGGCCCTCCTTGCTAATGACCTAAATTGTGGGAAATATGATGACATATGACACAATGTCCCTGCCTCCTTTGGGATCCACCACCTTCACTATTTAGGTAGGGCCCAAGGCTGTTTCCAACACATTCTTTATGATCTTGAATCAGACCACAAGTGAAGAGGAATAACAATGTAAATATAATTTCTAGTTTCCTCCATGCCCGATGAACAAATTTCATTAGAATTTTGATGAATGCCAGCACTGGAAAAAAAACAAAATGCATCATCATATTTTTATAAGCGACATAAAGAGGACGAGCGGTGACAACGAGAAAGAGGTATTTTGCTAAAATTGCATTTGCCCATTGAAGTACTGTGGATTTATCGTATTATAAGGTTCGGATTTACAGTCAGTTATTGTTCCTTATTGACCAAAGGAAGCAAATTAGTGGCATCGATTGTTGGTATCCTGTGCAGAACATTTTTGTTCAACCATATTTAATTTTCTGTAACTCGCATCTGAGGAGATGTAGTACTTAGGATTCATAATGTTGGGTACCTTGGTAGGATGGAGGGGGCGGTGGGAGCCCCATTAGATGTTCATCTTCTATGTAATATTGCAATTTAGGAAATAAATGTTGCAATTTAGGGGTAAGATCTTTGTCTAAGGGTGTATTGAACGTCAATTCTTGTGAATGTAATTACTTCAGGGAATAAACCTGAACATGATACTCCAAACCATTGTCGGTAATGAGTTTATGGGAAGATACACTCATTATTGCAACTTCTGAGTACACATTCCTAGAATAGAGAGTAAGTGAAGGTTATTGCCAAACTCGAAGGTATGCATAAGACTATTCTTGTTAAATCCTTTAACCTGTATCTTTATCAATATACTTTCTTCAAACTGGGCGCAATATTTCACCAATCACCGTGAGATAACTTTCTTGTGGGTGCATTTCAATTAGTCTATTCATTCATACCAAACTCCCTGCATTTATGGTATTATGTTTCTTTTAACTATTTGACTCTCTATCTTGGTCTTATCTTGTTGAATACAATTTAGTTTTTGTTTAGATTTAAGTTGCCACTGTATATGAATCCCACAATTCAATAAGTTTTGTGACATCAATTGTTTCATCCAACTCTGTATGTCTTCATTGAATGGTTAAAGCTATTGAGTTTTTCATATTATAGAGAACGATTGTTTTAGTTTTGTCTGGGAATATGTTTGCTACATATCAAGGAAAATATTTTAAAGTGGGAAGATATCTTCTCTTGAGTATTAGATTATCAGCAATACCACTTCCAAATTCATAAATCATAATCAATAACATTAGTTAGGGACTTAGATGAAAGATTCAAGCAGTGACTGTCTTTGTCTTTATTTCTTGACCTAGACAAAGAGAGGACACCCCACACACACATATGTATATATATCTGTAATGTGTATGTATATTACACACACACACACATTCTCATGCTGTGATAATGACAAGTGAGTCTATATTCTTATTCTAAGGATGTGACAAAGGGGTCCATATTCTGATACTCTAGCATTGCCTATCTATTTTCACTTGACTTTTATATTCATATCATTTATAGTACACTTCTAGTTTGCATGCTTGCCATGTCTTAGATCAAGCAATTTTCTAGGTGTCTAATTCCAAGTCCGATTGTTGTGTCATCTTGATACAATAGCATTGTGGTGGAGGAGTGCCTAAGAACAAGAGAACACACTTTGAGGTGTGGGAAGGATAATCATGATTTCATGAGCAATGCATGTAAGTCTTTAAGGTCATTTGAACATGTTTTGAGTTAGACTTAAGCCATTATGTAAAATTGTGTAACAAGTTGCCAATTTGAGCAAAAAGGTCTTGATTTGGTCTATGAGGACATATTTGTACAAAAGGGTCATAAGGGAAAAATATAATATGAAATGTGTTAATGGATACATTTTGATGTGTTACAGATGTCCATGCAACAATTTGAAGTCATTGCCAAAAAATTAAAAAATCATGAATATAATTCATTCAATGCTAAAATTCTATTATAACTAGTGAATTTCCTAAATTTTTCCCGCCAAGGTATCAATTTTATACCATGTCACACAATCAATCAATACACAACCAAATTCATTTGGTAATACATCTACTTAAAAAAATCCCAAATTTTAAGGATTTTTTTTGGGTTTTGAAGTGACAACCAAACCCTTGTACCACAGTCTATTAGAGAGGGTTTCTAAAACACTTCCAAGAAAATACAATTTTCTTTTCATGAAATATCACAACCAATATTAAAACTTGTTCCAAATTATTTTTAACTTATTATGCTATAACCTCTAATCAAGTTTGGACCCATACAATACATTTTCTATATAAACATGCCATGGAAGAGAGAAAGTCTCACTATTTCTTAGGAACAATTGAGATTGTTTAAAACATAACTTAATCTATTACCTTGAAAGTTGAAACTTATATAGTACATTTGGTTTGTGATAGGTTTTCCACATTATTTCCTCCATTACAATATTCAAAAGGAATATTTTATGTTTACTTCCATGCTCAAATTGCATGACTATCATCCTTGATTGTAGTACTGTCATGACAATCACAGGTATTAGAGTTTTAACATATCATAAAAATTTCTTTAACCTCTCTTCCTTTTAAACCCAACCATCCCAACAATTTTATAATGCATTTTATGGTTTCAAACAACTCCAACTACCTCTAAGCCAATCAATTTCCTTGCCATTATTTTTTTGCAACTTTTTGACAATTTGAATACTCTTTGAACAAATGACTTCGCAAATTTGTATAAAATCTCCTAACATATCAAAATGAACTAGTAATGGCCTCTTATCACATATTTACCCTTTCATGGTATTTTACATCACGTGATCCATCAAGACCTCAATCGTACAATTTGACAACTTTTACAAAATGACTCATGTAGCCTTACATCATGATTGAATTATATTCAAAAGAACTCAAATATAAATAAAATGCCTAATGCCATGACCTTTATCCTCTTGTAATCTCTTGGTTATATTCTTGTGCTTAGGCTCCTCTACACCAACATATCACTCAATCTTTTATGTCATACCACCTATTACAAAGATGCGTGCAAATGTGAAGCTATTGGGCCTCTTCATAGAGGAAAGACATAACACTTATCATAGTAATGATACTCACTTTGTTGTTTGCAATTTTTTTTTATAGAATACGATAATCTTTCATGCAAGGCATAACACTCAACCTCTCATATAAGACATAACTCATTACAGTGATGCTAACTGCAAACCCACTTAACTTGATCTTCAAGGGCTTTAGGATCTACCTCTATGTGACCCTTGTTGTTCCTTTATCTCTTGGTGCTTCTCTACCAGAGTTGAGGATAATGTCCCAAGGATGTCCTCACGTTGCGTACTTGGGAGTACAATTTTGAATATTCAATGGTTTTGGTTCATTCTACAATTTTGTTATGTTCTAGTACATCAAATTGTATCTTATACTAAAAGTGCACCATTTCATAGCTAATATTTCAAGTTCTATATAACTAGTTCTAAGAAGATTTTGTACTTGTGACATTCTTTTTCTTAGTTTGTGAAGTTTTTGTAGTTTGATTTTTTCCCGTAAAGAAAGATCATGTTAGTGAACATAAATGAAGAACAAAATAAGTAGATAATTACTGGATTGTGGTCTAGCTTGCAAAGAAAAAGCTATGGAAAATGTTATTGGCTTTATAAAAATTATAAGGGCTAGAAGATCATAAGACTTTTAATTACAAAAAATGAGAATTTTGTCTATGTTTAGGGGGAAAAGGGAGACACTTTAATATGAATGTAGATCTTTTCTTTTCCGAGCCACTAAGCCATTCAATTATGCATGTCAGGGAAAAATGTAGGTCTGGATGCTATATGTATACAATTACCCTAATTAAGATATAAATCCAAGATAAAATTATGAAAGGAATGAGATATAAGAGACTAACCTTGAAATATGTAGAAGAATATGTATTTGAACTCCAAAAGTAGCAAATTTGAGCTTGTTTCTGAATATCTAATTGCAGATTTCCAAATGAATCAACAAAAGGAACAAAACCCAAAAATATTTTGGCAAGAAGGTAGAAAGTACAGGTTGATCTAGAGGAAGGAAATCTTTCTACAAAGTTGACATAGTTTGATGACATTGTAACTAAATCAAACCAACTTCTCTAGAAATATTTTGACTAGTTATTTTCGAATCTGCATGCAAAATCTTGCCATCCCATTTCTATACAGAGAAAATAAAGAGATTTTGTTGTTGGGCAGGATGAGGGCTTGCCTTGGTCAAGCCCTAGGTTGAAGGATTTAATCATGAATTGATATATAATTGATAAAGGAAATGCTTTCATGTAGTAGATCTAAATTATGAAATGATAGCAATTATATTCAAAGATGCAATTGTATTTGTTATATGATCAAGTATGTAAATGTAATAGTGTTGAATTAAAGAAACCATAAAGAAATCAAAGAAGCCAAAACCTCATGTATGGAAATGTATGTGACATGCCTGAGATGAATAATCTAATAACTTGGATGGGTTGAAATCATGGATCTTCTCCTTAGAGCCAAACTCCACTACCACCTTGAAGGAAGAAGCTTGATGCAAGAAAGAGATGCTTAGACTTGAATGCTTGAAGAAGAACACCTTGATTACTTGCTTGTGAAGACAAGATAACTTGAGACTGCATGATATTGAGAGTATGAGATATGAAAGTGAAGCCCCCAAGCATCGTTATATACTAGTTTTAGGGTAGGTAAACAAATTAGGCCGTTCAAGGAGTTAATTAAACTAATTGGTAAATTTGAGGACTTGGGCCTTGAACCTTGCAACCACTAGGGACTAGGTCGACTTGGTTTAACCTAGTCCTAGACTAGGTCAACTTGAATCAACCTAGTCCCAAGGGAGGGGACAAGAAGGCCTCAATAAAGGTCTTGAGGGAGGTATACGTGAAACTGAGAGATAACAAGTTTATCAAGAGATATGGTCAAAAGTGTAGCAAAGCGTCACTTTGAAGACCATGTTGGAAAGCAAGAGATAACAAAGAATCATGAAATGGAAGGGGAGAGGAGAAAGAGAGATAGAAATGACACCAAGGATGGCTAAAAGGTTTCAAAATGAAGTGCATCCATTTTAAGACAGTACAATAAATAGTATGGTCAGATTGAAGGAGGTATGATTATCATCCATTGGTAATTAAGTTGTTCATTATATCATTTTAAAAATTTATATACATAAGAATCACTTCATATGGACTACCACATTATATAGGTAAAGTACCCTAGGACACATGATATGGACTGTTGAAACTTGGAGAATATGATTTTCCAAGTGGGGGAACATGGAGGTGCGAATATCAAAGCTGAGACTAATGATCCTATGGAAGAAATGATTATGCAACATAAAACACAATTGAAGATGATGGTACAAATACATTGATCCATGAATCATTTAGTACTAGTGCAATTAGTCATGATGATCAAAGATGATTTTGATGTCGTTCATGATTTACCTCTACTTGAGGAGGCATATGAGCCTTTTTACGAAGGCTCCCAAACGAATCTTCTCTTCATTTTCTTGTTGTCGGTGAACTTGAAGGTTATGAATGGTTTATATAGCATAACATTCTCATGTATGTTAAGGCATTCGGTATATGTCATCTTTTGTCATCTATTTTTCAAAATCATAATTAATAAAGGGTGAAACAAGTGCCATTAATATTCTTTATATTAGCAAATTTTATATATATATATATATATATATATATATATATATATATATATATATATATATATATATATATATATATATATATATATATATATATATATATATATATATATATATCATAATGAGAACTATATACCATTATGAAAGATGTTGGAACATAGTATCAATTAATAGATGCATGTCCCAATGATCATATTATATATCATAAATAACATAAATTTGTAATAGAATGCCCTTAATGTTATAACAATATCAAGCAATAGATGCATGTCCTAGTGATCATATTATATATCATAAACAACATGAATGTGTAATAGAATTACTTTAATTTCATATTAATAGATGTCAAATTGATAAACTAATAAAAGAGGTGCCTCACATTGATGCAAGAGCACCCTAAGTGTAAGGCCAATCTTGCATCGTCCAATTTTTTTTTTGTTTCTATCTTTTTCAATAAAGGCTATTTCAGTATAGAGTTACTATTTGTGGAAACTTATTATTTTTAGCAATTTGTTCATGATCTCAAAATGTTCTAACTTCATAGGTGGAGGTTCATCTTAGATATATCAGCTTGCCAGTTGAGCCTCAATGCCATACCATCTAAATTGGTGAAGTTATTGAGGATTTTTGGTACAAAATATTTAAGCTAAATTTTGAAGGCCTTAGAGGATCCAAAATGAGGTCAAACCCCTGACTAAGAAAAAATTTGCAAATCAGGTGTTGTAGATCACATGTTTCCCTTCTTGAAAAATAATAATCATTTGGGTCTATAGTTAAAATGTTATAGCCTCTGGAAGTTGGGTTACTTGAGATTATGATCTATAATAATTTTGAGCTCACTCTAATGTCATAAATATGAAAAATAAAATAATTTTAGGGTTGGTCAGCTTTAAGGTTTAGGGCTAAATTTCTAGAACCTTCTCGAGAAGTAAAAATTTGTCTATATAAAACAAGCCTATAGGGTTGTCTAGGTAGTTTTGGGTGGTAGTTCGTGGCTCTAACTTACAATTTTTTGTAAGAGAAAATGTCCATGGAATTCTAATGAAGGGTCTGTCTGATTCCACTAATGAAGGGTCTCTTTGATACCAATTGATGAGAGACCACACCACCCTTACTAGCTCATAGCGAAAAACACAACAATTTGGAGATAAAGAGAAGACAAAATGCTTCATAAAGCATGCTTTTATTATAAAACATCAACAAGATGATATCATAGCCATAACTTCTTTAAAAAGAATCTTACAGATTCTCCAACATAAGAGAACTCCCAAATAGGAGCTTCCACAAAAAGAGTCTTCACACCAAGAGCTTCATCAAGAAGAGCTTCCAACTAAGATCTTATATAGTAAGATCCTTCACCTCCAAAGATTCTATCACAAAGAGATTACACCTTGAAAGCTTCTATTACAAGAGCTTCCACTAACTAAGACCTTACCACTAAGATCTTCCAACTCAAGAGTTTAATTACAAATGCTCATATGCCTTGCTTATATAGGCACTTAACACCCAAGATATTACAAGCACAACCAATGTGGGATAAAACGTAAATGCAACTACCTTACAACAAATATTTAATTCCCATCCAAATACAACTAAGCACCACCATGTGGCCAATTAGAAAATTACATTGTCTTTGTGGACCGGAACAAATATTATAACTAACTTGGACTTTACTCCAAGGATGGAGCAGAGTAGGGAGAAATTTTGAATCGAAATTTGAGCAGGAATACTACCAAACTAGGGCAAGGTAGCCAGTCTGCAAGCCTCGAGCAGGACAAGGATGAGGGGAAGGGGGATGCAACGGATGATTGGGACACATGTGCTTTCTAGCCATACCTAGGAGAAAAGATTATTTTTGTTCCGTTACCAAGGGCATCAAGAGGAGGGGCCCCAGGGGCCTGGGGGAGATGGAATAACCTATTTGGAGTCAAACTCTCAGGTAAATTCTCTTTCCCTAAGACTATTGATAAATTTTATGAGGGGTTTTTCGTCTTAGAAGTTCCCACTAAAATTATTGACCATAACATTCTAGGTATGGCTGCTACCCTAGTGGGAAAATTTATTGGCCCCCGACCAAATATTGATCTGGTAAGGATTTTCACTAGAAACAAATGGGAGATGAAAGAGTAGGTTGAAGTAATGGCTATGGCAAAAGAATTTATTTCTTTTGAGTTCTCCTTCCCAGAAGATTACTCTAGGATTATTTGTGTGGGCAACTGAACGATGGGATAATCTACACTTATACTTCAAAAGTGGACTTCCAACCTAGACTTGAATAATGATTTTCTAACCCAGGCTCTGGTCTGGATTATTCTACCGAAACTACCCTTAGAATACTAGAATGAAGATATTTTTGATGGCATTGCCAACTCTTTCGAGGAATTGCTCTCTATTGAACCTGTCATTGCATCCAAGAAAAGACTCACGTATGCTAGAATCCATGTGGGAGTGGTTAAAGGATACGATATGCCTCAAGTGATCGAGTTTCAGTCTCATTTGGGTAGATGGGTGCAACAAATAAACTACGAGAATGTTCCTTTTGCCTGCTTCCATTGTAAAATGGTAGGACATAAAGTGAAGGTTCATCCAATATTTAGAGAAAAGGAGTAAAGCTCAAAACAAGCTAGCAAAGTACAAGGAAAACCAACACAAATCTTTGATTCAAGTTGATGCACTCAGAAAGGTGTGGAAGGAAAAATATATAGAAGGAAAGGCCCCGGGGGTAGAAGCCATTGGAGAAAATGATAAGAGGGAACTCCCACTAGAACATAACACTCTGGCAGGAAATAAAGAATCTAAGAAGGAGGCACAACAAAATGATTCTTTCACAAATAGAAATAGGGTCTTGACTATTGAGAAGTTAGGAGGGCTACTGCCTAATGTAGATGTTAGTGTAAATAATTATTATTTACACTTTACTTAAGTTTACTTAGGACAAATGCATTATTTTATTATTTATTAGATTAGACACCTAGGAGTTTGTGTACTCATATGAGTTGTCATGTTGACAACATAAGAGTAAGAAACTCTAATTTAGCACATGGTGTCTACAACATCTCTACATGAGATACACCTTGTCATACTTATCTAATGTAGGAGCATCTTGGGTTTTCTTGGTGACTACTTTGGAGGCTGCATGGTCTAGGAGCTCGGCATGGTCTATGGAGCTCGACATGGTCTTGGAGCTCAACATGGTCTATGGAGCTCGACATGGTCTTAGCACATGGTGTCTACAACATCTCTACATGAGATACACCTTGTCATACTTATCTAATGTAGGAGCATCTTGGGTTTTCTTGGTGACTACTTTGGAGGGTGCATGGTTTGGGAGCTCGACATGGTCTTGGAGCTCGACATGGTCTTTGGAGCTCAGCATGGCCTTTGGTTTCTTGGCATGGCGTTTGGTTGCTCGACATGGTCTATGGAGCTCCACCTTTCTTAAGAATTTGGTACTTGTTGCAGGCTATGTAACTAATTTTCCACAATTAGTTAGAGGATTTAAATTTTAGAGATTGAAGAGGGCCTAGAGTACTAACTATGGTTTGAAGCATGAGTTCTAATTCAATCGGAGCTAGGAGATATCACAATTTTACTCAAATATTGATTTTGGGCATTTAATTGTTGTTGTAGGTTGACTTGTGGCGTTTAATTTATGTATTTGTATTTAATTTGTATTCTGGGCTAACTTGTGGCTTAGATTGGTATAAGTAAGAGTTGTGTAGAAGTCTTTAGTCATCATTCATCCATCCTAAAGAAGAGGAGGAAGCAGAGGAGCAAGTTTTCTTGAGTCTGTGGACAAAGTGCCGATTTGAGGTATTTTACAGCAAGATTGTGGTGGAATTGTGAGTTTGTGAGAAAGGCTAGTAGTTGTGGCTTGGAAAACAAGGAGATTTCTTGGAGGGCTTGCAAGCACAAGTTGAGATCTTCCTTGGAGGTTTCTACCAGAGTGTGGATTTGGACTAGCTAGGTTTGGATTGGATCTTGAGAAATCTTGCAAAACTATTACTTGCTTTGTATTTGGCCATAATCGGGAAGGCCTTACAACTTGACACATTGCATGTAATCAGTTATATATCTATAAATAAAAAGTTATAATTTGGTATTAGATCTTGCATTCCTATTTCTTGCAGTTGTGTTTCTGCTACATGGTTATTTGCTAAGGGCTAGGACATCTCCTTTGAGGATTCTCTTGCTCTATGTTGCTCTCTCATTGATGCACTTACATTCATGCACAATGGAGGATAATCCACTTCTGGTGGACTTGTGCTTAGGGTAAGTGCACCAAGTTGTGGTGCCAAAATGGGGGTATAAGTGGACACCTTTTTTCTAAAATCAGCAATTTTTGAACTTCAACAAGAATTTGAAGATAGTTAAGCTCAAAATTTTAAGATATGAATCTAGTTTCTAAACTACATTTTTTTTTTCAAAATGGTTTAGTTTTAGGTCCTCAAAAAAGGGGGCCATAGAAAGTGGTACTATATATTCCAAAAAAACATAACATAGTACAAAGTGTGGCCCCCTTAAAATTTTAATTTTTTTGTGGAAATTCTTTAATCGCGCTAGTCAAAAGTTACTTAACACTATCTAGTTTATCCTAGATTTTTCGGGTAATTTTATATTGTGTATTTTTATTTAAAAAAAAAAAAAACTAGAAACATCCCAAACGTGAAATATCTATGTGCTCCCCCTAGAAATGATTAAAAACTAATCTAAAATCAAAACTTTTTTTTTTAAAAGTGTGTAGAATGAAGTCTAGTTTCTAAAAAACTAAGTTGTTGCAAAATTCGATGAACGAGCTAAAATCTACAACCCAATTAGTACATGTTGGTTTTTGACAGAAAATGGACATATATTCAAAAGAAATTATAGATGAAAGGCTTGAAATAGTTCAAATTAAAAATAAATTATATGGTTATATAGCTAACACAAAGACCTACAATTTCATGTAACTTGATCTTATCGATGCTCAACCACGAGGAATCTTGAAGGAGATCACACAAGTAAAATAAATTATTTTTTGTATGTTTGCAACAAAACATGTCTCAAACTGGTTTATAGACTTCAAACCTTTGGGTTGGATTTTCAAGGCAAAACCAAGCCTTAGGCTTGGTAGAATGCAAAGGTTTGAATAGTGCATGTGCCCTATAGTGCACACATGCTATTTAAAGCTTTTAAAATTTTGGTCTCAATAGCATGTGCACGCTATAGTGTGCACACACTATTGAGACCTAAATAGTGCATAGAGAGGGAAGAAGAGACACAAAGCAAGAGAAAGAGAGAGAGGGGGGGATGGCTGTGTGTGTGTGTGTGTGTGAGAGAGAGAGAGAGAGAGAGAGAGAGAGAGAGAGAGAGAGAGAGAGAGAGAGAGAGAGAGAGAGAGAGTAGGGGATGGGAGAGGGGAGAGAGAGAGTAGGGGTGGAAAAGAGAGAGTACATGATGGGAGAGAGAGGAAGTGTGAGAGACTGAGTAGGGGTGGCAGAGAGAATATATGATGGGAGAGAGATTGAGAGTAGGGGATGAGAGAGAGAGGAGGTGTGAGAGAGCGAGTAGGGGTGGTAGAGAGAGTACATGATGGGAGAGAGAGATTGAGAGTAGGGGATTGCAGAGAGAGAGTAGTCAGTGGGAGAGGGAGTGAGAGAGGGGGAGAGAGAGGAGGATGGGATTGTGTGTGAGAGAGAGTAGGGCATGGGTGAGAGTGAGAGTGAGAGAGTAGGGGTGGAAAAGAGAGAAAGTAGGGGATAAGAGAGGGGAGAGAGAGAGTAGGGGATAGGGGAGAGGGAGTAGAGAGGGAGAGAGTGAGAGAGAGAGAGACACAATAGGTAGTCGAAGAGGGAGTGGGAGAGGGAGAGAGGGGGGATGGGAGTGTGTGTGAGAGATCTAGAGAGTAGGGGATGGGAGAGGAGAGAGAGAGAGAGGGGGGGATGGGAGTGTGTGGGTGTGTGAAAGAGAGAGGGTAGGAGAGGGGAGAGCGGAGAGAGAGAGTAGGGGATGGGAGAGAGAGTATGTGGTGGGAGAGGGAGAGAGAGGGGGGAATGAGAATGTGTGTAAGAGAGAGAGAGTAGGGGATAGGAGAGAGAGGAAGTGTAAGAGGGAGTAGGGGTGGCAGAGAGAGAGTACAGGATGGGAGAGAGATATTGAGAGTAGGGGATGAGGAGAGAGAGAGTACATGATGAGAGAGAGATTGAGAGTAGGGGATGGGGGAGAGAGAGAGTAGGCGGTGGGAGATGGAGTGGGAGAGGGAGAGTGAGAGAGAGGAGGATAGGAGTGGATGTGTGTGAAAGAGAGAGAGCAGGGAATGGGAGAGGGGGGAGAGAGAGAGTAGCTTAAGAGAGAGTATGGGATGGGAGAGAGAATAGGTAGTGGGAGAGGGAGAGAGAGGGGGGATGGAAATGTGTGTTAGAGAGAGAGAGTAGAGGATGGGAGAGAGTGTGAAAATGTGTGAGATAGTAGGGGGTGGTAGAGAGAGAGTAGAGAGGGAGAGAGTGAGCATGAGAGAGAGAGAGAGTTAGAGTGAGAGTGAGAAAGAGTAGGCGGTGGGAGAGGGAGACAGAGTAGGAGATGGGAGAGGGGAGACAGAGGGGGGATGTGTGTGTGTGTGTGTGTGTGTGAAATAGAGAGAGTAGGGGATGGGAGAGGGGAGAGAGAGATAGAGAGAGTAGGGGATGGGAGAGAGAGAGTAGGTAGTGGGAGAGGGAGTGGGAGTGGGAGGGGGGGAGAGAGGGGGATGGGAGTGTGTGTAAGAGAGAGAGAGAGTAGGGGATGGGAGAGAGTGTGAGAGAGAGTAAGGGTGGCAGAGAGAGAGTGAGAGTAGGGGATGAGAGAGAGAGCAGAGAGGTAGAGAGTGATAGAGAGACAATAGGTGATGGGAGAGGGAGTGGGAGGGAGAGAGAGGGGGGATGGGAGTGTGTGTGAGAGATATAGAGAGTAGGGGATGGGAGAGGAGAGAGAGAGGGGGGATGGGAGTGTGTATCTTGAAAGAGAGAGTTTAGAGGATGGGAGAGGAGAGAGAGAGAGTAGGGGATGGGGGAGAGAGAGTAGGTAGTGGGAGAGGGACAGAGAGAGGGGGAATGGAAATTTGTGTAAGAGAGAGAGTAGGGGATGGGAGAGAGTGTGAGAGAGAGTAGGGGATGGGAGAGAGAGAGTGAGAGTAGGGGATGGGAGAGAGAGAGTAGAGAGGGTGAGAGAGAGAGAGTAGGTGGTGGGAGAGGGAGAGAGAGGGGGGATGGGAGTGTGTGTGAGAGATCTAGAGAGTAGGGATGGGAGAGAAGAGAGAGAGGGGGGATGAGAGTGTGTCTGTGAAAGAGAGAGCATAGGGGATGGGAGAGGGGAGAGAGAGAGTAGGTGATGGGGGAGAGATAGTAGGTGGTGGGAGAGGGAGTGGGATAGGGGGAGAGAGAGGGCAAATGGGAATGTGTGTAAGAGAGAGAGAGAGAGAGAGAGAGAGAGAGAGAGAGAGAGAGAGAGAGTAGGGGATGGGAGAGAGTGTGAGAGAATATAGGGGGTGGTCGAGAGAGAGTACAGGATGAGAGAGAGAGAGAGAGAGTAGGGGATGGGAGAGAGTGTGAGAGAGAGTAGGGGATGGGAGATAGTGTGAGAAAGAGAGGGGAGATGGGAGTGTGTATCTATAAAAGAGAGAGTTTAGGGAATGGGAGAGGGGAGAGAGAGTAGCCAGAGAGAGAGAGAGAGAGAGAGAGAGAGAGAGAGAGAGAGAGAGAGAGAGAGAGAGAGAGTGAGTAGGTGGTGGGAGATGGAGAGAGAGGGGGGATGGGAGTGTGTGTAAGAGAGAGTAGGGGATGGGAGAGAGTGTGAGTGAGTGAGAGACAAGGGGGTGGCAGAGAGAGAAAACAAGATGGGAGAGAGATAGTGAAAGTAGGGGATGGGAGAGAGAGTGAGAGTAGGGGATGGGAGAGAGAGATTAGAGAGGGAGGGAGAGAGTGAGAGAGAGAGATAGTAGGTAGTGGGAGAGTGAGTGGGAGAGGGAGAGAGAGGGGGAGATGGGAGTGTGTGTGAGAGATCTAGAGAGTAGGGGATGGGAGACCTGAGAGAAAGTGAGAGAGAGTAGGGGATGCAAGAGAGAGAGTGAGAGAGAGTAGGTGGTGGGAGAGGGAGTAGGAAAGGGAGAGAAAGAGAGAGTAGGGGATGGGAGAGAGAATAGGCAGTGGGAGAGGGAGAGAGAGGGGGGATGGGAGTGTGAGAGAGAGTAGGGGATGGGAGAGGAGAGAGGGTGAGATAGAGTAGGGGATGTGAGAGAGAGAGTAGGCGGTGGGAGAGGGAGAGTGAGAGACATTAGGGGATGGGAGAGGGGAGAGAGAGTAGGGGGAGAGAGAGATAGAGAGAGAGTAGGGGATTGGAGAAAGAGAGTAGCCTGAGAGAGAGGGGGATAGGAGTGTGTGAGATAGAGAGAGTATGGGATGGGAGAGGAGAGAGGGTGAGAGAGTAGGCAATAGGAGAGAGAGAGAGAGTAGGGGATGGAAGAGGAGAGAGAGCAAGAGAGAGTAGGGGATGGGAGAGGATAGAGAGTGAGAGAGTAGGGGATGGGAGAGAGAGAGTGAGAGAGAGTAGGCAATGGGAGAGGGAGTAGGAGGGGGAGAGTGAGAGAGAGAGTAGGGGATGGGAGAGGAGAGAGAGAGTACGGAGAGAGAGAGTAGGGGATGGGGGATGGTGGGATAGGGTTAGATGTGTTTTGACATGGTCCATACACACTTTATAGTGCATACACACTATGTAGGATCACCAAAAAATGGTCACAAAGCAAGTTAAGGTCCCTTTTGATCCATATTCTGCTTTTTGTCTATTGTGCATTCTATTGTTCCAACAAAAAACACGGGCTTCAAGCTGTTGGAAGTTAGCAAACACTATTTGAAGAATTTTTGAAGCTAGCAAACACCAAATTCAATCATTGTATACACTATTTGAAGGCTTTTTGAATATTCTTTCTATAGAAAAGGTTAGTGCAATACTTTTTAAATATTGTTTGTTGATATATAGAGACAAATTTGATTATATTTTGACATGTTGTTTATATATGGTGAATTCATTGAAATTTGTATGTTTGAATGTAATGTTATTTCAAAATGGTTAAAAATTTGACAAGTTGTTTGATATATATTGTGTATTCATTGAAATAATTGTAAATTTTATATGTATTTGAATGATTTTTAATTTACAAATTGTAAGTAATTTAGATGTTTGAATAATTTGACATGTAGAAATCATCATCATGCCAAGGAAGAAACCAAAAAATTAAACAAATGAAGATGGGGAGAGAGATTTGGAAATTAAAAGAGATAAAATAAAACTACTACATGAACAAAGAAAATTGCAAAGCAATAATAAAGAACTGACTTTCAAAGAGGATTAAGAACCATCAATACAAAGAAACAAAGAGAAAGAATTGGAAAGATAAAGAGAATGAATGAGACTATTATGCTCAAAAAGACAATTGAATTGTGAAGCTACACCATATTCTAATATTGGAGTCATATCATCCTCTCATGTTGAAGAGACACTAATTTGTAGATCTGATGATGTACACACACCATCATGTCATGTTGAAGGCACAGCATCAACATATCAAGTAGGTGATATTTCATCTTTTGCATCTTATTGCCAAGGCACATCATCTTTGGTTCAAGGTATGTAATACATTCAACCTTATGTTGATGTTCAAAATGTTGAGGGAATTGAAGAGATTATAGCACCTTTTAGAATTTGTTTTAGAAGACCAAATATTTGATTGATATTGATACTGAAATTTTGAAATCAATGCCTAACAAGATTAGCAAGCGTACTTGTCAAAAAAAAGTTAATCATATGTGGAGATTATTTTTTGAAGAATTAAACATTACAGGTCAATGCCAATTATTTTTTGAAATGATGAGGAATTTGAAATTTAGGCCTATCATGAAGATTCTGAGGCTAAGAATGATGGACGATTCAAATGAAGAAAACATTGTAAAGAATCTAATGAGTGCTTATAACAAAGTGGGTTCTAAATCATGCACCAAAGATAGTAATATCATAAGCCGAGTACTTACATCGAAAATAGTAAGAACCCAAATGAAGAAAGCTTGACTCATGAGAAAGACAAGCAAAACATTGAAAATTGGTAGAGGTACTTTAAGGAGAGCCATGCTAAGGCATGAGAGATTGGAAGATCTAACAAAAAATGAGTTATGGACATTTAGCTGTAGACTACTGCAAAAGGATAAAGAAATTAGTGAAGCTTTGAAATCATTGATCAAAGGAAAAATAACATGTGTTTCCCCTAATCAAAGACATGTTGTAAGAAGGAGGATTTGTAGCCAAAATCGAGACCCACATGCGAAACATTTTTGGACTCAACTCAAACACAATTTTTTGCAAAATTTATTGGTATGTATCCTCAAATTCGAATAAGTCATATTTTTTTGACATAGGTAAATCTTTTTATGTGAAAATAAATCACACACGCACAACTTTTGGTTGTAGGATACCTATTGAACTTTCTAACCATTTTGATGTTTTTAGGCATATATGTGTGTTTTTGCATTCTGAGTTTTTTTTGTAAGATTGTGACATGAATGAGCTACCAAGATCTTTGAGGGAATTCATATCCAACATTTTATGTGAAATAGGGGATGGCCAACAATTTTACGAGACATCATTCTTGTATGGTACATGCTTATTTTTTGGTTCTTTGCATCTTTTATCAACTTGTCAACATATGGATAGTACACATACAATTGAAAATGAAATAGTAGATTACGAAAAATTTAAGACAATGACATGCTCTAAAAGATGGGAAATAAGGTAAAAGATGTGATTTAGTCATTGAAAAGATTCCAGTGTATGAGTTCATGAAGATTTTTCGTGAAAATATTATTTACGAGTATGCAAGACATACACATAGAGCTCAATGGCTAGATTTGTAATTCAATTTGTGCAAGGATATGTTTCCATTGGATACCATTGTTTCAGTTGTAGACTTCATAGAGAACTACACACTACAAGCACAAAATTGGGTGCCAAAAAAGTATTATACTTCTCAACAGGTTTCCATATTGCTTCATATAACATTAATGCATTCACCTACAATTCTAGAGGATGACAGAAAGATTTTGAGGGAGTACCATTTTTACATCAGCAATGATCGATCACATTCTACGGAGTTTGTACATGGTTGTTTTCAACTATTTTATGGAGATTTGGTTAATAGGGGCATAACATATCATCATCACATTATTTGGTTAGACAATTGCGCATCTCAATTCAATAATGCATGGATGTTCTATTGGTTGAGCAGGATGCATAGGTTGTGTAGAATTCAATATATGTGAAATTTCATAGAGGCTGGTCATGGAAAGGGAGAGCACGATGGTGCAGGTGCATGCATCAAAAGAGCCTTAGCTTGTGAAGAACTAAAGTACAAATATGGAGCAATATTGACAGATGCAAAATCCATCATCTAGTGGTGTAAAGCTACAATGGGTCCATGTAAGGAAGGTGAATCTATGGTTCATAGATTTTTTTGGTTGATAGATAATGCTAAAATTGCACCATATGAGGATTATTGCACACTAACAGGATCCAGTGATTTGCACTCTTTTAGAAGCTCTGATGTAAGTTCATGGAGTATTCACACATGAAAAATGACATGCTATTGTCCATCATCTGCACAAGGAAAGTGGGATGATTGTGAGTCAACTGAATGGGTGGACAAATGGGATATATGAGTTTTAGACCCAATTGACACTTGTCATCTCCCACAAGCATTGGAAATGGTAGAGATGGATTCGTCTATTGACTTTGACCACTTGTTTGATCTAGTGCAACCTAGTAATATATGTATATATATATATATATATATATGTATATATATATATATATATATATATCTCTTTGTAATTTCAATATGTAACATTATAACTTTTATCTAAGTATTTTCTAAATTAATAACCGCATTTTGTACATTTGTCACTGCAGACCATGTTTTTGCTATTATTGCAACAATGAAGAAGGGACAAATTATTATTTGTGTCATTGTGTCAAAGTCAAACAAAAATTGGATCACTCAGTTATAGATGGTGAAGGTTTAGAGTACCATATCGGTGCGGTGGTTGTAACTAGCACATGGCTTAGATGATATTCTATGAAGAACCCTAACTTGTGGCTTTTCGAGGATTGGCAAACAAAGAGGAAGATTCTTCATTATTCAAACCTTGTTGTTGTATCAAATGTCCACTTAATAAAATATGGTGGAAAACCACATAATAAGATTCTTTGGAAAGTTCACGAGTCAGACCATGAGGAAATGCTTGAGACATTAAAATGTAGAGTAGATCTAGTTGGTTCATTAGATTGAATAGGGAGAGAGGGAGAGAGAGAGAAAGAGTGATCAATTGGATCCAAATACAATGTTGCAACCTCTCCTCCAAGACTGTCCACATGACAAGGTGGGTATTGTTATTATATGTAAGTGATGAGATAAGTTTAAATCATAGATTTTATGTTTTGATTTGTTTAGAATCTAGATACATTATTTGATTTTTTTAAAGATTTTTAATAGGACCCATTTTCAGATTAGTCATTTGAATAAGTGAAAGTTTAGAATTTTTTGTTTAGATCAAAATGTAATGAAAGGACATGAAAATTTTTAGAATGTGAATGCTTTGTGATGTAAAGTCATGATTGTGTGCATGTAACCAGAAATTTTAAACTGGCGAAAAAAAGGATACAATGGGAGAAGTTTCCAAGACTCATCAAGCCATTCAGTAAGCCGCTTGATCATTGCTAGAAGCTCAAACAAATAATTCTTTGCATTTGGAACATTGTTACCAATAATGATATTATGACGAACATGCTTTTATCTTTTATTTGTTTTGTCATCTGTAATTATTTTAGATAAACTCCAAAACAAATTTATATCCAAATCATAAACTTATAAAACCCATCTTATAAATTTTTTAGATGTTGTCTATTTGGAAGCATTAAGACCAAAGTGTATGATCTTTGGTTCACTCCTAGTCACAAGATTCAAGTCTTTAGTATATGTATGGGTTTGGGAGTCAAATCCTTTAATGATGACCATAGGTTGTTATGTTTGTTCACTCTTAGTCTCAAGATTGCAAGATAGTGATTGAGTTGAAGAATCCAAACCCTTAAGGATAATCATAGGTGGTTCATCAATGTTTGATTTGTAGCCTTCCTTTTTCCCTTTAGACCTAATAATGTCTATGTTCTCACAAGTTGGCTCAATCATACGTAGTTGATCTTTGCATCCTATTTTTCTTCCTAGAACTTTCTTCTTATTCATGCTTGGGTACCTGGGTTCATTGAAAACTTTATGATCAGTATTAGTCATGAGTCCATCCACCCAAACTTTCTTATCATCAATGAGTTCTTGAATGAGGTATTTAAGTTTCATATAATTTGATGCAGAGTGCAACAATGGAAGCACAACCTTAAGACCCAACCCCAAAACCAATACTCAAGATGTTCAAAGGATTGAACAATTGATTTTTTTGACTTCAACAAGTGTATACCTCTACAAGGAGCTGCTATGAGGGTTTTAAGACTCACCATACACAAGTATGACATAAAGCAATTTGACCCAAATCAAGCCTTTAAGGACAGGTTCCCTTATTTTGGGTAAAATAGGGATTTTATGGTTCTAGGCCTCACAAATTCCAACAAAGGCTAGAAAATAATTAGTCACAACCCAACTAAGAAAAATCCACCACTAGTTGTACTCTCAACAACCCACAACACAAATCGAAAGGAAGGACCTAGAATCCTAGTAGGTCTCCAATCCCTGATTTTTGCCACTAACTTCAAAATTTTCCAAAAGACTTAATGAAAAAATCACACTTTTAGATACCCTTTTTCAAGTTCTTTCAAACCCCAAAGTTGTAGAGATTGACTCCAGTCCAGCATATCATAACCTTGACTAAGTCCACAGGCCTAACTCGCTAGGTTAGGCTTGGGTTTCAAAGCAAGAAGTTAGGAATGGGTGCATAGAACCAAAAATCCACTTCTAGGGTGTTCTACTAACTCAGAAAAGGACATTTTGTTTGATCACCAAGTCCTTAAAGTCTCTCCATCTCTTTATCTAATCCGATCTCCTTAAAAATGGTCAAATACATGGTGATATTTGACCTAGGGCTTCCTCCCAAAATTCAATGCCTTCAATTCCTATTCCAAAACTGCAAAAATCTTATAGTGCACATCCCTAACTTGCTTCATACAAGTGGAGAAGAAATTCCACCAGTGGATTGGCAAGTTAATTAGGGCTATTTGAATGCCAAAACCCTGAAATTGAGGGTTTCTCAAACCAAAAATCTATTCAATTCGATTAATTTTGCAAGAAAAAGGATAAAAACTTCAACCCACTGTCAAAAGCCTTGAGACACTTAGCATCAACTTTCAGATCATAAAGGTCATGATCCACCCCTTATTCTTCTGTACTGTACTTGCAAAATGTTAATAAATTGCATTGAAATAGGTATATTTTATTGATTTGAAAGCAAGTTTACAATTGGATCTTCCTGAGTCTTTATCTATTTTCAAATGTCTCAAACCTAAATAGGCTGTTTCTAACCATTCCACTCAAACATCAAATGGTTTGAGCCATTGGGACTCCTAAACCAAAAAGTTGCTTCGCAAATTGTAAAAGTTGCTGACAACTTTTAAGCAACTTTTGCCACAATAGCAAGAAATGTTGCATTTAAACTTGATTAACACTTAGAAACCTTGTTAGGCTTCCAAACCCCTAAGACACACCTAAAAAAACATGAAATGACTAATATATCATCCATTAGGACCAAGTGATGCCGAAGGTTTATAAACACACCAAGGGGTCTTGTGTCCTTAACAAAATGCATGAGTCATAGGTAGATCATGAGATCTATCCCCTGACCTTATTACAAACATATTGATGAATGAAAGTTAGGTGCTCTACACCATAATTTTTAGTCTTATGACCCTTATTCCTATCATAGATGCAATATTGATTGTCATTCCAAAATTTAGGCTTAACCTTGGGTTCATAAGGTTTATAGATATATGGTAGTGTAATGATCTTATGCAATATCAAAGTATTTAACACCAGTTCAAGTGAGTCTCCTAGAGGTGTATAGGTGTGCTTAGATTTGGAAACCCATGCTGGTTTACCTCTACTAGAGTCATTAGATTTGTTTGAGTCAATATTCAACTGGAGAAGCATATTGTTTTGTAGTTTGAATGTCATTGGTCATTGGTCAAGTTGATGTCATTGGTCAAGTTGATCACCTTAGGCTCCTTCATGATTTCTTCCATTTGTTTCATAACAACTTCTAAAGGTGAAGGTTGCTCCTTTTGAATCAAGTTGTCAACATTAAGGTTGTGTGAAAATTTTACTCATTGAGAGAATAAGTGCATAAAACATTTATCTTTTTCTTGATCCAAGTTCAATTTCATGAGCTTTTGTTAATATTTATCTTGTTGAAATTGTAAGATCTCTTCCTTAGTGATTTCTAGATCTAGATTTTACCTCTCCTACTTTTTGGAGATCTTAGTCCATTTTGATTTTGTGACGCCATCTCGGGTGATGCTGAAACTTGTAGTGTTGGCCTATACAAAGTTGCCAACTGCCAAATCTCTCTCACCTTTCATCATGGGATCCAATTGTTAGTTCTGTTAGCTCTGGGTGGCTGGGTAAACCCTATGTCCAAGCTCTTCCCATCCCATTGAGTGCTCAAATGTTCTCAGGCATGTCGAACCAAAATGTCCCTAAGGGTTACTAAATGGCATAGGGAAGCGATATTTGATGGGGCATACCTCAGAGCTTGTGCAAGGTATGGATGCGTTTCCAATTTTTATAGGACCATATTGTGGAGACCTACAATAACCTCTCTCACTTTTTGTAGATCTTACTCTATTTTGATTTTGTGATGCCATCTCGGGTGATGCTAAAACTTGTAGTGTTGGCTAGTACAAAGTTGCCAACTGCCAAATCTCTCTCACCTTTCGTCATGGGATCAAAGTATCTATTCTGTTAGCTTTGAGTGGCCAGGTAAACCCTAGCCCCAAGGTCATCCCATTCCACTGAGTGCTCGAACGTTCTCCAACATTCTGAACCAAAACATCCCAAAGGGTCACTAAATGCCATAGGGAAATGATCTTTGACGAGGCATATCTCGGAGCTTGTGCAAGGTATGGATGTGATTCTAGTTCCTATAGGACTATGTTGTAGAGACTTACAATAACCTCTCTTTCTTTTTGGAGATCTTACTTTGTTTTGATTTTGCAATGCCATCTTGGGTGATGCTAAAACTTGTAGTCTTGGCCAGTACAAAGTTGTCAACTGCCAAATCTGTCCACCTTTCTTCATGGGATTGAACTGTCTATTCTGTTAGCTCCAAGTGGCTAGGTTAACCCTATCTATAAGCTTGTCCCATCTAGTTGAGTGCTCAAATGTTCTTGGGCATGCCAAACCGAAATGTCCCTAAGGGTCACTAAATGCCATAGGGAAACGATATTTGACGGGGCATGTCTCAGAGATCATGTAAGGTATTAATGTGATTCTAGTTCCTATAGGACCATGTTGTGGAGATCTACAATAACCTCTCTCACTTTTTGGAGATCTTACTCCATTTTGATTTTGCAACGCCATCTTGGGTGATGCTAAAACTTGTAGTGTTGGCTACTACAAAGTTGCCAACTGCCAAATCTCTCTCACCTTTCATCATGGCATCGAATTGTCTGTTCTGTTAGCTTTGAGTGGCTAGGTAAACACTAGCCCCAACCTCATCCCATCCCATTGAATGCTCAAATGTTCTCAGGCATGCTGAACCGAAACGTCCCTAAGAAAGATAATGACACATTAAGGGGCTTACAAGTGTTCATAAGTTTCTATTTATCTCCCCCACATTGAAAATATCATGGAGAAAACATGGTGTGAGGGTTTCTCAAGGATCTTATCATATGTAATGTCATATTTGTGAATAGTAAAGAATACATTTACTACCTCTTGCATTATCATTCAAAAATACCAATCACATTAACATGCTCCTAAATGATAGATTTTTAAACTGAGATGTTTTTTAGTTCATTGTCTTATATTGAATAATGGTTTGGATCCTTTAAAGAAGTGTGCTTTTGATAGTTGTGGGTACATGTGACCCTCACCAATGTGTGATAATTTCATGAGAGGCAATAAAAAAGAAGTCAAAGTAAATAGATATATAAAGTACAAAAGTATATTTTAGAATGACAATAAGTGAATAGACTCTACACAATGCATTAAGGATAGTTTTGCAAAGAGAGAGCCAAGAAACTCATACAATATATGCAATAAAGAGTAGATAATGGTAAATAAATATCGAAGTAGAGAACATTTCTTGAATATGATAGGGAATGACTATGGAAAGTTTTACATTCCAAGTAATGATTGGTTGGGGTGTACATCATAGACTAGGGGAGATGATATTCATGAAGGGTTTCAAATAAAAGGCTACCATAATTGTCAAAACAATGTTAATGATAAACAATGCATAAGGTCAAGGCATTACGAAGGAATGAGATCAAAAGAAAATATTCAAGGCAACAATAGTTAGTGTGATGAACAACTTTTTAAACCTTTGTAGTAGTGTAACTATCAACATCTCTAGAAAAAATCTTAAATCTTTATCAAAATGCTAATTTCCATGAAAACAATGACATGGTATTAAACTTAATATTCATGTTCATTTCTAGGGCTTTGTGGTAGTGTTAAAGAAAGTGGAATCGTTTCCTATGTAGATGGAATAAGTAAAAGAATGTCAAGTGGCAGAGTATGATCATGGCAATCTTTAAAATCATTCTGACTTTTCTTTTCAGCTAAGCACAACAATAGTGCTCAGTCCAAACAAGTGAAAAAGTACATGTGAGAAGCCTATGTAGTAGTTATGTGCAAATGGAACAGACGTGTCCAATTGAGACCAATGATTGATTAAAGTATAATGAAAAACCTCTTAAATGCTAGTTTACTACTATATCACATAGATTATAGTCATATGGTAAAAAACATGGAGAACCTTTATGGCAGAGGTATATAAGAAGTAATTTAATGGATCATGTGATAGCAAATTTAACAAAAAATAAGACATAGTGAGACAAAAATCTTAATAAATCTAGTAATAATGTGTAATAGGATAGAAGACTGTTGGAAATGATTGAAAAGATCATGAGGGAGATTGTTGGAAATGATCATATGGAACTGGTAAAGAATGTTCTCAATCATTGTTTTGTCATTGATGTCAAACTTGCTACTTGCAGGAATGACAATTGCTTTAGTGATCCAAATACTATCAATTAGTTCAATAAAGATGTAACTAGAACACCTAGAGAAAGGTTGAAGTTATGATGTTGTAATGAAGTGCAAGGATCAGATAAGCCATTGATGAAATAGTGTATTGATGACATACTCTAAGACATAGAGAATGGACACATTGAAACATATCAAAGATGTAAGGTTTTAGCTAAGTCATTTGTAAAGCCCAACCATGTTCATTAGAGAGAGGGAGCCGAGAAAGCTAGTAGGTGCTGAACAGATTTCTAGTTGAAGCTGAGAAAGTTCAACTTCAAGTGCCGAGCATATACAAGTGCCGAGCAGATACAAGTGTCGAGTAACACAGAGATACCGAGCATCAGTAAACCAATAGTGCCGAGTAACACAGAGATGTCGAGCATCAGTAAATCAATAGTGTCGAGCTGCTGCATTATTTTAAAGATCAAAGATTCGTCAGATCTAAGCCGACAAGGTTGTTATCTAGAAGTCTGTGAATTAAATGGAAGATAAAAATGATGAGCTGGTGGCATAAAACACCATGTAGAATATTTTTGGAGATTACAACTAGACTCTAGACGAAGTTTCTAGATAAGAGCAAGACATGGGGTAGATACATTGTATCCTACCTAATCCATTTGAAACCCTAAAATTGGAGAGGGAGAATTGAGCAAAAAAGGCAAACCATATTTCTATTTAAGGAGTCATAAGGTCATGAATCAAAGAGAGAGAGAAGGTCAAGCATGAAAGCATAATTGCTGAAGGAGGTGCAAAAGAGAAAGAAAGCACATTTACTCTGCTTCAACAGATGACCATAGATATAGATGCATTGGTATGATGAGTAAAAAGAATCAAGGAGACAAAGCTTGAGATGTCAAGCTGTAAGAACTGAAGTGATTAAAAGCCAAGCAAAAGGAATGAACTGAAGAGTGATCTGAAATCTGCAAAGTATGTTGTAAGTTGTATCAGATCAACAATCCATTATTATTACTCTCTAGCAATTGTAACAGATAGTTTAAATCCTATGGACTTAGGTTGGTTTAATAGCCATGTTATAAATCCTTTAACAGGGTGACATTCCAAGTGAATGTTCTAAAGTCCTTTGATCAGGCCCATTCCTAACAGTATGGTGAAATCCTCTAACAAGGTTACATTTAACAGTGTGTTGTAAGCCTTTAACAGGGTAGGCTTTTAACAGGGCATCACTTTAGAAGAGTGAAAATCAAGTAGCATGTTACTGGTGGTTTTTCCCAAATTGGGTTTCCATGTAAATCACTGTGTCATGTGTTGATCTTGCATGTTTTATTCCTGCATATTGATTTACTGTAATTTGCTGATTGATTTAAGTTTGGAAGAAAAATTTATGGATTCATTATAAGAAGTGAAAAGGTATTATTAGGGCATTTGGACCTTGAATAACTGATTCACCCCCCCTCTCAGTTATTCTAAAGAATTCTAACAAAGACATTTAGTACTATTTATAGTAGGAGTAATAAATTAAAATGTTTCAAGGATCTTTTAACAAAACACCTAGTTCTGTACATGCAAGATGACTCACAATCAAATACTACAATGAGTTCTAAAGTTGCGAGTTAGTTCATAAAGGGATAACCACAAAGGAACAATCATAGTTCTAAAGCTATGAAGAAGAGCTCCAAATGCCGTTTAGGTGGTGGTAGGTTGGTAGTTTGAAGAAACTTATATCTACTCCTATTTTTTTGATGTTGAACTCTATTAGAATAAATTTACAAGTTTCACCTAGCATGAACTTAGAATTCAACAAAGGCTTTCAAATATTTTTGCATACATGTCAGTGCATTAGTGATATATGGTGATTTTGAGGCTACACGATATCAATATATTATTATATTGTTATGACGAATGGTGATTTAATGAATAAGAACCTAACAAATCTAGAGGTCCAAAGATGTGCAATTGTCATAGCATTAAGGATAAGACATTGAAATAGTGAGGTTTTCCCTTTGAAGAATGTGACAGTTATAGCATTATGGAAATAGTAGTGTTAAAAAAAATGACAATAGGTGCTCCAAAATTTACGGCCTAAATGAGAAAATGGATTCCAAAAGATGTCAAAACAATGAAGTTCATTGTTGTCTTGTTGGTGATGTGAAAGATTATTTGTATAGTAGACAAAGCATCAAATTCAAGAAGTTAAAGAACAAAAAGGTTTAGGAAAGTAGTTTTTCATAGATGAACATGGGACATGCATCCCATTATCTTAAAGGACTAGCACAATGCACTTTTAAGGATATTAATGCTATGAAGGTGGAGCCTTAAGCTAGGAGACATGGATTGAAAGAGGTCAACCAATAGATATATGAAATTTCTCTGTAATAGCTAAAAAACATTAGATACTTGTAGCCTCTATATTTACCATGCATTAGTTATAGATTATGACCAAGTTTTGAAAGGTTTTGTAAATTTCTTCAAAGATACCTATCTGCTGCCAGTTTTGGAGTTGTTTATCATGAAAGGGTTGCAATTCTTGTCTCCACCATGAAAATTCCATGGTCTTTTGGATTTCAAAGTTACATATCCTAATGTATTAAATTATTCAAGCGAGGGCCCACAAGTGAGTGCAAAGAATTCTTTGACCAAGCCCTAGGCGAGCTAGGCAATGCCTGGCTAGGGATTGTCAACAAAGAAAGATCTCTCGGAGAAAAGCTTAAAGAATGAAAAATTTCCCTTCTAAGGGATTGAACAAGGGTATGAGGAAGTTCTAACTTGTGGACGAGGAGTCTTGATGAAGTGTGGAAGGTGTCTTAAAAGTGGGGACAACAGGCAGCCACGAAAACCCTACCAAACCCTCAATTTTTCTATTTTTATTGTACGGCGTGTACACACCCTGAGACCCTAAAAATACTTGAGAATGGGTCCTATGTATCAATTTTTCTTAAATCTAGAGGTCTTGAAACTCTAAGAAAAAAGAGCTATTGGCCCTAGAAATCCAGGTGGAGGCCTAATTAGGGGCTCTCCTTCTAGCTCTTTTGTGAAGAAATCTTGAAATCAGGTACAAACCCATTGTTGCTAGCCATTTAAGCATAGCACAAGTGTCCCAATAACACCTTAGGACATCATGGAAACCTTGGTTGGACTAGGAAGTGCTATGGTACCCTATTAGACCTATAAAACCTTTGGAGGGATATTGTTCCTAGAAGAGTAAGGGAGTGATGCTGCAAGTTTGGGTTAGTTAACCTAGTGAGGAGGTTGGGAAAGGTTAGGGGATGTTCTAAGTAGCAAGAGATCCTATAGACCACATAGGTGTATACAAAACACCAAGATCCACATATAATATACAAGGTTGCACGGGGATGGGGGTACTTGGGATACTTAGAGTACGAGTATGGGTATAGGTACAAGCACAACTATTTTTTATAATAGGGGATATGGGTACTTGGGTATGTCAAACTTTATTTTTAATTATTTATAGAAAACCTAAATTTATGATTCATGACAATGATTTTTCAAATCAAGAACAGTGATAAAGTTTGCAAATGTAATGTATTGTTTTCAGTTTCAGATTTGTTATATGTTTGTAATAATAGTTTATGATAAATGTTTAGATGCATAACATAGAAGGAAAACTTTAAACATGAACAATAAAATCATAAATCATATGAAAATGACATATTGCAAATGATAAATTTCTGGCTTTAACACTGATAAAGTTTATTATCGATCAATATTGTATCAAAAATTCAAACTGATTAGGTATTGAATTAAGCTTGATAAAAAAATAAGAGAGAAGGAAAACTTTAAACATGAACAAGATCATAAATCATATGATGATGACATATTGGAAATGATAAACTTATGCTTAAATAATGATAAAGTTTATTGTTAATCAATATTCTATCAAAGTTACAAACTGATTTGGTATTGAATTAAGCTTGATAAGCAATGAGCTGATACATAAACAAAATATAATAAAAAATAATCCTCAATCTCAATCAAGGTCCTTAGCTATGATGCTCTCCACTAAGTACCTGGTAATTGGGTACGTGGGTACAAGTACTAGGGGTGTAGGTACATGTACCAATGCAACCTCATAATATATTATGATAACCAATAATGTCATACATGAATGAACATATAATATAAATTATGATAACCAATAATGTCATACATGAATGGACATATAATATATTAAGGTAACCAATAATGTCATACATGAAGGAACATATAATATATTATGATAACCAATAATGTCATACATGAACGAACATATAATATAAAATGATAACCAATAATGTCATACATTAACAAGAACATAATATATTATGATAACTAATAATGTCATACATGAACAAACATGTCATATATTAACCAATAATGTCATAAGTCTAATAATTTTATACATCAAATAAATGTCATACATCAAATATTAAATGTCATATATACATCAAATGTATATCAAATAAGTTCACTGACATAAAATCCAACATATATGTCTGCTGATGCCTATAAATGTATGTCTATCAACTATATCTCCTCCTTTCCATGAGGGGGAGGAAAAAAATCTCTAGAGGTCTTCGATCATCATGTGGAGGGAGATGATGACGATGATGGGGTCTTCCTCACACGCTCACTCGTCCTCTTGTTGAGGCTCTTCTCTAAATCAAGATGATACAAAGTAGATATGAATCAATAATTATTATACATTGAAATCAAATATATGTACACATAAAATTAATTATTTTCTTACCACCATCAAATAGTCACTTTGCAAGTCCACCTTGAAGGCTCATGGACGATCAAGTGTAACAAGACCCTACAAAAATTCAATCAATATAATCACTTATAAATAACATTAGAAATTTTGATACTAACTATTATGAACAACTAAAACCAAGAAAATTCTTTCATACCTCACTCAATTGCTATGAACTAGCCATAACTGTAGCCACTCCACAATCGACAGACTGTTGAAGATGAGGAGGAGTCTCAGATGTTAAGAGCTGCATGCCATACAATACACGTTACATGTAACATGAAACATGAAAAAATTATAATCAAATGAATTAAATTAACATGAAACAAATGTACCTCTACAAAGCTCGTATCACATTTAGGCTTGGAGCCCGTAGTGAATGTCGATGGTCCTGTAGAGAATTGATGCACATGCATAATTTTTTTTGTTAATCCTTCATATGACTACTTAATAAATATATGTATTAATTTAACTGATTAAATCAATACATACCTTTGGACTCATCAACGAGATGAAAAATGGGGTTGGGGGATCACTACTAGGGCCACCAACACTCTGACCCTGAATTTTGAACAATGTCAATACATGCTAATTAATTAGTCATTCACTATACATATTAAATGTTATCAAATTAGTCTATTATAATTTTAATTTACTTGTGTGTCAATGCCAAATGTCTCATTTAGGAACTGATCAGTGATGAGCCCATTATCTGCACTATCTCGAGCATGACTGCCAAATGTGCATAAGGATCTGCATGATGTGCACACATAACCATGATGCGTAGGAGGCTCCTCCTCAACTAATGGACTCATGCAATGGATGAGGGTCTGCGTTAAAGCATTAATAGTCCCTAGAGTGCTAGCCTCTACATGTTCCTTCACAATTGAAGGAATAGTCACATGCTCACCCTGTGGCTTAAACACAAGTGCCTTAACTACATTAGGGTCACGATGTGCCCCTGACCTCTCAAATGATGACCCCCCACCTCTACCTTGAGATTCTAATATATCAAAATAATTGAGGATCTCCCCAAGGACAAACTCACAATATAATTTCCTTAAGAAATACATTGGGACCTCATGATTATTTCAAGGAGGGGCATCAAAAACCATCCACCATCTATCCCATAAATTATTTCGAATACCATCGTGTATGCACCAATGGATAGGAAACCATTTAGTTGTCTCTCTAACAATATCTTGTTCACTAGGCTTTCTAAATAATGCACAAATCCTACATTTTGGTATATCTTTTTTTTTAACATCTTTATATGATAATTTATTTGCATAATATCTTTTTTGTTCATCACTCTTAACCCACCAAATATCTAACTGACCACAAAAAAAAGCTATGTGGGTCTTAATGGACTCGAGGGAGGATGCCAATTGAGCTCTCATTGGATTGGTTTGTCCACAAGCTTTCAACCTACCAATGATTGCTTCTAATACATTTTGCCTCTTTCTATTTCATTTATTATATTTTCTTGTGTGCTAGGAGGAGGTCTTCCAATTGGTGCATGTTGTGAAATTTGTTGTTCTTATTGTGGAGGGTTTTGATTCTCATCTTGTTGAGGGTTTTGGTTTTGATCTTCTTGGGGATTTTCCGGTTCATTAGTCAGATTTCCTAATAAGAAATCAATTGAAATCTAAATAAATAAACAAATTTAAAGAAAAATTGAAAAATACTTGCAAAACAATAAAAAAAAATCTAAAACAATGCAAAAAGAAGGTTAGGCAACATACAACATGCTTGTGATCTTGAACTTCGATGACGAGGAGGCATATTGACAAGGTGGGTGGCAAAAACCTTCAATTTGCTCAATCTGCATATGCGCTATGAGGAGGGGAAGTAGGAAAATGAAGAAAAAATGAATGGGCTGCGAGTATGCAGCCCATTTATAATAATTTGGTTTTTTTAAAAGTGCGTACATGCTATAGTGCCTACGCCATATAGTGCATATGTGCTATGGCTTGGGATATAGCTCATGCACACTATAGTATGTACGCACTATTGAATGTTAGAAAAAAAAGGGTGTCACTTTTTTGGCACCACAACTTGGTGCACTTACCCCTTAATTGTAATGCTTATCTCTTAGTTCATTCTAGAGACATTCTAGATGCATCTTAGAGGCCTTTATATATAGGTACCTCTAGTGTATATATCATATCAATTGCATAATCAATTGAATATTATATTATTATTTTGATCATGATTCAAGGCTTTACACTTTCTCCTCCTTTGTGCCAAAATCAAATGCACAAGCCTTGTTATTACATTCAAATGTAGAAGCAAGCTATGGCATGAGATATTTGGACATCTCAACTATAGATATCTTCAACAACTTAGCAACAAGAAAATGGTCAATGGTCTACCTCAAGTTCAATTTTCAGAATGTGTTTGTTCAAGTTGCTCATTTGGAAAACATCTAGAAAAATTGTATGAAAATGGGAAGTCTTGGAGAGCACAATGTGTTCTTGAATTGGTTCATAGTGATGTTGTGGGCTCATTTCTAGTGCCATCATTTGGCAAGCCTCGCTATGTCCTCACCTTCATAGATGACTACTCTCACTTTACTTGGGTTTTCTTCATGGCTCATAAGAATGAAATGTTTGAAAAATTTCTTAGCTTCAAGGCTCAAGTTGAAAAGCAGTCAAAAAAAGCCATCAAATTTCTTTGAACAGATAATGGGGGGGAGTATGTGAACTCAAGACTAATATACTTTTGCACTCAAGAGGGTATTGACCTTCAACATTCAATACCATATAAACCACAACATAATGGTGTTGCTGAAAGGAAAAATATAGCTCTCTAGGAGATGACCACTTGCATGCTACAAAATAAGTCTCTTGATAAAGTCTTTTGGGTTGAAGCAATGAATTGGGCTAACTATATCTAGAATAGAAGTCCTCACAAAGATTTGGATGCTGTAACTTCTTTTGAATCATGGACTAGTAGGAAACCTATAGTTAAGCACTTCAGAGTCTTTGGTTGTTAGCATGGACATGAATACGTCCATAGAAATGCAAGGCATTGGAAGCACAAAGAAAACCTTGCATCTTTGTTAGATATGTAGACTCGCATAAAGCCTACAAGTTAATGGATCTAGAGACACATGATATATTCTATGAGAGGAGTGTTCATTTTGAAGAAAGTTGTCCAAGATTTTCTTCTCCTCCTTCTTCCTCCTTCATTGAAGAGATTGATAGTGATAAAAGTGACTTGGAAGATGTACATCCCTGATCCACAAAGAGGCATCAGCTAGTTGAGATTGAGGATACTTCTATTCCATCTTCTTCCACTAGACCTATATTGGCCAAGCAGACATTGGATTTGGCAAGACCAATGGTAGGGAATCATTTTAATACAAGGAGGACAAGATCACATCACAATTCACTCCCACATGCTTATATTGCAGTTGCTTTAGATCAATAGTCATTCAAATAAGTATTAGGTATTCTAGAATGGGATAAGGCAATGGAGGAAGAATATAATGCACTCATGAGAAATGATACATGGAATTTAGTCTCTCTTCCTAAGGGAAAAAATTAGTTTAGTGTAAGTGGATCTATCAGACCAAATTGGCAGTAGATGGAAGTGTGGATAAAGATAAAGCTTGACTTGTTACAAAAGGTTTTTCTAAAGTACCAGGCATTGACTATACTCAGACCTTTGCACTAGTGGTGAAGATGAATTCCATTCGCTTGACAATAACAATAGCAATAGCTTAGGGATGGGCTGTTCATTAGATAGATGTGAAGAGCACTTTTTTGAATGGTGATCTATATGAGGAGATATATATATATATATATATATGGATCAGCCATAGGGATTCATACAAGATGCTACCTTGGTTTTCAAATTGAAGAAGTCTATCTATGGACTTAAACAAGCTCCCAAAGCTTGGTATGCCAAGATGGATTCCTTCCTTCTCTCCAAAGACTTCACTTGATGTCATTTCGATCCAGATGTCTACATTGTTTAGAGGGATGATTCACATTTTCTCCTTGTGCTTTATGTAGATGACTTGATCATTACAAGAAGTACTCCATCCATCATCAACAATGTTAAGGCTACTTTGCATGACAGGTTTGCGATGACAGACTTGGGACTACTTCACTATTTCCTTGGTATAGAGACACATCAATCTTCATCAAGGACCAAACTATCACATCCCAAGTATGCTCTTGATCATCTAGCTCGGTTTCACAAGAGTGACTACAAGGCTACATCTACCCCATTCCTTTTAGGTGTTAAGTTAGAAACAAAGTGTTCCTCTCCACTTTTTTGATGCGGCTTTGTATAGACAGTTGATGGGAAGCCTCATCTACTTGACACATACACACCCTGACATCTCATTTGTAGTTGGCATGGTTTCTCGCTTCATGCAATAGCCACATGAACTTGATTGGAAGGTAGCCAATGCATCCTACATTACATCTAGGGTACACATACACATGGGATACATTATGCAGATGGTATAGGACTTCAATTAGTGGGTTATACAGACTCAAACTATGCAAGGGACTTTGACTCTCACAATTCTACTTTAGGATATATGTTTCATCTTGGTTTTAGCCCCATTTGTTGGCAGAGTAAAAATTAGAACAACATTTCTGTGATGAACCTCCTTATAGCAATATCGTGAGAATGCTCGAAATAACAGAATACAAAGTGATAGCAGAACTCAGAATGAATCTACTGATCGCAGGCCACTTCGAGGGGGTAACCTCCTTTGAGCAAGCTCAATACAATAAATTCGTCCGTGCCCATCAAGGGCCTCAACCTATTCTTATATACTGAGTACGATCTAGAAAAGTAATACTACCTATGCATGTGGGATAATAAAATATACTCACGGGATGACTTACAAAGCATATGCGTCCAACAACACTACTCTAACAAAATAAACAGAAGGAACACACAGGTTCCTAACATCCCCTCTCCCTTAGAAAAAAGCTTTGTCCTCAAAGCTTAAGGTGTGGAAATTGTTGTTGAATCTGAAGAAGGGGTTCCCAGGTAGCATCCTCTGGTTGCATGCCATGCCACTGAATCAAGACCTCAGAGATGGAGCGAGAGCGAAGCTGGCGAGTGCGCTGGTCAATGATTGCCACCGGCTCCAGGATAATGGATCCTTCCGTATCCATTTCAGGGAGAGTAGTTTGTGCTCTGACAGTGGTACCTAGAACTTTCTTTAGACAAGAAACATGAAAGACTGGATGAATGCGGGAAGAAGGAGGAAGTTTCAGTTTATAAGCAACTGAACCAATCTTCTGCAGAACCTTATAAGGCCCATAAAATTTTGGGGCCAGCTTATGACGCCCTTTCAGCTTTAGGGAGGATTGTTTGTATGGCTGTAGACGAAGAAAAACCATATCCCCAACTTGAAATGAGCGCTCAGAATGGTGTTGATCTGCTTGCTATTTCATCCGATTACGGGCCATGTGAAGATTATCCTGTAAGGTCCGAAGAATCTGATCCCTGCTGCGGAGAACTATGTCAATTGCCTGGACTGGTGAGCTGTTGGGAGTGTAGGGAAGGAGCACTGGAGGTGCCTGACCATAGACTGCTTCATATGGAGTCATTTTAGAGGCAGTGTGGTAAGAGGTATTGTACCACCATTCAGCTAAAGGGAGCCACTTGGCCCACTGATGTTGCTGTTCGGAAGTGAAGCAACGAAGATAAGTTTCCAAGCATTTATTGACAATTTCAGTTTGACCATCAGTTTGTGGGTGATAGCCCGAACTCATCTTCAGTTTGGTGCCAGTTTTCTGAAACAGTTCAGTCCAAAAATGACTGGTAAAAGTTGCATCACGATCAGAGACAATGGAAGAAGGGAGTCCATGAAGACGAAATATCTGGTCCATGAAGATTTGTGCAACAGAGGAGGCAGTATAGGGGTGGCTGAGGGCACAAAAATGACTATATTTCGAGAGACGATCAACCACAACCAAGATCACTGTCTTGCCACCGGATTTAGGAAGCCCTTCAATGAAATCTATAGAAATATCAGTCCAAATCCGTGTAGGGATGGGCAATGGTTCGAGCAAGCCAGGAAGGAGGGTCGTTTCACCCTTGTGGCGTTGGCAAGTATCACATTCAGCCACCATCTGTTGAATCGTCTGTTTCATCCCTTTCCAAAAGAAGTTTCTCCTTGCTCGCTCATAAGTTTTGAGGAAGCCTAAGTGCCCTGCTGAAGGAGAAGCATGGAGTTCATAAAAAATAGCCTGATGTAGAGCTGGGTTCTGAGGAAGCACTAGCCGACCCTTGTATCGAAGAGAAGCACCATCCCAAGAGTAATGTGGTATAGCAGAAGGATTATTGGCTAGCTGGTGAATGATTTGAGATAAAGAAGAGTCACTGTCATAGCCCTGCTGAACAGACGCTAACCAATTGGGAATGGGCATAGAAATAGCGGAAAGGGAAGCTTGATTATCAAATGTGCGAGAAAGAGCATCTGCCACAATATTCTCCTTACCCTTCTTGTAGGTGATCTCATAATCATACCCCATGAGTTTGCTGACCCATTTCTGTTGTGTAGGAGAGGATACCCGTTGTTCCAGGAAGTATTTCAGACTTTGGTGATCGGTTCTGATGCAAAAATGACTCCCTAAGAGGTATGGCCGCCACTTCTGTACAGCATGCAAAATAGCCATCATTTCTTTTTCATAAGTAGAGAGGGCTAGATTCTTACCAGAGAGGGCTTTGCTAGTGAACGCAATAGGATGGTCATCTTGCAGGAGAACATCACCCAATCCATTGCCGCAAGCATCACTCTCAATAGTGAAGGGTTTGGAAAAATCTGGCATTGCGAGAACAGGTGTACTGCACATAGCCTGTTTCAGTTGTTCAAATGCAGTCTCAGCAACAGGGGTCCAGGAGAAGGCATCCTTTTTTAACAGAGCTGTCAATGGTGCTGCAATTTTCCCGTAATCTTTGACAAACTTGCGGTAGTAGCCAGTCAACCCCAAAAAACCCCGAAGGCTCTTGAGAGTTTTAGGATGCGGCCAAGTTTTCATGGCATCTATTTTTGTAGGATCCACCCGCACTCCATGGTGTGCAACAATATGCCCGAGATACTCCACTTCCTCCTGGCCAAACACACATTTAGATAGTTTTGCACAGAGTTGATGATCAGAGAGAAGTTGCAAGACAAGCTCCAGATGATGGAGATGCTCAGCCCAAGTTTTGCTATATATGAGGATATCATCAAAGAAGACCAGAATGAATTTCCGGAGGTATGGTCGAAATATGTTATTCATCACTGCCTGAAATGTTGAAGGAGCATTCGTGAGGCCAAAGGGCATGACTAAAAATTCATAGTGACCATCATGTGTGCGGAAGGCAGTTTTAGGTATATCCTCCTCATTAACCCGAATTTGATGATACCCAGAACGAAGATCTAACTTGGAGAAAAAATGAGCCCCATGAAGTTCATCAAGAAGTTCATCAACAACTGGAATGGGAAACTTGTCCTTTATAGTGAGATGATTAAGTGCTCGAAAATCAATGCAGAGTCACCATGACCCATCTTTTTTGCGAACAAGCAGAACTGGAGAAGAAAAGGAACTGGTACTAGGGCGAATAATACCTTGCTTCAGTAAGTCACGGACAAGTATCTCGATTTCGGTCTTCTGATGAAATGGGTAGCGGTAGGGCCTGATGTTGGGCGGAACACTGCCAGGAAGGAGCTGAATACGGTGGTCCTCTGGACGAGAAGGAGGTAATCCCACAGGTTCAGCAAATACACCAGAATACTTGTCCAAAATGTGGTGGAGATCGGCAGGAGTGCTAGAGACTGCTGATGGCTGCATCTGAATGGAATGGAGCTGAGCGATGACACCATGTGAATTCTTCTTAAGAAGTTTTTCCATACGGTGTGAACTGATGATGCTGAGAGACCCTGGTTGTAAGCCTTTCAAAGTGTGTTGGTGCCCCTCGGCTGAAAACTGCATCCAAAGTTCAGCAAAATCCCAGAGAATGGGGCCAAGAGTGCGTAACCATTGGGCACCCAAAACCACATCACAGCCACCTAAGGGTAAGGCAAACATGTCAGAGCGCATGTTATAATCGCCAATAGAGAGACGCACATTGCGACATTTCCCTTTACAAGGTAAAGTGCCCCCATTGGCAATCATGACTTCAAAGCTAGAGCAGGGATGGATAAAGCAATCAGCCTGTTTGGCTATTCGTGGATCAATGAAGTTATGAGTGCTACCAGAATCAATGAGTATAGTAAGAGGGATCTTCTTGAAGAAACCCTGGACCCGCATGGTTTGTGGAGTAGTGACTCCTGCCAAAGCATGGACAGATATCTCTGGTGGAGCTTCTGGTGAAGGAGGTTCAGGCTGGTGAGGCTCAACCTCATCATCCACTGTTTCCTGAGCATCTACATATTCTTCCAATTCCGGTGGAGAATCCACATCCAAGAGATAGAGCTTTTGCTGAACACATCTATGGCCCCGAGACCATTTCTCATCACAATTATAACAAAGCCCTTTGTCTCGCCTGACTCGCATCTCTGTTTCAGACAAGTGCTTGATCGGAGTAGTTCTGGGAGCTGGTATGACTGGAGGGTTGTGAGAACCTGTATTTCTGAATGGAACAAAATTAGATCTGGAGCGTTGTAGAGCACTAATCTTGTCTTTCGCTAACTTAGCCAACCCAAGGGCTTCCATCATTGTAGTAGGTCGAAACATTTTGACTTCTGAGCGAAGTGCATCCTTCAGACCACTGACAAAACAACTACGGAAGAATTCATCAGACAAGCCCTCTGTGTGATTAGCTAATTTTTCAAACTCTGTCTGGTATTCTCTTACAGTGCCTGTTTGACGCAGTTTAGTGAGTGCTCCTATGAAATCATCAAATGAACTAGGGCCAAAGCGCTCCAAAATGAGGGTGCACAATTCTCTCCACGTTGGGCCTACATTAGCCTTGATGTACCAACGGAACCATTGAAGAGCTTCATGTTCCAAATGAAAAGATGCAAGGGGGACTTTGTGGTTATCCAAAGTATTATGCAAGCTGAAATACTGCTCTGCCCTATAGATCCATCCAGTCGGATCAGAACCATCGAAGCGTGGAAAATCAAGCTTTGGTCCACGGAAATTGCCAGAAGAGGACCCAGTATCTCCTGAATGGTTTCGGCTCATGGCTGACTGCTGAAAGTTAAGACCCAGAATTTTGTCATCCAGATCTTGAAGTTTGGTTTTGAGGGATGCCATTTCTTCTTCCATGATTTTTGCTCCTGTACGCGTAACAACCATAAAGCAAGGTTTTTTTTTTTTTTTTTTTTTTTTTTTTGGAATGGGTAGAAGATGAGAAACAAAAACTTTTTTAGTTACGGAAAACTTGGATTTGGGTAAAACTCAGATAGGAAATGGGTGTTCGACGGGTGGTGGGAGACTATCTGGGGACAAGGGAAACAGAAAAATGAGGGTTTCAAGGGTAGGGAGGCGAAATGAGGCGAACAGTCCAAGAGGGATAAGGGAGAAAAATGAGGAATTGAATCTTGTGGCTCAGTTTGGTGGCGATTGGATGAGAGGTGAAAAAGATAGGGCAAACCCTAAAATTAGATAAATGAGGGATTTAGGGCTTTGATATGTAAAATTTGGGGTTGGGTCGCCAAGGAAGGAAGTATGCGAAATGATATTGCAGACGTTCTGCGGAAGTATGAGCAGAAACAGAAAGCAAACAAGGAAGCTATGACTAAAAAACAGAAAAAATTTTACTTTTTTTAAAATTTTTTTTTTTTATAAATTCACTCACAGACAGAACAACTGAAAAGAGTTATTGCAATAACAAGAGATATTAGAAGTGAGAGGAACCTGAAGGCCACGACAGAAAAAAATTTGATGTAATTTCCACATCTGGTATCAGAGCACTCTCTTGGGCTCGCTATAAGTGATGCTCAGAATCGGGCCTTAGTGACTATCCCAAAGCCAGAAGAAATTAAAGAGGTGGTTTTTTCTCTGTCTGCTAAGAAGGCCTCTAGCCTTGATGGTTTTCCCACCTTTTTCTTCTAGATATATTGGGAAATTATTCAATTTGATCTTGTTAAAGCTGTTCAAGAATTTTTTGGTGCCAGGAACCTACTACAAGAAATTAATGCAACTTTTTTGGTTCTGATCCCTAAAATCATCATTTTCTCTTTCAGACCAATTAGCCTCTAAAATTCTTTTTATTAAGATTTTGGAAAAAGTCTTAACTAACAGAGTTCTCAATTTACTTCTGGAGATTATTGCACCTCAACAGTTGAGTTTTGTCCTTGGTAGAAAAATTATGGACTCAATCATTGAGGTTCATGAAATTATTCACTCCCTTGAAGTTTAAGGCCTATGACAGGGTGGATTGGGGGTTTTTGGACAGGATTCTTAAAGCTTTTGGTTTCAATTCTAGAGTGAGAATTATTATATCTCAATTGGTTCCACCCCTTCCTTTGTGGTCATGGTTAATGGGACCCCCTCTGACTTCTTCAAGTCCTCTAGAGGCCTTCGTCAAGGGAATCCTTTATCCCCTATCCTCTTCATCATTCTAGTTGAATGTTTGGGTAGGCTCATACATTGCAAAAGAAGCAGAGGGGATTTAGTGGGCCTAAAACCTTCTTCTAGTCTTTTTGTTTTCATTCACCACCAATTCATGGATGATACCATTTTGGGATGTGAGGCCTCAGTTAGACTAGCTAGGATTGTGAAAAGCATCTTTGATACCTATTCCAAGGCCTCTGGGCAGCTCATCAACTGGGATAAGAATTCAAGGTTCTTTTTCAACACCCCTTTAAATAGATAGAATAAATTTGCTGGCATTTTGGGCTGTAATACTGGGGCCCTCCTTTCCATTTATCTGGGCCTCCCCTTGGGGACTAAACCTCTTGACAACTTTTGGGACAATCTCATTGACAGATTCAATAGAAAGCTGGCGGGATGGAAAAACATCACTCTAAGTCAAGAAGGAAAAGTGTTGCTAATTAAATCCACCTTGTAGAACTTACCCACTTATTCTCTTAGCCTCTTCTCTATCCCTTCTAAGGTGGTTGATCATTTGGAAGCTATTTAGAGGAATTTCATGTGGTCAGGCACCAATGAGAACAAGAAATACCCTCTAATGGCTTGGGAGAACATCTAAAAAGCTAAGAAGAAAGGGTGATTTGGGATTAGAAAGTTTAAATAGTTCAACTATGCTCTCCAAGTGAAACAAATTTGGAGACTCTTCAATACCAATGGTGAATGGAGAGATATACTGAAGTCAAAGTATGGTTCTAATCTCAATCTCAAACAGTTCATCAACATAGATCCTAACCCTAGGGGCTCTAACATCTGGAATGAACTCTTGAGGACAAAGAGCTTAGCCTTTGACAAAGAGAAATGACACTTGGGTAATGGTGAAGATATTTATTTCTGGCATGATGTCTGGCTTAGATTTGGGCCTCTTTGGGACATAGAGTCCTCTAATAGATGGGCTAATGTTCCTATAGAAAGATTTGGGAGTAGGGTGAGTGACTACAGGATCCATAATGAGTGGATTGATTTGGCTAAGTTGTCCCAGGAGCTCAAGCTACTAATGGACATGATTAGACATATTCCTTTATCACGTAATGAAGATTCCTTTATATAGGGGGAGATTGTCAATGACATTTATACTGTGGCCTCTGGCTATAAGATTCTGCAAAACTCTAGACCAAACCTTGTGTGGGCCAAAGGTTGGTACCCAAGGCTCATCCCAAAAATTAATATTTTCTTCTAGATTATACTCCAAAACCATATTCTTATAGTGGACAACCTCACCAAGAGGGGAAATATGATGCCCAACAGATGCATTTTATGCAAAAATCACTGTGAGAGTGTTGAGTATATTTTTATCCATTGCCCTTTCATCAGTACTATCTGGTCTCTTTTCCTATCTTTTTTCAGCATGTCCTAGTGCTTCCCTTACAAAATTTTTGAATTCTTTGAACAATGGCACCTTGAGATGTTAGGGAGTGACACTATGGCTTTGTAGAATTGGACCTTACCCCATGTGTGCTAGGGGTTTGAAAAGAGTGGAACAACAAAATTTTTAGGGATAAGGAAACCAAGGCAAACATTTCTTACCATAAACGTCTTAATGCCTTGATGAAAAACCACACCAATATCAAAGGTCCTATTCCCTCTCTTGGTACAAAGGGCAGGGATAATAAGAGGAGGGATGGATGTAGATGGACATAAGGTTAATTTTGATGGGGTGGCCAAAGGAAACCCAGGAAAGGCTAGGGTGGGAGGCATTATAGGAAATGCTTTTGGTAAAGGAATTCCTATTGTTATTGCTCCCCTTGGAATAAAAACTAATCATTATGCTGAGGCTATTGCAGCTCACCATTCTATTAAACTGGAAAAATAAATGGAAGTTAAATAGCTCTGGCTGGAAGGAGATTCAAAAAATATTATTGATTACCTAAATGAGAAGAACAAGCCAACATGGACTACTGCGAATATCATTGATGAATGCATTCAACAACCCAAGACCTTCAAAAAAACCTATGTGGCACATCAGTACTGGGAAGCAAACCAAGTGGTAGACAACCTGGCTAACTGGGAAGTCAAGTACAATGAAGTGGCTAAGTGGATAGATGGTTATAATTTCCCGTCAAAAATTAATGATTTGATTGAAAGGGAAAGGATCTCGAGAATGTTGGGTATAATAAAAAGGCCATTATGATTGCTAATGAGTTACGCAGAGTGGTCAAAAATATAATGTATAAATTTATTATGATTGTTAGTGATTTATGGGGAATGTGTAGAAATGTGATGTGGAAGTATGATAACACTCAAACTTTTCACATCAACCATATCTATCAACTTACTTCTAGGATCGATTTTAGATAGATAATTCATAAGGTGAAAAAACGGCTCAAGAAAATGAGGAGTGTCAATTTTTTTCTAGACTTGAAGGGCCTCGATACTAGTTATAGAGCTTGCACAGAGGAAGATACCATGGTAGGGGAAATATATTGGAGGGAACCAAAGGTCAAAGCCTAAAAATGGCATAGATGTTCCAAAGTATGGAACATTATGAAAAAAGGGGAAATCATGAATTTCATTGATCGATTCCATGGCTGGAAACCCTCTGTTACCAAGACTATGGTTAAGAGCTAGAATGAGAGAATATTTAAAATCAATGGGGTGGATTTCACTATAATAGAGGATGTCATTTTTGCAATTACTGGCATTCCAGTCTTGGGAAATAAATTCTATAGAGATAGGAAAATATTGGGGCAAGTGGTGGTGGAATTCACAAAGGATCATAAGGAAAAGAAGGTGCTGGTGAAGAGAGGAACTCATTATCTTCCAAGCTCCATCAAGCCACTGTGGATATTTGTGTTGCAAATTATCATCAAATATATCACCCTTGATACCAGATTTGATCACCTTTGCACCTACCACTTCATGTTACTCAACCACTTCAGTTATGGGGCAAAGATTTCTATCCCTTTCTACCTCTACCCTTCTATGAATGATAACATTAATGAGTATCAGGAGAAGCATACTAGGAATCCAATACTCCATGAGGGGCTGTTACTATTAATCTATGAATTCTTTAAAGATAGGACAATGGGAAAAAAAAATAAAATTAGGAAGGAGGGCAAGAAGGGCAGAGGGGACTCCAAAGAGTTGGAAGAGTTCTATTTTCCTTTGGATACAAAAGATAGCCTTGATATGCATACTGATTTAGAGAGGGATGATTCACCATAGAGTGGCTCTAGTAAAAAAATCATCAAAATGGAAAGGAAGGAGAAAATTTCTTTCCCCGAACTTAAATAGGGCCTTGACTCCTCTTCTGATAGGTACTATAATGAAAGGGTTGAAGGCATGGATACGGGGGAAGATAGTGTAGAAGGTGATGAGGATCTTAGAGAAGGGGAGGGTTTGGAGAGGAAGAGGGACAAGAGAATCATCACCATCAAAATGCTAACAAACAAAGAGGACTATGTTGAGAAAACTAGGGGCTAAAAAAGAAAACTCTTCAAGGCCAAGGGGGATAAATAGGGGGTGGAGAAGGAGGGGGTGGAAGGGGACCTTAATCGATGTGAAAGGGAGGAACAGGAGCAGGGATATGAGGAATTCGAAACTAGCAAATATAGATGCTCGATCATGGGAAAGAATAGGAATGTGGTGTGGCAAAATTTTGACACATCTTCTGGTAAAATGGGGATTAATAGAGAATTGATCAGAACTCTAGTCAAAGAGAATGAAGAGGGAAAAATCCAAATGGAGGAATTGATTGACCTTGCCCTGTTTATTTTTAGCGATACCACAAAGGAAAACCCAGAAATGGATGTCCTCAATAATGCCAAAAACAACGTAGTGGATAGCTTCAGCACCACCAAATGGATTTTTCATAAAATCCAAGAGCTTAAATATAGGGTGAGTAGCCTAGAAAGGGAGAACTACAACTTGAAGAATAGGATATCAGAGGAAGAAAAGAGAATGGACAACAAAGTGGAGGAGGTCAAGAATAGAGTTCAAACAATGGAGAGCTCTATGCAAATTATAGTGGAACAAAGCTATAATATTCTCAAAGAGGCCAATGAGAATATTAAACTTCTCATTAACAAAATAGAGGATCAAAGAATTAGCCAGGAGGAGGATCCTACCCCCACAATGTAAAGGACAAGATCCCTAATGATAGCTAGAGGAAGCATACTAGATCCAACTCGAGGAAGAAGGACACCCTTGAACCTGACCAGGAACTCTCAGACATGAAGGAGGCAATGGGTAGATTGTTAGAGCTGGAAATCAATGCAACAAAAATGCTAAGAGATATCTCTTGAGTGCCCTGGCTTTCCTTGGGTAGTCCTAGTTTTTTTTCTTCACTCCCTAGCTTTTTATTGGTTTTATAGTTTAGCGAGGGGAGCTATTTTAGCTATTTTCTATTAGTTTCTATGAATACTTTAACCATTCTTTTTTTGTCAAATCTATGTATTATATGAGTTTTAGGGCCCTGCTAAAACCTATTTTCCTTAATCAAAACAAATATTAAATGCATGATTTAAGAAAATTTCCACAAAATTTTAAGATGCCACCTACACACCTCAATAAATGAAATGACAACCATTTTTCTTAATCTTCTTTTTATGCCACGCATGCACCTTAGTAAATGAAAATACTTTTTTTTCTCTCCATTTTTCCATTTTCTATTTAAAAAAATACATTTCTCTAATTTTCATCACTTTCTTTATACTCTAGAATTCCCAAAACAACAAATAACCACACAATAGAAACACAATGCAAGAAATAAGATCTTATACCAAACACAACTCTTTATTCATAAAATAATTGATTACATGCAATGTGCCGAGCTATAAGGCCTTCTTTGTTACAACCAAATACAAAGAAAGTAATTGATGTAACCACAAGGTTTGCTCTTGCTACCTAGTCCTTTCCTAGGGCTTATAGGTCATTCCTTTGATCTTGATGGTGATTACCCACTCACCAACCTTGAATCAATCCAAGATCCACTCCATTCACCTTGTGACACCAATTGAAACAAAGTACAACTTCATAGGTGACTGAAATTTTCATTCACCAAATGGCTTGCCAGGTGCTTCCTAGGTAACTGGCTACAATATGCTCTCCAGCCTTTCTTGAGGTTCTTGGTGGTCTTCCCATGCTTCATCAAGCTTTTTTGAATCATTTTCAAACCAAAATAAAACACTTTAGAAAGATTTTCCAACTTTACAAACAAGTTGGCAAAGTGCTGCTATAATGTTGCCAAAACAAGGCTAGAACATAGACCTTGTGTTTTTCCAAATTCCTTCATCCTTGAAGACCTTTCTACTACCTTAAAATGTTCATATTGAAATTATCAAGCCAAGAAACAACTTCCAATAGAAGATCTTACAAGTTCACACAAAGACCTTTACAAATGCTGCTGTCATACAACCAAGAAAAGAGGGTTTCAACACTTAAAATTGTGTGCTGCTCACAAAACCTACATAAAAATCCTAAAAAAATTTAGGGATATGAATACCCTTTTCAAAAACAGAGATTATTCCACCACGTTTAGGCCTCCACCATATGCCAAACACCCAAAACACAAAAATGCTAAAAACTAAAGCTAGAAGTAGTTTTTGAACCCGGTTTTGCAAAATCTTGCATAACTTTTTTTCTAGAGCACACCATCACCTCCAATTGGACCAAGAGTACTGTAGGAACATTCCATACCACTTTCCATACTTGGTTTCACATTTTCAATCACCCAACACGTGATATGTTGCTGGTTACAACAATATTTCCACTAGCCAAGACACTTTTCTTGCCTAGGGCATCAACAAACAATTGTTTTCCTTCATATTTAAGAGCCCTTATTTTTGTAACATAATGTAAATTGTATCTTCCTCCAAATCCCACAACATTCATGAGGTTTCAATGGTGGAAAATGGAGAAAGAGTCCATTTAATTCAAACTGCTGCTATAAACTAGAAAATTGGCAAAAACTTCCAAAAACTTATGTACAGTATTAACAAAGCTTGTACTATCAACTTGAGCACGTGAAAAAGATTAAAACTAATGCATATAACTGTTCCAAACAAGAAAAACCAGACTTCCAACCATATTCAACACCAAAATGCTCATTTACCAAGTGGCTGCCATGAAAAAATGCACACAAAATCCGTACATGTATGGCCACTAAACTTGCCAACCCCTAAAACTGATCAAGAATGGACCTATATAGGTGTTTCCAACCTATTTTGGTCATGCTCAAACCCCTAACTAACTCTTTGCAGTCATTTTCAACTTTGCAAGAAAAGTTGCAAAAAGTTGCAAAATTGCAATTTTGAGCAATTTTTGCCATAACTTAAAATTCTTAACAAATGAGTTCACCAAACTTGGTAAGGGTTCATATTAGGCTGATTTAGACATTCCAAGATGGTTTTTGACCCTTGGTCAACTTTCCTACCACTTTGGTCAACCTAACCCCTGTTGAGCAACTTTTTGGCATAACAGCAACTTAGGAGCAAAAACCCACTTAGCAACTAATGAAACCTTACCTAAGGACCTATTAGGTCTTATTAAACCACTAGTGATGTGGCTAGCATCACTACAAGCAAAAATGACATGAAAGAAGCACTAGGTACAAACTAGCCTACCTAGGTGCTCCTGCACCATACTCCCCACCCCGGGGAAAGTCAAGCATTTTCAGTTTGAAGAAGGTCCAATAGAATGTTCAGCTTCTTGAAGTCAACTTCAGCCACCCAAGTAGCCTCTGAGTCAGGTTTACCCTTCCACTTGATGAGGTGTTCAAAATACACCTTGTGCCTAGTAGCCTTTTTGGGTCTTGTTTCTAAAACCTTTTTCGCTTCCAACTTTGTGACCTGTGGTGTAGCAGCAACTTCCACATCTCCATGAACATCTACAGGAGTTTGAGATATATCACCCTTAAAAGCTATCAAATCTTGAACATTAAAAATTGGAGAGATGCCCAAATCAGAAGGAAGTTCTACCTTGTAAGCATTTTCACCATACTTAGCCAAAACTTTGCACGGTCCTATTCTCTTCATTTGTAACTTGGTGGGAACACCTTTTTGGAGTCTTGTTTTGTTCAAATGTACCATGACATAATCACCAATAGAAAATTGTATATCTTTCCTCTTTTCATCCAATTTAACCTTGAGTTTTTGAGTGTTCTATTGGATAGTTTTCCTAACTTGGTCTCGAATTTCCTTCATAGTTTGAACAAAGTCTTCAGCTTGTCCACTCCTCTTATCCAAGTCTCCAAGATTCCTCAACTCACACACACCTCTAGGATGCATGCCATAAACCACTTCAAAAGTGCTTTTGCCGGTTGTTCTATTTTTGCTATCATTGTATGCATATTCAGCTTGTGAAATCACCATATCCCAAGACTGACCATACTCCTTTGTAAGGCACCTTAAGAGGTTGCCTAAGATCCGGTTAACCACTTCAGTTTGACCATTAGTTTGAGGATGGTAAGCTGAACCGAAAGACATGTTAGTACCAAGCCTCTTCCATAGAGTTTGCCAAAAATGACTCATAAATTTCATATCTCTATCGGAAACAATACTCATAGGGAGTCCATGAATCCTAACCACCTCCTTAAAGAACAAATGAGCAATATGAATAGCATCATTAGTAGTCCTACAAGGAATGAAATGTGCCATTTTGCTGAACCTATCCATTACAACAAAAATACTATCAAATCCTTGCTTGGTTTTGGGTAAACCAACAATGAAATCCATACTTACACAATCCCATGGATGGTTAGGAATTGGCAAAGGCTGGTAAAGACTTGCATTACTCATACCTCCTTTTGCTTTCATGCATATGATGCATTGCTCCACATACCTAGTAACATCTTTGACAAGTTTAGGCCAAAAGTAGAATCTTTGTACTAGTTCCAAAGTCTTGCTCATGCCAAAATGGCCACTTAAGCTGCCATTGTGTTTCTCTTGAATGAGATTCTCCCTTATAGATCCCTTGGAAACACGCAACTGATTACCCTTGAAGAGTAACCCATTTTGCAAAGTATATTCTGAAAACTTGCTATGAAAATGGTTCTCAAAATCTGCACATACCTTGTATGTTTCACCAAAATCTTCATCATCTTTGTATAGGTGTTTGACTGCCTCTATGCCCATGCTATGGAGCTGTACTTCTTGGACTATCATGATCCTTCTACTAAGTGCGTCTGCTACTTTGTTAAGCTGCCCTTTCTTGTGCTTAATGGTGAAAGTGAAAGCCTGCAAGTATTCCATCCATTTCAAGTGCCTATTGCTTAATTTCTCTTGGGTATTTATGTAACTAAGGGCTTGGTTGTCAGTAAACACCACAAACTCCTTAGGTAACAAGTAATTCCTCCACTTCCTAAGACATTGCACTAAGGCATACAACTCCAAGTCATAAGATGAATACCTCTTTTTGGCTTCATTAAGTTTTTCACTATAAAAAGCTATGGGCCTGCCCTCTTGACTCAAAACACCACCTATGGCTAAACCACTTGCATCACATTCTAAGGTTAACAACTTCTCAAAGCTAGGTAATTGCAATATAGGCTGGGTAGCTACTTGTTTCTTCAACAACTCAAAGGATTTTTCAGCCTCTAGGGTCCACTTAAATTTTGTTTTGACCCATCCTTTGATATTATCCAACAAAGGTGCACAAATCCCACTAAAGTTCCTAATGAAATTCCTATAGAATTGTGACAAACCATGAAAACTTCTTACCTCAGTGGCTATAGTAGGTGTTGGCCAACTCAAGATAGCAGCAACTTTCTCTTTATCCATCTTCAAAAAACCTTTGGATACAAAAAAACCCAAATACACTAGCTCTTGTTTGAAAAATTCACATTTCTCAAGATTAATAGCCAACTTCTCTTCATGAAGCCTCTTTAGGACTGCCTCCACATGCTTGAAATGGTCCTCCTTTGTCTTACTATAGATGAGAATGTCATCTAAGTACACCAGCACAAATCTACCCGTGAAATCTTTGAGCACTTCATTCATGAGTCTCATGAATGTGCTAGGAGCATTGGAAAGACCAAATGGCATTACAAGCCACTCATAAAGACCATCATTTGTCTTAAATGCTGTTTTCCATTCATCTCCCTCCTTTATCCTAATTTGGTGATACCCACTTTTCAAGTCCAACTTTGTGAAGTACCTAGCACCACCTAGACAATCCATTAGGTCTTCAATCTGGGGTATGGGAAACCTATACCTGATTGTGATCTGGTTTATTGCTCTTGAATCAATACAAAGCCTCCATTTTCCTCCTTTCTTAGCTGCCAAAACCATAGAAACCGTACATGTGCTTATGCTCTTTTGAATTAGGCCTTGATCCAACAACTCTTGAACCTGTCTTGCAACTTCCAAATTCTGATCCGGGGTGAGTTTGTACACTGCTTTATTAGGTAGAGAGGAACCAAGAACAAAGTCAATTTGATTGATAATGACTCTCCTTGGAGGCAAAGTAGATGGTGTACCATCACTCACAATTTATTTGTACTTATCAAGCAAAGTTTGAACTTCAAAAGGCAAAGGTTCTTTGACTAATTTTTCTTCATTTTCAGACTTTAGTATGACAGAAAAACCTTGATTTTCCACTTGTTTAAGTTCTCTTAAGAACTCATTCTTACCACACAACAACACTTTAGGAACCTTTTCTTGTGTTCCCTCTTCTTCTAGTAAAGACTGAATTTTGAAAGTCTTACCTCCTTTCTTGAATGAAATGGAGTTTTCTCTACCATCATACTTTATCTCTCTATCAAATTGCCATGGTGTACCAAGCAAAAGATGACATGCATCCATGGGCAATATATCACACAACAACTTGTCCTTGTAGCTGGCTATGGAGAATTCCACCCAAGCTTTCTCATTAACCAAGATACTTTGCCCCTTATTTAACCAAGTGACCTTGTAGGGATTCTCATGAGGTATCCTTGTCAATTTCAGTTTAGTTACAGCCTCTTCAGAGATGACATTATCAGTGGATCCTGAGTCCACTACCACCTTGCATACTTTTCCTAGAATCTTGGACTTGATTCTAAACAATGCCCTTCTTTTTTTGGGTTCATTAGGGGCAGGTTGTTTGATTAGTACCCTCCTATACATCAAACTCTCTCCTTTTTCAGACTCAAGATGATCTACATCAGCATCCTTGCTGTTTGAACAATCCTCTTGTACAAATGCCACTCTCTTGCTTGGATTCGAAAAAGAAGGCTTCTTAGGACACCTATAAGCAGGGTGTCCAAGCTGGCCACAATTGTAGCACTTCATGCTTGCAAAATAAGAACTTGATCTGCCTGCTCCTCTTCCTCTTTGAGAGCTATTGTGATTGCCTCTTCCTCTATTATGACCTCCTCTTTGTGAGGTTTCATTTGGCTACTCATTGGTCTTACTTTCAGCTTGACTTTTTGGTTCACCACCTCTACCATGTTAGCCTCCTCTTTTCCCTCTTTAGTTCCTTCCTTTTCCTCTAAAACTTGAATCACCTTTCTTTTTTTGCTTCTCCTCCACCTTTATAGCAAGTTGATGGCATCTTTGGACTGTTGTAGGTGTCCACAAACTAAGCTCTTCTTAAATACTCCATTTTAGGCCACTTAGGTACCTTGCAACTTTGATAGGCTCCTCCTCTTTCTTCTTGGATCTCAAACAAAATCTTTGGAATTCTTCTATGTAGGAAGCCACATCCATATCTTTTTTTTTTCAGTCCTTTCCTTCTTTGATGAAGTTGTATTTCAAAATCCTCCAGAAGAAAGTTTTCTTGAATCTTCATTACCATAGCTTTCCAGTTGGCTATGGGTGCTTTATCCTACATAACTCTCTCGTCTTGGACATATTTCCATCAAGTGAGTGCTGATCCTCTAAGTCTAGAGGTTGCCACCTTCACCTTTTGAGCCTCGGTTACCCCTTCACACTCGAAATGGTTCTCCATTCCTTCAATCCAATCTAAGACAACATCTAAGTCCATCTTTCCTATAAACAAAGGTATTCCTTCCAAAGCTTTGCCACCTAGTGCTTTGATGGCTTTTAAAAATGGCTCTTCTTGCAAGATAGGATCAGGTTCAGGTACAATGTCTTCCTCTGCTACCTTTTTACCCTTACCATCTTCTTCTTCATCTCTTTTCTTGGCTTCCTCTGCAATTGCATCCAGTTTTTGCTTCACCTCTTCCAGTGCTTCTTCAAGAAGTCGATTTCTTTCCTTTTGTTAATTAACCTCCTTGGCTAATTGAACATTAGTCACCATCATGGATTCACCTACTGATTTTGTAGCTTCAGACATCCACTAACTTTTTCCAAATCTTTAACTTGCTCTGATACCACTCTGATGTAACCACAAGGTTTGCTCTTGCTACCTAGTCCTTTCCTAGGGCTTATAGGTCATTCCTTTGACCTTGATGGTGATTACCCACTCAACAACCTTGGATCAATCCAAGATCCACTCCATTAACCTTGTGACACCAATTGAAACAAAGTACAACTTCATAGGTGACTGAAATTTTCATTCACCAAATGGCTTGCTAGGGGCTTCCTAGGTAACTAGACACAATATGCTCTCCAGCCTTTCTTGAGGTTCTTGGTGGTCTTCCCATGCTTCATCAAGCTTTTTTTAATCATGTTCAAACCAAAATAAAACACTTTAGAAAGATTTTCCAACTTTACAAACAAGTTGGCAAAGTGCTGCTATAATGTTGCCAAAACAAGGCTAGAACATAGACCTTGTGTTTTTCCAACTTCCTTCATCCTTGAAGACCTTTCTACTACCTTAACATGTTCATATTGACATTATCAAGCCAAGAAACAACTTTCAATAGAAGATCTTACAAGTTCACTCAAAGACCTTTACAAATGCTGCTGTCATACAACCAAGAAAAGAGGGTTTCAACACTTAAAATTGTGTGCTGCTCACAAAACCTACATAAAAATCCTAAAAAAAATTAGGGATATGAATACCCTTTTCAAAAAAAGAGATTATTCCACCACGTTTAGGCCTCCACCATATGCCAAACACCCAAAACACAAAAATGCTAAAAACTAAAGCTAGAAGTAGTTTTTGAACCCGGTTTTGCAAAATCTTGCATAACTTTTTTTCTAGAGAACACCATCACCTCCAATTGCACCAAGAGTACTGTAGGAACATTCCCTACCACTTTTCATACTTGGTTTCACATTTTCAATCACCCAACATGTGATATGTTGCTGGTTACAACAATATTTCCACTAGCCAAGACACTTTTCTTGCCTAGGGCATCAACAAACAATTGTTTTCCTTCATATTTAAGAGCCCTTATTTTTTTAACATAATGTACATTGTATCTTCCTCCAAATACCACAGCATTCATGAGGTTTCAATGGTGGAAAATGGAGAAAGAGTCCATTTAATTCAAACTGCTGCTATAAACTAGAAAATTGGCAAAAACTTCAAAAAACTTATGTATAGTATTAAAAAAGCTTGTACTATCAACTTGATAATGTGAAAAAGATTAAAACTAATGCATATAACTGTTCCAAACAAGAAAAACCATACTTCCAACCATATTCAACACCAAAATGCTCATTTACCAAGTGGCTGCCATGAAAAAATGCACACAAAATCCGTACATGTATGGCCACTAAACTTGCCAACCCCTAAAAATGATCAAGAATGGACTTATATAGGTGTTTCCAACCTATTTTGGTCATGCTCAAACCCCTAACTAATCTTTGCACTCATTTTCAACTTTGCAAGAAAAGTTGCAAAAAGTTGCAAAATTGCAATTTTGAGCAATTTTTGTCATAACTTAAAATTCTTAACAAATGAGTTCACCAAACTTGGTAAGAGTTCATATTAGGTTTATTTAGACATTCCAAGATGGTTTTTGACCCTTGGTCAACTTTCCTACCACTTTGGTCAACCTAACCCCTGTTGAGCAACTTTTTGGCATAACAACAACTTAGGAGCAAAAACCCACTTAACAACTAATGAAACCTTACCTAAGGACCTATTAGGTCTTATTAAACCACTAGTGATGTGGCTAGCATCACTACAAGCCAAAATGACAAGAAAGAAGCACTAGGTACAAACTAGCCTACCTAGGTGCTCCTGCACCAGTAATAGTTCTACAAGATCCAACCCAAACTCTAGCTAGTCCAAATCGACACTTTGGTAGAAACCTCCAAGAAAAATCTAAACATTTTCTCGCAAGCCACTAAGTAGTTTCCTTGTTTCCCAAGCCATAGCTACTAACTATTCTCAAAATTTGCTCCTCTTCTTCATCCTTCTCTCCAAGATTATATACAAGAAGAGATCACACCTTGAGAGGTTGATTACAAATGCTCATATGCCTTGATTAAATAGGAACTTACCACCCAAGATGTTTCAAACACAAGCAATGTGGGATAAAAGGTAAATGAAACTACCTTACAACAAATATTTAATTCCCACCCAAATACAACGAATCACCACCATGTGGCCGATTTGAAAATTACATTGCCTTTGTGGATCATAACAAATATTAAATGCATGATCTTAAGGAACTTTCCATAAAATTCTAAGATGCTACTTAGACACCTTGATAAATGAAATGACAACTATTTTATTTATTTTTCTTTTTATGCCACCCATGCACCTCGATAAAAAAAAAAGCCTTTTCTCTCCATTCTTCCATTTTTTATATATTCTTTTAAAATTATTTTCCTCTAATTTTCATCACTTTCTCTCTCATCTATTTTTTCATCACACCCACATTTATTTTGTGATGCAAGATGCTCCTGCATTAGACTCTCTAGGTAGATAGAAAAGTATGTCCCATACTTTGATGCCAAAAGAGATTTCTCCAACCAAATTCATCTTCACCAAAGGCTTCCAATCCATTAAAAATTAGACAAAAAATTTAAAGCTCAACCATCTATGCTTCATCCACTCAAACATACGAACCAAATAGATTGTAGTAATCCAATCAACATGCTCACTCCCAAGAACAAAATCAACATAATGCTTTGCCAACAACCCTTGTAACTTAGGAAAATTAGGAACACAAATCCATAATATCATGTAGATCCTCAACCACATCAAAAACATCCAACTCCACATCAATAGAAATATACATATCAACCATATCAACAGTAACCAGTACATCCTCAACCATCTCAACAACAACATATGAATGTAGATCCATATCAACAACCATATGCAAATCCTCATCCATATGTAAATCTCCACAATAAAAAATCTCATTATCCACAATAAGATGCTCTACAATTTTCATGTTAGATGCAACCGACTAATCATCAAAACAAATCTACTTTCCAATCTCAACAAGGTTAGGAATATCTTCTGTAAGCTTAGGTATCTCAGCAACGACCATAAGTTGCTCTGTATGATATGTATTATTTTCCACAAATTGATCAACAAAACTAACCATAGACATCTCTTTAGCTTTAGCAAACTCATCTTTTAGATTTAGCTCTAGGTGATAGTCATCTTGCATCAACTTCACATATTGTATTTCTAAAATCTACTATTTATACTTTTAGAGGTAATAAGAAGCCCATTTTTAGTTCTTGCAATTTGTTTATGTTTCTCTATCTATATTATTTATTTTTGGTTCATTGACTTTGAGATAGTTTGCACCAGGACCATGGTTTAAGGTTTCAACAGTAAGTGCAAAAATGCCTCCATGGAGGAAACATGGTAGAAGAGTTGGAGGTGGGACCCCTAAGGGTTTTAGAGCCTTACAGAGACAAGTGCAAGCATTAAAATAAGATATTCATAGAGGGATGAATATTGTAGTAAGAGATGAAAGTGAGGATGCATTTGAGAATGAAGAAAACATTGAATAGGAAGGAGAGGATGACCCTAAGAATTAAGAGGAAGAAAGGATTTTCAAGGCCATTTCTAAGATTGGGAAAATTCCCAATATTGAAGTCTCCACATTTTTGAGAAATATTAACGCAGAGGAATTGATCAACTAGATCAATGAATTAGAAGAATATTTTTTAGTACGAAGATATCAAAGATCCTATAGGATCAAGTTTGCAAAGGCTAGATTGAAGGTTCATGCAAGGATTTTGTGGTAGGAGATTCAACTACAACAGAATAGAAGAGGAAAAGAGAAAATCAAAAGATGAGATCAATTGGCAGAGAAATTGAAGTGACAATTCATTCTTGTCAATTATGAGCTTGATCTATTGAAGAAAATGCAAGGGTTGAAACATGCGAGAAGATCTATTTAGGAGTATACATAAGAATTCTATCGAGTCCTCATCAAAACAAGCAATGTAGAAGATAACAAGGAGAAAGTTTCCTGTTACCTTAATGGGTTGAGGCCACGTATTCAAGAGGAGTTAAGTTATTTTGTAATGAACAATATTGAACAACCATATTAGTTTTCCCTTAGAGTAGAGAAAAAAATTGAAGTGACAATTCATTTTCATCAATTATGAGCTTGATCTATTGAAGAAAATGAAAGGGTTGAAACATGCAAGAAGATCTATTTAGGAGTATACATAAGAATTCTATCGAGTCCTCATCAAAAAAAGCAATGTATAAGATAACAAGGAGAAAGTTTCCTATTGCCTTAATGGGTTGAGGCCACGTATTAAAGAGGAGTTGAGTTATTTTGTAATGAAAAATATTGAACAACCATATTAGTTTTCCTTTAGAGTAGAGGAAAAAATGAACAATTTTTTTTGAAGTCATGCAAAGTGGAAGAGGTTGTGGGAGAAAATCCTTGATGGAGGGTCTAATGGGGGTCAAAATGAAGATCATAAAAACAAGGATGAGGCTAGTAGTAGTCAGAATCAAAGTGGAAATAATTTTAATCATTTCCATGATCAAAATAATAGGTATCAAGGAGAAAGAGGAAGAGGAGGCTTTTTTAGAACATGTTTTCACTTTAGAGAAGAAGGTCATAGAGCATATAAATGTCCCCGATGCCAAGGAAGGGCAATGAGGAGAACTAAAGGTCAGGATAGAGTTGAACACATGGATGAAGATGCCAAGTCATCACATTCTAAAGGTGTTGAAAGATGAAAAGTTATAGTTAATAGAAGAGTCATGTGAGCAATTAGAATGAACCTAAGAAAAAGAGAAGCTTGTTTCACACTAGGTGTAAGTGTGATGATAAGTGTTGTGATGTGATTGTCAATAGTGGAAGCACTAGCAATTTTGTGTTAGAGGAGATGATCACAAAGTTAAATCTCAAGAGGTAGAAACTGTTAGAATAGGTGAAAAACTAATCTCCCAAGAACACCTGCATGCATAACCCTGTCACATGGATGAAGCAAAGAACAGAGGCAAGGAAAAATCAAGGAGGCCAAAAAGCCAGATCCATCTTATGGACATGCAAAGAGAAATATCTCATATAATCCAATAAGTGAATGTGTAAAATACAAAGAGGTGAATCCTTATAAAGGAATCACGAAACCCGAAAAGGGAAACTAAAGCCTAAAAAAGCTAGGGTTGCACAATATAATTAATAAAATATTAATTATATGCACCTACAAGATAGCTTAAGAAAACTAGAGTAATAGGAAACTTAATTAATTAAATCAAAGTGATTTAATTAATAAGTTAGAACAAATAATTACTCTAACACCCCCCCTTAAGCAAAGCTTGGGAGGAAGCTAACCTAGCACAGCTATGAAAGAGAATTGGGTCCCGGCAACAAGGCCAAATCAGGTACCCAAGTACAATGCAAGAAGATGCAACCTCTGAAAGTGGGGAAAGAGAGAAAACCACATGGGAAAAACCCTCCCCCAAAAAGAGGTAAGAACCTAGTGAAGAACTGAAGAAGCCTCCCGCTAGGGAAATTGTCCCCTAAAATCGGAACAAGGAGTGATCATGAAGAAGCAGCATCACTGAAGCATGAAGAACCACAAAACTCTGTCAAAATGCTGATCTGTAGAACCTCCATGGAAATAGAAGGCATGAACCATCAACCAAAGGAACCTCCATGGAAATAGAAGGCACAAACCATCAACCAAAGAATCATAGAACAACAATATAACCTCCCCTTAAGGTAGGTGAGGTGACAGGCAGCTGAAAAGATGGGCCAAAAATCTCCTACAACACAGGAGCCAAACTCATCGAGAGTGAGGTACAAACACAAATAAAGGCATGTGTTGTCGAAATTGCATGAGGAATTAGAGAAAGAGGGCCTATAAGCGGAAAACAACTATCCCCCCCATGGCACTTTATATAATAGTGTGAGTACAACGAATCACAATGATGAAAAGGATCCTGAAGCGCAAGTGTGGCACTTTATCTCAGTGCCTTGCATAAAGATGCTTACAATGAATATCAGAAATGATCAAAAAAAATATAAGGCTGAAACAACAGAAGTTAAAGCCCAAAACGAAGCAACTGAAGCAACAAAATCGATCTCTGGACCTGAAACAATCAGGATATCCACCAGAATGCTAAAACACAAAAGACTAAATAGGATGTGCCTAGAATAGAATCTAGAAAAAAAACTAGCATCACTAGAAAGAGCACAGAAATATCTTTCCAGTGATATAAAGAAGTCCAAAATCGGAGATCAGAAGCTCAAGATACGCCTCCCGGAGTGCAAAATAGAACATCTGGCTTTGACTACCAAAATAGGAAACTAAACTGCATCAAAACTCAAAAACACCTGTACCAACATCTTTTTCTTGGAACCAGCTTTCCGACACTTTTTTCAGATTGAAAAAATACGTCCGTATGCTCAAGTTATGGAGAAAAAACCAACAGGGCCTCTGAAAATGCATGAAAAATTATTTTTTTAATAAAAAAATAATAAAAAACTTTAAAATCCCAAAAAAAAAATGCGCCACCCATGGAGCGGCAGCAGAGCGGAGCTTCTGGTGGCCACGGTGGTGAGCTGGAGGCACCACCGGCGGCGAGGCCATTGAGCGGTGGCGGTCATCGGAGCCGCTGCGGTCAGCGGAGCGCCGGCGGTTACCGCTAACCGCTAGCGGTCTCGGTGACCGCAGGCAGTTTTTAAAATCGCTGCGGCAAATAAAATGCCATTTAAAATTTTTTTTTTTGCGATTTTTTGTAATTTTGCACTTTGATCTTCATCCAGGGGGCCGTACGACCCTGTCGAACAAAAATTTTTGCCTCCCAGACTAACGGTGTCCAAAATGGACAAATTTTATATGGATTTTGATTGCAAATGGCCTTCTGAATCCAATGGAAGCGTCCATTTGAGCCCAAAGTGCTCCAAATTTTTTTTTTTTTGCAATAAGTGCAAAAAAGTTGTCCGTACAGCCTCCCACTGCTCCAAAAGAAGCAGCTTCTGAAATGCTTCAACAAACCACAAACAACGAGCAACAAGCTAGTTCTGATACCATGTTAGAATAGGTGAAAAACTAATCTCCCAAGAACACCTGCATGCATAACCCTGTCACATGGATGAAGCAAAGAACAGAGGCAAGGAAAAATCAAGGAGGCCAAAAAGCCAGATCCATCTTATGGACATGCAAAGAGCAATATCTCATATAATCCAATAAGTGAATGTGTAAAATACAAAGAGGTGAATCCTTATAAAGGAATCACGAAACCCAGAAAGGGAAACTAAAGCCTAAAAAAGCTAGGGTTGCACAATATAATTAATAAAATATTAATTATATGCACCTACAAGATAGCTTAAGAAAACTAGAGTAATAGGCAACTTAATTAATTAAATCAAAGTGATTTAATTAATAAGTTAGAACAAATAATTACTCTAACAGAAACACCCACATCCATACCAAATTGTCTGGGTGCAAGATGACCACAAGGTCATGATCAATAAATAGTGCCTAGTAAAGTTCAATATTAGGAGCTACCATGATGAGGTATTATGTGATATTATACCCATGGATTTATGTCATATATTTCTAGGTATACTGTGGTAGTTTGATAGGTGTGATGTGCATGATGGCCATGCAAATACCTATTCCCTCACAAAGGATGAAGTGAGACATAAGCTAAAGTCTTTGAAGGACATAGAAGAAAAGACACGAGGCAATGCCAAAACATGTTTTGCTGATAGAAGGAAGTTCCTAGAAGACATAAGGCATGGACATATGTGTTTTTGTATAATTCTGAAAGCTAGTACATAATAAGTAGAAGATGTACCTGCAAAAATTACAGATTTGTTAGATGAGTTTTAGGATATTGTATCCTATAATGTGCCTGATGGACTACCACTAGTAAGGAAGATCAATCATTAGATGGACTTGATTTCAAGAGTCAATTTTCCAAATAAGAAGACACACATAATGACACCAACAGAAAAGTAAAGAGTTGAACATACAAGTATATGAGTTGTTACAAAAGAGGATGATTTAAGAGAGTCTAAATCCATGTGCTATACTAGTAATGTTAGCACAAAAGAGATTGAAGAATGGAGGGTGTGCATAGATTCCAAGACTATTAATAAGATCACAATCAAGTACAAATTTTTCTTGTCAGGGATGGATGATATTATGGTTTATTTGAGTCGAGATATGTATTTCACAATGATAGATATGAAGAGTAGTTATCTACTGAATTCAGATTAGAGGAGATAAATTGAAGATTGTCTTCAAGAAAAAAGAGGGTTTGTATGGGTGGTTAGTCATGCCTTTTGAGTTAACCAATGCACTAAGAACTTTCATGTGGCTCATGAATGAAGTACTACAATAATTTTTGGGTAAGTTTCTTATTTTTTACCTAGATGATAGTTTGATCTTTAGTAAGACTGAAGGAACATATAATGTATATTCATAGGCTATTTAAGAAGTTCCAGGAAGAGAAATTGTTGATTATTTTGAAGAAGTGTAATTTTGTGGAGAAGGAGTTAGTGTATCTAGGATTTGTAGCTTCAAAAAAAGGTCTAATAATGGACCCAAAGAATTTGAAGGCTATCTTCAGATAGCTACTCTAAGGAGTAATATTGAGGTAAGATCTTTTTATGGTTTGGCTAGCTTATAGACAGTTTATCGAGAACTTTAGAACTATGACCCTTGACTAAAAAAATGAGAGAGGATAAAGAGTTTAAATGGACTACAAGAGTAAATAAGAGTTTTGAATTATTAAAACAAACATTTATAGAACAACCTGTTTTAACACTTCAATAATTTTATAAGGTATTTTAAGTGGAATGTGATGCTAATGCTATTGCAATAGGAGTTTTTGTAAGCCAAGATGGTAGACCTATTACTTACTTGAGCGAAAAGTTAAATGATTCCAAGAGACAATACTCTTTTTATGATCAAGAATTTTATGCTATAGTTCAAACATTGAAGAGTTATAGACACTATCTTCTTCTGAAGGAGTTTTTTTAGATATACTAATAATCAAGCTTTACAATATTTGAATAGTCAAGGACAATTGAATCAGAGGTATTTAAAATAGGTTGAGCTTTTGAAGATTATACATTTGTTTTGAAACACAAGAGTGAGAAGTATAATCGGTTTGAACTTTCTCTTAGTAGGAGATATATTATGTTGATAGAGATGTAGATTGAGGTAATTGGGTTCAAGAAAGTCAAGAGTTTATATCTAAAGGATCCCAATTTTGGTGAAGCTCAAAAAGCTTGTAGAAAACCTATTACTGTAAACATAACCAAGTGGTTGGATTTCATCATTTAGGATGGTTTTCTATTGAGAGGAAGTTATTTGAGCATTCAAAAAAGTTCTATGAGGGAGAATATCATCAAGAAGAAGGATAGTGGAGGGATGACTGGACATTTTGGTCGAGATAAAACCATTGCTCTGATTAGTGAGAATTATTACTGACCACAATTGCAACAAGATGTCAAGAAATTTGTACAGAGTTGCAGAGTATGCAAGATGGAAAAATGAGGAAAAAAAGATTGTATTGACGATTTACTATACCAAATAAACCATGGGAGGATATTAGTATGTACTTCGTTCTTGGTTTACCAAAGACTTGACAAGGGCATGATTCAATTCTTGTGGTGCTTGATAAGTTCTCAAAGATGACACATTTTATTCCCCACAAGAAGACTAATGGTGTTATTCATGTCGGAGAAATATTTTTTAGAGAATTGGTAATACTACACGGTCTATCAAAGAGCATAATTTTAGATCGAGACACCAAGTTTATTGGGTACTTTTGGCACACATTGTGAAATAACTTCAAGAAATATTTGAAGTTCATCTCATCACATCATCCAGATACTGACACATAGACAAAGGTGGTGAATACAAGTGTGTGGAATTTGCTAAGATGTTTGGTTGGAGATAAGCTACTGAGATGAGATTTGACTTTACCAAAGGTAGAATTTGCACATAATAATAGTAAATCATCATTCTAGATATTATATGGGAGTAGTCCCACAAATGTGTTAGGAAGCACCTGAAGAACATTTATGAGGAGGTTAGGAAGCACATTACCAAAACAATGCAGGAGCATCCTAGGTTGCCTTGTAATCCTACTCTTTTGTTCATTCTAGTAGTTATCACCAAGTACCCACAATGTTAACCAAGTACACACAGTGTTAACTAAGTACACATAGTGTTAACTGAGCTTCAATAGTGTTAGTGTTAACTAGCAACATTAACCAAGTTGTCTAGTGTTGACCTAGTGTTCCTTCATGTGCCAAGTGAACATGATATTTTCTAATGATTGAGTCCTTCTTTGACCAAATTTTTCTATGGTTGATCCTTTGTTTGAGCCAAGGAATGTATTTAATTTGGATTGTGAATTTAATGATAGGATCTTGTCTTGGGACAAGCACAGACCATTTTTAGGTTGACCTTTCTATTATGTAATATTCTAGAAGATTTTGTAAGCCATTTTTAGCATTTTTAGCAAGTACAAGTAGAGGTAATTGGTTTATTTTAGGGGAAGGACTTCAAGAGTTCAGAATAGATGTTTTGGAATTGTGAATTTGAAGATGGATCATAGATCTTGAAGTTGTATTTTGTATCTGGTTGTAACCTAGAAGGCCTTACAGCTGGGCATGCATGTTGATGACTTGATGAATCAATAGAAGTATTTTTTTCTCTCTTTCCATGGTGTTGTTCTATGTGTGTTTATCTTTGTTTTATTTAATGTGCAAGGTGTTTGGATAGTTAGGTATGCCTTAGGCCCTAACTATTTATTCGCTCCTTGCATCAGGTGGTATCAGAGCTTGAGGTTTGTTGTCGTGGATATTTGATTGTGTAGAACCCTTAGTTGAATTTGGTTGCAGAGTTGTAGATTTGTAGATTTGAGTTATAACTTGTAGAGGGTTACGATCTTGTAGGAACTTGTTTTTAAAGATGGTTCGAGGTAGAGAAAATGCTAACACTTCTATTATGGACATGTTGAGACAAATAGAAACTAGATTATATGTTGTAGAGACAACCCAGAGAAGAGAAATGCATCTTAATGATGTGAGTGACGATGAAGCAATAACACCAAACTCTAATCTAGAACCTAAAGAAGATCAAGATGAGGAAAAATTGATGAGAGTATTATCTATGGTATGTTTAAAACCTTTTGTATAAGTTGTTCCTTATGGAAAGTTGGATGCCAATGCTACATTTGATCGAATCTCTGATATGGAGAAGTTCTTTGAGTTTGAAGGAACTCTTGATAATAGGAAGGTGAAAATTGTAGTCACTAGGTTGAAAGGTCATGCCTCACTATGGTGGGAGCATTTGCAAATTGATAGATGAAGGAGAGGAAAGGAGAAGACAAGGACTTGGCTGAAAATGGTGAACAAAGTGAAGAAGAAGTTCCTTTCTGTTGATTACCAAGTTAGCTTGTTGAGAAAGATGCAAAATTTGAGACAAACGAACATGGCTATGAAGGAGTCTACTGAGGAATTCTATAGACTGGACATATTTGGACATGTGTATGATGAGGTTGAGAAATTTAAAAGGTATCTCAATGGATTGAGATTTGGAATTCTAGATGAGATAAGTTTTGTGAAGCTAAAAGGTGTGGAAGAAGCATATCAATATTCCTTTAAAGCCGAGGAGATCTTGACAAAGAGGCATGACCAAAGAGAAAGAGGTAGAGATCCCAGAGAGGTAGAGGTAGATCCTATGGAGAAGGTGGAAAATTTGACTATCTATGCAAGATAAGGGAAAATTTGAATGGAAAGGTGGTAACTCTTACCCAGGAGGTACTAGCTCTTACTGAGCAGGAGGTAATTCTTATTCTAGATGTGGTTTTCATGGTAATTATTTTAGATGTGGAAAAGAAGGGAGTATATCCTTTAAGTGTAGATACTTTGGTGAGAATGAACAAGGAAACATAAATGATGTGATTCAAGGAGATCTTGAGTTTTCACCAAGTGAAACTGAGGTTGGAGAAAATATGATGGTGAGAAGAACTCTGTGTAATAAGGGAGTTGATAAGGAACTTTTCCTAAGGAAGTATTTTCAAGAGTAGATGCAAAATGGATGGAAAATGCAACAAAGTTATAATTTATAGTGGAGGTTCAAAAAAATTGGCATCAGAGGACTTGGTTACAAAGTTTAAGTTGTAGAGACTAAACCATCGTATAACCTATCATGTTTCATGGATTAGGGATGAGCATATGATATTGGTAAGTAAGAAATGTGTTGTGAAGTTCAGGAGTGGAAATTACTTTAATGAAATTCCATGTGGTGTTATGCCTATGGATTGTTGTCATATTCTATTGGGTAGACCTTGGAAATATGGTAGAAATGCTATACATGATGGAATATTGAATTGATACACTCTTTGGGTGAATTGGAGAAAGAAAGTATTGTTTTCTTTGATTGAAAGTCAAAATGAGGTTAATTGTACTAGTGTTTGACTTTTTGTAATCAATGGAAAATAATTTGATAAGAAAAATGAAGAAAAATAAAATATATTTTGCCATAATTCTTAGAAGATCGTGCTGTGCTAGTAGTAACCAAGTCACAAAAAGTAGTGATGACTAAGTAATAGACAATAGTAACCTAGTGATAGAGGTTAGTAGTAATTGAGTGATAGCAGAAGCTAGCAGTATTGCCTGAGTACCAGTAGAAATTGAAAGATTTATACATGAGTATAAAGAGATTGTTACTAAAGATATACTTGATGGTTTACCACTAGTGAGAAGTACAAGTCATTGCATGGGCTTGATTCTTGGAGCTAGCTTTCCTAATAAAGCACCATACATATTGACACCTACAAAAAATGAAGAACTTAATAGACAAGTGCACTAGTTGTTGCAGAAAGGTTTGATCAGAGAAAGTTTGAGCCCATGTGTTGTACCTACTGTATTAGTACCTAAGAAGAATGGAGAATGGATAATGTGTACTGATTCCAGAGCTATTGACAAGATCACAGTGAAATATAAGTTTCCTATGCTAAGGATGGATGAAATAATGAATTTTTTGAGTGGAACAAAGTTTTTTACCAAGATTGATTTGAAGAGTAGTATTGTCAAATCAAAATTAGAGGGGGTGATGAATGGAAGATCTCTTTCAAGACAAAAGATGGTTTGTGTGAATGGTTGGTAATACTTTTTGGTATGACTAATGCACCTAGTACTTTCATAAGGTTGATGAATGAAGTTTTCAAGAGATTTTTGGGTAAGTTTATGATTTTTTTATTTGGATCATATTAAAATATTCAGTAAGACTAAGGAAGAGCATCTTGAGAATGTTAGACAAGTATTGCAGAGATTGAAAGAGGAGAAGTTGTTGATTAACTTGAAATTTTTTCCCTGTTAGAATCTGAAAAGATTAATAACTCAGAAAACTAGTGCAAAGAGTAAATATCTAAACTATGAATGCAAATGATACAAAATCAAAATAGCATCATAGAGTTAGTCTCCAAGAGAGTAATGCAAATGCTGGAAGCAAAATAGCATTAAGAGGATGCAAAAACAAGAGATATAAATACAATCCAGGTAGCATGCTTATATAGGCTAGGAAGAGGGAGGAGGTGGCAACACCAACCAATGAGGAGCAACCATCTATCGGACTAAAGATAGCAAAGTATCTTTCCAAGATAGCTAATAGATGCTCACATGTAGGAAGGTGACACCTCACAACCATTCACCTAATAAGACATGCTTTATTAACCTAAGCAAGATTATTAAAAGTGTAGGAAAAAATTAGCAAAATAGGAAAAATAAAAAACTACACTAACACCCCCCCATAAGCGAAGCTTAGGTGGATGTAGAAATGGGTCCCGACAAGTCAAGCCTGATGAGGTACCCATGTACATAAAATTCCTCCAAAAGAGAGAGAAAAGAGACTCCCCAAAGAAAATTAGGACTCCAAGTGAGAGGAAACGACCCCCCCAAAAGATGAAGCATCCCACACCTCCAACAAAGCTTGCAAATTTTGTCCGTTTGATCCACTTACATCGAACAATTTTTCTTCCCTTAGAAAAAGGGACAAGATCCCAAGTGTGGTTCCTCATCAAGGAACTATACTCTTCCTGCATAGCTGTATCCCACTCAAAAATACTAGAAGCCTCATGAAAGGACTATGGATTTGAGGTAGTAGCAATGAAGATATGTAGAGCATCCTGAAATTGTGAACGAGTCTGCTTGGTGTCTGATGGATTCCCAACCCAATCACCTACAAACTGCAAGGTCTGTCTAGCCCAAAGTGGAATAGAAGATGGAGAATCTAGAGGAGAATCATCAACCTATAAATGATGACTAGGAGAGGAAGGAGGTGAGTCCTCTGAATCACTCTCTGCATCAAAAGTGGAGGTAGAAGATTGCTCAAGTGAATCTGACCCATCAGAAGATCTATCATGTATTCCAAGTGACTCCAATGTCAAAGTAGAAGGCAACCCTATGACAATGCTTTGCTGGTTAAGCTGATGCAAGTAGTGGAAGTTAAGATGGCCAAACTACTCATGCCATAATATGCTCACATCATTAGAGTGAGTGAGTGAAACAGTCAAAGGAGGATCAGGAACAAAGTGAGAAAACATATAGAGTCGTGACTGATGATTTTCTCTCCCAACTGCAACTGTAGAATCATTGTGCAACTCACATATCTCCACTGAATTAGGAGTGAACTCAACCTGCTTGCCTAAACCTATGTGAGTGATCTGGTATACCGATAGGAGATTAGCTGACAATGAGGGTACACAAGGAACATCATGGAATGTGCTAACCCTCACATCAACAGACCCTCTCCCACACACCTCAACAGGAGTGCTATCACCCATCAAAATAGAAGGCATAGTACACGGCTCCAAGGATGCAAGTTCTTCCTTAGATGAAGCAATGTGGTGTGAAGCACCCAAATCAAGAACCCAAGTGGATGGTGAGGAAGCAACTGAAAAAAGGGCCTTTCCCTTTCCTTTCCCCTTGCTGTTTTCTTTTTCTTTGTTAGACCATTCATTAGAACTTTGTTTGATAGACTTAGGAACACTGATATTATTCTTCTCAAGAATGTATGTCAAGTGATCAAGTTGTTTCTGCAAACATTTATGTTCATCATGACCAGGTCTTTTAAAATAGGCACATTTGACCTTTTTCTTCTTAGGCTTATCACCCTTGGAAGATGGTGTATCAATAGTTGCTTTTGAAGAAATCGATATCTGATCCTTCTTCTCCTCGCTATTCTTTTGTTTCTTATCCTTACTATTGTTGTTACTACTTTGTCCTTGTTGTTCTTTTGTGCCTTGGTTGGCAGCCAAGACATGTGACTTAGAGGACTTAAGAGTGCCCATCTGGATTAGCTTGTCCTGTTCTCGAGTGAGATTGACAGCAAAATCATCTAAAGATGGCATGGTGAATTGAGTACCAAGTGCACCCTTAGTAGCATAGAAGGTAGAGACAAACACAAAATATTCTGAACTTAGCGTAGAGAGAATACTAAGAATCACTTGTTCATCTTTCTTTTCAATTCCACATTGTTTTAACTACAGCCTTAGTGATTTCAATTTGGTGAAGAAATCTTGGATTGTATTGAAATTGCCTGGACTCAAACTAATTAATTCATTTTCCAACATATCACCCCTCATTGAATCTTGTGTACCAAATAGTGTTTTTAACTTTGTCCATACTTCATTTGGTGTATCCAAAGACTCAATGTGAAATAGAAAGTCAGGAGAAATAGACAAACACAATGTTCCAAATGCCTCATCACATTTGTTAAACCACTTAGGCTTATCTTCATCTTTAGCAGGTTCAGTTTCAAGTCCCATAGTTATCCTATTTAATCCAGCTTTCCTTAAGTGAATTGTCATGCGTGATTTCCACTCAAAGTAATTGTATGGAGTTAGGATGGGCATATTTGTTTAATCCATGATGAAGAAATGTAGAGAAGAAATGCTAGAAAGAAGAGAACCCAGCCACGAAAATGCCCCCCCCTCTTTACTCAATCAAAGAACCCCCCCCAAAGAAATATGATTTGGCAATTTATTTTAGTGCGTTTACAACTACCACTAGAAAGAAATACTTAGTGGTCTTGATTTTAATGCATTACAAACCCTCATGAAGAGCATATGCTAGAAGTGAAACTTGGGCATAATAATCAAGGAAACAAATAGCACCACTGCAATCTACTCAAAAAATCACGCACTTTCAAAAAAAGAATTGCCTCGATACGAGGTCGTATGAGAAATTTATGATCCTCCAAAGTTTCCAAAATGAGAACTGTGCACAGTCATGACTGAGAATCTGCAATTTTTGAAGAATTCATGCATGAAAAAAAAAAAAAAAACTCCACTAGTGGATAGAGCACAAAAAAATAGCCAAGTTCATAACAAGAATCATCAAAATTGAAGTTCGTATAAGAAAGAACGAAACATTTTAAAATTGCGTTCAAATCTGTGACTGCCAACAGAGAGGGGTATGGCTGTAGCTTTGCGTGCTCGATTCTGAAAAATATACAGCTTGCATGCAAAATCTAAAAGATACCCAGATGGTTTTTCAGGGCTGCGAACAAAATCTAGATAGCGTTTTTCTTGCTGATGTACAGAAGATGTTGCTGTAGTGTAAATCAGATACCTTTAACAGTAAAAAACGGCTCCAAAAATAAAAAAATGACCCCAGCAACCAGAATATGACATGCAAATGTTGGATCAGCCTCCTAAGTCCATCAATGGCATGCTGGAACCTGCAAAACTGATTGAAAACTTCAAATATGCAAGTTGGTTGTCAGATTTGAGATTGAAACCCCAGAGAAAAACTATTTTTGTCAAAACTTTTCTGATTCTCAGGATCATCTAAAGATGCAAGAGAAGAGCATACTTCATTTTTCAAAAAACTACAATAAAGTTTATTAGCGCCCCCCCCCCCCCCCCCCCCAAATGAGGAAACTAAAATCTACTCTTGCACATAGAAAAGCTCTGATACCATGTTGGAATCTGAAAAGATTAATAACCTAGAAAACTAGTGCAAAGAATAACTATCTAAACTATGAATGCAAATGATACAAAATCAAAATAGCATCATAGAGTTAGTCTCCAAGAGAGTAATGCAAATGTTGGAAGCAAAATAGCATTAAGAGGATGCAAAAACAAGAGATACAAATACAAGCTAGGTAGCATGCTTATATAGGTTAGGAAGAGGGAGGAGGTGGCAACACCAACCAATGAGGGGCAACCATCTATGGGACTAAAGATAGAAAAGTATCTTCCCAAGATAGCTAATAGATGCTCACATGTAGGAAGGTGACACCTCACAACCATTCACCTAATAAGACATGCTTTATTAACCTAAGCGAGATTATTAAAAGTGTAGGAAAAACTTAGCAAAATAGAAAAAATAAAAAACTACACTAACATTCCCTTTATGCAAGAGGAGATTGTGTATTTGGGATTTGTGATTTCAGTTGATGGTTTGAGAAGGTTAAAACAATTTTGGAATGACTCACACTTGAGAATGTGGGCAAGGTAAGATCATTGCACAATTTGGCTAGTTTCTACAGAAGGTTTATAATGAGTTTCAATTTATTTTGTAATGCTATGATTGAGAAAATGAGTGGAGGAAAAAATGATTTTAAGTGGACACACGGAGCTCATAAGAGTTTTAAGACTTTGAAACAAAAGGTTGTTGAGTTACTGATATTGGCTTTTCTTGATTTCAATATGGTATTTTAAGTTGAATATGATGCAAGTGGTAGTACAATAGGAGTAGTTTTGAGTCAAGAAGGTAAACCTATTGCTTTCTTTAGTGAGAAGTTGAATGATGCTAAAATGATGTATTCTATGTATGATCAAGATTTTTATGTTATTGTTCAAGCCTTGAAGTACTGGAGACATTATTTGATTCCTAAGGAGTTTGCATTACATATTGATCATAAAGCTTTATAATTTTGGGGAAGTCAAAAAAAAGTTGAATTAGAGACATATGAAGTGGGTTGAGTACTTGCAGAGTTTCATGTTTGTGATCAAGCATACAAGTGGAGTTACTAACTGAGTTGCTGATGCATTGAGCATAAGACATTCTTTGTTGACTGAGATGAAGGTTGAAGTTCTTGGTTTTGATGAAATGAAGGAGTTATATGATACTGACCCTAATTTTTCTGAGGCATGGAGAGAGTACAAAGCACAAAATCTATTAGATCAAATGAGTAAGTATGATGAGTATTTCATTCAAGAAGATATGTTAAAGGAATTCATTTATGTATACCAAGAAGTTCTATGAGAGTTAATTTGATCAAGGAAAAGCATTGTGGTGGATTGGATGAAAATTTTGGAATTGATAAGACATTGAGTTTGCTAAAGGATAACTATTATTGACAACATATATATAAGGATGTTCAAAAGTTTTTAAGGAGTTGTGAAATATTTCAAGTTGCAAAAGGAGTAAGTCAACAAACTAGTTTGTATACACCTATTTCTATTCCTGAGAAACCTTGGAGTGACATCAGTATGGATTTTGTTCTTGGATTACCTAAGACAACAAGAGGATATACTCCCATATTTTTTGTTGTGGATAGATTTTCTAAAATGATGCATTTCATACCATGTAAGAAGACATCATATGTTGTGCATGTTGTTGAGATTTTCTTCAAAGAAATTGTTAGATTGCACAACTTACCAATTTTTTTTTGACAGAGATAGTAAGTTTGTTGGTTATTTTTGGAGGACTTTATGGAAGAAGATGGGTATAGAGTTGAGATTTAGTTCTACATTCCATCCATAGATAGATGAATAGAAAGAGGTTGTGAATAGAAGCTTGGGTAATTTATTGAGATGTTTAGTTGGAGATAAATCGAGTAATTGAGATATGATATTGTCACAAGCTAAGTTTGCATATAATAATTCAATGAATAGGAGTATAGGGAAAACACCTTTTGAGACTATTGCTAGAATGTAGCCTAGAGGAATATCAAATTTGAGAGATTTTGCTAATGAAGAGAAGAGAAGTGCTAAAGGGGAAGTACTTTTCAATTTTATGAAGCCTTTGTATGAGGAATTGAAGTTGAAGTTGAAACAAAGTAATCAAAAGTATAAGGAGAATGATCATAAGTCTAGGAGATGTAGGATTTGAAAAAATATGCCAATCAAATCCACAAAGCCAAAGAATACTTGCATGTACAAAACCTATTATGGAGAAGAAAAAGACAAGAAGGGGCAAGGGTTTGATTTGAAAAATATGCAAATTGTATTTAGATGAAGAAAAGATTATTCAATGGATTAATTAATTACAAAGAGATCAATCCTTATAAAAGAAGATCAAAACTCAAAAAAGGTAACCTAAAGGCTAAAAACACACATTATAATTAATATAAAATATTAATTATATGCACCTAAGAGATAGCTTAAGAAAACTAGAGTAATAGCTAACTTATTTAATTAAATCAAAGTGATTTACTTAATAAGTGTAAACAAATAATTACTCTAACACTGCCCCTTAAGCAAAGTTTAGGAGGTAAGCTAACCTAGCAACACTATGAAAGCAAAAAAATAGGTCCCGACAACAAGGCCTAATGAAGTACCCAATTACAACAAAATCTCTATGAAACAAAGAAATAGAGAAAACTACATGGGAAAAACCCTACTCCAAAAAGAGATAGCAAAGAATGTTCCAGAAGATAGGAACAAAGAGTGATCATGAAGAGAACCACCAAAGCATGAAGAAGCCAAAAACTCTGTCAAAAAGAAGTTGTTGATCTATAGAACCTCAAAGTAGGAATGGAAAGAAGAGTGTCTATATGGTAGATGATCCATCTCATCGAAATGCATAGGTATCTAGCTACTACAATTGCCTTGTACATAGGATCAAATACTGAATACATAGCTCACTCCAACGAACCAAGAAAGCATTAGAAACAATAGAAGAACCCTCCCTTAATGCAAAAAAGGGTGAGACGATAGGTAGCTGAGAAAGTGGGCCAAAAAATTCCTACAACACAGGAACTAGGCACATCAAGAGTGAGGTACAAACACCTATAAAGGCATGTGTCACTGACACATCATGGGGATAATGTCATGGAAGGGACACTCACTTAACAAAAGAAGAAGGCACTAAAAGGTAATCAACTATCCCCCCATGGCACTTTATAATATAGTGCGAGTATAATACATCACAATGATGAAAAGGATCTTGAAATGCATGGAGTGACAATTTATCTCAGTACATTTGCATAAAAATGCTTACAAATGATATCAACAATGATGAAAAGAGACATACGATTGATACAATAGAAAGTACAAGTCATGATGAATCATATGAAGCAACAAAATTGATTCCTAAACTTGAAACAACTAGGATATCTACCAGAATGTAAAAAGTTAGAAAACTGAATAGAATGTGCCTAGAGAAGAATATGGAAAAAAAATTAGCATCACTTGAAAGATCACGAACGCAACTTTCCAATGATATAAAGAAGTCCCAAATTAGAGATCAGATGCTCAAGATATGCTTCTTGAAGTGCAAAATAGAACATCCAACTTTGACTACCGAAATAGGAAACCAAACTACATCTAAACCCCAAAATATTACACCAATGTCTTCATCTTAGAACCAACTTTTTGGATAAAAAAATACATTTGTATGCTCAAGTTATGGAAACAAAACCTACAGGGCCCTAGAATGCACAAAAAAAATTATTTTTAATTAATTTTTTTTAAAAAAAAAAACACAAAAACCCACCACACCACAGTCAGAGTAGTGGCCAGGCAGTGGGTGGGTGGAGGGCTGCTACAGGGCAGGGTTGCGATAGGGCCACTAGGGGGACCACCACTGGTGACTGCTAGCGGTTCCACTGTGGCTTTTTAACCGCTATGGTTAAAACCACGTAAACAATTTTTTTTGTGATTTAAAAAAAATTCTACCTTAGATTGCATGCAGAGGCCGTACGACCCTACTAGGCAAAATTTTCTTGCCTTCCGGATCAACGTTGTCCAAAATGGACAAACTTTATATGAAAATAGGGGTTTTGATGCCTTTTTGAGTCCATCTGTGATCTCCATTTGCCCTGAAGCAGTTCTAAAAATTAGTAACGACCTATCTTTTAAGAAAATATCCAAAAAAACACCAGGTCTGATCTGCCAAACCCTTCTTCTTTCTTTTCTCCGAATGCAGAACAAGCTATAGCAGATCTAGCTCTAATAACATGTAGGATTTGATAAAATATGCCAATCAAATCCAAGAAGCCCAAGAATACCTACTTGTACAAAGCTTGTCATGAAGAAGAAAAAGACAAGAAGAGACAAGGGTTTGATTTGAAAAACATGCAAATTGTATTTAGATGATGAAAATATTATTCAATAGATTAATTAATTACAAAGAGATCAATCCTTATAAAAAGAGATTGAAATCTGAAAAGGGTAACCTAAAGCCTAAAAAAGCTAGGTTGCACATTATAATTAATATAAAATATTAATTATATTCACTTGAGAGATAACTTAAGAAAATTAGAGTAATAGGCAACTTATTTAATTAAATCAAAGTGATTTAATTAATAAGTGTAAACAAATAATTATTCTAACAAGAGACATCATATTTTTGGAATTGGTGATGAGGTGATGGTTCATTTGAAGAAAGGAATATTTTCTATTGGAACATAAGCAAGATGAAAATGAAGAAGTTTGGACCTTGTAAGATCTTGAGGAAGTTTGATAGTGGTAATGATTATAAAGTTGCATTACTTGATGACATGGATATATCTCCTATAATCAATGTTGTTAATTTTTATAAGTATCATGAGTCAGATGATGAAGTTGTTGTATCAGATCATTATCCTAAGAAGAAGATTGAATAGGTTGAGTAGATATTGGATTAGAGAGTTGATAAGAGCAGAAGAGGAAAATATTACTATGGACTTTTAATAAAGTGAAAGAACATACCATTTGAAGATGCTACAAGAATTTCTCAATCTAAGTTGGATTCATCCTAGGTTGTGACACTTACATGATTCAAGAGAATCATTTCTTTCAACCCTGGTTGTATGATGCATTAGCATCTTGGGTTGCCTTATAATCCTTCTCTTTTGTTCATTCTGGCATTTATCACTGAGTACCCATAGTATTAACCGAGTACACACATTGTTAATCGAGCACACATAGTGTTAAGCAAGTTCTAGTAGTGTTAGTGTTAATTGAGTTCAGTGTTAACTAAGCTAACCAGTGTTGACTGAGTGTTCCTTCATGTGCTGAGTGAACTTGATATTTTCTACTACTCGAGTCCTTCTTTGATTGAGCTTTTTCTGTGATTGGTTCTTAGTTAGAGCTAACTTATGTATTTAATTTTGATCATGAATTTAATGATGGAATCTTGTCTTGGGATGAGTGCAAGCTGTTTTGAGGTTAGCCTTTCTATTATGTAATGTTCTAGAATCTTCTATAAGCTATTTTGGAAAGTATAAGTATTGGTATTTGGTTTAGTTTAGGGGAAGGACTTAGAGAGTTTAGAGAAGATGTTTCTAGAATCAAAAATTTGAAGTTAGATCATAGATCTTGAAGTTGTATTTTGTATTTGGCCATAACCCAAAAGGCCTTAAAGCTGGGCATGTATGCAGATAACTTGATGAATCAATAGAAGTGTTTTGCTCTCTCTCTCTCTCTCTCTCTCTCTCTCTCCCCTTGGTGTCATTATTTGTGTATTTTGTTTTACTCTGCAAGGTGTTTGGATAGTTAGGTGTGCCTTAGGCCCTAGCTATTCATTCCCTCCTTGCATCACAAAATGACTACATAGTACAAGACTAAGGTAGATGAGGAAAGGAAGCATAAGGAATTTTGGGCTAGAGATGAAGTCATGGTTCACTTGAGGAATAAGAAATTTCCAAAAGGTACATATAATCAGTTTAAAATGAAGAAGTTTGGACCATGTAAGATATTAAAGAAGCATGATTCATGAAATGTCTATGAAGTAGAGGATTCCATTGAATTAAAAATTTCACTAGTATCTAATATTACAAATCTTATAGAGTATCATGAAGGGGGAGTTGAAGATGAGGTTAGAGAAACATAGTGGAGTATTCTAACAACTACTATAGCAACAAAAGAGGTTGAAGATATGCTCCATAGTCGTGTTGGCATAAGAACACAAACCATGAAATATGAAGTATATCTGGTCAAATGGAAAGGGAAACATAAAGAATATTAATCATGACTTGCAAGGTAGGAGGTTAAACATGTTGGTTTCCCTTTGAACACTTGAGACATAATAGGTCCACTTCTCAAATTACCTCGAATGTCAGATGTAGGAGCATCTTGGGTGTAAGAGCAATCTTGCATCACCCATACTATTTCTATTTCTATCTTTTTCAATATGGTTTGTTTACTTGTAGGGTTACTATTTGTGGAATTTTACTATTTTTAGTAAGTTGTTCATACAAGCTCATAATGTTCTGACTTCACATGTAGAGGTTCATCTTGTTGACATTTAGTCAAGTTTGTTATTAATGACAACACTTATTCAGATTTTGTATGGCTACCGAGCTCAAGGAATAGTCTACAATGTTTGCCATGTACTTTAGTAGCCACCGAGCACTACAGTTGATACTAAGCATTCTAGTGGTTACCAAGTGAATTCAGACAATGTGAAGTCTATTAGTTCAACCCAAGTAGTTCAGTGGTTACTGAGCTTAGCAGTTCCTAACAAGTTAGCAACACATGTTAAGTGAAGCTAGTGTTTACTAAGTTGTATGAAGATTAGCGTTTGCTTAGTGTAGTTGTGGTAAATAGGTAATGCAGTTTATACAGAGTTACATAGTATCTATCGAGTCACTAGTGTATACTGAGCTTGAGACTACATTGAAGTGATTAGTATGGACCGAGCTTCTACTTCTACCGAGTACATGATGATGCCAAGTAATGATAGTGGATGCCATATATTAGAACTTCACCAAGTCAGTCTTTAGAACTCGAGTATCTACATTTGGGCTGACTTTGTAATGTTGGTGTTAAATTGTATGATGGCCAACTTTGTGATTTTGTAAATTGGATTGATATATATATATATATATATATATATATATATTGTATTGTATCACTTCCAAATATGATGATGATAGTGTAATGATGTGAATGGAATGTAAGCATGCAAATGTGAATCAGTAGCAGAGCAAGTATATTGTAAAGCCATGTTAGGAGAAACAGAATGATATCTATCACATGAAGGTGATCAGTATTTCAAAGAATCTCTATTAACAATTCAATTGTAATTCATAGATCTACTATTTCATCCTAATAGGTGAACCAACTCCAAATCCCTTCACAAGGTAGACTTAATAGTCTTTTCTCAAATGTCTTTACCGCATGCATACTTCATTGTATGTTTGTAAAACCTCTAACAAGGTGGACCTAGCAATCCTAATTGCTCCTAACAGGGAAGATCATCAGAAGTGATCAATGTAAACCTTAACTAGCCAACTTTATGCTATAGTATTGAATTTTTATTGGTATCATCCTCACCCTAGTTTTACTTTGTATTTGGAAGGTTTTTGGGTCACCAAAATTATTGTGTTCATTTGTTATGAATGTTTTTAGTTTCTCATGCATGCAGTAGATTAGATTTATTAATGGTAATTGAATTATGCAATTAAGTTCTAAATTTGTTAATGTTTTTGAAGTTACTAATTCACTCTTCCCCTCTTAGTAACCTAGCTAGTCTTGAATATTTCCAACAATTGGTATCAAAGCATCGTGGTTCTTAGAATAAAGTTTGACATTTTGAGAAAAGATCAAGTACAATGGAGATATTCAGACTTGACAAAGCCATTGACAATGAAAATCTAGATCTAGCGATGGCCATAGCTCAACTCAAGAAAAAAAAGAAGCATCTTTCTCAATCTCTAAAAAGTATGAAGGAACTTGCAAATCAGATGAATGACCATTAGTATGTTGAAGAGAAGATTGAAGATTTTCTCCCTTCAAGTAGTTTAGATGAAGCAAATGATGCAATCAAAGAACTTATAGATAAGAATGGTTCCTTGCAAGAAGAAATAAGGAAATTGAAAATATAGCAAGAAATTTAGTCAATAAGATTATGTGAAATCTTGGAATAAAGAAATAAGGCAAAAGAAGAATTGGATGGAAGGAACAATAAAATTCAAAACCAATCCCTTCAACAAGAAGACCTTATTGATCAACTCTTCAATGCAAATGAAGAAAGATCAACTCTTCAATGAAAATGAAGAAATCATGAGCCTAAGGTCTGAAAATGAAAGAATAAGGAAGGATCCGAACTCTAAAAGACAAATCAATGAAAGGTTAAGGAATGATCTAAACTCTGAAAGGAAAATCAATGAAAGAATGAAGAATGATCTGAATTATGAAAAGCAACTCAATGAAAGAATAATGAAATCCCAAGTAGACATGGATCAATTGAATTAGCAAAATGAGCAAAATCTTTATAGGCAAAAAGTTAAAGTAGGAATTGGATACAAAGAAGAAGGTGAGTCCTCCAAACAAGGTGCACAAAAGAATAAAAAACCTACTTGCAACCACTGTGGTAAGATAGGTCATACATCAAACAAATATTGAAGTAATGGTAAAGCTAAATTGAATGAAAAATGCTACAATTGCAGTCAGCATGGTCATAGGGCTAATGAATGCAAAGAGAAACCAAAATTTGAGGGCAAGTGTTACAAATGCAAGAAACAAGGTCACAATGCATTTGAATGTAGATCTAAGTCATTCAATCCAGCAACACAAATTGTGAAGGCAATATTTGGTTGAGATTACAACACTTGGTGTAGATGTCATTATTGTGGAGAATATGGACACATTGGCATGAATTGTGTTAAACATAACATGAGAAGAAAGGAGACCACTATAAGATGTTACCGATGTATTGAATGTGGTCATATAGCTAAGAATTGCATGAATATAGGTAGAATTGAAGATGAAAAGAAAGCAAAAGTAGATAACATCAAGAAGAAGATGAGACAACAATGGATCCCTAAATCTACCAAGAATGTTAGTTCAAGTGATGATAGTCATGTCACTCAAGAAGTGGGTGACTCCACTATTTCCAATTAAGTTCTTAAGGGAAAACTAGAACTGCATTATCAAAGTCACATCTTAATATTGTCAATTGAAAATAAGCTAAGATCCAAATTGATATTTATGATACAAAAGGCCCATTAGTGAGATCGGTAGCAATTATCACCGAGTCCACTTTTCTATCGAGCAAAGTTGGGTCATGGACTCTACCGAGAAAAAGTAAGGAGTTTCATAGTTATGTTTGGTTGCCAAGTTACGAAGCTTTCACCGAGAAATTTGAACCAATAGTGGATGACAGGGTGTCACACACACTAGGTTATCATAGCTACCATCATACTAAGCATTAATGGAAAATTTTTATCAAAAGGGTAGGAAATTGACTTCATTTTCACTAAGAATTCAAGTATTATTACAAACAGAGTGATTTGCAAAGCATCTAAGTGACTTTGAGCAAAATTTGCAGCAAAGATTTTTGAATATTTTCTCAGCTTACCTAGCTATCATGGCATCTAGTACTACTAGCAAGGTGAAGAAAGGTTATGAGATGTTGGTGCAAGACATTGAATGGAAAGCCCTCGACTTCAAACTAGTGCCAACCATCATTGAAACCCTCGACCCAAATGGAGTGCAGTCTCAAATCCCATCGAAGGTATTGCTCATAAATGATATTCACACTCATTTCAAATGTGCAATTTAGGAGATAGGAACCTTAGAAATGGATGATGCCCTAGGGGAACTGTGTGTAAACAAAATTCTTAAGCCTGAGCATGAATATTTGGAAGAGAAGGGTTTGACTCATATTCCTCACCTACCTCAGAGCTTCCAAATTTAATGGATTAGGTATATCCTAATCCAAGTTCATAATGGTCAACTATGGCTTGAGAAACCAACCTTGATCACAAAGAAAATGGTTCCTCGAATCACTAGCCTCCCAATGCTTAGTAAAGCTAAAACCACTAAAACCCTAGGTCAGTTTGAGCTAGAGAAGAAAACCCTAGCCGAGTGGGATGATAGAGGAATGAAGATTAGTAGTGTGACCAATGTAGAACTAAAATTTTGCATTCATGTCATAGCACACAAGATCTATAGTTCTAGCCAACTAAATAGTGTGTCATGTGAGGCAGTTGACCCAGCCTACAAGGTTGTAAAGAATGATTTTTCATTTGATTTAGTAGACTTGTTGTTGAAGCAATTGAATAAAGACATGGAAAACATTAGAGCCTCTAAGAATAATCCATGTAAATTTGGTTCATTGTTGACCTGTTTATTTTTCTATGTACAAAATTTTTTCCTTTCTAAAGGCATGGTCGTATAGAGAAAGGATGTGCCAGTTTTGTATCAGATAAATGAGTATATTTTGGAAATGGGTGAGAATTTTGTTAGCATAATGGATAAATATTTTGAAGTTTTCAAGAAAAAGACGAATAATATTGATGCAGGAGCATCCAGAGGTATAAGGGCAATCCTATGTCACCCAAAAAAAATGTACCTAGACTTAGTTTCTGTTTCATGTCTTTTCATTTTTGGATACCCATTTGGGTCAAATAAAGGTTCCAACTCTCACAGTTCAACTATCAGTGTGCTAGAAAACCTTGAAAAAATAGGAGCATGAAATTTAGCCATCATTTTGGTGACCTAGAAGGTGTGAATTTTCCCGATGAATGTAATTGTGATTTAGAGCATTCCAGAAAAAGAATCAGGTCAAAAGGCCCCACGCTTTGAAAGTTATTGCAGTTTGTCAAGTTTTGGAGACCTCTTAAGAATGCTTCAAAGTCAGGTTAGGGGCTTTAAATGACCTTGAAAAGGGTCAAACAATGGGGAACGAGTGAAGTTGGTCCATAAGGCTATAGAGTTCTTCAAGAGCTTTCCGAAAATGTAAACAGTTCATCAATTGGAGCTACGGTTCGAAAGTTATGCCTCCCGGAAGTTCGGTTACCATTTTTGGATTCTTCTAGATTTGCACCGACTTCTAACGTAGCTTCTGGAACCTTCTATTTGGTCGATGGATGCCTACTAGAACTTTATAGAATGTACTCCTAGTTCTTAACCCTTCGGGGTCTATTTAAGGAGATTTTTGGCATTGTAAAAGGCAGTTCGGAGTGGAGTTTGAGAGGAGGTACTGAAAGGAGAAATGATCTCCACATTTATGATATTGTAAGCCCTTAGGGCATGTCTTGAAGTTTATTTTCTCTATACTATTTGTACTAGCTTATTTTCTCAGTTAATACAATTTCCCTTTTCCGTTGTGTCCATTCTATTCTTGGGTTGTGTCCCCATCAAGTGGTATCAGAGCTAGTTTTCCTGAGTGTGTAGACAGAGCGCCGACTGTGAGGCAGTTTGCACCAAGACTGTGTGGTTGTGGGTTCGAGTTAGAAGATGCCTCCATGAAGAGAGCATGGAAGAAGGGCCAGAGCTATTAATCCTGAGGAGGTTAGAGCCCTCCAGAGGCAGGTACAAGCATTGCAAGAGGAGTTCCGTAGAGGAGCAAATGTTGCCGCAGGTGACAACAGTGAGGATGACAATGAAGAAGAAGTAATGGGACCAGAAGAGGAATTTGATAGGGAAGTTTTGAATCATGCAAAGGAAAGGCTTTTTAGGGCCATTACTAAGTTTGGGAAAAGACCTACAATTGAAGTGGGTGTATTTTTAGGAAATCTGAAACCAGATGAGTTGATCGATTGGATCAATGAACTGGAAGAATACTTTGAGTATGAGGATATCAGGGACCCAGATAGGGTTAAATTTGCAAAGGCCAAACTGAAAGGCCATGCCAAAATCTGGTGGCAAGAGGTTCAATTGGAAAGAAACAGAAGAGGAAAGGAGAAGATCACAAGATGGGACCGCATGGTGGAAAAATTAAAGAAGCAGTTCATTCCTGTGGACTATGAGCTTGATTTATTTAAGAAGATGCATGGGTTAAAGCAAGCGGGAAGATCAGTCCAAGAATATATAGAGGAATTTTACCGACTCTTGATTAGAGCGGGACATGCAGAAGCAAATAAGGAGAAGGTTGCTCATTATATCAGTGGGTTGAGACCTAGCATCCAGGAGGAATTAAGTCTTGTAAGAATGACCAGCATTGAAGAGGCATACCAGTTTTCCCTACGAGTTGAAGAGAAGCTAAATAAAAGTTTTGAAGGAAGACAAAGAGGGCGCGGTCAAGGAGGAAGGGGAAGCGGTAGATCATCTAGAGGCCGCAATGAAACCCAAAAGAAAAATGAAGATGAGGGTACTAGCAGGAACTAGAGGAATGAGGGTTTCAACTGCTCCCGTGACCAAGACTTTGGAAATCAAAGAGGAAGAGGTAGAGGATGTGGACAAGGAAGAGGAGGCTTCCATGGTACCTGTTTCCATTGCAATGAAGAAGGTCATCGTGCCTTTGAATGCCCTCAATGACAAGGAAGGACAGATAGGAGAGCTGAGGGCCAAGCTAGGGTTGCTCATGTGGATGAGGATGCACAATCATCACATTCAGAGGATGTAGAAAGAGAAGAGACCTTGGTAAATGAAAGAGTCCTACTAAGTGGTGAGATTGAACCAGGACAACAGAGGAGTTTGTTCCGTACCAGATGCAAGTGTGAGGATAAATGTTGTGACGTGATCATTGATGGTGGTAGCACTGATAACTTGGTATTAGAAGAGATGGTCTCTAAGCTAAAGCTTAAGAGGGAGAAACATCCCCAGCCCTATCAGATTGCTTGGGTAAAAGATGATCATAAGGTCCTGGTAAGTGAAAAATGTTTAGTAAAATTTAAAATTGGGAGTTACCATGATGAAGTTCTTTGTGATGTTATTTCGATGGATGTTTTCCATCTATTGTTGGGTAGACCATGGCAGTTTGATAGACATGCAGTGCATGATGGACATGCAAACACATACTCTCTGACAAAGGATGGAGTTCGCCACAAATTGAAGCCCATGAAAAAGGAAGGTGAAAAGGTATGTAGCAGTGCTAGGATTTGTCTTGTTGATGGAAGGAAGTTTTTAGATGGCATGAAACATCAGCATATGTGCTATGCTTTGATTCCTAGGAAAGATAAAGAAGGTAGTAGTGAAATACCATTTGAAGTTTCAGATTTACTAGGGGAGTTTGGAGATATTATCTCTGATAATGTTCCAGATGGATTGCCACCAGTAAGGCAAATCAGTCATCAGATGGATCTGATTCCAGGAGCTAGTTTTCCTAACAAGGCTGCTCACAGGATGACTCCTATTGAAACAGAGGAGCTAAATAGACAGGTTCAAGAGCTGTTGAGGAAGGTCCTTATTCAAGAGAGCCTGAGTCTATGTGCAGTACCTGTAGTACTTGCACCAAAGAAGGATGGAGAGTGGAGGATGTGTACAGATTCTCGAGCTATAAATAGGATAACCATCAAGTACCAATTTTCTTTGCCAAGGATGGATGATCTTATGGACTGTTTGAGTGGAGCTCAGTACTTCACAAAGATAGATCTCAAGAGTGGCTATGATCAGATATGGATTCGAGAAGGAGATGAGTGGAAAACAACCTTCAAGACCAAGGAAGGTCTTTATGAGTGGTTAGTCATGCCCTTTGCATTGACGAACACCCCAAGCACCTTCATGCGACTCATGAATGAGGTACTTAAGAAGTTCTTTGGAAAATTTGTTATTGTCTATTTGGATGATATTTTAATTTTTAGCAAGATTTTGGAAGAACATTTACTACATATTCGTAGTGTCCTTGAAAGGCTAAGGGAAGAGAAACTGTTAATTAATATGAAGAAGTGTATCTTTGCAAAAAGGGAGTTAGTCTATTTGGGGTTTGTTATATCACCTGAAGGTCTCAAAATGGATCTAGATAAGGTAGAAGCCATCTTGGAATGGCCTACTCCAAGGTCTGCTACTGAGGTAAGATCATTTCATGGTCTAGTTAGTTTTTACAGGAAGTTTATTAAGAATTTCAGCGGCATATGTGCACCCCTAACTAGTACAATAAGAGGGGATAGAAAAGAGTTCAAATGGACTATAGCAACTGCGAGAATTTTTGAATTGCTGAAGAAGAAGGTGACATAACAGCCTGTGTTGGAACTTTCAAATTTTAGAAAAGTGTTCCAGGTGGATTGTGATGCTAGTGGTAGCGCTATTGGGGTTGTATTAAGCCAAGAAGGTAAGCCTATTGCATATTTTAGTGAAAATTTGAATGATGCAAAGAAGAAGTATTCTATTTATGATCAAGAGTTCTATGCAATAGTTCAAGCCTTAAAGAAATGGAGGCATTATTTATTGCCAAAGGAATTTTTTTTGTATATTGATCATCAGGCATTACAGTACCTAAATAGTCAAGGTAAATTGAATCAGAGGCATATGAAGTGGGTAGAGTTCTTGCAGAGTTATACATTTGTGTTGAAGCATAGAAGTGGAAAATCTAACAGGGTTGCAGATGCACTAAGTAGGAGACAGTTGTTGCTTACAATAATGCAGGTTGAAGTAGTTGGGTTTGATGAACTCAAGAATTTGTACCCCGAGGATCCTGATTTTTCTGAAGCATGGAACGTTTGTAAAGAACCTGTTGCTGTTGATAGAACCAAGTGGTTAGACTATTTGATTCAAGATGGCATGTTATTCAAGGGTAGTCAATTATGCATTCCAAGAAGTTCCATGAGGGAAAATTTGATTAAGGAGAAACATAGTGGAGGGATGGTAGGACATTTTGGTCGAGATAAGACCATTGCCATTCTTAGAGAACATTATTTTTGGCCTCAAATTTCATAGGATGTGAAGAAGTTTGTACAGAGTTACCAGGTTTGTCAAGTTGCCAAGGGGTTTAGTCAAAATACTGGCCTATATCAGCCATTTCCTGTTCCATCAAGGCCATGGGAGGACATAAGTATGGATTTTGTTCTTGGATTTCCAAGGACACAAAGGGGTAATGACTCAGTATTCGTGGTGGTTGATAGGTTCTCCAAAATGGCACATTTCATTCCATGCCACAAAACTAATGATGCTATCCATATTGCAAACTTGTTTTTCAAAGAGGTGGTAAGACTACATGGTCTTCCAAGGAGTATAGTTTCTGACAGAGCTACTAAATTTGTGGGGTATTTCTAGAGGACATTGTGAAAAAAGTTGAGAACAGACTTGAAATTCAGTTCCACGCATCACCCACAGACTGATGGTCAAACAAAAGTGGTAAACAGAAGTCCAGGAAACTTGCTAAGATGTTTAGTTGGGGATAAGCCCAAGGGATGTGATTTGATTCTACTACAAGCAGAGTTTTCTTACAATAACTCTATAAATAGGAATACTGAAAAATCACCATTCCAAATTGTATATTAGAATAGCCCAAGGACTGCACCAGAATTGAGGAAGATAGAACAAGGGGAGAGGACAAGTGCTGAAGCTGAGGAATTTGCTGAACATATCAAGCATCTACATGAGGAGGTTCAAGCACACATTACCAAGATGAATCAAGAGTATAAAGCTAGGGCTGATCAAAGAAGAATACATAAGGAATTCCAAGTAGGAGATTTAGTCATGGTGCACTTATGAAAAGAAATATTTCCAACCGATACTGACAACAAGCTGAAAATGAAGAAATTTGGCTCCTACAAAATTTTGAAGAAACATGACTCAGGAAATGCATATGAAGTGGAGCTGCCAGATGGTATTCACATTTCTCCCATTTTCAACATTGCAGATTTAACAGAGTATCATGATGATGGTGCAGATGATGAGCTGGTGTTAGAGCCATGTCCAATTCCTGCTTCTAAGAAGGAGGAGATAGAAGACATTCTAGATCATCGTGTGGGTAGGAGTACCGGAAATAGGCAGTATGAAGAGTATTTGGTCAAATGGAAAGGATGACTGATCAAGGACTCAACTTGGATTTTAGCAGCTGAGGTTTCCCATTTGGGATTTCCTCTACCATCCATAAAGTGACAGGGTCACTTTTCAATCTACCCTGGGTGTCTGATGCAGGAGCATCCAGAGGTATAAGGGCAATCCTATGTCACCCAAAAAAATGTACTTAGACTTAGTTTCTGTTTCATGTGTTTTCATTTTTGGATACCCATTTGGGTCAAATAAAGGTTCCAACTCTCACAGTTCAACTATCAGTGTGCTAGAAAATCCCAAAAAAATAGGAGCATGCAATTTAGCCATCATTTTGGTGACCTAGAAGGTGTGAATTAGCCAGATGAATGTAATTGTGATTTAGAGCATTCCAGAAAAAGAATCAGGTCAAAAGGCTCCACGGTTTGAAAGTTATTGCAGTTTTTTGAGTTTTGGAGACCTCCTAAGAATGCTTCAAAGTCAGGTTAGGGGCATTAAATGACCTCGAAAAGGGCCAAAAAATGGGGGACGAGCAAAGCTGGTCCATATGGCTATAGAGCGCTTCGAGAGATTTTTGAAAATGTAAACGGTTCATCAATCGAAGCTACGGTTCAAAAGTTATGCCTCCTGAAAGTTCGGTTACCGTTTCTAGATTCTTCTAGATTTGCACCAACTTTTAATGCAGCTTCTGGAACCTTCTATTTGGTCGGTGGATGCCTACTAGCACTTTCTAGAATGTACTCCTAGTCCTTAACCCTTCGGGGTCTATTTAAGGATATTTCTGGCATTGTAAAAGGCAGTTCGGAGTGGAGTTTGAGAGGAGGTACTGAAAGGAGAAATTATCTCCAGATTTATGATATTGTAAGCCCTTAGGGCATGTCTTGAAGTTTATTTTCTCTATACTATTTGTACTAGCTTATTTTCTCAGTTAATACAATTTCCCTTTTCTGTTGTGTCCATTCTGCTCTTGGGTTGTGTCCCCATCAAATATATTCTAGATACCAAGGAAACTAGTAGAAGACTAAAATAATGATGTTTTCTTTATGGTAGACAGTGACAGAGTCTACATCTAAGCAGTAAGGACCAGAGTTGTGTGGGTAAAACCTCTTCCATATGAGGTTAACATTGATGAGACCAAGGGCATCATTGAAGCCTTGGTGAATGAGCCTATAGATCCAAAGGCACCCTATTTTGGAACTTATGAAGAAGCAAAGGAAATAATTGAACTTGAGATCAAGCTTCCATAGGTGGTAAACAAATGCAAGAATAGGATAGCAAAATTGAAAACATCAAGCACCCCTCTTATGTTGACTAAAGGTAAAGGAGAAGATTTGGAAGAAGTAGAGAGGGAAGAGGAGTTAGAGAAGGAAGAAGAGCCAACAAAGAAGAAAGGTAAGGTGATTATTACCAAGCCACCAAAGCCATTCACTGGTGTGTTTACAAAAAGATCTAGGAAGAAAGTAGATAAGGAAGGCAGTGATGTGATCTTCAACCAACCTCCTCCTACATTTTAGGAAAGGCTCAAGGTGCTGACAGAAGGTGCAGGTGTACATAATTTTAAAGCACTCAAGTATGAAACAAGAACTCTAGCAGAGTAGAAAGAGGTAGAAGATCTAGTCATGGATAAGATGGGAAAATGGAAATACCCTCCACACCAGCTGGCATCAAAGGTCCCTACAATTTTGTTAGATAAGATCAAGATTAGATGGAAGAACACCCAACAAAATACAGACATTAAGAAAGTTGGTACCCACCTTGACTGATGTAGAGGTAGATAAAGCATTAAATGATAATGAGAACAAAATGACTCTAAAGTTCAATACTTGTCTAGTTTTGATGAAAGATATAGAGTATGTAGTGAAACATGCTATTAACACAGGGAGGAATGTGTTCCATCTTCACAAACTGAGTGAGTATCTTGTTGAGATTAAGGATGATGATGATGACAGTGAAAAAGATGAAGACAATGAAGAAGAATCCACTCAATTTGTCATGGTTGATTATCAGGATTATCAGGAGTTGAAGGAGGATGATGAAGAAGAAAGAGAGGAAGAAGCTATAGAGGAAGCCAAGGAAGATGAAGAGGATACCAACCTAGTGATATTTCTACAATTGTCATTTCCTCACTTCCTCACTCTTTAGCAAAACTTGCTACATCATCAAGCTCAGAGATAGCTTCAATAGGCTTGATTGTGATAACCATTGATACATCAAAGGTCCAATCACTCTTTGCCACCTCTCAAATTAGCACATCATTGGTAAAAGTTTTTAACACTTCATCTATCGAGCTACAACATCCTTCAGTCACCAAGTCAACATCTACAATAGTTGATATAGTAAATTCTATAATTTTGAGCTCTTCTATAGTTTTGGATTCTACAATTTTGGCAACTTTAGTTGCGAATACTCCTGTTAGTACTTCAGTTTTGAATATTTTAGTTTTGGATAGTTCAGTAAATACATCAGCTTTAGCCGATTCAATAAGTACTCCAGTCAATATTCCATCAGTAGACACTATACAAATTTTTACTGCTAGTCCTACTATTTCCACTATTGTTTCTATTTCAGATTCTAAAGCATTACGTATAAGGACAGTTGAACCAAAGGTTCAACTAAGTACAAGATTCTTGAGTAGAGGAAAGGAAATAGAGGATGATATAGATTTGGATGAGGATATAGAAATTCCCAAGTGGGATATTCATAATTTGTGTACAGACCAAATGCATGAATTTGGTGAAATTCTCCAAAAGAAGGCTAAGCATCAAAAACTTAGAGAGGAGAGAGATAGAGAATATAAGATCATTGATGATGCAAAGAACATTTTGATTGAGGCTATAGGTGTTGAAGGAGATACTTCTCAACACATTTTTTTATAGTTGGAAAAGGTAGTTAGTAAGTTTAATGAGAATTCTAGTAGCCAAGAGAAATTGATTGAGAAAGCAAAGAAGAAGTTTGATAATAAGGTGCTTGAGCACATTTCTCAGCATATAGCTATTCAACAGGTAAAACTTTCTTCAATTTTGTCAAATCTTGAAACTTCTTGCACAAGTGTAACATCAATTTTTGCAAAGTTGTGTGATGTTAGTATACTAAGGAAATAATGAGCAAATTGAATAAGATTGATGAAGATTTGATGGCTAGTGCAAAGCAGTTGCAACTTGAGTCCAGTTCAAGCTGTGCACATCACATGAAGATAAGATTCTTATCAGATATTTAGGTAGAGTTGTTGAGAGAGGAAGAAAGGATCCTATATACACTGTTAGATATTCAAAACATGATCCTTCCTATCATGGACTCAATGCAAAAACACATTTCCTATTCCAAAATATTGATCCATGACAAAAATTTCTCAATTGCAAATCACATGATCCAACTCTTTGCAGAGGTGCAAGTTGCTCTAAAAATGTGCAAAATTTTTCAAGACAACTGGGACAAGACCTTAGCATTGATTCTTAAGGTACATTCAGATTTTTTCTCACACTTTGGTGTCTCTATGTAAATAAGTTTTGAATAAATCTGACATTATTGTCAAAAAGGGGGAGAGACACTTGTATATGTTAAGGGGAGAGACATTGTATATGCTAAGGGAGAGAAAGTGTATATAGGGAGAGACAATTTATATGCTATATATATTGGAAAAATACTTGTTGTGATATGTTTATTTCATGGGGGAGAATCATGCAAAAGGAGACAAGTGTATATAGCAAAGTTACAAAGACAAATTTTGAAAAATCTCAAAATCAGTATGTCATACCGAGCTAAGTATCACATTATGTTTTACATAAGTTTTGGTTGATAAGTCTTTTTGTCACTAATGCCAAAGGGGGAGATTGTTGACATTCAGTCAAGTTTGTTATTAGTGAAAATATTTATTTAGATTTTGTATGGCTACCGAGCTCAAGGAACAATCTACAATGTTTGCCATATACTTCAGTAGCCACCGAGCACTACAATTCGTACCTAGCATTCTAGTGGTTACCAATTGAATTCAGATAGTGGGAAGTCTATCAGCTCAACTCGAGTAGTTCAGTGGTTACCAAGCTTAGCACTTCCTACCAAGTTAGCAACACATGTTAAGTGAAGCCAATTTTTGCCAAGTTGTATGAAGATTAGTGTTTACCGAGTGTAGTCGTAGTAAATAGGTAATGTAGTTTATACCGAGTTACACAATATCTACCAAGTCACCAATGTATACCAAGTTTGAGACTACATTGAAGTGATTAGTATGGAATGAGCTTCTACTTCTACCAAGTGTATGATGATGCTGATTGGGTGTTGTGTATCAGAACTTCACCAAGTCAATCTTTAGAAGCTAAGTATCTACATTTGGGCTGACTTTGTAATGTTGGTTTTAACTTGTATTATGGCCAACTTTGTAATTTTGTAAATTGGATTGATATATACATGTTATGTATTGCATCACTTTCAAATATGATGATGATAGTGTAATGATGTGAATGGAATGTAAGCATGCAAATGTGAATCAGCAACAGAGCAAGTATATTGTTAAGCCATATTAGGAGCAGCATAGTCATATATATCATATGAAGGTGATCAGTATAATCTCTATCAAAAATTAAATTATAAGTCAAAGATCTACTATTTTATCCTAACAAGTGAACCAGCTCCAAATCCTTTCACAAGATAGACTTAATAGTCTTTACTCAAATCTCTTTATCGAGTGCATACTTCATTGTATGTTTGTAAAACCTTTAACAAGGTGGACCTAGCAATCCTAATTGCTCCTAATAGGGTAGATCATCAGAATTGATCAATGTAAGCCTTAACCGGCCAAATTTATGCTGCAGTATTGAATTTTTGTGGGTATCATCCCCACCCTAGTTTTACTTTCTATTTGGAAGGTTTCTGGGTCACCAAAATTATTGTGTTCATGCGTTATGAATGTTTTTAGTTTCTCATGCATGCAGTAGATTAGATTTATTAATGGTAATTGGATTATGCAATTAAGTTTTGAATTTATTAAAGTTTTTGAGGTTACTAATTTTCCCCTCCCTTTTGAGCAACCTAGCTAGTCTTGAATATTTCCAACACATCTTACATATACTAGCCTGCCAGTTGAGCCTCATTGCCATACCATATGATTTGGTGAAGTTATTGATTTTTTTTTTGTCAAAATATTTGACCTCGATTTTGAATACTTTTGATGCTATAAAATGAGGTCAAACCCCCAGTTGACATCATTTTGTAATCAAGGCACTCTAGATAAGAAGTCGTCATTTCCAAAAAGTGGTTATCATAGTCAATTAGTTATGACCTCTAGAAGTTGAGTTACCTAAAATTATAATTTGTAATGGTTTTGAGCCTACTCTAGTTTAATACATATGAAAAATAAAAATAATTTCAGGGTTAATCGGCCTCAAGGGTTAGGGCTAAATTTCTAAAACCTTCCTAGGTGGTGGAAAATTGCCTATATAAGAAAGGATTTTAGGTTTGTCTAGGTTATTATGGGTGGTAGTTTATGGCTCTGGCTTACAAAGTATTATAAGGAAAAACATCCATGTGGTGTCGCATGTTTTATTTCCAAAATATGTAATTTCATACTTTTGGAGATAATAAGAAGCCCATTTTTAGTTACTACAATATTTTTTGTTGTTTTTATATTTCAATTATATGTTTGTGGTATTGAGGGGAGCACTCTTCACCACACATTTAAAAAAAAATATTTCTATTATTTTAAATTTTCAATAATTATTTAGGTGTGAAAGCTTGGTGCAAATTATGGATTACCATGCACACAATAGAAGTCAAGATGCTAGTATTTGAATGCCTACAAATGGTTCTGCATTTTTGTACATAGATAAAAAATGAACATACTTTAAAGAAAAACCTCATAATCTTAGGCTTTCATTGGTAGTAGGCAGTGTCAATCCATTTGGAGAGTTGAGATCTATTTACTAAACATGACCTATTTTTGCTATCATTAATAACATTCCTTCATGAATGCCAATAAAGAGGGAGCACATAATGTTGATGATGATTGTTTTAGGTATTATTTCAATTTAAAAGTCATGTACATTAAATTATAAATATTTCCGTAAAATGGTTAAAATAATTATGTAATTTTTTTGTTCATGCAACTAGGTAAGCATCATGTTAAAGACATAAATGTATATATTGAGTCTTGTCGATGAGTTGCTAGAGTTATGGAATGGTGTCACTATGTATGTCGTCTTTAGACCAATTGGATAATTTTAATTCCATGCAATGCTTATATGGATAGTTTGTGGTGGCTTGGGGTTGGCACATTTTTGTGGTATGTTTTAATGTTCAATTTGCACATAATTATAATCATAAAAATTAACATTTTATCCAATTATACATGATCTTTTCAATCTTCAAACAAAGGAAATTTTTGGATGTCTAGTTTGTGGTCCAAAGATGAAATATCATCATTCAAATTTTTTAGGAAAGTATGTGTTTGATGAGTATATGCACTTCCTGTGCAAAAATAACAAGTATCAAAATATTGAAAAACATCTTTTGGATGGGAAAGAAGAGACCATATCAAAACCAAAAATAATGATACCTTGCCCATGGAAAATGAAATATAATAGAATTAATAGTCAAGTTAATGTCATTGTGTTTTATTTACTAATGATGTAATTGATGATGATTATCATTGTTAACTTTTTAAACTTATATGTTTCATGAAGGTTGTGAAGGCATTAATGACCACCTTCCAAAGGGGGTAAAAATTTATCTCATGCAAATTAGTAGGTTTTCCTACTATGAGAAGCTACAAATTAAGTATTTATTTGATACAAAACATATTAAAAAGAATATAACATAGACATTATAAAAAATATTTGATGGAAGGCGTGCAAAGAAAAAATTGTCAAAATTTGTATTACATTCATGAATCTAGTCATGCAATAAAAAATGTCATTCAATTAAATAGAAATAGAGACTAGATTAATTACACATTCCCTTGTTTATTAATGAAGCATCAAATTATCACTATATAATAAGTCATACAAAAATTGATTTCAATAGGATTTGTTGAGAACATAAAAATCCTCATAATAAAGAAAAATGAATTTGGAGTAGGGATGAAAATGCTTGGCATACCTTCATTAAGGTAATTTCAATTCTTATATATTTACTATATATTATTATACTACATGTACTTTTGATTACATTATGTTTACTACAAAATAATAAAAATATCATTTTATAATTGTTGCAATAGGTTCTACCTCTATCTCTCCTAGAACACTTTGACAATAATGTTAAGAGAATTATGTATGTTCTTGGGAAATACATAAGGTATGTTGCTATATATGTTCAATTTTTTGTATACATATTATATTTGCGATATCTTTTATTTGTTATGTGTTATATTCTGTACTATCTTAAAATGGACACACTTTATTTTGAGACCTTTTAGCCCTCCTTAGTGTAATTTTGATCTCTTTTTCTCCTCTCCTCTTCCATTTTGTGCTTCTTCATCATCTCTTTCTTTCCAACATGGTCTTCTAGATGTCATTTTGATATTATTTTGATCATATCTCCTATTTAGTCATCTATCTCTCAATTTCACTTGCACCACCTTCTAGCACTTTTTGTGACACCTAGGATTGGACCTTTAGGACTAGGTTGACTTAGGTAAACCTAGTCTAGACTAGATTGAACTAAATGACCTAGTTCTCCCAAGTCAACATAGTCCTAGACTAGGTCAACCTAGGTGAATCTAGTCCTCAAGAGTTCTAGAGCTCAGGGCTTGAAAGGCCTCAGGGGTTTAATTAGTTTTTACCATTATCCAGTCAGTCAGTACTGTTTCTTTATCAAAAAAATCATATATAGGGAGACTTAGAGGATTCATTTTCACATTCTTCTCATCATCTCACATTCTCAGGAAATCTACAAGAAAGTAAGCAATAAAGATGTTCTTTTAGAAAACATTTTAAAGCATTCAAGTCCAAGCATTTCCTTCTTACATCAACCTTCTTCTTTCAAGATGGCAGTGGATTTTGGCTCTAAGGAGAGTATGCATCATCCCAATCCATTCAAGTTCTTCTACTATTCATTCATGGCATGCCATATACATTTCCATATATGATATTTTGGCTTCTTTGATATCTTTATGGTTTCTTTGAGTCAAGGCTATTACACTTACATACCTGATCACATATCAAAGTCAATTGCATCTTTAGAGGTAATTATATCTTTCACTTGATATTATTCAGATCTACTACATGCAAGAATTTCTCTTATTATTTACATTTCAATTACGATTAATTCCTTGACCTAGGTCTTGACCAAGAAAAACCCTCATCAAACCCAACCACAAAATCCTTCTTTTTTGTATTGATTTAGAGGTTGGGAGGAAAAAGGATTATAAATTTGGAACCTACTTTTTGGAAGATTTATGGAGTTGTCAGTTTTAGGTCATCAGACTATGTCAACCTGGTTCTAGGGAATCTTCCCATTTTTGAAAAGATTTCTTGATTTTGTTCCTTTCATCATTTTATTCCAAGATTCATTGATGGATATTCAGAATCACTTTAGATTTGTGAGTTTTGGTGCTAAAATACATCATCCTCTATGCATTTCAAGATGAGACTTTCATGTTTTATTTCCTTTTGTTGGTGTAAATAAGTATTTACCTTTTACACTTACTTAAATTTACTTAGGTTAATGCATTATTTTAATATTTATTTATTAGTCACCTAGGAGTATGCGTACTCTTGTGAGTTGTCATGTTGAAAACATAGGACTTCACACCTCTTTTATGCACATGGTGTCTATAACACAGGAGTTAGCACACTAATTAAGCACATGGTGTCTACAACATCTCCACTTGAGAAAAAAACTTGTCATTCTTATCCTCTCATCTACAATGAAGGATAAGACATGTGCTTAGTTGTCATGCTTATCTTATCTCCTGGTTCTTTCTAGACCCATTCTAGATGCATCTTGAGAGGCTTTTATATATAGGCACTCCTAGTGTATTTGTACATAGAGAAATGTATTAGGACATGCTTTGATATATTGATCATACTCTTTTTGGTATATAGTTGTGCTTGTGTTCGAGTTCTTCAATCTTGGGTGAATTTTTCCCTAAGGCAAACTATTACATGGTATCAGAGCTATACCAAATTCTTACATGGTATCAGAGCTCTTGGGGGATTTCTCTTCACATAGCTATTTGAGACCATCTTGTTGCTTCAACACCTTGCCCCAAATTCAGAGTATCATAGTCATTGGGAGTTTCTAGAGATAGAATGGACCTCACCATTGCATCTAAAACATTGATTCGATGAAAATTGGCTATAAAATCATCTAACCTAGGCCAAATTCAATTTTGAGACAATTTTGTTTTGCAAACTGGCACCCGGAGACCCTAATTTTCAAATTTAGTATGGTCATTTTTTGGATATGCATAATTGTTTTCAGATCCGATAATTTTTCTCTGCTTTTTCCAAAAGAATTTTCAATTTTTTTTTGGCTAGGCAACCCTGTAGAGAATTTTTTCTTGTAAAAGCACCAGGCAGTGACACCCCAACCTTGTACCATGCATAGAATATTTTATTCTATATTGGAGGAATATTTTATCTATATTTGGTAGCATCTCCAATTCTAGCAGGATTCTATACCAACTTATATAGTCCCAACAGCTAGACCGGTACCAGGCTGAGTATAGCTCACCTACCCGGTGGCTTGGTTTACTCTTATTTCCCATGCTTTGTGTTTTAAAGTCATCACAAGTCTAAATCCTGATGCATGTGGGACAAAAAGATACAAAGATGGCACTGCTAAAGGGATTCCTAGTGACAATAACACAATCTTTGGCAAGTGCAATTCTTTTGGTGATGCCGGCCTGTCACTGCCTTTTGCTTGTCTGACCATTTGCATTAAACACCAGAGTTGACCTGAATTTTTGGAAATAGGTTTTATACCCCATGTGCCAACACATTTGCACTTGCCACATGGACCATACATTTTCCATGTGGACTAACCATATGACAACCGCACTGCCACGCAGACTGTCCATACCACCACCACATCAACAATCTGTACTACCACTTCACACATGCAATCTTTTTCACTGATATCATCATTTCATGGGATTAAATTTGATGATTTTTTGATCATCATTCCTAGGCATTTTTTAAATGTAGCAACAACCCTCTGATCGTCAAATTTAAGCTTGCAGTTTTCTACCCAGACCCTCTCCAGATTCAATTTTGATTCGGTAGTCTGACTTTGGGAGGCCATAACTTAGTCATCTAGACTCCAAATTAGGTGCCATTTTTTTAAATTTTTGGTAGAATGTTTTGAACTCTTCATTGGTGTATTCTTTTCTAGTTTTGGTGCATGATTTGTGAGAAATTACATCTTTTGGCGACTGTACCTATCTAATCTTGCTTTTTACAACTTGAAATGCTTTGTAGGTTTCATTTTTGTAGGCTCATATGGACTCCTTTTTAGGTTTCATTTTTTTTGAAAGTTCATTATTTTTTGTCTACTTTCCATATCTACATTCAAATAATAGGGTTGTGTGGATAGAAATATCACTTTCAAACTTAGGGCCTTTTTTTGCATTGTATTGCTTCGATTATTTTTTAGAATTATTGTACATCTTAGCTACAATGCTTAGTTCCAAATTTTGGCCTCAAATGACAATTGTAAACTTGCAAAATCAGAAGTCCATCTTGTACATTTTGACAAGTGACCTATTGTACATGTATCACTTATAAAGCACCGAATCATACATTGGGGGGGGGGGGGGGGGGGGGGTTCTTTCATTTTTCTTGCATCTTTGGTGGGTTACATTGATTAGTCCATCATGGAAGAGGAAGATTTAATTATCTTCATACCAGAAAACTATCAAGGATGGAGTCAATTAGTTATCCCATATCTCAGTTAGCACAATGCACTGCCATATGCGAGAGGACTTACCTACAATGAGAACACGATTTCCCTCATTTGGTATACTCTCTTTCTATTTATGGATATGGAGGTTATTGATTCACTTGAGGAGATTAAGTCATTTGATCCATATGTTAATTGGATTCATCTTTGGAAGACGTATGGAGATTCACATATTCCTCCATTCCCAAAAGATCTTTTACCTCCAGTTGTAGCTGCATCGTCTCTAGATGAGATCACACCTCTAGATGCTCCTATTGCTCCTACAAATCTTGTTCTAGATATAGATGCTTCATACTTTAGCTTCATGGGATGACTTCCTTCTAGCCATTGCAATGTTATTTGTGGAGTCTCACATTGAAGATGTGGGAGACACTATCAATGATATTCGTTGTCTCTTTGAGGAAATTTTTCATCTATTTCCATAGTGAACGATTCATGTACTTCAGCATAGTAGGGTACACTTTGTCTTTTAGTTCTAGCCTCAGGTGGTGACTTCTTAATAGATATTTCAGGTTTGTTTGTGGAGTCACACACAACAGGTTTGGGAGAATTATTTGATGATATACTGCTTCTCTTTGATGAGGACGATCATTCTATAGTTGTTGCAAGGGCTCACTCTGACCCTCATGTCCATTCTCTACATGATCAGTCTTTATAGGCTGATGTGATTGTGGATCCTTATGTATAGTAGTTGCAAGAGGTCTCTTTATCATTTGAGGAGACTATTGGTTCTATGAGATAGGTTCTACATGCATCCTTGCTTGATGTGCACATGCTCTTTTCAATAGTCTTGAAGGGAGAAACCATCGACATTGACATAGGGATAGTTGAGTAGGTTTCAGAGACACTTTTATCATCGAGATACTTTCCACATATAGGGGAAGTATCTCACTTGTACCTCTACCATTGTTTCTTCCAAAGGGGAGGCACATTATACAACGGTCATGGATCAACTTCTACATTAGAGCATTTCTCACTAATTGACATCTTACATTTAGGGGGGGGGACTACCTTGTCTCCTTCTTCTTTTCTTTTATGGGGGGGACTTTTTCCTCTTAAGTGGTTTTGTCCTTCACCCATTTCTCTCTTGTATATACTTAATGTATGTTGTAATGGGGGGGTCTTGATTACTCCATGCATCTTGTTTTTTCATCTCTCTTTTTGGGGGAGGGTTTTTTCGATGATGTTTTCCCTCTTTCTCTAGTTTATGAGAGATTGCATTTCTTTTGTACATGGGTACCTAACATGGCCTCATAGCCAGGACCCATTATGGATTTCATCCTAGTTTTCATAAGCTTAAGTGCATTCCCCTAAGCTGCACTTAAGGAGGGGTGTTGGTGTAAATAAGTATTTACTATTTACACACACTTAAGTTTACTTCGGTTAATGCATTATTTTAATATTTATTTATTAGTCACCTAGGAGTATGGGTACTCTTGTGAGTTGTCATGTTGATAACATAGGAGTTCACACCTCTCTTATGCACATGGTGTCTACAACATCTCCATTTGAGATACACCTTGTCATTCTTATACTCTGATCTACAATGAAGGATAAGATGTGTGCTTGGTTGTCATGCTTATCTTATCTCTTGGTTCTTTCTAGACCCATTCTAGATGCATCTTGAGAGGCCTTTATATATAGGCACTCCTAGTGTATTTGTACACATAGTGATGTATGACGACATGCTTTGATATATTGATCATACTCTTTTTGGTCTATAGTTGTGCTCGTGTTCGAGTTCTTTGATCTTGGGTGAATTTTTCCCTAACGAAAATTCTTACACTTTTCATTTCTTTACCCTATATCAATATCTTAATTAGGCTAATTGTCTTCACATTACATATAGATTTACATTATTTAAGCAATTAGTTCAATTCAACATTCACACTATCCTAACAAGGGCCAAAGAGTGCATTTCCTTGTATTGCATTCCCCTTTATAATCTAATTTTAGTACTAGCACCCTTGTTCCTTTGGGTCCTAGATACTATAATTTGTGTTAGAAGTGGACTCCTACTTGGAAATTCCCTTCTTTCCCTTTCATATACATATTTGAATGCTTAGTGCCCCTTAAAGTGGAGGCCTACACCCTATTAAAGTGCTTCCATTTTATCACTAAACATTTTGGTGAACCCGTCCACTTACCCTCTTTTCTTTTTTGGAGTTGGATTGTTTACATTGGGTGTTTACCTTCTTTGTTTAAAGCCAACTTCTTTCCTCCTTTTTGATTTTGGAGTTAGATATTTTGCTCTCTCTTATTTCCTTCTTTATATTAAGCATTTTATGGGTGTTCTACATCTACTTTGTATGCTATTTTTTGCATTAGCGATATTTAGATATTCTTTTTCAGTATTTTCATATATCTTGCATTTCATATATTTTCATTTTGAAAAAATAAATAAATAATTTTTTGCCTCTAGTTTATTCTTAGATTACATCCCACTTTTAGTCATTGCATTCTCTTTAAATGGGATTAATATCTTTATTTTCAAAGATATTTCATTTTATGCATATGATGATGCTTCAATATGTTCCTTTATTGAGGCTCATCTTGCTAAAGACGATGTTGATCAACATTTGGATGATAATGCTACTATTTGGGATAAACCCTTAGATAAAGACATGTATTATTCTCTTCCTTCTAAGGTCACTTTTAACACTTTGATGATAATAATATTACTCTTAATGATCAAACTCTTTCTTTGCACCCTACTAACATTCCTTCTTTAGATGAGACTTTGATGGGTTATGTTTCTCCTTCTCCTAAGAATACCTTAGTGATACAAGATCACACCCTTGATGTTTCTTCTTATCACTCTAATGACACATCTTACTACAATCTAGGTCTTGTTGAAAATTATGTTTCTTATGGCCTTATTTTCATAAATTTAGCATTAAAACCTAAGGATCCTATTCACATTGACTCTATGAGTAGTTTCTAAGCTCTTAATGATTGGGAAACACTATATTTTAAACCAATATTCTCCATTCTTAACTTTGTGCATCCAACACCTTTATTTGATGAATATATGAATATTGAGAGCTTCTCTTTACAATTATATCTAATAAAACCTAAGCCTTATTCTTTATCTATGCTTCATCTTTCTTTTCAATTCATTTCTTATTTTATATTTCATATGACTTGCAATGTTGAATGGTATCTTTTTCATGATTATTTTACTTGATAAATTCACATCCCTATTATGTTTCTCCTAGATATGCAACATTGTTAGCCTATATTTTTGGGGTTTTTTGTCCTACTTTGTGAGTAACATGACAGTCATTCCCCTCGTCTCCTCATTTGGGGGGGAAGGCCATATTTCCAATTTCTATCTCAATCATAGAATACATTTTATCCCTTTGTTGACTTGTTTTCCCTTTATATGATGACATGTTTTCTTGTATTCATTTATTGTGATTACTTATGGACTAATATCCCAAGTGCAATCTTATGTTTACTTGAAATCACTTAGGGAGGTATAATGTGATTATTCTTTTCTTCTCCTTTCCAATATCCTTTATGAACTTGCATTCTCTTATAAGTTGACATTTTCTTGCATGCATTTATTATGTTGCATAGGAATTAACATCTTGAGTGTGATATCATATTTGTAAATGAATTTTTGTTATAAATGAATCTTTCATTTAACGCATATATTGGATTTTCTTTCTCTTTCCTCTATCAAGGACCTGTTATCCCTTCAGTGTTCCTTCTATGATAACTAAGTGGGCATAATGTGGTATCCTTTTATATTCATCCTTCATTTCTCTATAGATTGTATTGTTTTATGCTACATCTTATCTTTGGCTATGAAGAGCTTTGTTACATGCAGGATTGTTTGTCCATTTCCTAGAAAATATCTTTTTATACTTTGGGTAGTAATTTTTATTATTTGATAATCATCTATAGCTCACTTCATAAGTGATATCTTTTCTTATTTAGAGTTGGGTATCCTATGTTGTTTCTATTGAAAATAATTGATCAATTATATATTGTCTTTGATGTTAGACAAAATTTCATATCTTTACCAATTAGTGTATGCCAAGCTCACTCAAGCGATGAAGGTAGTTTCCTATGTTTGCAGAGCATTCCAGTATTTGCCAAGTTAACAAGATAGTATCTACCGAGTTCACTTGGGTGTTAAGAGAAGTTCGTAGAAGTTGAGTGTTAACCAAGCTCACTTCTTTGAAAAAGGAAAGTTGGGTGGAACTAGTGTTAACCTAGCTCACTTGGTTAACAAAGGAAGTTTGCAAAGATGTAGTGTTAATAGAGTTCACTTGGTTAACATAGGAAAATCATTCTAGTGTTTGTATCTACTGAGTAGGGTTGGCTAAGAAAGAATTTTCTTGTTTTGGAATATTGAGTTTAATAGATTTGTTTGTTGGTTCTAGCCGACTAAGGAGATGAATATTAATTATTGTAAGTTGTACTCAAACTAACTTGAAAATGTATGTGATATAAGTATAAGGTCAAGTTGAGGATTGAATGTGTGCGAGAACGTGTAGAAGATAAGAAGATGCTTAGAGGAAGCGAATTGGAAGGATAAGAAGAATATCCTTGTTGGGTAGCAAAGATTAATTTGATCATGAAAGATCAATTATTTGACCTAGAATTGAGCTATGAAATCAGCAATATAGTTGCATCAAAAATTAGGTCATATCATTGTTACTCTTTAACCATTGTAGTAGTGTATCAATTCTCTTAATAGATTTGTCTTAAAAACTATTTGCCAAATCGTCTAACAAGGTGGTAGTTCTAGATAGAAGTGTCTAAAGACCTCTAACAAGGCCACTCCTAATAGGGTGATTAAATCCTTTATCAGGGTCACACCTAACAGTGTGTTTTGTAACCTTTAATAGGTTGGTTCTTAATAAGGTTCACTTTAGAAGAGTGAAAAATAGTAACTAGTTGCAATCAGTGGTTTTTTCCAAATTAGGTTTCCACATTAAATCTTGGTGTCACTTGTGTTCATGCTATTTATTTTATGTGTATGAAACTAAGTTAATTAATGTTAATCATAGTTAATAACTTAAGATCTACATATTTAATATTTTCTAAGTAACAATTGATATTACAGCGCTTGTTGAGTTACAACATATTGTTAGTGTTAATCGAGTGTATGTGTGTTAACTGAGTAACAATAGTTTCAACAAAGTTTATGTTTTTTATTGACATCTAATGGATTTGAGATTTATTTTAGTGGTAAATGATTCATCCCTCCCCTCTCAGTTACTCCTCTTATATTTACAAAAATTGGTATCAGAGCTTTTGGTGCTTGCAGAGAAGGTTTCAAGGACCTAAGCTAAAGAAGAAAATGTCTTGTACGAGAGAGATTCCTAAGTTGAAAAAAGATAAATTTGAGGCATAATAGGAACTTATGAAGCTACATCTAGCAACTATCAGTGATTTAGGTTTGAAACATTTGAATGCTCAGTATAAAGCTCCTACTAGAACAATGATTGTGGAAGAGATTAATGAAAAGAAGAATCATAACATTATGATGATTGACATTGCAGCATCTCTTAACTATGCTGAATTTGATGAGCTCAAAGGGTGTGCTATTGCTCATGAGAAGTGGACCAAATCGAAGGATATCTATGGAGGTGATGATAATGTGAGAAGAGCCAAGGCATAAATCTTGAGAGGTTAGTTTGATCAGATGAAGATGACAGAGGATGAAAACATTATAAAATATGTTGCCATAATCAAAGCTAGTGCAAGTGTAATCAAAGCCTCTAGAGGGAAAACTGAAGATGTGACATTGGTAAGCAAGGTACTCAAAACCCTTATTCCTATCTATACAATTAGATTGTCATCTATTCAAGAGATGATAGTGATCCAAATAATAAGATAACCTTGGATGCTCTAGTGGGAAGGTTGACAACATTTGAGCTAGATAATTATGAAAATTTTGTTCCTAGTTCTAGCAATCTTGAGTCTACATTTGAAGCCAACTTGTCACTCAAGAAAAAAGCTACAAAGTTTATAGGCAAACAATCTGAAGTGAAGAGGAATAGAGTTTTGATAGTGATCTTGAAGCCATTGAAACATTGCTTACAATAAGATATCCCAAAGGCAAAGGAAAGTACAAAGGTAAAATTCTTCTAATCTACTTTTCTTGTGAAGAAGTTGGTCACATTGCTGCAAGGTGTCCAAATAGAGAAGAAAAAGATGAAAAGAATAATAAGTATAAATACAAGAAGGATTTCAAAAGCTATAAGGACTGCAAGGACAAAGTTAAGAAGTCTTGTTTCATGGATAAAGATTCAAATAGTAGAGATAATGATGAAATTGCTTATATTGTTGTAAAAGATGAATTTGATGATGAAGAAGATAAAATGAAATTTATTTTTCATGTTAGCAAAAATGATACATGGATTATTGATAGTGGTTGTTCTCATTATATGATTGGTGATAAAACAAAATTTGAACATATGGAACACTATGATTTTGAAAGTTTAAGATTTGGAAACAATGAACCATGTTTGATGCATGAAAGGACTGAATAAACTAGGGCCAAAGGAACACCCAACTACCCAAACCTCCTTGCAAGAGTTAACACAACGAAAGAAAACACAAAAGAGAACAATATCACAGAGAGAGAGAACAATGTTCTTTATTGATTCATGAAAATATCATCATACATGTCCAGTTGTAAGGCTTTCTGGGTTACGACTAGGTACAAATACATTCAAATCCAAGATCTAGCTGCAAATTTGCACTTTCCAGTTCTACTTTTCAATCCTGTCTCCAAAGTATCCTAGCTCTAAGCCTAAAAACTCTATTTATACAAGCGAAAACAACTTATAGATCATTGTAGACCATAGAAAAACCATAAGTTGGTCCTCAATAGATATTAAATACCCAACATGAAAATAAACCTAACATTAAATATTTGAAGAGTGACAAGTTGGCCTGCAATAGCAATTAAATATCCAGAAATCAATGCCTGAGAAAAATAGTGATATATCTTAGTTCCTATTGAATTAGAACTTGTGCTTCAAACCATAGGTATTACTTTAGGTCCTATACAACCCCTTAAATTCACAAGGTCTAATTCACTAAGGAAAAGTGTTCATGCACTCCAAAATTCAAGCACATAAAACTATCATGCAAAACTACCAAAAAAATGATACTCTAGGAGAATTTCCATATCTTCCAACTTATGAGGAATTATAAATTTTAACTCTAGAACATAGATAGTAGTCTAGGCCGTCTTCAATCCCTAAAATTTGAAGCTTCTAACACATTGTGAAAAATTAGTTACATGGATCACAATAGGCACACAAAAACCAAAAAATAGAGTTTTAGCAAAACATAGTTTCAACAACAAGTTAAAAACTGAAAAACATGTAGGATATTAGTGCAACCTAGGATGCTCCTACATAAATGTTGCATAAAAGGAAAAAGGTTGTATTTCTCTAACCAATGAACTTAGATGCGATAATGATTATTGGGTTGAAGGATTGAAACATAATCTACTTAGTGTGACACAATTGAATAACATTGGATTCAAGATAGAATTCATAAATGGGAAGGCCAAGTTGCTAGATGGAAAAGAAAATCTAGTTGGGTCTGGTAACCAAAAAAAAGGTAACTTATTCTACCTAGATCCTAGTAAAATTTCATGTTTCATTACTCAAGTAGAAGAAAGCTGGTTATGGTATAAAAGACTATGTAATGTGAACTTTGATAATATGGTCAAGATAACTAAAAACAAAAGAGTAAGAGATATTCCTAGTTTGAGAAAACTTTATATGGGCCTATGCAAAAATTATCAAAATGGTAAGATGGGAAAGACAAGTTTCAAGAGCAAGAACTATCATTTTGAAGAAGTCTTGGAGCTGGTTCATATAGACCTTTGTGGACCTATTGATGTTGAGATCTACAGTGGATATAAGTACTTTATTTTATTTGTTGATGATTATTTTAGGAAGATGATAATAATGTATCTGAAAGATAAGTTTGAAGCTTTTCAAAAGTTCAAGTGGTATTTGGAAAGAGTTGAGAAGGAAACAAGAAAGAAGTTGGAATGTTTGAGATTAGATAGAGGAGGTGAATTCATTTCTAATGAATTCAATAAATTTTGCACTAAACAAGGAATTAAAAGATAAGTATCAGCCCCTAGTACATCTCAGTAGAATCATATAGAAGAAAGAAGGAATAGATCAATCATGGATTGTACAAGAACCTTGATGATAGAAAAGAATGTTGCAATCAAATACTGGAAAGAAGAAATGAGTACAATAGTTCATACCATGAATAAAGTACATCCAAAGAAAGACTCAAATCAAACTCCTTATGAACTATGGTATGACTACAAACCTAATGTAAATTAGTTGAAAATTATTTGGTAGCAAGTGTTATATTTTGAAGGAGACTAGGAAAGTTAAATTTGATGTCAAAAATGATGAAGACATATTTCTATGATTCTCTAGCAGAGGTAAAACATACAAATGTTTGAATCTAACTACTCATAAGATCATAGAAAGTGAACATGTGAAGATTGATGAGTTTGCAAAAAAGAGTGAAGAAGAGAGAAACAAAGAACTCAAAGATTACATAAAGTTTATTTACTTTGAACTCGATACATTTCCTAATCTAATTGGAAGTTAGCAGACCTCACCTTCTGATTTTCCAAAATCTCTAGAAGCACCCAAGTTGTAGCCAGTACCACCCAAGTGTTGGAAATATAGATGAAGTAACTGAGAGGGGAGGGGTGAATCAGTTACCACAAAAACAATTCCTAAAATCCCTTAGATGTCTATAAAACTTAATTATTGTTGATACTTGGTAAATAGTGCAGGAATACTGTAACTTGGTAGGTTAACTAGTTACTACTCATCTAGCATTCATTGTTATTAATATGCATGCAAAGGTTAAATAAATAAACACAAGAGACACCAGATTTAATGTGGAAACCCAATATGGGAAAAACCACCAAGTAACTAGTCACCAATTTTCACTCTTCTGAACTGAGCCTTGTTAGGAGCCAATCCTGTTAAAGGTTACAATACACACTGTTAGGTGTGACCTTGTTAGAGGATTTAATCACCCTGTTAGGGATGGCTTGGTTAGAGGTCTTTAGAACAATTCAATTGAATTGTCACCTTGTTAGAGGATTTACAAAATGGTTGTTAAACAAACTCTATAAAGAGATTCTGGGTTCACTATTACAATAATTAGAAAGAAACAATAAAGTGACCTAAATGATATGCAACTTATCTTTTACTGATTACCAATTACTAGATCCTTACTGATCGAATACAAATTTGCAATTCCTCTAGGATATCTAATCCTTCATCAGAATTTGCTTAATATTCGCTTATTCCATCCTCATCCATATATTCACACACTTCAATTCACAACTTGAACATCTATATATATACCTTTTAGATTATCAAGTCGGCTCAAATATAAGTTACAAAAACTAAAAAAATAATTACATTAGTCGGCTACACTTATTGTATGAAGCAATTGAACTTAATATCAAAATAATAAGATCCTTTGCTGGTTGACCCAGCTCGGTAACCACTGCTCTAGAATGATTTTCTAGTGTTAACCAAGTGAATCTTGGTAAACACTGCAAACCCTACAAAAATCCTTTGGAGATCGAGTGAACTTAGTTAACATTGAGTTTCCTTTGCCGACCTTGTGATCTTAGTAGAAGCTAACTTTCTGCCACATTATCTTTGATGACCGAGTGAGCTCGGTAGACATTGACTTTTCTTTGTTAACCTTGGGAGCTCGGTTAACACTAACTTTCTGCTACAAAATCCTTTGATGCTTGAGTGAGCTTGGTAGATATTGACTTTTCTTTGTTAACCTTGAGAGCTCGGTTAACACTAACTTTCTGCTACAAAATCCTTTGATGTCCGAGTGAGCTTGGTAAGAATTGACTTTACTGTGTAATATTCAGGAATGTTCGGTAGACACTGTAAATTGCTTTGCTGATCATCAAAGTTTGGTAGACTCTATCTGATGACTGATATGACATATGTGTAACATAAAAGAAAATACACAATTAACAATTGTATCCAACAATCTCCCTCTTTGGCATTGATGGAAACACAATATGTCATAGCAGAATGAAATTTGAAAACAAGTCTAACAAGTCTTTTTCTATCAAAACAAATTTCTCTATTAATTAGAAAACTCTCCCTCTTTCAGTAATCTCCCTCTGTGAAGGAATTACATAGCAAAATCTTCCTTTTAAACAAATTTCAGAAAGATATGACAGTAAACTCTCTTTCTTTGACAACACATGCCAAAGACAACACAACTGAAATGAATTTTAATGTACCTTTAGTACTTATTCATATGCAATATTTCCTAATTATGCTGCATCAACTGATAGATCTTCAATTTGGTATGTGTTGATGCATCACTAGAACTTAATTTTAGTGAACTTGAGATAGGGGAGTGACCCCTATATTACTTCTTAGATACAAAAATGCATCCTTAGGTAATAGCTTTGTGAATATGTCAGCAATTTGTTCCTTTGTATGGACATATTCCAATCTGATCTCCTTATCTTGCACCAATTTTCTGACAAAATGATATTTTATTGCAATGTGCTTGGTTTTGGAATGCATCACTGGATTCTTAGATATGTTGATTGCACTTGTGTTATCACAGAACATAACAACTGGTTCTTTAATTTCTACCTTCATGCCTTCCAACAACTGTTTAAACCAAACAATATTAGAATAGTTTACTACTACATCAACATACTCTGCCTCTGTTGTAGATTGGGATGTACAATTCTTCTTTTTGCTTGTCCAAGAAACCAACCTCTTTCCAAGAAAGAATGCTCCTCCACTTGTACTTATTCTATCATCAAGGTTTCCTTCCCAATCAACATCAGTAAACACTTTCAAATCCAAATTACTTCCAAATTTGTACCATAAACCATAATCTTCAGTTCCTTTCAAATATCTCATTATTCTTTTGATTACCATCATGTGATTTTCTCTTGATTTTGCTGAAAATCTTGCTACAATACCAACTGCAAGGGCAATATCTGGCCCAGTATGAACTACATACTACAACTTTCCAATCATAGATCTATACAATGTTTGATCTACTTCTGTTGATTCATCTTCCTTTGTAAGTTTTAATCTAGTACACATAGGAGTCCCAATTGGTTTACAATCTTCCATACCGAACTTTTTCAATATCTTTTTGATGTATTTTGATTGAGTGATGTAGATACCATTTTTATTATGCTAAATTTGAAGGCCAACAAAGAATTTGATCTCTCCAAACATAGAGATTTAAAATTCCTTGTTCATTTGCTCTGAAAATTCTTTCCAAAGATTATCATTCCCTATGAAAATAGTATTATCTACAAATATTTCTGCCAAGATAATCTTATTATCTGGTCCTTCCTTTATATACAAGCTACTATTATCATTAGTTCTTTGAAAACCAATCTGAATAAGATAGTTATGCAATCTTTCATACCATGCTCTAGGGGCTTGTTTCAGACCATACAATGCCTTGTGTAATTTGCAGACCATGTTCTTCTTATCTGGATCAACAAAACCTTTAGGTTGTTCAATGTAAACTTCTTCATCTAGTATACCATTGAGGAATTTTGACTTGACATCCATCTGATAAACTTTAAATCCTTTGTGAGTAGCATATGCAAGTAAAGTTCTAACTCCTTCCAATCTTGCAATAGGAGCAAAAGTTTCTCCATAGTCTATTCCTTCTTCTTGAGCATATCCTTTGCATACTAGTCTAGCTTTGTTTCTTGATACCTTACCATCTTCAGTCAACTTGTTTTTGAATATTCACTTAGTTTCAATCACATTTTTATCTTTAGGCCTAGGTACAAGAGTCCATGTCTTGTTTTTCTCTATCTATTCTATTTTTTCATTCATAGCCTCAATCCAACTATCATTTCCCAATGCATCTTTGATATTTCTAGGTTCAAAATTAGCAAGTAAACAAGTACCTTTCAACTTACTTCTTGTCATGGTTCCTTCAAATTTGTCTCCAATGATCTGATCTACTGAATGATGTCTCCTGACATATTTTGCTAATACAGGTTCCTTGCCTTTTGAATGAATTTCATTGTTATCCTCTTGTACTTCAACTTTAGGTTTTGGCTGTTCTAGCTCGGTAGATATTGTCTCGGGTTTTTCAGACTCAGTAGACACTTGTTTGCTAGCATTTGAATGTGACTCGTGTTGCTGTAGCTCAGTTTGAACTTCCTGTAACTTAAGACATAGCTAGTTAATTCCTTCCTGTAGCATCACACTTCATGAACGTTCCTGCAACATCTACGAGAATAGTCTAATGGATGAGTCAAGATGGAATCTCTATTATCTTGTCATTGTGTTTTCAACATTCATAGATTCAGTAGTTTCCTTTCTACAGCAGTAGTGTAGTTTCCTTCCTTTGCATTTTTAATTTCCTGCAGCACAAGCATAATGACTCATCAAGGTACCTAGTGCACATACTATGCTAACCATTTCAAGTATACATCCCTAGGTTGACAATCTAAATGCACCTCATGGTAGGGGAAAAGTAGTCCTTAGCTTGAATAGATTATTCCTAAGCCAGGCCTAGCGCATGACTATGGAACACCTATTGTGAGGCGGTTCATTTTTGGTGCCGTTGCCAGAGATGGTGTCAAGCTAGGAGCATTTTTGAGTCATAATTTTTAGATTAAGTTCTTTTTACCAGTGTGAAAATTTTAGTTGCATGCATCGAAGAGGAAGACAACGAGATGAATATGGAAGATTTCTTCCACAGGGATCTGTTAATTTGAATGAAGAAGTTGAAGAAGAAGTTGAGTTGCCCTTTGAAGATGCAAGTCTTGTTTTCCCCACAATATCATCATCAAGAGCTGAATCCCTAGATATATATGGTCTCTAGCCCTTCACTGAAATATTGACCAGTTTTCTTGATAACACTACCTCAAATCCACCAGTTGTTAATCACCCAGTGCCTAACCTTGCTTTTCAGTAGCAACCTCATAATCCTTTTCCACCAGTCATGGCGCAACCCACTTTTCCATTTCCACTTCCAAGTCTCATAACCAATGCCAATCTCAAGAATATACCTCCCACTGCTCTTCCAAAGTTCTATGGCCTTGTAACTGAAGACCCTGATACCTTCTTGTTTGAGTTCGACATCCTTTGTTGTAGTTTTGACTACAACACTAATGCCCATAAGCTTAAATCATTTCCAGCCACATTGAAAGAATTAGCTTTATGATGGTTCATGGGCTTAGGAGCCAATGCAACTGTAAATTGGGATGAAATGCAAGCCTTGTTTTTGGAAAAATATAAAGAATATTGCAAAGCATTTGGCACAAAAGGAGATGATATCTTTAGGATATCACAGAAGGAGGAAGAGACATTAGAAGAATATGTTTCTCAATTTTTATATACACTACAAAAGAATCCTCAGCACACATTGTCTGAAGATTCCCAAAAACTAGTCTTTCTAAGAGGAGTGAATGAAGACTGTTTGGAAGCATTGGACCTGATGGCCGGTGGAGATGTATATCAAGCTCAATGGGATGAACTCAAAAAGATATGTTAGAACTACTCAAGGTCAACCATGAAGAAAGGTCAAGGACCCTGTTCTACGGTTACAAAAGGAATTAGTCAAGGCATTTCAAAACTTGAAATATCCAATTTGTTGTCAAATTTCAAACAAGACATCAGTAATGATGTCGCTACATAGTTGGATACAATGACTGCAAAGAAGAAGCAAGTAGAGGCTGAGTTACAACTAGCTGAGTACTGTCCTCATTGCCGAAAGCAAAAGAAAGATTGCCACTGTAAATTGGTTGCAAGCATGGAGAACCAGCATCTTCCAATTGAATATGTAAAGATAGATGGGGATGATGAGCAAGTATTCTTTGTTGCTCAACGTCGACCATGGGCTCAATGTCAAGGGATGCCTCAAGACCCATTGCAAAATTCAAATTTATATGGTAATCAATGGAAAAACCGCAATACCCAAGGTCCTCCACAAAACCAACCCAATTGGAATAATGCTGGGCAAAATAACCCACAACATTCTCAATGGTCTCAAAATTTCCAACAACCTTGACCTAACCAGCAGAATAACCAATGGCCCCAGAACTAGTAGAACCAATGGCAACCACCCCAAGGGAATTGGCAATCTCCAAACCAATGGAAGGGATCTCAACAATGGCCTAACCAAAATACTGGTGTTCCACAATTACCCCCTCCAGCTCAACAACCTGCTTTAATGCCACCACTTGCAAATAGTGGACCTCAAAAGCAAACACAGCTACCTGCACAGCCTCAACCAAATCCAAATAGAAAACCACAGTAGCCCATGTTTAGTACTGATACCTAGTAGTACCCTGCTTATGCTCTAGATGTCGCAAATATACATTTGAGATCTGGAACGACCTTACCAACACCAAGGCCACCTATTATAACTGAAGTATCAGACTCTCCTGTAGCATCAGAACCTTTGGTTGATGAACCTGTTGACCCAACTAATGTTACCATACCAATACCAGACCAACCAGTAGTAGAGCCTCCTTTTCCAGGCCAACTAATACAAAAGGAACAAAGCAAGGAACAACCCTTTGACATTATTAACCAGTTGAAGAATATGCATGTCCGAATACCCTTGTTTCAAGCTATTAAGGACATTCCTGCTTATGGAAAAGCTATAAGGGAAGCTTGTCTAAAGAAGCCTGGAAGGAAGAAGAAGGATCCTACCACAGTTCATGTTGTTGGACATTTTGTTGATATCATGTTAGGCAGACTGATTACACCAAAATATTCTGACCTAGGGAGTCCAGTAGTAAGTGTCAGCATCAATGGTCAATTTGTTAAAAATGCCTTAATAGATTTGGGAGCTGCTATAAATGTGATGACTAAAGAAACCATGAAGAAGTTACAAATAGAAGGATTAAGGCCCACACCAACTATTCTGCAGCTTGCAGATAGTTCCACTATCACTCCTGATGGAATGATAGAAAATATTGTTGTGACCTTTGATTCCCTAGAATATCCTGCGGATTTCATGATTTTGTCCCCTAAAGTAAACCTATCTAGTTATCCTGTCATTCTAGGTAGACCATGGTTGGCCACAACTGATGCAAACATAAATTGCAGATCATGGAATATGACCATATCAAATGGCCAAGCAACCAAGCAATTTGATCTATATCTTCCTGCACAACCATTACCAGATTTGAGTACATCTTTTTGGCCAGATTTAGGAGATGAAGAAGAAGAGATAAATTCCATAGTAAAACTTATGATGTTACATAGGCAATCTTTTCTAAAGTTGCAAGAAGAAGATTCAGTAATCCAGAGCATCCTCACCAACACCTGTGTGGTAGGAAAAGATGTGTCTGAAAGCTCTGTATTAGAATTGATTACATAAGAGGAGTGTGATAGAAGTTTTACATTACTTAAGGAACCTGAAAATCTTTGTTCATTACTTCCCTATGAAGTAGAAGGAAGCCCAATCTCTGAAACTGCTATGGTAGAATCCACTATTCCTATTGAACTGAGTAAAGGCCATAAACTGCATGTTAACCCCAAATTGACATCCATATAGATGGAACAATTAGAAGAATTGCTTCAGAAGCATAAGAAGACTTTTTCTTGGGATTATGATGATATGAAAGGATTAAGCCCTACACTGTGTACCCATAGGATATACATTAATGAAGGTTATCTACCACTTCGTCAACCTCAGAGGAGGATAAATCCAAGCCTCAGAGAAATAATCAAAACAGAATTGCAGAAACTGCTTGATGCTAGCTTTATCTATCCTATATCTGATAGTAAATGGGTATCACTGCTGGTTATAGTACCTAAGAAAGGAGGAAAATGGAGAATTTGTGTAGATTATAGGGAGTTGAATAAGGCTACTAAAAAGGATCATTTTCCTTTACCTTTCATAGGTCAAGTTTTGGATACACTAGCTAGAAAAAAGTACTCCTTTTTAGATGGATACAGTGGCTATAATCAAATCAGTATTGCTCCTAAAGACCAAGACAAAACTACATTTACCTATCCATGGGGTACTTTTGCATACTCTGTTTTACCATTTGGTCTTTGTAATGCTCCTGCAACGTTTCAACGGGCTGTAATTAGTATTTTTGCTAATATATCACATGGTTGTATGGAAATCTATATGGATGACTTTACAACATTTGGAGTTACTTTTGAAGAAGAAATGATAAATCTTGAAAAAGTTTTGGTAAGATGTCAAGAACATAATTTGGAACTAAATAGTGAAAAGTGTTTCATGCTCATGCAAAAGGGTGTGGTACTCGGTCATTTCATATCTACTGCAGGTATACAAGTAGACCCAGCTAAAATTGAGGTAATTCAAACAATACCCATACCCACTAAATTAAAAGATGTCAGATCTTTTCTAGGACATGTTGGATATTACAGGCATTTTATAAAAGATTTCAGTAAAATAGCTAGTCCCTTGTATAAGTTTCTTACAAAAGAAGCTGAATTCAAATGGACACCTGAGTGTGACAAAGCTTTCCTGTAGCTTAAGCAACTTTTGACCACAAACCCAATTTTACAAGGCCCTGATTGGAACCTAACTTTTCACATATATACAGATGCTTTTGATTATGCCATAGGAGTAGTTTTAGCACAAAAACACTCAAATCTTGAGAATGCCATTTATTTATTAGTAAGAGTCTTCATGGTCCAAAACTAAATTACACAGTGACTGAAAAAGAATTGTTAGCAGTAGTCTATGTTCTAAATAAATTTTTGCATTACATCACAGGTTATCCTATCTATGTTCATACTGATCATGCAGCAATCAAGTATCTCATGAACAAACCTGCTATAAATGGTAGGTTAGCAAGATGGTTACTCTTGTTACAAGAATTTGACATAACCATAGTAGATAAGCCTAGAAAAAAAAATGTCGTAGCTGATTATTTGTCAAGAATCAATCATCATGATACTGACACTACTCTGGTAGATGATGCATTTCCAGATGAACATTTGTTTCATATTGCTGTTAAAGTTCCATTGTATGTAGATATTGCTAACTACATTGTAACTAATAAGACACCAATGCATTTTTCTTATAAGGAAAGAAAGTTGCTCATATAGAAAAGCTTCCATTTCTCATGGATAGACAATCTTTTGTTCTATACTGGACCTGATCAAGTTATGCTCAGATGTGTAAGAGAAGATGAGACATATGATATTTTGCATGCATGTCATAATGAGCCCCGTGGAGGACATTTTGCATCCAAAAGAATAGCTTTCAAAATCTTAGCCACTGGTTACTATTGGCCTACCCTTCATAAAGATGCGATCAATTATACAAGGAAGTGTGACTAATGCCAAAGAATGGGTCACCCAAAGAAAATAGATGAAATGCCTTTGAACCCTCAAATGGTGTTAACACCATTTGACAAATGGGGAATGGACTTCATTGGTCCTATTGATTCTCCATCCAATGGGAAGTCTTATATTCTAGTTTGTACTGACTACCTAACCAAATGGGTTGAGGTTAAGGCTATGAAACATGCCTGTGATGCAAAAGTTGCCGAATTCTTGTATGAAGAAATTTTTACACGTTATGGAGTTCCTAAAGAATTGGTTACTGATCAAGGCACATAGTTTTCTTCTAACTTGATTTCAGAATTGATGAAATAGTATAACATCAGGCATCATAGATCCAGTCCTTATCATCCACAAGCCAATGGACAAGCATAAGTTATCAACCGTGAGCTAGAAAATATTCTAACTAAAATAGTCCATTTGCATCGTTGGGATTGGACCAGCCAGTTACAAGAAGCTGTTTGGGCTTATAGAATAACTTGGGAAACCACTATCAGATTCACACCATTTGAGCTTTTGTATGAGAAAGTGGCAATGCTTCCAATTGAATTTGAACATAAGACTTTAAGAATAGCGTTGACCTTAGATATTGATCTTCCTGCAGCACAAAGAGAACGTCTCCTGCATCTTAATTCTTTGGATAAAATGCACAAGACCACTTTAGAAAATACTGAACTGGTGCAAAAAAAGAGAAAACATTGGCATGATTCTCATATCCTCAACAAACAGTTCAAAGCTGGTAATTGGGCATTATTGTATGATTCTCGCTTCAAGGATATGCCAGGGAAGTTGCAGACGTGATGGTTAGGACCATATAAAATCATCCATGTCTTTGACAATGGAACAGTTCAACTAACCACAATTGATGATCTGCATTTCAAAATGTTGATCAACGGTCATCGACTTAAACTTTACAAACATCCTCAAACAAAAGCCGAGTTCATGCAATAGTTGGAACAACCGGATCCAACAACAACTCAAGTATCTCTTCCTGCAGCCGAAGGTGAAAACCTTCCGCCTGCTCTTCTTCAACATTAATTCTAATTTGCATGTCCATAATAATAACTTTATGTTCGCATACAGTCCATTTTCTTTTCATGATATTTCTTTCCATTCATATCTTAATTTTCCATCCACCCACCTCACTCCATATCTTAATCTTCCATCCACTCACTTTCTACATACTTACATTTTTGTGTTTTCAATCAAATCTACACATGCTAATGGATGCTGCCATTCACATTATTTCTGCCACCTTTCTTTGGAGCACATGATAATACACTTGGTAGGTATAAACATTTTCAAACTATTATTCATTTATAAGTTTGAAGATTTTTTTAATTATATCTAATACTGCATAGTCTTTATAATTACGGCGTATTCCTGTCCCTAACCCATACTAGTCTAACACGTGAGGACACTTGTTGTAATGTTAGCAGGGGGCAGGGGAGTGTCATACTATTCAATGACATGCCTGATTAACTATGATAATTTTCAAAAATCTTGGCATTACCCTTTATTAATGAGAACTTTTTGCCATAAGCATGCCATGTCAAGTGTTGTACTCCCACTTTTTGAATGAATTTTTCTTTGTTTGTGCCAAATTTTTCGTGCTAAGCTAAGCCATGATGTGACCTATTTTTTTTAAAATTTTGGCATTTGAACCATGTTTTCGAATGATTTCCACGCAAATTCATGATTTACTTTTACCTAAAGTTTAATTATGGCATGTAACAATTGGTTATGGCAATTAATGTTCCCAAAAAGAAGCGGTGAAGCGTCTGAAAAATAACGTAGAGTTTTGAAGTTTGCATTCAGAAAGGGAGAAGGAAATGGAGTAGCAAAAGTATCAAGAAATGAGAGGAGGTTTATAGAGAAAAGAGCTAGTCGAGCACATTTTGTTGCTCTCTGATGTAGAAGCAGTAAGAAGAGTCAATGCATGCGGGTGGTTAGGTTATTGTTTGAATTTAACAACATATGATGAAGAAGCAGCTATAGAATTCACCAGGACATTTGATGAAGGTGAAGCTTCTGTGTGAGGTTTGATAGTAATTGCAATAGAAGAATGAATTGGAGAAGTAACAGGGTTACCTCCTATTGGAGAGCATTATCCGAGCTCGCATGACGCTAGGTCAGCAAGGGCCCAGTTCACTACCCCACATGACCCTCAATTGGATGTTACAAAGTAGGGGTGCAAGAGATTGTCTTTGTCGCCTCCATACCCTGACCTAGCAATGCATGCCATCAGGTATTTTACTTGTGAAGGCAGATTTTCTCACTTACATGCACACCATTTTAAGTTGCTTAGTTGTATAAGGCACAATATTGCCATGAATCTCCCAAATTTTTTGTATAATATGCTCTGTATTAGTGTGGAAGAGACTCAAAAAGGGAAAGATAATTCTGTCACTCACCATGCTTTGATTAAGTTGTTAATAGAAAGGTCTCTTAGGGACGTATCCCCTTTGACATGAGATGACTTTGTGAAATTTAAAACCCTACAACCCCAAGTTGACCCTAGTGAATAGCAGGGTGAGGAAAATGTAGTTCCCAGCAGTGATCCTACTAAACAAAATATTGAGGGAGCTAAAACATAAAATGCACAAGGGATTGAACTAGAAATTGCTTCCACTCAAGTGAATGTGCCTTCACTTGAATAGGACATCCCTAAACCCACTACTAGTCAAGCTAAAAGGAAACGGAAGTCACCAGAAGAAACTGTTGCTCAACAAAAACCTAGTCCTGCAATTTAGCAACAGAAGAAAACAAAGAAGGTTTCTACAGCAACTAATCCTGCAGCAGTGATACCAAAATAGAAAAGTAGGCTAAAGACAATAGTGCAAGAAGAGAATCATTTGCGGAGAAGCCCTAGAATAAGAGGGCAAATTTTTAAAAATCCTATATTGTCTAAAGCACCTACTCCAGAGTGTCCTGTGCAGATAATTTGCGACCATTCTCCCCTTCACACTGGGATGACAGAAGCTTCTGGTAGTCCTCCTGTAGCATGTGAGCAAGAAATTAATGAAACCTTAATGGATTTACCAGGTGTTTCAAGCCATGAGAATGAAGTAGTTCCTAAAAGTCATGATTCGAATACTGCCTTAGTCCCCTATAAGTCAACATGGATCAATAGTTTGGCAGAACATCTATGGCGGGAACGAGAAAAGAAAAAGTATTATGAAAAGGATAACAGTGCCATCACCTTGCAAAAACTCCTTTTCCAATTATATGGACAACATTTATTTGCTGAGGCACTATGGAAAGAGGAGAAGAAAAGAATGAGCAAGATCATAACATCACAAAATAAGGAGATTGAAGAATTGAAAGAACAACTAGAAAGACAGAAACAACGCATGAAACACACACTTAAATTAGCTGATCAAGCTCTTGCTTGCAGACCACCTCCTCAAGTATATGATTTTTGTTTGGAAGAAAAATATCTTTTGTTTTAGTTGATGTTAACCCTCAAAAATGTAAATGTAAAATTCAAAACCGCACAAGAGTTTTATGGGCTGTATCAAACCTTACCACCATGGCAGCAAAATCTATTGTGCGAGTTGTATATTTATAATTTTGTCATTCCTGCAGAAACTAAGTGGAATCCTTTGCTCTATATAGGAGATGTGCATCTGAAAGCTTTAATGTCATGGATGTCTAATGAGGTGAATTATGACAGACAACTAGTTAATTATAGAGATGAGGAGAGAACAAAACCTTTACCCTTGCGGGCCGAAAGTAAACAACTAGAAGAAATGCTTTGAGACTGGTTTACATTAACCTATGGGAAGAGTAATCCAGACATTAGAAAGAAGGTATTTGCTGCTAGAGCCAAAGTATATGCTGAATATGAAAACTTGCCCTACTTTGCATTCCAAAGAGCTATGACCAGAGTAAGAGGTAGATGGGCACGGTTACCTGATTCTCTCAAGAAATTAGAGCCACACAGTCCTATTAATTTGGAAGCAACATTATATAGAGTTCCAAAATATTTAGAACTAGGAAAGCAACTAAGGTCAGAGCTATGGTGTCCTTTAACCATGCAACCTCCAATGCTTTTATGGCCCTTGTATGATATTGATGTTGACAAACTTGATAAGTTGCAGGAAGACGACAGGCGAGAAGTATGGGAAAGGACCACAGGATTCTATTACACCTTCAAGAGTAGCAAAAAGGGAAAGACAGAAGTTGGGGAGCTCAAATCTTTAACAAAGAAGTGTAATGCTTGAGGACAAGCATTAGTTTAGCAGGGGGCAGATGATGAGTATAAAAAATGCGTTTATTTTTTTATGTTTAAGATACTTTATGATACTTTGTTCATCCTTGTTTTAACACTTATAAGCTTATGTTTGATAAACCTTTGATGATTTATGGGGTAGAAAAACTATGTCATCCTTTGCCTAAATTATATCTAATATGCAGTATTTCATATAAATATCCAAATATGCATTCTTATGCTTGAATTTAGTTTGATGGATGTTTATTTGCAAACAAATTTTATATCATAACTAACTTGATGATAAGGATTAAAGGATGAGCAGAAGAATCTATAAGTTGGTTGCCGACAACATTCAAGGAGAAACGAGCATCAAGGAACAACCACGAAAAGGAAGTTATAACCACTCCAAGAAACATGGCAGCGAATAAGGAGGAGTTTTTACGAGCCATTACCTTCTCTACATTTACGTTGTAACAAGTGAATGCCATGACTTCATTGCTCCCTCCTCAATTCCATTATCCTTCCTTTTTGCTTTCAGTTGTTCTCCTATATTCTCTCCTGCGGACTTAACTTAGGATAGTTACTTTTCTGTTATGTAAGAAAGAGTAGATTCCCTATATATGTTGAGATCGACTCCTGTGTGTGAAGTTTTTAGTTTTTCAATTTTTGGTTTTGATAAGTTTTATCGAGTAAGAAGAAAACACTGCTTCATAGTTTGTTGTAGTTGTGTTTTACAATTCTGAATTATGTAATGACTAATTAATAAAATGAATTAGTTCTCTTTAGTTTCTATCCTGCGTTGGTAGATTAGAGAAGCCAACCAAGGGGGCCCACTTGGAAGGTGGATTAGATTAGAATAGAATAGATTCATTTTACTAGCATTAGCAGTATTTTAAATAAGACATAGCTAGTTAATTCCTTCCTGTAGCATCACACTTCATGAACGTTCCTGCAGCATCTGCGAGTATAGTCTAATGGATGAGTCAAGATGGAATATCTGTTATCTTGTCATTGTGTTTTCAACATTCATAGATTCAGTAGTTTCCTTTCTACAGCAGTAGTGTAGTTTCCTTCCTTTGCATTTTTACTTTCTTACATCACAAGCATAATGACTCATCAAGGTACCTAATGCACATACTATGCCGACCATTTCAAGTATATGTCCCTAGGTTGACAATATAAATGCACCTCATGGTAGGGGAAAATTAGTCCTTAGCTTGAATAGATTATTCCTAAGCTAGGCCTAACGCATGACTATGGAACACCTATTGTGAGGCGGTTCAATGAACAATTTCTAATATATCTTCAGACTGATAGTTTTTACTTTTAAAACTATTCTTTCCCATTTTACCAACCTAACAATTCTTGCATAGACTGACCTCAGGTTTCTTTATGTTAGGAATGCCTTTTACCTTCTTGAATTTGCTTATTTTCACCAAATTATCAAAATTGACATGACACAACCTTTTATGCCATAACCAACTTTCTTCAATTTGAACAATAAAACATGAACATTCACCAAGTTCAAAATAAAATAAGTTACCTTTTGTTTGAGTGCCTGATCCAATCAATTTTGCTTTGCCATCCAACAGTCTTTCCTTTCCATGCATAAATTCTACTTTGAATCTATTATTGAGTAGCTGTGTCACACTAAACAAATTATGCTTTAGTCCTTCTACCAAATAGGCATTATCACATATAAGTTCTTTGGTTAGAGAGATTATTCCTCTTCCTTTTATACAACAAGGTTCATTGTTACCTAATCTTACATTGGCACCATCATAGTCTTCAAAGTATTCAAACTTAGTTTTATCACCAGTCATGTGATGAGAACAACCACTATCTATGATCCATGTATCATTTTTTCTCATATGAGAAATGAGTTCCATTTTCTCATTATTATCAGACTCATCTTTCATAGCAATGTAGACAATTTCATCTTCTTCTTCATCATTAGAATCATTAGAATCTTTAGCCATAAAACATGTTTTCTTACCTTTATCCTTAAATGATTTGAAGTCTTTCTTGCCATTGTACTTGTAACCTTTCTTCTCATCTGTGTTCTGCTTGTTTGGGGACCTAGTAGCAATATGACCAACTTCTTCACACAAAAAATAGATTAGAGGAACTTTACCATTATATTTTCCTTTGCCTCTAGAATATTTTCTTGCTAGTAGAGCTTCAATCACCTCAAGATCACTGTTTGAACTTTGGTCTGATTCATCTTCACTTCCTGACTGAGATTCTTTTTTCTTTTTGCTTTTCTCCTTGAGTTAAAGCTTGGCTTCAAATGCTGATTCAATGTTCTTGGAAGCTGAAACATAGTTGTCAAAGTTGTCTAGTTCAAATGTAGTTAATCTTCCAACTATGGCCTCTAGATTTATCTTATGATTTGCTTCACATCTTCTTTCTTGAATTGTAGAAACTTTGATTGCATAAATGTGAAGTAGAGTTATAAGAACTTTACTTATAACTATCTCCTCCTTGATATCTCCTCCAGATGCTTTGATTGCATTGACACATGCTTTGACTCTTTCAACATATTTTTCAATATTTTCATCTTCTCTCATCTTCATCTAATCAAATTTGTCCTCTCAGAATTTCTGCTTTGGCTCTTCTTACATTATCATCTGCTCCATAGATTTCTTTTAGCTTTTCCCACATTTCAAAGGCAAATTTACAGTCTTTGATATCATCAAATTCTTCATAACTCAGAGCAGATGCTAGATCTATCATTATAATGTTGTGGGTCTTCTTTTCAGCAATATCATTGACAGATAGTGTACCAGCTGGTTCTGCATATTTTTTATGAAGGTATTTCAGTCATGTATCTCCAATAGAAGCTAGATGAAGTCTTATCAACCCTTGCCATGTTGAGAAGTTATCCCTGTTGAGTCTTGGAATTTCCCTCTTATAGGACATCCTGATCTTTGGCTTAGATCCCTGAAATCTTATCCTGTAAGCACCAAAAGCTCTGATACCAATTGTTGGAAATATAGATGAAGTAACTGAGAGGGGAGGGGTGAATCAATTATCACAAAAAAAATTTCAAAAATATCTTAGATGTCTATAAAACTTACTTATTGCTGATACTCGATAAATAGTGCAGGAATACTATAACTTGGTAGGTTAACTAGTTACTACTCATCTAGCATTCATTGTTATTAATATGCACACAAAGGTTAAATAAATGAACACAAGAGACACTAGATTTAATGTGAAAACCCAATATGAGAAAAACCACCAAGTAACTAGTCATCAATTTTCACTCTTCTGAAGTGCGCCCTATTAGGAGCCAACCCTATCAAAGGTTACAATACACACTATTAGGTGTGACCTTGTTAGAGGATTTAATCACCCTGTTAGGAGTGGCTTGGTTAGAGGTCTTTAGAACAATTCAACTGAGCTGTCACCTTGTTAGAGGATTTACAAAATGGCTATTAAACCAACTCTGTAAATAGATTCTGGATTTACCATTACAATGATTAGAAAGCAACAATGAAGTGACCTGAATGATATGTAACTTATCTTTTGCTGATTATCGATCTCTATTTCTGCTTTACTGGATCCTTACTGATCGAATACAACTTTGTAGTTCCTCCAGGATATGTAATCCTTCATCAAAATTCACTCAATATTCGCTTATTCCATCCTCATCCATATATTCACACACTTTAATTCACAACTTGAACATCTATATATATATACCTTTTAGATTATCAAGTTGGCTCAAATATAAGTTATAACAACTAAAAAAATCATTACATTAGTCAAATACACTTATTATATGAAGCAATTGAACTTAATATCAAAATAATAAGATCCTTCGCTAGCCGACCTAGCTCGGTAACCACTGCTCCAGAATGATTTTCTAGTGTTAACCAAGTGAATCTTGGTAAACACTGCAAACCTTGCAAAAATCCTTTGGAGACCGAGTGAACTTGGTTAACACTAACCTTCCTTTGCTGACCTTGTTAGCTTAGTAGAAGCTAACTTTCTGCCACATTATCTTTGATCACCGAGTGAGCTTGGTAGACATTGACTTTTCTTTATTAACCTTGGGAGCTTGGTTAACACTAACTTTCTGCTACAAAATCCTTTGATGCCTGAGTGAGCTCGGTAGACATTGAATTTTCTTTGTTAACCTTGGGAGCTCAGTTAACACTAACTTTCTGCTACAAAATTATTTGATGCTCGAGTGAGCTTGGTAAGAATTGACTTTACTGTGTAATATTCAGAAACATTTGGTAGACATTGTAAATTGCTTTGCTGATCATCTAAGCTCGGTAGACTCTGTCTAATGACTGATATGAAATTTGTGTAACATCAAAGATAATACACAATTAACAATTGCATCCAACACCAAGTCATAGTCTGAAGGACTCAAGTCATAGTCAAAGGCTAGTGAGTTGTAGCCAATACAACTCAAGTCTGTATCTGAAGGACCTAAGCCACATATAATGGGACTTGAGCATGATGCAAAAGATAATGGTGAACCAAGTGGAATAAGTTTTAAATCTAAAATACTTGTATTAGCACGATATTTCAAAAGACACCATGTACCTAAGTAGATCATTGGAGACATGTTAGATGGTACAATGCCAAGGAACAAATTGAAAAGTACATGTTTGTTTATTGAATTTGAACCTAGAATAGTTAAAGATGCTTTGGATAGTGAATGTTTGATTGAAGCAATAAATAAAGATATAGAATAGGTAGAAAGGAATAAGACCTAGACTCTTGTTCCTAGACCCAAGGATAAGAATATAATTAGCACAAAATGGTTTTTTAGAAATAAGCTGAGTGAAGATGGAGAAGTTTCAAGAAACAAAGCAAGGTTAGTATGCAAAGGTTATTTTCAAGAGGAAAGTATTGATTATGGTGAAATTTTTTCTCATGTTGTAAGACTATAAGGTGTTATAATCTTAATTTCTTATGTTGCATATAAAGGATTTAAAATATAACAAATGGATTTGAAAGATGCATTCTTGAAGAAGTTTACATAGAACAGCTTGAAGATTTTACAGGTCCTAGAAAAAGGGATATGGTTTGTAAACTACACAAAGCATTGTATGGTCTCAAGAAAGCTCCCAAATCTTGGTATGAAAAATTCATAATTACTTAATGAAGATTGGTTTTCAAAGAAAAAATGATAACAACAACCTAAAAATCAAAGAAGGACTAGACAAGAAGATTGTGTTGGCATAAAACTTTATGGATGATACATTGTTTATTGGAAATGATGATTTGTGTAAATATTTTTTAGATGAAATGAGTAAGGAATTTGAGATGTCCATGTTTGGAGAAATCAAATTCTTTGTTGGCTTGTAGATTCAATAGAAGAAAAATGGTGTCTACATTACTCAATCTAAGTATATCAAAGAGATATTGAACAAGTTTGGAATGGAGGATTCAAGATTAGTTGGAACACCTATGTCTACTAGCCACAAGCTTTTAAAAAATGATGATTCCAAAGAGGTAGATCAGACCACATATAGATCAATGATTAACAAACTATAGTATGTTGTACATACTAAGCTTGATATTGCTCTTGTAGTTGGTATGGTGACAAGATTTTTAGATAATCCTAAAAAAAATCATATGATGGAAATAAAGAGAATCATGAGGTATCTAAAGGGTATTGAAGACTATGGATTATGGTACAAGAAAGAAGGCAATTTAGATTTGAAAGGCTTCATTGATTCAGATTGGGCAGGAAGTGTTGATGATAGGAAGAGCACCAGTGGTGGAGCATTCTTTCCTAGTAAAACACTAGTGTCTTGGACAAGTTAAAAAAAAAAATTTCATTTCTTAGTCTAAAACAAAGGCAGAGTATGTTGCAGCAGTAGTTAATTATTCCAATGTTGTTTGGTTCAAGCAACTCTTGGTAGGTATAAAGGTAGAAATCAAGGATCCAATGGTTATCTTCTATGATAACACAAGTGTAATTAATATATCAAAGAATCATATGATGCATACTGAGACCAAGCACATTGCAATAAAATATCATTTTTTGATAGAATTGGTGCAAGATAAGGAGGTGAGATTGGAATATGTAAATACTAAAAGACAGATTGTAGATATATTCACAGAGCCATTATGTAAGGATGCATTCTTGTATCTAAGAGGTAAGTTAGGGGTTATTCCCCCATCTAAAGCTCACTAAGTGAAGTTTACTAATGCATCAACTAGAGCATGTTGAAGATAAGTCAAGTTGATGTAGTAATGGAAGGGAAGATTGTATATGAATCAGTACATCAGGTACATTAATATTCATTGAATATTTTCTTTGGCATAAGATGTCAAAGAGGGAGATTTTTTGTCATACCACAAGATTTTTGTTTGAAGATGTCAAGGAGGAAGATCTTGGTTTGATATCAAAGAGGGAGAGTTTGCTATCAGAAGAAGATGTTGAAGATAGAGTTTGCTAACAAAGGATGAAAATGAAGTCAAAGGAAGAAACTAAAGTCAGAGGGAATTCACAATGATAGAGGGAGTTCTCATGGATGAGAATTAGAATGAAACTAAGGATATTTCCTTAGTTTATTTTTCTCTGAAATTTTATTGTATTCCAACATGTTGTGTTGTCATCAATGCCAAAGAGGGAGATTGTTGAAAATAATTGACCAATTTTATATTGTCTTTGATGTTACACAAAATGTCATATCTTTACTAGTTAGTGTACACCAAAATCACTCAAGAAATGAAGAAAACTTTCTATGTTTGCAGAGCATTCCAGTGTTTGCCAAGTTTAGAAGACAATACCTACCGAGTTCCCTCAAGCACCAAAGAGAAGTTTGTAGAAGTTGAGTGTTAACTATAGACACCTAAAAATCCTTTAGAAAATAAAGTATTTTTATTTTCTAAAAAAGGCCCTGATGACATCATCATTAATTAATTAATTAATTATTTTATGCCATTAAATCCCTTTATCTTAATTAAAAATATTTAATTAAGGAATCCCTCCCAAAACTGTTTAAATCTTATTTAAACATTATTTCCTTATTTATTAATTATTTAATTAATAAATTGACCAAAAATTTCAAAATTTCAAAATAATTTATTTTTTGCCCAAAACTTGACCAATTTCCTTAAGACCACTAACCTCTTCCAAAATCTTCTAATCCTTCTTTAATTTCGATTAAAGGCTAATCCCATCATTTCCTACCCCTAATCCCAACCCAAAATATTTAATTAAGATTAAATATTAATCCTCATGTTTATTAAAAAATTTTTAATAAATATCTCCTCAACCCGAACCCTTGAAATAAATAAAACTTTATTTATTTTCTAAAAACCTTATTTATCCTCATCTTAAGAAGTTCTAGACTCTTCTAGAAAGTCTTCATCCTCATCCAAAGCCTAGACTCTTCTAGAAGATGTCAATCCTTATCTTTGACCCTAATCCTAATCTCTCCCCTAACCTTGTCACATTTTCTAAACATGGGTTAAGACTTGCTAAGCCAAGCCAAAGTTATCAAATATCTCCTCCTTCACCCACCCTCATTTATTGCCATCCTCTTGCCTATCCCTAAGCTAATCCTAAAATAGCCTAATTCAAGCCTTAATCATTTGCACATTCCTAAGTCAAGCTTAAGACTTTCTTAATCCAACCCAAGTCAAATATCTCAACTCTCTCACAAATATCCCAACCATAAAACTTTATGAAGCCCATAAAGCTATAAATGACTCTTACAAGCTCATTCATTGCTCTTACAAGCCATTATGAGGGTCTTTATGAGCTTTGAGCCTTCTTTGTTGACCCCTCAACCCCTCTTGCTTGACTGAAAAGAAGCACAATCCATGTGCTCTCCTCTCATTCAATCTAAACCTTCCATAAGCTTTCTCCCATCTTTGCATCCTAGCCCTTGATCCCTCAAGTCCTTTGCCTATTTAAGGAATCCTGTCTTAATCCATTTTGACACAATCTAGAAAGTAAAGCCATAATGCCATTTTGAGAAGCCATTTTTACATCAAATCCATTCACCAAAATCTATCAAAAATCCTCCATTGAAGCCCATTTGAAAATTTGAGCATACATACATAATCAAGCCATCTTAGCTATTAGACACACCTCTAAATTAAGTGATCATCTTCATTGAGAGAGCCTATCCATGGCTCATATTCTCATTTGAGGACTTCACTTTGTCTCTCATGAAGTTATGTTAATTAGTATGCAAATACTTTTTGATTGTTTTAATTTAGTGTTTCTAACATACTAAAGTAGCATATACATTAACTGAGATCACTTAGTTGACAAAGGAAAGTTGGATGAAACCAATATTATTTGAGCTCACTTAGTTACCAAAGGAAGCTTGCAAAGATGCAATGTGAACCGAGTTCACTTGATTAACACAGAAAAATCATTCTAGTGTTAGTGTCTACCTAGCATAGTTGGTTAATAAAGGATTTTCTTGTTTTGGCATATTGAGTTTATTAGATTTGTTTGTTGGTTCTAGCTAAATGAGGAGATGAATATTAATTATTCTAAGTTATATTCAAGCCAACTTAAAAATATATGTGATATAAGTGTAAGGTCAAGTTGAGGATTAAATGTGTGGAAGATAAGAATATGCTTAGAGGAAGCGAATTGGAAGGATAAGAAAAATATCTTTGCTGGGTGGAAAAGATTAATCTGATTAGGAAATATCAAGTATTCGAGCCAGAATTGAGATTTAAAATTAGCAATATAGTTGCATTAGCAATCAGGTGATATCATTGTTACTCTCTAACCATTTTAGTAGTGTATCAAATTTCTTAATAGAGTTGACTTAGCTATTTTCTAAATCTTCTAACAAGGCGGCATTTCTATATTGATGTGTCTAAAGAGCTCTAACAAGGCCACTCCTAACAAGGTGATTAAATCATCTAATAGGGTGACACCTAACAATGTGTTTTGTAACCTTTAACAGGATTGGCTCCTAATAGGGCTCACTTTAGAAGAGTGAAAAATAGTAACTAGTTACAATTGATGATTTTTACCAAATTGGGTTTCCACGTTAAATCCTAGTGTCACTTGTGTTCATGTTATTTCTTTTATGTTTATGAAACCAAGTTAATTAAGGTTAATCATAGTTAATATCTTAAGATCTTCATATTGAATATTTTATGAGTAACACTTTATATTATAGTGCTTGTCGAGTTACAACATATTGTTAGTGTTAATTGAGTGCTTGTGTGTTAACCAAGTAACAAAAGTTTCATAAGATTTTATGTTTTGTATTGACAGCTAAGGGATATAGGATTTATTTTAGTGGTAACTAATTCACCCCTCCCCTCTTAGTTACTTCTCTTATATTTCCAAAAATTTCTTACTTTAATTATATATGGTGTTGCATTATTATATAATATTTCTCTTTGGATATGGCATGTTTGCATTTATGATTCATCTTTATATATTATAATGATTTTTTATATAATTCTATCATAAACTTTATTTCTTGTCTTATGCTTGGGAGGCAAGGTTTTTTGTACATTATTTTATCTCTCTTTATCTAAGGACCAAATTTTCTTATTATAGTGATATTTTTTTTATTACGTGACATTGTTTCCTTATATGAAATGGTGTCTTGATCACGACACCCTCTTATACAAGAGATGCATGTCCTTAATCATCACCTCTTCTTTATTTGCAAAAACTATGTTTAGTATAGACATTTACCTTACTATGTTCTCTAAAGCTTGTCATCCTTCTTCCAAGAATTCTATTCCAAATGTATAGAAGGGACTAAATAGGTGCATCCTTATTCTAGCTTGTACCTTTATTCATGACACTGCTCTTAAAAGTAGATGTATTGTACACAAGATCTCTTCCTTTCAATGGTCTCTTCTCATTTGTGACACATCCTTTTATAATTTACCTATTTCCTTAGCTTATAAGAGCTCATGTTGTTTTCTAGGTTCATGGCATACATTATAGCAAAAGGATATCTCCTTATTGATAGAAGTAGTTATCCTTGATTATCTTCCTTATGATGTCTATTACTACATAGTCGTCCTATGGAGGGGGCATATATATGCCCTCTTTGTACATAGTTTCCATGAAGCACAAACATAGATTATGAGTATGGTTTGGAGTACTTTAGGGTCACCCTTAAATCTATGCATTGTGGCTTCATGTATCTTTTGAACACACAAAAACATATGCTAAATCTCATACATATGGGTAAGACATGTACATTCACTAAATCCTCTATGGGTACTAGTGACACTTCTCCATCATAAAGAAAATACATCTATTTACTTTTTGTTTTTTTCTAAATCCCTCCTAGGGTAATGCACACACATTTAATCTCCATTGTGATACAAGGAAATTTACCTATAGGTGGACACATACACACATACACATTGCATGCATAAGTTGTGGACAGGTGCATAGGATTGGCCACTAGGCACACAAACTCTCTAGACCATTTGATCTTTTTTTTTGTTTTTGTTTTTGGGATTTTCTATCAAGTATAAAAACCTACTAGACCATTTAAGCCTTCCTCATTATGAGTCAGGATAAGGGACACACTTTACTTGGCTTGATCATTTGTGTGTGTGTGTGTGTGTGTGTGTGCACGCGCGCTTTCATGTGAGTCAAACAAAATCAAGAGGGACACAATCCTTTGTGGTGATCTTTCCTTTCCTATATGGTCTCTTATGTTTTTTAATAGCCTTCCAAATATGATATTTGTGAATGAGATGCTTTCTTAGCTAAGATCACTTTCACTAGTTGATTTGGGCTTTGCTAGTAACCCATTTTGTGTCTTTGTTTGAATTTGTTTTCCTTTTGTTCCTTTGAGTTTCATTTTCTTTATTTTTCATTCTCTTGTGCATGGGAATGGAGTTAAGATCTTAGTTTTGGGGGCTTATGTCCTTAAGCTTGGTGATGGTTTACCTTGATGTGACATTATCTCTCTTCTCTTCCTTCCTTTACCAAGAGTATGACTTGCATCATACTCCCACTAAATTATAGGCTACATGTACTATCTTAAAATGGACACACTTCATTTTGAGAGCTTTTAGCCCTCCTTAGGATGGTTTTAGTCTCATTTTCTCCTCTCCTCTTCCATTTCATGCTTCTTCATCATCTCTTTCTTTCTGACATGGTCTTCCAAGTGTTGTTTTGATATCCTTTTAACCATATATCCTATTATGTCATCTATTTGTCAATTTTACCTACACCACCTTTTATCACTTTCTGTGGCACCCAAGACTAGACCTTCAAGAATAGACCTTCAAGACTAAGTCAACTCAGGTTGACCTAGTTTAGACTAGGTCAACCTAGTCCTCCTAGGTTGACATATTCCTCCTGGTTTAATTAGTTTTTGTAGTTATCCAGTCAACCTATATTGTTTTCTTGCCAAAAAAAAATATATAAGGAGATTTTGAGGTTTCATTTTCACATCTCATCTCATCATCTTACATTCTCAAGACATCTACACACAAGCAAGAAATCAAGACATTCTTCAAGAAAGCATCTTTAAGCATTCGAGTCCAAGCATCTCTGGTGCAAGAGCACCTAGCCATCATATAATTAAATGATATCATAATGGGAATTTTAATGATTTATGTTCATTCTTATATGTTTCAATGTAATTCCATGTAATGGAATCCAATTGAAAAGAAAAGTTGTTACAAAACTGCCATGTTGTCTACATTGTCATAGTTAAGGTCCCATTTGGTTTAATATGTCAAAAATTGTAAAATAACTATTGAAAGGGTAATAACCATATAAAATGTTATTAAATAATAATTTGGATATGTCTTGAATTTTTATGCAAAGTCATGGCATCACATTTGTCAAAAGTCTCAAAAGTTGTCAAGAAGATGAAGAGATGCAAAGAAATGCAACAATCTAAAATTGCATTAAAGTTGTAAAAGGAAGTCCAAAGATCATGGGTGGAATTTATAAGGTTTAAGATGAAAAATAAACTATAAAATTAATTTTAAGGTAAAATCAAACAAGAAAGAGAAGAAAATTTAATAGCTAATATCTTTTAGAGCACTTTATAATTGTTATTTTGATTGGATTTTCTATTTCCTTTGTTTTCTCCATGATTTTTACATCCATGTACAACTTGTAAAAAAGGTATTATTAATATGGAAGGGTATTAAAATGAATACTCCTTCCATTTATTTTTGTTTGAGCATATTTCATGGAGATTTGAGAAAGTTATGAGCATTCTATGGATGATAGGTTTTTTCAGATTCTCAGATTATAGTCATATTGAAGCAATGTGTATGACTATTTAATTGTTGTTTCAAGGGATGAACCTTATATTTATAGAAATAGGTATGAATTATATTTCTAATTTAATTTAATTTTTTATTTTTTTGTTAAATTTTGTAAACGTTATGACAATTTTAGTGAAAATGGGTTTTTGACCCTCTTTATTGGAGTCACAAAAAAAAGGGTTTCAGTGTACATACCATAACTTTTGATTCTACAGTTGGATTTTTTTGAGTTTTGGATGTGGTGTTGGGTACCAAATTTATCTTAAATTAGATAGTTTTATTGAATAAATAAGACAAGGTTAAAAAGTTATGAATCTATGTGTGTGAGTCTATCTAGAATGGAATAAAAGAGCACTATGTTTTCAAGATTGATTTGTTATTTGATAATGGAGATTTTATGGATGATTGTATTGGGAAACATGCATTAAATCCTCTATAATTTTGAATAAATTGTGTTGATCATTAAACTCCATGGTTTATTTTGGGTTCATGGATGGATTTACATTATTCTCTACATCATTATTGGTATTAGAGGTTAGCAATAGATCTGGGTCAAGCAATGATTATTTGATTTTGTTAGTGAAGTTTTTGGTTTTAGGTGCATGTTAACTTTTTGAAAAAGGGTGGACATGGATGTCTACCAAGAGGTCCATAGGAGATGGTCCAAGGGCTTGAGAATGAGGTCCATTTGGTTGCTAAAAGACCTAGTGAGAGTGATGGAGCCAAAACCAAGGACCAAAATGAACACATAGGAAAAGGGAAATATTTTTATCAGTGAAAATTTGGTACTGCATTTAGTAAAAAGAAAACAGACCCAAAGACATGCCCTATGGGCTTACAATAGTATGATTCTAGAGAAAAACCCTCCTCACAGTACCTTCTCTCAAACTCCATTGAGAATTGCCTCGACAGTGCCAAAAATGTTCTTAAATAGACCCCAAATGGTTTAGGGTTAGGAATATATTCTAGAATATGCTAGTTTAAATCTACCACAAAAATAGAAGGTTCAATATGTCATGTTAGAAGTCGGTGTAAAATTACAAGAATCCAGAAATGATAGCCCAACTTTCTGGAGGCATAACTTTTGAATTGGGACTCTGATTGATGAACTGTTTACATTTCTAGAAAGCTCTTGAAGTGTTCTATAGTCTTGTGGATGAGATTTTCTTGTCCCCCATTTTTTGGTCCTATATGAGGCCATTTAGTATCTCAAATTTGACTTTGAAGTGCTCTTAGGAGGTCTCTAGGAAATTTAGAACTGTAATAACTTTCTAACCATAAAGCCTTTTGACATGATTCTTTTTCCAGAGTGCTTTAAATTAAAAGTATAATCATCTCTCCAACTTACACCCTCTAACTTATCATAATTTTGGCTCAATTACAAAATAACCTATTTTCTACTTTGACACGTATCCCAAGGTGCTCAAAAACTCTAACTTAGAAAACTAATAGTGGAATTGTCAGAGTTAGAACTTTTATTTGATCCAAATGGGTATCTAGAAATGAAAACACATTAAACATAAACTATCTCTAAGCATATTTTTGGGTGATACAGGATTGCCCGTACACCACTGGATGCTCCTGCATCAGACACCTAGGGTAAATTGAAAAGTGACCCCTCCACTTTATAACTAGTAGAGGAAAACTCAAATGGGAAACCTCTGCTATTGATATCCAAGTTAAGTCTTCTATTGGTCATCCTTTCCACTTCACCAAGTACTCTTCATACCACCTATTTCTTGTACTCCTACCCATATGACTATCCAAAATTTCTTGTATCTCCTCCTTCTTAGAAATAGGAATTGGACATGGTGCTAGCATCAACCCCTCTTTTGCACCATCATCATGATATTTTGTTAAGTATGCAATGTTGAAGATAGGAGAAATGTGAATTCCATCTAGAAACTACACCTCATATGCATTTCCCAAGTCATATTTCTTCAAAATTTTGCAGGAGCCAAATTTCTTCATCTTCAGCTTGTTGTAAGTACTCACTAGAAACTGTTCCTTTTGGAAGTGTACCACAACTAGATCCCCTACTTGGAACTCCTTATTTATCCTCCTTTGTTCTACCCTAGCTTTATATTATTGATTCATCTTGGCAATGTGTGCATGGACCTCCTCATGTAGGCTCTTGACATGTTCAACAAATTCTTCTTCCTCGACACTTGCGCTCTCCCCTTGCTCCATCTTTCTTAATTTTGGTATAGTCCTTAGGCTACTTCCATAGACAATTTGGAATGGTGATCTACCAGTACTCCTATTTACAAAATTATTGTAAGAAAATTCTACTTGTGGTAGAATCAAATCCATCCCTTGGGCTTATCTTCCACTAAACACCTTGACAAATTGCCCAAACTTCTATTTACCACTTCTGTCTATCTATCAGTTTGTGGATGATGTGTAGAACTAAACTTCAATTCCATCCTCAACTTCTTCCAAAAAGTCCTCTAGAAATACCCCACAAATTTAGTATCTCAGTTGGAAACAATACTCTTTGGGAGACCATGTAGTCTCACCAGCTCTCTAAAAAACAAATCTGCAATATGTACAACATCATGAGTCTTGTGGCATGGAATGAAATGTGCCATCTTGGAGAACCTATCAACCACCAAAAATACTGAGTCATTACCCCTTTGTGTTCTCAACAATCCAAGAACAAAATCCATACTTATGTCCTCCCATGGCTTCGATGGAACATGCAATGGCTAATAGAGTCCAATATTGTGACTAAATCCTTTGTTGGCTTGACATACTTGACAACTCTGCACAAAATTCTTCACATCTTGTGGCATTTGAGGGAAAAAATAATATTCTCTAAGAATGACAATGGTCTTATCTTGACCAAAGTGTCCTGCCATCCCCCCTCCTTGATCAAGTTTTCCCTCATAGAACTCCTTGGAATGCAAAATTGATTGCCCTTGAACAACATACCATCCCAAATCAAATAATCTATCCACCTAATTTTTTCTATAGTAATAGGTTTTTTACAAGCCTTCCATGCTTCAACAAAATTAGTATCCTCAGGGTACCAAATCTTGAGTTCATCAAACACAACCACTTGAACTTGCATTATTACCAGCAACAACTGTCTCCTACTCAATGCATCTACAACCCTACTAGACCTTCCACTTCTATGTTTCAACACAAATGTATATCTTTGCATGAACTCTACCCACTTCAAATGTCTCTGGTTCAATTTACCTTGGCTATTTAGGTATTGCAATGCTTGGTGGTTAGTATAGAAGACAAATTCTTTTGGAAATAAATAATGCCTCCATTTCTTTAAGGCCTAAATGATTACATAGAACTCCTAATCATAAACATAATACGTCTTCTTTGCATCATTCAATTTTTCACTAAAATATGTAATAGGCTTACCTTCTTGGCTTAGTACAGCCCAAATAGCACTGCCTCTAGCATCGCAATCTACCTAGAACACTTTAGTAGAAATTTGGAAGTGCCAACATAGGTTGTTCTATCACCTTCTTCTTCAACAATTGAAGACTTCTTGTAGCTGTTGTAGTCCACTTGAACTCTTTTCTATCCCCCCTTATTGTTTCAGTCAGGGGTGCACATATGCCACTAAAATTCTTAATGAACTTCATGTAAAAACTAACTAGACCATGAAGTAATCTCACCTCACTAGTAGGCCTTGGAGTAGGCCATTCTAAGATGGCTTTTACCTTCTTTGGATCCATTTTGAGACCTTCAGATGATACAACAAACCCCAAGTAGACTAACTCTTTTTTAACAAAGCTACACTTCTTCAGATTAATCAAAAATTTCTCTTCCCTCAACCTTTCAAGGAAACTACGAATGTGCAATAAATGTTCATCCAAAGTCTTGCTGAAAATTAAAATATCGTCCAAATAGAAAATAACAAATTTTCCCAAGAATTTCTTTAGTACCTAATTCATAAGCCACATGAAGGTGCTTGGCACATTAGTTAGTCCAAAGGGCATGAATAACCACTCGTATATACCCTCCTTGGTCTTGAATGTAGTCTTCCACTCATCTCAATCTCGTATCTGTATCTGGTGATAGTCACTCTTGAGATCTATCTTTGTGAAGTACTGAGCTCCACTTAAGCATTCCATAAGATCATCCATTCTTGGCAAAGGGAATCGATACTTGATGGTTATTCTATTTATAGCTCGAGAGTCTTTGCACATTGTCCACTCTCCATCCTTCTTTGGTGCTAGTGCTGTAGGTACTATACTTGGACTCAGGCTCTCTCGAATCAAACCCTTCTTTAATAGCTCCTAAAATTGTCTATTTAGATCCTCAATTTCAGTAGGAGTCATCCTATGATTAGCCTTGTTAGGAAAACTAGCTCTAGGGATTAAATCTATCTGATGACTAATTTTCCTTATTGGTGGCAACCCTTTGGGAACATTATTAGAGATGACATCTCCATACTTACTTAATAGGCCTAAAAATTTAGGTGAAATTTCACTACTACCTTCCTTATCTTTTCTAGGAATCAAAGCATAACACATACGTTGATGTTTCATACCATCCAAAAATTTTCTTCCATCAACAAGACATATCCTAGCACTACTACATACCTTTTCACTTTTCATTATCATGGGCTTTAGTTTGTGGTGCACTCCATCCTTTTTTAGAGAGTATGTATTTACATGACCATCACGTATAGCATGCTTATCAAACTTCCACGGTCTTCCAAACAATAAATGATAGACATCCATTGGAATAATGTCACAGAGAACTTCATCATGATAACTCCCAATCTTGAACTTCACCAAACATTGTTCACTGACCAAGACCTTATGATCATCCTTCACCCAAGCAATTCGATAGGGTTGGGGGTGTTTCTCCCTCTTGAGCTTTAGCTTAGAAACCATCTCCTTTGACACCAAGTTTTTAGTGTTGGCACCATCAACAATCAAATTACTAAATTTATCCTCACACTTGCACCTGGTACATAACAAAATCCTCCTTTGTCCAGGTTTAATCTCACTGCTTAGTAAGACCCTTTCATTTACTAGAAGCTCTCCTCTTTTTTAATCCTCTGAATGTGATGACTGTGCATCCTTATCCACATGAGCAACCCTTGCTTGACCATCAGCTCTCCTATCTATCCTTCCTTGTTGTTGAGGGCATTGAAAGGAAAAATAACCTTCTTAATTGTAATGAAAATAGGTACCACAAAAGCCTCCTCTTCTTGATCCTTGTCCATGTCCTCTACCTCTTCCTCTCTGATTTCCAAAGTTTTGATCATAAGAGTAGTTGAAACCCTCATTCCTCTAGTTCCTGCTAGTACCCACATATTCATTTTTCTTTTGGGTCTTATTTTGGCCTCCAAATGACCTACGGCCACCCGTTTCTCCTTGACCATTCCCTCTTTGGATTTCTTTAAACTTATTTAGCTTCTCTTCAACTTGCAGGGCAAACTGGTATGCCTCTTCAATGCTAGTCATTCTAATCAGACTTAACTCCTCCTGAATGCTAGGTCATAACCCACTGAGGTAATAGGAAACCTTCTCCTTATTTACTTCTACATGCCCTACCCTAATAAGAAGTTGATAAAATTCTTCTATATATTCCTGGATAGATTTTCCTGCTTGCTTTAATCCTTTCATTTTCTTTAACAAATCAAGCTCGTAATCAATACGAATGAATCACTTCTTTAGTTTGTCCACCATGCAATCCCATCTTGTGATTTTCTCCTTTCTTCTTCTATTTCTTTCTAGTTGAATCTCTTGTGACTAGATTTTGGCATGGCCTTTAATTTCGGCCTTCACAAACTTAATCCTATCTGGGTCCTTGATATCCTCATACTAAAAATACTCCTCTAGTTTATTGATCCAGTCGATCAACTCATCTAGGTTTAGATTTCTCGAAAACATACCCACATCAATTTTAGATCTTTTTTCAAGCTTAGAAATGTCCCTAAAAAGCCTCTCCTCTACCTAATTTAGGACTTCCTTGTCGCCTTCCCCTTCCTATCCAATATTTTCTTCTTCTTCATTTTCTTTCTCACTTTCGTCACATGTGGCCACATTCATTCCTCTACGGATCTCCTCCTAAAATGCTTGAACTTGTCTTTGGAGGGCTCTAACCATAGAAGTAACAACTCTGGTCCTTCCATTACATTACCATTGTAGAGGCATCTTCTTGTCTTAAACCCACAACCATACAATTCTATTGCAAACTGCCTCACAGTTGGCACTTTGTCTACACACTCAGGAAAACTTGCTTTGATACCACTTGATGGAGACACAACCCAAGACTAGAATGAACACATAGGAAAAGAGAAATATTATTATTAGTGAAAATTTGGTACAAAATTTAGTACAAAAAAATAGACCCAAAGACATGCCCTATGGGCTTACAATAGTATGATTCCGGAGAAAAACCCTCCTCACAGTACCTTCTCTCGAACTCCACTGAGAATGCCTTTATATTGCCAAAAATGTTCTTAAATAGACCCCAAATGGTTTAGGGTTAGGAATACATTCTAGAATATGCTAGTTGGCATCCACCACCAAAATAGAAGGTTCCAAAAGTCACGTTAGAAGTCATTGTAAAATTAGAAGAATCCAAAAATGGTAGCCCTACTTCTGGGAGGCATAACTTTTGAATTGGGACTCAGATTGACGAATTTTTTACATTTATGGAAAGCTCTCAAAGTTCTCTATAGCCATATCTATAGGCTTTGCTTGTCCCCCATTTTTTAGGCCTGTATGAGGCCGTTTAGTACCTCAAATCTGACTTTGAAGTGCTCTTAGGAGGTCTCCAAAAAAATTAAAACTACAATAACTTTCTAACCATAAAGCCTTTTGACCTGATTCTTTTTCTAGAGCACTTTAAATTATAAGTAAAATCATCCGTCCAACTTAAATTCTCTAACTCATCATAATTTTGGCTCAATTACAAAATAACCCATTTTCTACTTTGAAATGTATCCCAAGGTGCTCAAAAACTCTAACCCAGAAAACTAATAATGGAACTATGAGAGTTGAAACCTTTATTTGACCCAAATGGGTATCCATAAATGAAAACGCATTAAATAGAAACGATCTCTAAGCATATTTTTGGGTGATACAGGATTGCCCTTACACTACTAGATGCTCTTGCATCAGAGAGAGGCAAGAGAGGACTCCTAGGTGAGGTAGTGAACTTTTAGTAATTATAGCACCTTGGGGGCCACCAATTAAAGTCCATTTATGAGAATCATAGTTCTTGGATAGAAAGAGAACCAAAGGCTTCAAAGGTAGATGGAGGAAAATATGCAATATTTCTTTTGCAGGTTATCACCACCACATTTCCTTAGTACATGGAAAATTTTCAAACTTAGGAGTATGGTGTAGGAGAAGCTAGAAAATATATAACTACAAGAGATCATAATGAATATTTTAATGATTTATGTTCATACTTATACATTTCAATGTCATTCCATGTAATGGAATCCATTTGGAAATAAAAATTGTAATAAAAATATAATGTTGCTCACATTGTCATAGTTAAGGTCCCAGGTCGTTTAATACATCAAAATTTGTGAAATAAATCTTGAAAGGTTATAACCATGTAAAATGTTATTAGATGGTCATTTTTATATGTCTCGAATGTTTATGAAAATTCATGGCATCACATTTGTCAAAAGTCTCAAAAGTTGTCTAGAAGATGAAGAGTTGCAAAAAATGCAACAATGTAAAATTGCATTAAACTTGTAAAATGAAGTCTGAAGATCATAGGTGATATTTTTAAGATATAAACTGATCAAGACACTATAAAATTAATTTTAAGATCTAACAAAACAAGGAAGGGAAGAAAATTTAATAGCAAAGATCTTTTGGAGCACTTTGTAATTGTTATTTTGATTGGGTTTTCTATTTCCTTCATTATTTCCAAGATTTGTACATCCATGTAAAATATGGAAACAATATATTATTAATATTTAAGAGTATTAAAATGAATAATCCTTCCATTTCTTTTAGTTTTAGTTTATTTCATGCATATTTGAAAAATTTATGAGCATTCTATGGATGACAAATTTCTTTCTGATTTTTAGATTACAGTCATATTGAAGATATATGTACAATTATTTAATGGTTATTTTAAGGGATGAAAATTATATTTATGGAAATAGGTATGAATTATATTTTTAATTCAATTTATTTGGTATGCTTTTTAAAATTTTTTTAGAGGTTATTATAGTTTTAGTGAAAACTAGTTTTTAACACTCTTCAATGGAGTCACAGAAAAATGGGTCTCAGTGTAGATATCATAAATTTTGATTCTATAGTTAGATGCTTCTGATTCTTGGATATGTTTTTGGGTACCAAATTTCAAACAATGATATGGTTGGATTGAATAAATAAGATCAGGTTAAAAAGTTATTAATCTCTATATGCAGGTCTATCTAGAATGGACAAATTGAAGACTAGGTTTTCAAGATTGATATGTTAGTTGATAATAATTATTTGATTGATGTTTGTAATGGGATACATGTATAAATTCCTCTATCATGTTGAAAAAATTGTGTTGATCATTGAACTCTATGGTTTATTTGGGGTTCTTCAATGAATTTACATTATTCTCTACATCAATCTCCTTCTTGCATCAAGCTTCTTCCTTCAAGGTGGTCGTGGAGTTTACCTCTAACAAAAAGATCCACCATCCCAATACATTAAATTTCTTCTACTTTTTATTCATGGCATGTCATATACATTTCCATATATGAGGTTTTGGATTCTTTGACATTTTTATGGTTTCTAAGTCAAGGTTATTACACTTACGTACTTGATTACATATCAAAGTCAATTGCATCTTTAGAGGTAATTGTATCTTTCACTTGATATTAATCAAAATCTATTACATAAAATAATTTCCCTTATTATTTATATTTCAATTATGGTTAATTCATTAACCTAGGGCTTCACCAAGGCAAACCCTTATCTAACCCTACCACAAAACCATTCTTTTTTGTGTTGATTTAAAGGTTGGGAGTGAAAAGGATTACAGATTTGGAACCTACTTTTAGGAAGCTTTACAGAGTTTTTAGTTTCATGTTGTTGGACTATGTCAACCTAGTTTTATGAACATCTTCCAAAGTTGACCTAGTCCTCCAGTCTCCATTTTTGGGGATATTTTTGGGTTTTGTTCCTTTCATCATTTTATTCCAAGATTTCTAGACAAATATTGAGAAATAGTTTAGATTTACGAGTTTCAGAGCTAAAATACATCTTCCTCTATGCATTTCAAGGTGATTATTTCATGTTTTATTTCCTTTCATATCTTTACCCTAGATATATATCTTAATTGGGCTAATTTTCTTCACATAGCATATAGATTTACATTATTTAAGAAATTAGTTCAATTTCACATTCACACTATCCTAACAAGGGCTAAAGAGAACATTTCCTTGTATTGCATTCCCCTTTATAATTCAAATTTAGTATTAGAACCCTTCTTCCTTTGGGTTCTAGTTAGTCTAATTTGGGTTAGAAGTGGATTTATACTTGGAAACTCCTTTCTTTCCCTTTCATATACATATTTGAATGACTTAGTGCCCCATAAAGTGGAGGCCTACATCCTATTGAAGTGCTTCTATTTTTCCACTAGACATATTTAGTATATTCTGGTAAGTCTCATTAATATACATGCATCTTGAATCATTTGTAGATGGTTATCATCTAAACAAAGATATAAAGATGATATAAAATATTGAAAGAGAAAAAATCCTCATCTAACATGTGAAATGTAAAAGCGTCTATCTTTGAATTTTTTTAATGCATAAGAAAACTACCTCATACAGCAAGTTAAGGAGATTTAATTGTGTGGATGGTTGAGAGGCACTTGAAATTTTTGAAGGCTTTGGTTTGACAAAGAGCACAACCTGGGGGTTATATAATAAAGGGATATATGGTATACTAGACTTTGATGTAATATAATGAATACCTTCCTAAGTTCAAGAAAAAGATTCATGTAGATTGCATCCCAACTCCATTTAAAAATTAGAAGGGGAGTACCTAATGGGTAAAGGTAGAATGAGAAAAATGAGAGGTAAATAATTTTAATCTTGTTTATGTATATGCATTTTTATAGTTAATTTCTTCTTAATATTCAATATACATCAATTGTTATTTTTTTTTGTGTGTAGTTGTTTGAGAGTGAGATGCAACATTTGTGTGCTACAAATAATCTTGATTAGATGACAGTATTGATTCAACAATGTCAACATGAGTCACATTAACATGGGAATATATGGTTTCATTAGTTAAAGAAGCTCACTGTAATGGAGATTCCAATGTTGCACCAAGGGATATTGATTTTGCATATGATTTAAGAGATAAATAAGTACGGATAAATCTATTGATCAACCTTAATATTAATATTTTTTAAAATTTTAATAATAATGTACACACATATGCTATTTTTCACTTACATACATTAGACATATCCCAGGTGAAACACCACAAGGCTACGTGGTGCAATGGTCATAAATTTTGCATCAAAAAGTTGGATGACATGAAGAAAACTTGTGAATCTAGAATAATTGTAGTATTTTAGGTGACTAATGTTTCTTCTATAAGAAATATACATCCCCAAGTCTCAAAAAATCTATATTATGGGATTTTAGATGATATACTTGAGTGTGAATTTAGGTTCTTTTTATCATCCAATAGTACATGTTGCGATTGAATAAAAATGATCTTGATAGTATTGCTATTGAACATGATAATGGATTTAAAATGGTTAGTAAAAAGTCATTTGAGTGAGTTGAAAATGAGCCCTATGTTCTTCCAAGCTAGTGTGAGTAGGTATTTTGCTAAGAGGTTCCACATAAATGAGGTTGGTCATTTGTTGTTAGACATGAACCAAGAGGATGACTAATAAAGAATAATGTGATTGAAGAATAAGCTACTAAAGAAGCATAAGATGATGGTCATTTTTTGTTAGACAAGAACTTCAAAGTGTATTAGATAGATATAAAGTCTGCATTGTTGTAATGAAGTTCTAGAAGATGAAGTGTATATTGAGTAACCTAAGGGGTTTGAGAATGAACAAGGAAAAAATTCAAGTGAGTAGAATAAGAAAATCCCTATATGTGTTGAAATAGAGAGACTTCACTCATACTTGATAACTATTGGGTTCATAAGAACAAGTGACGAATACAATCTATACATGACGTAGGATATAGAATCAAGTTTAGAAATTGCAAAAATCACTGTGGATGATATCATCTTTGGAGGAGATGATAAGCTAAGTAATGAGTTTACTAAATCCATGAAGAGAGAATTTGAAATGTCCAAGATTAGAGAAATCAAGTTCTTCATTGGACTTCAATATCCCAAGTGAAAGGAGGAGTCTTCATAGGGTAAGAAAACTATGTGAAGGAAATACTAAAGACATTCGGTATTTGGTAGAAAAATTGGTGGTTACTCCAATGGTCACTGGTTGTAAGCTATCAAAGGAGGATGAAAGCCTTGAAGTAAATAAAAAATTTTACTCATCCTTGATTAGTAAATTATACTATGTTATGCATAACAAACAAAACATAGCCCAAGTGGTTGGAATAGTAGCTAGATTTTCTACCCACTTAGAAGAATCACACATGGTAGCTATAAAGATGACCTTTAGATAGCTAAAGGGTACCAAAGAGTATGACATATGGTATTATCACAAGGAAAAAGTTAAGTTGTGTATATACTAATGCTTACTAGGAAGGGAATATAGATGACATAAAGAAAACAACTAGTGGTGCATTCTTTCTTGAGGGAAGACTGGTTACTTGGGCCTAAAAGAAGCATAACTACATATCACAATCAATAGCTAAATTAGAATATGTTGCTATAGCAATAGATTGTACTCAAGTTATTTGAATCAAATAATTCCTTAAAAAAATTCAATAGAAAATGAAGGAAGTGATAGTTATCAAATGTGATAACATTTGTGCAATCAACATATCCACAAATCTAGTTATGCACTAAAAATAAAGCACATATCCATAAAGTACCATTTTCTAAAAGAGTAAGTGCAAGAAAAAGAGGTCAGGTTGGAATATGTACTAACTAAGGAGAAACTGGTTGATAGCTTCACAAAGCCTCTTCAAAAGGATACTCTTGAGTATCTAAGAGAAAGGTTACAGGTATTACCCCTATCCAGCCTAAACTAAGATTAGACATAGAGACATCAATGCATAACCAAGAAATGGAGAAGCATAATGATGGATTGATAAGAGAAAGGGACTACAAAATAAGAGTGAGAATTCAAGAAAAAAGAAGAGTGAAGATGGTTTCCTTTGGTGTTGTTGTCAAAGGGGGAGAAGTTAGGAGGAGTAGAAGAAGAGAAACAAAGGGGGAACACAAAAAAATAAGGAGGTGACCAAGAGAAAGGGAAAGAAGACACCATAAAGAAATTGTGAAGATCCAAAGAATAGTTAAATCATGTGGATGCACCATATTAGGCAAATGTTGATAAAATATCCAAGAGTTTCCTCAATGCCACAGGGGGAGATTTGTGTCATAACTATCTTTAACCCTGAAGACTAACCAATAGATTTAGTTATCAAAGGTGTTGTCACTGATGTCAAGACATAGGATGGGACTAAAACTAGTACGAAGTAATAACCAACAAGGCACATTGATGTGTGATTCTAGTTCATAAGGGTGATGAAATAAGAGAAGAAATGTGAGCCCAAAAAAGGCGATCCATTTAAATGAAGAATACTAATTGAAGTTTGTATGAGAAGAAGGATGCCAAGAAAAAGGGAAAGAAAATCAATCAGTGGCCATACAAGATGGTTTGGCCAAGTTAGAAAGAAAAACATGAAGCAAGATACCCATGACTGCCATGTCATGAAGAGGGTAGGAGGGAACTTATCATTGCACTTAATGGTAATAGGAAATTATCAAGTAAAAATCAACAGAATTAAAATCTAAATTCTTTCCAATGAAAGCACATCATCAAGGACACATGACACCTATGACTCTTGTATGAACATTTTATATTTGACAAGAGTGTCACATTGCTACAATATGAAGTTGAGCTAGTAGTAGGGGTGAGAATTTGAATTTTGAATTCACAGATAAGAGCTTTTGAGTGAATAAATAGGAAAATATAAAAGGACAAAAAGTTAGAAGAAAAGGGTTAGATTGTTCAGTGATTATCTAGAGAGATAGAAGATGAACTAAGTGTGATATTGAGGTGTAAAGGAAAGAGATAGAAGTCACCACCGAAGAGATAATGTGCTAAGAAGAAGCTAACAAGCCCAAATAACATAAGAGTGATTGTGTACAAGAGAAAGGAGAGCCAAGAACACACATAATTAGAATCTAAAGTTGTAGATCCAAGAGAAGGTAGAATATAGTTCCAAATGGGTCAAGAGAGCTGAAGAAGGATCTATTTCAAGATAAGTGTAGTAGCTACTTTATTAGAACATTCCCTATTGTTTACTAATCTTTAAAATAGTAAATCATAATCAGGGTGGCCCCTAATAGGTTTTTTGTACTAAATCCCCTAATAGGGTAACACATTAACTTGTGCTCATAAGTATTTTAACTAGGCTTATCCTAATAGGGTAAGACTGTATCAAAGATAAGCTCTTGACTAAGCACACATCAAGAGAGTACAAGATTTGTGAGAATCAACTTAAACACTATATTTTTTTTACCCTAGCTAGGTGTCCATGATATAAGTATTGTGTTATGTATTTCTATTATCATGTTCTTTAGTTTTTCCTCAATCCTAACTAGTTAATTTATAGCTAGCACAAACCCATAGACAAGTATGGAGTGTGGTAAAGAGTGAAAAGTTGAAAATTGTGAGTATATTGATTTAGTCCTCCCTCTCAATATACTAACCTATAATAGTATCAACACTCCCTCTATACATTAACCCTACCTTGGGCCTCACAACCATACACATTTGTCTCAGACTTGTCATTGAATCATCCATTTCTAAAGTTTCTCACAAGTGTAAGAGAAAACTTGTCCCTTACAACTCTTACACCTTGGCATTGACTCATTACTATAAAAGGTTACTCACACATGTGAGTGAATTGTAACCTTTGAATAGTCAAAACCTATGTCCACTTAGCCTCCACATGGTATCCACACCATTTATTCTTTATAGTTCAATACCTTCATCCAAATTTGAATCTAAACTATCCATTACTCTCAAAGTCATATCAATTGTGAGCCCTCTTCCTCATTCAACAAGAGTATTTCATCCATTGTTATGCTATAGGATTATGAGGATGTTGAATTAAAAATATTTTAACTAATTCAAAATATTTAAAAGTACTCAAATTATGTCATATCAACTAAATTGACCCAATAAAACACGATTCTAATAAAAAAATCCCAAAATAATAGTCATAACAAAATTACTGGTAAAACTTCATCATCCTATTTCATAACAAAAATATATGACATTGTCAATGCATGATTTTTTTTGGACCTCTCAATTTTATCATTTACTACCTCATTATAAAAAATGATGTTCTATCTTGTCAGTAATCTCTTTAATGAAAATCTACCTAGGCATTCTTGGTACAAGGACAAATATATTGTGAGTATGATAGGATCAAAGGTAATGACATTAAATAATGAGTTTAAGAAATGCATGAAGCTTATAAAATTCATTCAAGACCTTATTGAAAGAGGCATAATTGAAGTAGAGGGTCTTTCACCACATTTCACCAATGTGAAATTCAAGGTTTATGGTGAACCGTTTGCTAATCATGGCAAATACAAAGCCTAATAATCTCATACCATCTCATATGACTATAAAAAATATATTTTCATTTCATTCCCTTGTTGGACACAAAATAATTTTATTCCTAAATTGATATAATCATAGTTAAAGGTCTTAATTTAATGTTACTAATCAAAGGGTAGGAATTACTATCTAAGGAGCCTCTTCCTCCTCTTCTCCATCCAAATCCACTATAAAAATACCATAACATAGCCTTCTTATGTTGAAAAGAATCTCACACAAATTTCAATCCTAGAGCTTCTTAAAACATCACCATTTTATAAGAAGATCCTTAAGAAAGCCTTCCTTAAGTCCCACATTATTGATAATATCAATGCCTCCCAATTCCAAGCTATGATTGGGAAAATTTCCATACAACATAATTTTGTATTTATTAATAAATATTCTTTCTTCTTCCTCCAAATTAAACCATAATAAACCCTTACACATTGAATCCAACACCCATTACCCAAAAAACAAGAGAGTTTTAGTAATCAAAGTCCACACCTCACAACTTGGTAGGGGAAGGAGGGGGAAATGAATTAGTTGTCTAAAATAACTATAAAATTCAATTATTTTAAAAACTAATCACCAAATAGAAATATAATCATGCAAAAACATATAAAAGCCAACACTATAACAAAATGATTTTTGTTCCCAAGGAACACCAAGTTAAGGAAAATGTCCTAGTGGGGATGATACACATGGGATCATGCACTTAAATGAAAATATCTCTTGTAGAGGTCATGGCCTTGTTAAGAGTCAATACATTACATTTGTTACATCTAAGCCTATTGAAGGATAAGTCCATGTTAATTTACTGAACCCCTATTTACAAGGTCCAATCCTACTAGGATTTGATGAGAATAGAAAGACTCACTGTCCAAGCACAATAGCCAAAGAGGAACATTAAATCAAACTTTAAGAAGATTCACCATTTGAGATGTAAAGCCTAAAACCACCTTAAAGGATTTACAAATCTAAATGATGAATTGACTAATGATAACACACTTGTGTTAATAATTTAAATAAAGTGCAGTAGGAATGATAAGATATTCTAGTCATACCTCTTCTCAAATCATCTAACAATCCTTTAGATATTCTCTAATATCTATGCCATCATCAAGGCTCCCAAACATAATATCATTCCCATGTCATTCTATATATTAGGAAAGAGGAAATTAATTTCCTTGATACAGGTTAGAACCAACCAATTAGGTCAATCTATTAGGACTTCCCCAATGCATAAATAAATAAATAATCCTAGTATCTGGCATACACACCTTCTTAAAAAAATATACAAAAATTATAATTTATAAGATAAATGCCAAGATCCATAAATAACACTCATTAGATTAATTAACATGCTACACCATCTTGTTGGTTACAAGAAAAATGTTCCACATGACACGTGCTCAAAATCAATCCAACATAAACCAAATTATACAAAAATTTGAATACATACACAATCCAAGTCTTCTACCATCCTCTATGCTTGCAAACCTTAAGTCCAACTCACAATCATGTTTTACTCAAACTAATGCAACCACCTTTGGCATACTTCTTTGTCATTGATCTTGAACTAGTCTATACCAAATTTAGTATAAGTCACTCAAATAAACATATAAAGAGGTATATCCATAAACATAAGGTCTACACTCATCCCATAACATAGATCCATTCTTGCATAATCAATAATTTTGCACATTGTCCATAATAGACTAATCAATATCCTAGAACACATAGTATTTAAGTTTTTCCTTATCTACTTTGAACGTATAGAGAATATGTTTACATTAATGAAAAAAATTGTGATCAAACCGTCATGTCAACAACAATTCCAACTCAACAATCATAAAAAATATCCCCCTTTGACATTGATGACAACATATGGTGAAAAACCATGAATCCAAATATAGCATCTAAATACAAATTTCTAGACATCTTCAACATAGCTCAGCCATAGACATACTTCCTCATATGGTGTTTTTTCACATCAACTCTACTCTTTTGACATCAATGGAAAAGGGTGCCAAAATAGTGTCAAAAATAGGAAAGAAATCTCTCCCATTATAATGATCTCTCCCCTTGGGATAATCTCTCCCCTGAAGATATATATCTTTGTAACTTTTCTGATCCAAAAGGAAAATCAAGTGCCACCAAAAATTGAAAACAAAAATTTATCCAAAAAGAGTTCTTAATCTTAGCTCTACACAATGTGATTACTCTGCTTGAGATGCAACACCAAGCATCAAGCCCAGGTGAGTGAATATGCTCTAATTATATCTAGACTAATGCATACCTGCATTAATAAATTATTGAAAGATGGGGCCATCACCCAAAGAATAGCTCTTAGACATTCAAAGGTGTCCTTAGGAAAATTCTTGGTAATAATATCTTCAAATTTTTCTATAGTTATCATTCCATTCTAAATTTCTTCTCTACCACTTTATCTCTCAAGAAATGATACTTGATTGAGAAATCCTTTGTCTTAAAATGAAATGCTAGGTTCTTATACATATTGATAGTTCTTGTGTTATCAAACTTTATAATAGTAAGCTCATCAAAAGTTATATCGATATTCTTCAGTATTTTCTTTATCCAAACCAGCAATGTACAATTGTTTTTAGAAACTACCCTTCTTCAATAGTATATTGAGATATACATTCTCGCTTCTTACTCAACCAAGAAACCAATCTCCCACCTAGGAAGAAGGGTCCTCTACTAGTATGAGTTTATTGTCATCAATATTACCTACCCAATCCACATCTATGTAAGAATGGAATGTAAAATATTTAGATATATTATATCATAATCCATAATCCAAAGTTCCCTTTAAATATCTTAAAGTTCTTTCTAAAAATAAAAAGTGTGTTTCTTTAGTTTTTTTTTGAAATATTGTAACGATTTCATCTACATTTGATGTTTCTAGCCTACTATGACATAGATATTACAATCAACCTTATGTATATTTATATCTAGTCTAAAATATGTATTAGGTGAATCATCAGTTGAAGTCAACTTGCAATTTATCTCCGTAGGAGTCCCTACTAGTTAGTAATTTATCATTCCAAAATTTACCAACATGTGTTTAAGATACTTAGTATGTGATATGAAAATCCCTTCCTTATTCTAAGTTATTTTCAAACCAAGAAATAATTTCATTTCTCCTATCATAGAAATCTGAAATTCACTCATTGTCTCTTCAAAAAACTTATTACCCATTTCATCATTGTCGCCAAAGATAATGTTATCAACAAGGAATTTAATAATCAAAATACCTTTAGGATTAGTTTATAAATATAAATTATTATCAAAATTACCTTTTCAAAAAACCCAAATGTAAAAGATGATTGTTTAAAATCTCATGCCAACCTCTTGGGGTTTTCTTCAATCTATACCATTCTCTCTTCAACTAGAAAACCATCTCTACCAAAGGAAAGCCATTAGGTTTCTCAAGGTATACTTCTTTTTCAAGTTCTCTATTCAAGAAAGAAATTTTTACATCCATATGATAAACCTTGAAATTCTTACTTCTTGCATAAGCCAAAAATAATATTACATATTCAATTATAGCCACAGGAGAAAAGTTCTCCTCAAAGTCAATACCTTCTTATTGTGAATATCTTTTGCATATTAATCTTGCTTTTTTCTTGACTACTTTACCTTTTCCATTCATTTTTCTTATAAATATCCAGTTAGTTCCTATAAAATTATTTTCTTTAAGTCTAGGAATCAATTCCCATTTATTATTCTTCTCAATCTATTCTTATTCTTCTTTCATTGCTTTAACCCACGATTCATCTCTACATGCTTCCTCAGTACTTTTAGGTTCAACATGTGAAATCAAACATAATTGAATTCCCATCCTTTCTCTTGCCATCACACCACTACTATCATTTCCAATAATATGATAATATAAATGATTCAATGAAATATACCTAGGAGTTTTAGGTGCTTTTCTACTTTTATATGTATCTTTTATCCCATTATCAATCTTAGATAATTGCTCATGCTATTGGTTTTAATTTTAATTGTGACTTGTAGATGCCTATTTTTCTTCATTATCTAAGTTAGAATCAAATGTTCTTTCCTATATGTGAAATATTTCATAATCTTTACACTATCAATTTAAATTATCTTCCTCAATTTAGATCATAACATCAATATGTTTTGTTCTTAGTAGACTATCCAAAATATATATGTTCATCACTTCTAGGTGTAGAAGTTGAGAAAACCAACTTCATAGATCCGCAAGAACACCTACATGCAAATATCCTTCAATGAAGAGAAACCATAAAATGGAAAAAGTAGAGCTCATAATTCTCAAGAATCTAAGAGCAAAATGTATTCCAAGTTATTAAAAAAAAATACAAAGGTTCAACCTTTTAAAGGTGAATGAAACCCTAGAGGGAAAAAGAAACTAGGTTTGCACAATATAATTAATATAAAATATTAATTATGTGCATCTAAGAGAGCTAAAGTAACTAGACTAATAAATAACTTACTCTAACACCCCCCCCCTCAAGTGAAGCTTAGGAGGAAGCCAACCTAGAAAAGCTATGAAAACAAGAAAATGGGTCTCGGCAACAAGGCCTGATCAGGTACCCAAAACAAGGAAATCTCTATAAACTAGAGACAAAGGAGAAAACCCAGTGGGAAAAACCCTTCTCCAAAAAGAGATAGAACAAACATGCTAAAAAAAACATGAAGGAAGGCCTCCACAAGACCCCCCAAGGACAACTTCCATAATTCCAAGCATAGACCATAGTTGAAGATAGCGAGGCAATGCAAATGACTTGGTGAATATGTTAGCAAGCTGTGCATTAGTGGAAATGTACTCCAAAGAGAGAACATCATCCTGGATCAGATGATGAATGAAATGCATATCAAGCTCAATGTGTTTAGTGCATTGATGCTCCACCAAGTTGCAGGAAATATGAATAGCACTCTGATTATCACACCATAGAATATTGGGACGATTAGGAGGAAAACCAAACTCAGTCATCAACTATTGAAGCCATAAAATCTCCTAGCTAACAAGCATTGTGTCTCGATACTCAGCCTTTGTAGATGAAAGTATGTGAGCCTACTGCTTCTTGCATGACTGTGTGATAGGACCAGGGCCAAGAGAGAAAACAAAGACAGAAGTAGATTTTCAATCATCAACATCACCAACCCAGTTTGAGTCAGTATAGCCAAAAATGTGAGGAGTCCTTACTATGTAATGAATGCCATACATTAATGTTCCCTGAATGTATCTCAAAATATGCTTGGCAGCTTGCCAATGACTTTCATGAGGCTCTTGTGAAAATTGAGAGACAAAAACCATTGTGAATGAGAGATTAGGATGAGTGTGTGTTAGGCACAACAAGTTGCCAACCAATTGCCAGTACAATGTGGAATCCACTGAAGGTGAAGTACAATAGGTAGACAAAGTAACACCCAACTAAAAAGGTCTAGGAGCAAGCTAGCAATCAATCATGTCAAAGTGTTGAAGCATGTCAATAGCATACTTTTGTTGGTAAAGAGAGATTCCAGCAGGGGACTGTACAATTTGGAGACTAAGAAAATAATGTAGTAGGCCAAGATTAGTCATCTCAAACTGTTCCATCAATGCTCTCTAAAAATCCTTAATCATAAAGGATGAGCTAGTTGTGAGAAGAAGATCATCAACATACAATACAAGGATAAAAACCTCAGCCTTAAGATACTAAATGTAGACTGTAGGATCAGAATGGCAGCATGTGAAACCTGTAGAAAGAAGAAAGGAGTCCATCTTCTCATACCAAGCTCGAGGGGCCTGTTTGAGACCATACAATGAGTGTCAAAGTCTATAAACCAAGGAGGAATCCTAAAAAAATCCTTGAGGCTTCTCCATGTAAATCTCCTCAGTAAGATCACTGTGCAAGAATGCACTCTTCACATCCATCTGAAAAATGGGTCATCCCTGTGAAGCTAAAAGGGATAAGACAAGGAGAATAGAGTTCATCTTGGCGACAGGAGAAAATGTCTTAGTGTAACCAATACCCTTAACTTGTGAAAAAACCTTCACAACAAGACGAGCCTTGTGCTTATCAATGGAACCATTAGAAAAAAAATTAGTACGATACAACCATTTGCATCGCACTACCTTTCTTCCTTTAGGAAGAGAAAAAAGATCCCAAGTATGATTCTTCATCAAAGAAGAATACTCCTCCTCCATTGTATTGTCCCACTCAGGATGTCTTGTCACTATTAAAAAAGTCTGAGGATCATCACAAATAGCATGATTGAGAAGACTAGAACTCATAGTATGAGAATAGGTGCGATGAAAAGTGGTATGGTCACTAGCTAGCGATCTTGCAACCTCAACTATAGCTCAAGCCCATTTAGGCATCTAGGGAGGATATTGTGGTGGAGGTAAATGGGGATCAACATGATCATCATCCTCATCATCCAAAAAAGAGACTAGAAAGGATGAGGGAGTGGTGGTAAGTAAAGTAGACTCTAGAGGTGGGGTATCTACTGTAGGAAGGCACTCATCAAACTGGACATCTTGTCGAAATAGGACCTCTCTAGAATTAGGATCAAACAACCTATAGGCCTTAACATTCTCATAGTAGCCAACAAAAATGAGGTGTTAGCTCTTTTGCTCTATGGCTCTCCTCTGAGCATCTAGTATAAACACCCATGTTTCACTACCAAAAACTCAGAATGAAGATACATTAGGCTTGACATGAGACCAAGCCTCCTTAAGAGTCATATTTTGAACTACCTTGTAAGGCATCTGATTTTGAATATAGTTGGCACAATTGAATTCCTCTACCCAAAAACACAAATCCATGGACCTGGACTGAATCATACAATTAGCCATCTCCTGAAGGGTTTTGTTCTTTCATTCAACCACACCATTTTTCTGAGGGTTGTAGGGCACTAAAAACTGATGCTAAACACCATGTTTAGAGCAAAAATAATTGAAATCTTGGTTCACATACTCCCCCTATTATCTGTGCATATCCATTGAATAGAAAGACCAGATTGCTTCTCAACAAATGTCTTAAAGACTCAAAATGAATCGAAGACATCATACTTGTACTTCAAAAAGTACACCCATGTATGTCTGGAGAAGTCATCAATGAAAGTAAGCACATATTTGGCACCTAAAAAAGAAGGAGTGGGAAATGACATGAGGTCACTATGAATCAACTCCAGTGGTGCCAAGGCATGAGTGGCTCATCCATGTGGAAAAAGGATCCCTATGTTGTTTTCCAAGTGCACAACCTTGACAAACACCATCTATATAGGAAATCTAGGGAAGCCTAAGAACAAGTGCCTGTGTGCTTATTTGTTGAAGATATTTGTAATTGACATGGCCAAAATGCTCATGCCAAAGTTTTCTTACTGAATCTGTATGTGTAACAAGACATGAACTTGTGTCATCAAAAGACTCAAGTCCATCAAATCTATAGAGGCAAGATGTAGAGTCAACACTTCCAATAGTCACAATCAACTCAGAATCATGTAAGTCCTAGATAACCACATCATGTGGGGAGAACTCAACTATCTTACCAAAGCTAGAGTGGAAAATTTGATAAATGGACAATAGGTTCATCGAAATATTAGGGACAAGAAGAACATCCTAAAGAGAACCCCCAGCTAATGCAATAGAACCAAAACCCATGATGGAAAGATGTGATGAGTTTCCAACAACAATCTATGAAGTAGGACAAGAGTCAAGTGAGTTGACCAACTGCTAAGTGTTTGTCATATGGTGAGAGGCACCAGAATCAAGAATCCAAGTAGGCCCAAAAGTCATAGCTCATGCAGTAAGAGCATGACCTTTCTATGTAGGTGGGGATGAAGACTTAGGAGCTGAAATGTGGTGCTCCTGCATGGCTTCCTCTAAAGCCTCCAAATGTTTCCAACACCTAGAAATGGGATGTCCATCCTTTCCACAAAAATTGTAGGTCTTAGTTGATTTCTTCTTAGTCTTGGAGGTAGACTCAGTAGACTTCAAAGAAGATTTACCCTTGGAAGGGTTAGTTGGAGGTTTGGCATTAGTTTTTGGTGCATATTTCTTTGGTTTGGCTTTCTATTTTGGTTTCCCCTGAGAAGTCTAAGCAACCAATGCTTGGTTGGAAGAGCTAGAGGCATCCACCTATTGGATCTTAGCCTTTTCTCATGTCAACCGATCACAAAATGTCTCAAAAGAAGGCATTTGATGTCTGTTACCCAAGGCATCCATAGTGGAGTAGAAAGTGGAAGAAAAGATCTAGTATTATCCTCACAACTTTGAGAGTATCAAAAAAATACACTCATCATTAGTTTTGTTTTTAACACATCCCTCCAAGATTGTAAATAGAGATTTGAACTTCATCAAGAAGTCTTCAATAGTGGGAAAGCTAGCTGGTTTTAAAGAAGTCAAATTTGCATCAAGTTGTAGTGCTCATAAGTCATTCACTCTACCAAATAACATATGAAATTTGGTCCAAATAGCTAGTGGAGTGGTCAAACCATCCAAGTGAAACAATAGACTATCTAAGATGTTAAGTGCAATCAGTCCCATAACTTCATCCATTTTTTTCTGTACTAAAGAACCTCAAAAGGGTGCTACTAAATAGGTTCTTTTGCATCTATGCCTGACCATAAGCTTCTTGACATGAGAAGCCTAGTCATCTATGTCTTCCAGGTGTGATAGTTGTGCAACATGAGCCGAATCATAAAAGGATCCGACATTGAGATTTAGAAGAAGACGATAGTAGAATGGTCTAATTTTGAAGCAAATTACATAATAGAAAATGCTCCCCCCCCCCACAACGAATAAATATATCCCCCAAAACCAAAGCAACAACTATGGAAAAACAGAAAAAATAAGAAAAGAACCTAGAATTCGGATGCAAAGAAGAGGAAAATAGAAGCCTCTACTTCAATGCCAAACTTGGAAGCTCAAACAAACTTGGAATCAAATGAAACTAGCATCATTGTCTTCATCTCTAAGTCAGCTTTCTAGTGCTTCTTTTAGATCACAAAAATAAGCCCGTATGCTCAAGTTGTGGCCAAAAAATTGGCTGCTGCACCAAAAGACACCCTTGCTAGAAAATTACAAACACAGGCTTGAATTTGATGCGCATACGCCAGAAAAAAAATTTGGCTGCCAGTTTGATGATGTCAGTGGCTGGAATGCTGATGTCAGCTGACCATAAAATGACATCAGCACTGGTTGGAAAAGGATGACATCATGTCAGCAAATGATGACATCACACCAAAGGATGACATCAACAAAACACAACATGATGTCAGCGATAGAATGGTAGTTAGTGGTTCGAAAGTGGAAGAAACAAGCACTCAGTCGGTAGAGGTGGTGGGTTTTGGTTGCACTATTATTGGGGGTAGTGGTTAGGTGGCCCATTGATGGTGGCCAGGCTTGGGTTGAGCTGTGGCAGCGCAACCACATGGTTACGCTATGGTGGTCACCTAACTGCTGCCATTTTTCAACATTTTTTTATTTTTTTATTTTTTCTTGAAAAGCATGTCTATATAGCCTCTGGGGGGGCTAAATTTTTTTCCAGATGCCCAGAAACCAAAAATGACAAGTTTTTTTAATGTAATTTGACTACAAACATCCTTCTAGATGTAATGGCGACATTCATTTGGGCCTAAAGTGCCCTAAAAAATTGCCCTTCTCCCTTTTCAAGAAAAAAAAACTCTAAAAGAGCTAGGGTTTCTGACTTTGAATAGTGGCTTCAAGAATCTTTAGACGAGGAAGTAGGAGGTACGCTCTAGTACCATGTAGAAGTTAAGAAAACTAACTTCACAGATCCTCAAGAACACCTACATGCAAATATCCTACAATGAAGAGAAACCAAAAAATGGAAAAAAGTAGAGCTCAAAATTCTCAAGAATCTGGGAGCAAAATATATTCCAAGTTATTAAAACAAAAATAAAAAGGTTCAACCTTTTAAAGGTGAATGAAACCCTAGAGGGAAAAAGACACTAGGTTTGCACGATATAATTAATATAAACTATTAATTATATGTACCTAAGAGAGCTAAAGTGACTAGAGTAATAAATAACTTACTCTAACACTAGGATCAAACCTTCCCATCTCATTTTCTCTTCTAATATAACACTTTCCAAAAAAAATTTAAAATACTTAAATGATGGCACATGACCAAAATAAATTTTATATGAAGCCTTTGTTATACAATGTATGATTTAAAATCTATTCAATGTGTAATATGTTGTGGTAAATGCTTCTCTCTGATGTAGATGAGATACATTTTCCTCAAGCATCATAGCCCTTGTAGTTTCTATTCTTTCTTTCTAATACTCTATTATGTTGTAGAATCCTAGGAGCTGGTGTCTATTTGAATATACCATTCTCCTTGCAATAGGAATTGAATCTATCTACTGTGATTTTTCCATCTCTACCCAACCTTAATAATTTCATCTTTAAACCTCATTCATTCTCTACCATCTCTTTGTAAATCTTGAACTCATCAAAGGCCTAAAATTTCTTGTGATGAAATACAACTCACATCATCCCCAAATAATCATAAAGAAATAGAATAAAGAATTTCTTACCATTATATGATGTAGTTCTAGTAGGACCACATAGATCTATATGCACTAGATCCAAATTTTCCTTAGAAATGCGTGACTTGCTCCAAAAGCTAATCCTTGTCTATTTACCCATTACACTTTCCTTTCAAATTATGCTATTACGAATCATAATTATAGGTAAATCTATGACTACATTTGGATTGCTGATCCTTACCATATTATCAAAGTTCACATGACAAAATATCTTATTGCATAACCAAATTTTTGTAATAAATATTTGCAACAAAATAACCTACTTCAGAAGGATTTAACTAAAATGCATTACCTTTTGTCTTTGTACTAGATGTGATCATATTCTCTGGCCAATATTTGGTAGTATAACTTCATCTTTGAAATGTGAATGATAAACCTAATCCATAATATCTTCATCATTCAACAAGTTGTGCTTTAATCCATAAAAAAATAAGACATCACCAGTGTTACTTTTTCTATCAAGAGTAATAGAAATTTTATGTGTAATCAAACTAGGGATGTTATAACCAAATCTAAAAAATCTACCCTCATATTTCTTTAATTCCACAAAATTATCTTTATCACTTGTCATATGATGTGAACATTCACTCTCTATGATCCATTCATATTTATTTCCAACATGTGAAACTAGTGTTCTTTCCTCATTCACAAGAATTTCATCTTTTATAGTATCTAAAGCAATTTCATCATTGTCAATATATTTTAATTCATTATTTGATACTCCTTTAGTAGTATAATAGCATTCTTTAGTATATTTAGACTTGTAATATTTAGGATTATACTTAGGAACTCTAGTTGGAGATCTAGATGATAAATGTCATATATTTTTTCATAAAAAAATCTCAAAGGTAACTTTCCTTCATATTTCCCTTTAGCTCTAGATTATCTTTTGGTGACTAGTTCTTTGAGTTCCTCCAATTTCCTTTCTTCTTACTCTAACTCTACCCATTATTTGGCATATAATCCAATCTCTCCTAGTACTTACATTCTTTGTTAACATTATTTTATCTTTATGAATAGTAGCCTTAAAAGAAGATTCTACTTGAGGTAAAGCATATTTCAATCTAGAAGTTTCAATATCTTGTAAATTACCAATAAATGTTTCCTTGTTGAATCCCTTAATGAGAGGCATCACTTCCTCAACAACTAAAATATTTGCATCATAAGATGATGTCGAAGATCTTAGAATATTTTTCATAAGATAATCTTATACTATAGCTCCACCCATATTCCTTATACCTACTACAATATTTTTTATCCTCTAAACATAAGATTTGGTAGGCTCATAGTCATCCTTCTGCATTCTTATACTTTTTAACTTTTCTTTCCAATCCTACAACTTTTCCTACTTTGTGCATTTTTTATCCTTTATACAAGGTTTCCAACTTGGTCCAAATCGCATGTGATGATTCCAATTCCTTGACCTTTGTGAGCCTTTCTTGAAATAGGGCACTAATCAAGAATTCTTTAGCAATCATGCTATATGTAAATGTTTTCTTCTCCTCATCAATACATTAAGATAACTCATTATTTGTCTTTTTTTCTTCCTAATTCTTTATAGCCATAAAATAATCTATACCAAAGCAACTCAAATGTCATCTCATTTTTTTCCTAGCTATCATAGTTATCACCATAATTTTTTAGACATTTATTCCTATAAGCTATCTTGGATCTCCTCAATTTGTTAAAATTCCTTCTCAAAGAGGACCACAAGATTTGGTAGTGATTGTTAGCAACCAAAGTCCACACCTCACAATTGAGGAGTGGAGATTTGGAGGGTGTGAAAATGTTTTGTGTGATAACTATAAAATTAAAACTTCCTAAGATGATCATCAAACATAAATGTAATAATGCATAACAATATGAAAGCCAACAATATAACACATGGACTCTTGTTTTTAATTAAAACACCATTAAGGGAAAAACCATTAATGAGGATGATACCCACACGATTGTGCATTAATAAAAAAATCCCTTTTAGAGGAAATGAACCTATAAGGAATTGATATATCACATTTAGCACATTTTTCCTTGTTAAGGATAACTCTATTAAAGGATTGGACATATTTTTAAAATGTTTTAACCCTATTAAGAGTTGATGATAATAAAAAGGCTTACTACTAAAAAATAATTCCCAAAGAGAGAAGGTTAAATCCACCTTCAAGAAGACTCAAATGTGAAGGTTAGAGACACCTTTAAGTATTTACAAATCCAAATGATGAATTAACTAATGACAACACACTTGTCTTAACAATCCCAATGAAGTGTACTAGGAATAATAACATAGTCCACTCATACCTTTTCTCAGAGAATATAACAAATTATTAATCTATTCTTTGATATCCAACATTAAGGATCACACACATAATCCCATTCTCATGTCATCTATATATTAAAAATAAGGAAATTACCTTCCTTTATGCAAGTTACAATCAAGAAATTATGTTGGACTATTAAGTCTTCCTTAATGTAAAAATGAATAAATAAACCCATTGCAAGGAACATATACCTTCTTATACAAGTATAAATTAATTAAAATTCATATCACACATGCCAAAATCAATGATTATTGCCCCTATGTTAATTAAAATGCTACACCATCTTGTTAGACACCATAACAATATTATATATGGCATATGCTAGAAATCAAAAAATTGCAAATGAAATGGTCTTGACATATGAATATGTTGCTAGAAACCTAATGAGATTGTGGTGTCTTATAGGGTCAAGTTTTTTTAATAATGGTTTGGATCTTTTGTATTGACCTAAGGAAGTCAATTGGTCCACTTTGTAAGGCTAAGAGTCCCAAAGGTACCTTATAAATACGATCATAGAATAGGATTTCATAGGTGTTTTTATGATATTTTATCTAATAATTTCCTTAGAAATGGCCCTAGGACATGTTTTGATCAATAAATAGGTTTTGGAAGAAAAAACAAAAAGGTTGCAAAAAAATTGTCAAACAACTTTTTGAAAATATGCTCGGTAAAATACATCTTCTTCCCAAATGGTCATACCTTTTAAAAATTTAGTTCTCATCACGGGGAAGGGTATAAACATGCATATGGAAATATCTAATGGAGTTGGTTGATGATTTTGTATGGAACATGGGGAGATTGAATGAAACAACATCAAGTTTCTTGTCTAATTGCTATGTTTACTATTTTTGTATGACCTGTAAGATTTTTTGGTATAATCAATTTTAATGGGAAGAAACTAGTGTGAGTCCTCTTTTAGATGCACTTGATTTTATTTTAATTGGTGATCATTGGTGAGTGATACATTTTTTTTTGCACAAGTTATCCTGAAACCCTCTTAAAATTAGGGTTGTCAAGAGATGGTTCCCTAACTTGACATTTCTCTAGTGGAATCTCATGGATACTAGAGAAATGCAAGTTATGGTCATGTATTTTATGATTCCTAAATTATTGGATACTGTGTGTTTCCTATTTTTCTCATCAAGCCCTAGGCTAAATATGACCATGTATTTAGCCTAAGAATAATATTTTTGTGCGAACAATCAAACAAGGAGTGCAAGGTGACTAGGTAGATGATGGATTTTGGATATGTGGATTGTGGTGGATATATTTGAAGTGTTGGATTGGTTCTATGTACCCATCTCTTAGGACTTACTATGTAAACTGATCATAAATTGGCCTATTAGGCCTGTGTGCATAATAGGGGTTAAGGGGTGCTAGAGTAGAGTTAGATCCTACCACTTTGGAATATTTTAGAAGGTCCAAATGGGTGCTCCATTATTTGTTTTATTTTCATGGTCACTTGGGAGTTTTGGATGTTATGGTTAATTTTAGGTGTATTTTGGCTATCTTGGAGCCAAATTAGTACTTGAATCCTCATTTATTAGCCCCGAGTAGGATGTCCCAATCATGATATTGAGGATGTGAAGGGAACATGGTGAATTACAATGTTTTGACATAGTTTAGGAAAACTATTCATAAAGCCCATTTTTTTGTCAAACTTGGTCTAAGACCTAGGAGATTTGGAAGGTTTTTTAGGGTGTGTAGATCCCTTAAGAGGATGATATTATCCTTGGAGAAGTGTTTGAAAAAGTGGGAGGGAAGAATCTCTAGTATGATAACATAACCAAGAAGAAGCCCATAAAACACTCTTTTGGTTGTGCTCTTTGCATCAATTGGTATTAGAGAACAAGGAGGTCTTTGGGTTCCAACAATGTTAGAAAGCTTAGAAGATGTGGAGGGAGAAGATATCTCTTCAAGAGTTACTAATACAAAACGTGCCAAAATCTTAAGGGAGAACATGGAAAGAAGCAAGAAAATGGAAGTAGAGATAGAGAAATTGAAAGAAAATGTGAGGAGAAGGAGTGATGGGGAATCTAAAGAAGAAGGAGAAGATGGAGAGGAGGCTCCATGATAGAAAAAATTAAAAAAAGCCACACATTAGAGGTCACTCCTTAAATCCATTGAAAGGGTACAAAAGAGGGATAACGAGACAAATCTACCCACACTCACTAAAAAGATGGATCCATAAGGGGTTTAGATTGGTTAGAAGCATTGGGAAATTAATTTGAATGTGAAGAAACCTCTAAAGATCATAGGGAGAATATTTCCAAATCAAGAATGAAGGGTCCTTCCCTTAGTTGGTGGTGTGGATGATAACACAAAGATCATCTGCACATGGAAAATAATGTTTATAGAAGTAAAAAAGTGGTTTGTTCTAGACGAATATTTAGTGATGGTCCATAAGAAGTTACACAACCTAGTCCATAAGTATTTGGATATGGGAGCCTATACATAAGAGTTACTTAAATTAATTTTGAGGGAAAACATAACTTATGATGAGACTCATAAATTAGAAAGATATATGAATGGACTCAAGTACAATATCCAAGATGAGGTTAGTCTTTTTAACCTTGAGAATGTACATAAATATTACTAGTTATAATTTTAGATTAAGGAAAGATAAACGAGGAAAGGAGATCAATAGATTAGGGGAATAGGAGGAAAGTTTAGAGGAAGATCAAGATTTGGAGTAAGAGGGACTACACCTAAAATCCATGACTTAGGCAACAAAGGTAGTTTTAGAGGTAGGAAATCAAACAATAGAGGAAGATTTAGTGAAATAAATCCTAGCATGTTCACAAGGATATGTTTCTTATGAAACCAAGTTGGCAATCAGTATTTTAGATGCTCTAAGAAATAAGGGTCAAGCAGTTAAGGTGGAGAAAGAAGAGTTCATATGATCCAAGAGGATCATTCCCAAAGTGTATGCTCACCTTCAAGGACTATGAATCTAAAGTAGGGAGAATTCCTAATATTGAAGAGGAAAATTTTGAAAGTTCCTTCAACCACAGAGCCACCCCAAAGAAGACAGAAAGGTATATAAACTGATTATTATTTTTGGCTCCACTAACAATTTGGTTTCAAAAGAAATGGTAGATAAACTTAAGTTATAGACCATTCCTAATCCCTATCCTTATAGAGTCTCATGGTTGAGTAAGGATTAACACACACTGATAAGGATGTAAGTATGGTGGAATTTATTGTAGGATATTATAGGGATATGTGTTGAATACAATAATTTAATTGTATGTTATCTTTGATGTTACACAAATGTCAAGTATATACTAAGCAATCAGTGTATATCAAGCTCAATTGGGAGTCAAAGGAAATTTTAGTGTATAACGAGCATCTCAAATTTAACCAAGTTAAAAGTTAATGTGTACCAAGTTCACTCAGTCACCTAAGGAAAGTCTACAAGGAAATAGTGTTAACCAAGATCACTCAATTACCAAAGGGAGTTTGTAGAAAGGTAGTATCTACCTTGTTTACTTAGTAACTAAAGAAAAGTTGGCATGGAACTAGTGTTAACTAAGCTTACTTTATTACCAAAGGAATTTTGAAAGAAAATAATTTCTAAGTTAGTGTTGATCAAGTTAGGTTGGCTAACGAAGAATTTTCCTATATTATTTTATTTGATCAGATAGTTTTGTTGTTTAGTTATAGTTGACTCATGGGATGAATTTCATTTGTTTAAAATTGTGTTCATTTCATCTTGACAAGGTAAAAAATATAAGGTCAAGTTAAGGATTGAATTGTGGAAGAGGGAGAGAAAAATCATGTGATTGAAAAGATAAATCAAGAAAGTGAATTAGGAGTTCTCTGAGCTTCAAAGAACATTCTGATCAAGGAGGATCATGTATTCAAGCCAAAACAAAGATCTAAAATTAGAAAATATAGTTGCATCATAAATAAGGTCATATCATTGTTACTCTCTAATAATTGTAGTAGTGAATCAAATCTCCTAACAAAGTTAGCTTAACAACTATTTGTCAAATCCTCTAACAAGTTGGTATTTATAGATTAAAGTGTCTAAGACCTATAACAAGGCCACTCCTAATAGGGTGAACTAAATCCTTTAAGAGAGTCACACCTAATAGTGTATTTTATAACCTTTAATAGGATTGGATCCTAATAAGGCTCACTTCAGAAAAGAGAAAAATAATAACTAGTTTTAATTAGTGATTTTTTCCAAATTGAGTTTCCACATTAAATTCTAGTGCCTCTTGTGTTCATGTTATTTTATTTATGATTTTGTAACTAAGTTAATAAAGGTTAATCACACTTAATATCATAAGATCTACATATTTTGTGTTAACAAAGTAATAGTCTATATATTCAATATTAACCGAGTGCTAACTGAGTTACAATAGTATTTCATTTTCAATAGAGTTTGATTTTGAATTGTATTGACATCGTAAGGGATCTTAGATTTTTTTTTTTAGTACTTGGTTCAATGCTCCCCCCTTAGTTAGTCCTCTTATATTTCCAAAAATTGGTATCAAAGCTTTTGGTGCTTGCAGAAAAGGTTTCAAGGGCCTAAGCTAAATATCAAGATGTCTTATAGAAGGAACATTCCTAAGATGAACATAGATAACTTCCAAGCATGGCAAGGACTTATGAATTTGCATTTGGTAACAATTGGAGGCTATGGCCCAAAGTATCTAAACACCAAGTATGTGGCACCTAATAGAACTATGATTGTGGAAGAACTTACATAAGAGAAAAATCATAACACTATGATGATTGAAATTTCTTCCAATCTCAATTATGCTAAATTTGATGAGGTAAAAGATTGTGCTATTGATTATGTGATGTGGATCAAGATGAAAGCTATCTATGGAGGAGATTATAATTTAAGGAGAGCTAGGGTAGAAAGACTTAGAGGTCAGTTCAATCAGGTGAAGATGAAAGAAGATGAGAACATTGCACAGTACAATGAAAGAATCAAAGCTAGCATGTGTGCAATTAGAGCCTCATGTGGGAAAATTGATGATGTAATAGTGGTAAGAAAGGTAATAAGAAAACTTCTTCCTATTTACGCAATTAGAGTGTCATATGTTCAGGAAATGAAATGTGATCCTAAGAATGATAACTTTGGATGCACTAGTGGGAAGGTTGACAACATTTGAGTTATATAATTTTGATAATTATGTTACTAACTCTAGTAACCTTGAGTTTGCATTCCAAGCCAAATTATTACTCAAGAAGAAAGTTGAAAAGTCTAAAAGAAAGAGGTCTGATAATGAAGATGAAGATGGTTCTAATGATGTTCTTGAAGTTATTAAAGCATTTCAAAGATTTCCTAAGGGAAAGGAAAGTACAAAGGCAAAATTCCTTTGATCTACTTTTATTGTGAAGAAGTTGGTCAGATTACTGCAAGGTGTCCAAAAAAATAAGAAAAAGAAGAAAAGAAGCATGAAAAGTATAAAGGAAATAAGAATTTCAAAATCTACAAAGACTACAAGGACAAAGGTAAGGAATCTTGTTACATGGATAAAGATTCTGATAGTAGTGAAGAAGATGAAATGGTTTACATTATTGTTAAGGATGAATCAGACGATGAGAATGATAACATGGCCCTTATCTCACATGTTAGTAAGAACGATACATGGATTATTGATAGTGGATGTTCTCACCACATGACTGGTGATAAATCTAAACTTGAGTACTTGGAATACTATGATGGTGGGAGTGCCAGATTTGGAAATGATGAACCTTGTTATGTGAAGGGAAAAGGTTGTATCACACTAACCAATGATCTTGGATGTGACAATGCTTATTGGGTTGAGGAACTGAAGCATAATCTACTTAATGTGGCACAATTGAATAGCATTGGATTCAAGGTAGAATTCATGAATAGGAAAGCCAAGTTGCTGGATAGAGATGGAAATCTAGTTGGGATTGGTAATCAAACAAGAGATAATCTATTCTACCTAGATCTAATTGTGAATTCATGTTTCATAGCTCAAATAGAAGAAAGTTGGTTATGGGATAAAAGATTGTGTCATGTGAATTTTGATAATTGGTCAACATAGGCAAGAACAAAAGGGTTAGAGGAATTCCAAGTCTAAAGAGACCTGATATGGGCACGTGCAAGAATTGTCAAATTGGAAAGATGGGAAAGACAAGTTTTAAAAGAAAGAACTATCATTCTAAAGAAGTCTTGGGGTTAGTTCATATAGATCGCTATTGGCATACAAAGCTATACTGAAGATAAGTACTTCATTTTGTTTGTTGATAATTATTCTAGGATGATGAAAATTACGTATTTAAAGGATAAATCATAATCTTTTCAAAATATCAAGTAGTATCTAGATAGAGTTGAGAAGGACAAGCAGAATGGCATTGCTGAGAGAAGGAATAGATCAATCATGGATTGTGTAAGGACACTAATGATAGAGAAGAATGTTGCTATCAAATATTAGAAGGAAGAAATCAGTATTGTAGTTGATACCTTGATCCAAGTTTAGTTGAAGAAGGACTCAAATCAAACATCTTTTGAATTATGTTATGGCAATAAAACTAATGTGTGTTATTCCAAAGTATTTGGGAGAAAATGTTATATTTTGAAGGAGTCAAGAAAAGGAAATTTTTATGTGAAAATTGATGAAGGCATATTCTTGGGTTACTCGAATAAGAGTAAAGAATACAAATGTCTAAATCTATCTACTCACAAAGTTATAGAAAGTGTACATATAAAAATTGATGAGTTTGCAAAAGAATGTGAAAAAAGAAAGAAAGAACTTGAAGGCTACAAAGAATTTTTTTACTATGAACTTGATACTTTACCTAAAATTTAAATAAATGGAAGTCAATAGTCCTCACCATCTAAGTCCCTAAAATCCCCAGTTCAACCTAAGTTGTAGCCAATGTAACCCAAAGCATAGTCTAAAGGACCTGAGTTTTAGCAAGTGGAAACTGAGTCATCTGATGGACCTAAGACATGAATAGTGGGACCTGGGCATGATTCAAAAGATCATGGTAAACCTAGTGAATTCAAAAAAAATGAGCCCAAAATTGCTAGATATGTTAGAAGGCATCATGCACTTGTGAAAATCATTGGAGATTAGTTAGATGGTACAATGACTAGGAACAAATTAAAAGATACGTGTTTTCTTATTGATTTTGAACCTAGAACTATCAAAGATGCATTAGAGAATGAAAGCTAAATTGAAGAAATGAATGAAGAGATTGATTAGATTGAAAGGAACAAAACTTGGACTCTTGTTCCTATACCCAACGACAAGAATGTAATTGGCACAAAATGGGTATTCAGAAATAAGTTGAATGAGAATGGAGAACTTTTAAGAAACAAGGAAATATTATTTTGCAAGGGTTATGCTCAAGAAGAAGGTATTGATTATGGAGAAGATTTTACTTCTCCTAATAGACTAGAAGGTGTTAGAACACTCCTTTCATATGCAACACACAAAGGATTGAAAGTACATCAAATGGATGTGAAATTAGACTTCTTGAATGGAATCTTAGAAGATGAAGTCTACATTGAGCAACCAAAAGGTTTCATTGATCCTAGCAAAAGGGACATGGTTTGCAGACTACACAAGTATGGTCTCAAACAAGCCCCCAAAGCATGGTATGAAAGGTTACATAATTATCTTATAAAGATTATTTTTCAAAGAACTAATGATAACATCAGCCTATACATCAAAGAAGGACATGATAAGAAGATTGTGTTGGTAGAAATATTTTTGGATGATACATTATTTATTGGAAATGATGATTTGTGCAAATTTTTTTTTGTGGAAATGGGTAAGGAATTTGAAAAGTCAATGTTTGGAGAAATCAAATTCTTTGTTGGCTTACAAATTCAATACATGAAGGATGGTATCTATATTACTTAATCAAAATATATCAAGGAGATATTGAAGAAATTTGAAATGGAGGAGAATTCTAGACTAGTTTGAGCTCCTATGTCTACTAGACATAAGCTTTCCAAAATTGATGGTTCCAAGGAGGTAGACCAGACTACATATAGATCAATAATTGAAAAACTTCAGTATGCAGTGTACAAAAGACTTGATATAACATTAGTAGTTGGTATGGTGGCTAGATTCTCTACTCATCCTAAAGAAAATCATATGATGGAAATCAAAAGAATCATGAGGTATCTAAAAGGTACTGAAGATTATGGTTTGTGGTATAAGAAAGTACGAAACTTTGTATTGAAGGCATGCAATGATGAAAATTGGGTAGGAAGTGTTGATGCCAAGAAGAAAACTAGTGGTGGAGAAATTTTTCTTGGAAAAGGGATAGTATTTTGGACAAGTAAGAAGCATAATTACATCTCTCAGTCTATAGTAGAAGCAAAAATATTGTTGCAGTAGTTAATTGTTCCAACATTGTATGATTCAAGCAACTATTGTTAGGTATGAAGGAGGAGATCAGGGACCCAATTGTTATCTTTTGTGATCACACCAAAGCAATCAACATATCCAAGAATCTAGTGATACATACCAAGTCCAAACAGATTGCAATAAAATATCATTTCTTGAGAGAATTGGTGCAAGACAAAGAGGTGAGATTAGAATATGTGAATACAAAAGAATAGATTTCAGACATATTCACCAAGCCATTTACTAAGGATGCATTTTTTTTATCTAAGAGATAAGATAGGTGTCATTCCCCTGTCTAAAGATCACTAATCATATTTTAGTGATGCATCAACCAAGCATGTTGAAGCTTAGACAAGTTGATGCAGTATTGTTAGAGTAGATTGCATATGAATCTGTACATCAATGTACATGGAAACTATATTGATTTTTTTTCTTTCAGCATAAGATGTCAAAGAGGGAGATTTTTTTGTCATATATTAGAGAAATTTTTATATATATCAAATATGTCAAAGAGTGAGAATGAACTTGAGTTGATATCAAAGAGATAGAGAGTTTGATATTGTAGTCATTGCAATAAGAGATTGATGACAGAAGGAGCTCACACTGATAGAGGGAGTTCTCATGGATGAGAATCAGAATGAAACTAAGGATATTATCCTTACTTCTATTTTTCTTTGAAATTTTTATGTATCATGACATGTTGTGTTGCCATCAATTCAAAAGAGGGAGATTGTTTGTAACAATCATTTAATTGTATGTTGTATTTTATGTTACACAAATGTCAAGTATATACTCAGCAATCAATATATGTCAAGATCACTCAGGAGTCAAAGGAAGTTGTAGTGTATGATGAGCATCACAACATTAACCAAATTTAGAGTTAGTGTCTACCAAGCTCACTCGGCCACCTACGGAAAGTCTAATAGGAATGAGTGTTAACCGAGCTCACTTGGTAACCAAAAGGAGTTTTTAGAAAGACAATATCTACCAAGTTGACTCAAAAGCCTAATAAAAGTTGGCATAAAACCAGTGTTAGTTGAGCTCACTTGGTTACCAAAGGAAGTTTGAAGGAAAATTATTTCTGAGTTAGTGTTGACTAAGGTGGGTCGACTAATGAAGGATTTTCTTGTATTAGTTTATTTGATCAGACTATTTTGTTGGTTAGTTCTAGTTGACTCATGGGATGAATTTCATTTGTTTGAAATTGTATTCAAGCTGACTTGATGAGGTAAAACATATAACTATAAGGTCAACTTGAGAATTAAATTGTAAAAGAAGGAGATAAGAAGCATAGGATTGAAAAGATAAATCAAGGAAGCCAATTAGGAGTTGTTTAGGCTGCAACAAACATTCTAATCAAGGATGATCAAGTATTCAACCTAGAACAAAGATCTAAAATTAGAAAATATAGTTGCATCAACAGTTTGGTCATATCATTATTACTCTCTAATAATTGTAGCACTGAATCAAATCTCCTAATAGAGTTAACTTAACAACTATTTGTTAAATCCTCTAACAAGGTGGCATTTCTAGATTGAAGTGTCGAAAGACTTCTAACAAGGCCATCATAATAAGGTGAACTAAATCATTTAAGAGGGTCACACCTAATAGTGTGTTTTATAACCTTTAACAAGGTTGGCTCCTAATAGGGCTCACTTCAGAAGAGTGAAAAATAATAACTAGTTACAATTGGTGGTTTTTCCCAAATTGGGTTTCCACATTAAATTTTAGTGCCTCTTGTGTTCATGTTTTTTTACTTATGATTCTGCATCTAAGCTAATTAAGGTTAATCAAACTTAATATCATAAGATCTGCATATTAAGTGTTAATAAAGTAACAGTGCATATATTTAGTAGTAATTGAGTGCTAACTGAGTTACAATAGTATTTCAATTCAACAAAGTTTGATTTTGAATTGTATTGACATCTTAAGAGATCTTGGATTTGTTTTTTGGTAACTGATTAACCCTTCCCCTCTTAGCTACTCCTCTTATATTTCCAACAATGGGATATGATCTAATATGATGTAACAAAGATGGATGCATTCCATCTACTGCTAGGAAGACCTTAGCAACATGATGTAGATGCTAGGCATAATGGAAAGAAGAATGTTTACTCTATAAAAAAGAATTGTAATGTTTTACAATGTATCTCCTCTTGATGATGAAAAGGAGTGATGAGGCCAATTCAAGGCCTATTTGGTTCATATTTTTATATTTTTTTATGGCTAAGACTTGGGAAATTCATATTTTCTTGAGATTTCTTATAATTATACTATTATAGGTGTTTGCACTTTGACATTTCTAGGATTGGATGAATATGATCTATATATATTATATGGTTACATGGAATGGAATAATTTATCTTTCTATCTTTCATTGATTGGGTAGTTCTTTCTATAGTAATGTGATAAGAGGAAAGCTAATATGAGAAAAACCTATTATGAGTTTTATCTTGGATATGTATTACAATTTTTTCATGTGCACACTAATATTTTGCATGAAAATGGTGAGTAAATAATGGAAGAAGAAGTCAACATCAGAAGACAAAGTTTTGATAAGGAGTTGGTTGATTGATTTGAGTTCATAATGATTCCATGACTTTTTCAGTTATCAATAGTTATTTTTATGGGCTGAGTCAAAGTGGTTATCAATCATTATGGAGTAGATCTAGAGGCCATGAACCCCTAAGTTCATGTGCAAATGAGTGCAACCTATTCATGTATTAAATGATGTTGTTTTGTATCTTCAATATTGTCATATTGATAATGTTGGAGGATCCTAGATTTAGGGAGTTCTATTTTATGTTGATGTTATGAATAAGATGGAGTTTAGATTCCCGAGTTAGTTTTTGTGTGGAATTATCTTGTAATCTAGTATTATTGATAAGTACAACTTTGTTGCTAAAATATGTATGTATTACTCATGAATAAAATAATATTTACACTTCCTAATCTTTGAGTTGTTATTCATTCATTATTCCATAGGGACCACATGGGAGGTGAACTTAGTTCATAGTTAGGTAGGAATCAATCTTCAATTTTAATAGAACAGAAGCATTTTAGAACATTGTTGCTCCTGCAGCTATATGGTAATAGAACTATTGGTTGTTTCCTCTAGCATAAGCAAATAGTTTAGTTTAATGTTTATAGCATTATTTTTGAGTGCTAGGTTAGACTGCTATTTCATTCCCTAGCTTAGTATTTCTTTCAACATTTCAGTTGCATAGTTAGAGAATATACTTTGCGGGCATCATTTCAAATTTACATCCCTAGTCGATAGTTTGATGAGCTTAGTATGTTATTGTAGTATAATATTTGGCACTATTGAGATGTAGAGTCATTATAAGAAGGATGTCCAATCCTTAGTTATAGAGTCATTATACTGACTAGCCATTTTTGATGTCATTGCTAGGGATGGTGTCAATCTAATCCACTCTTAAAGTCACTGCCTTAGTTTAGTTTTAATATTTTTACGCCTAGAAGAAGAAGAGATCATCTTGGGAGTTTGATTACTAAGAATATTCAAATTGAACTAGTAGATATCTTTAATCCTAAACCTGAGGAACCCCAAATTGAGAATGAAGAAGAATATGAAGTATTTGAAAATCCATTTGTTGATGCTCAAGAACAACTACCTCCACCATCTGAAGAGTCATTACACTTGAATGATCTTATTGCTGAACTTGATTATCACAATAATCCATTACCTCTTGTTATTTATCAACTCCAATAACTAATTCCCCCACCAAGGATGGCCCAACCTATCTTTCCTTTCCCCATCCTTGATTTGCATGATAACAATAATTTGAAATACATACCTGCCATTGCACTTCCCAAGTTTTATGGCCTTATTACTAAAGACACTAAAACCTTCCTTTTTGAATTTGATATCCTCTCTATGAGCTATAATTATATGATAGATGGCCATAAGCTGAAATTTTTTCCATCTACTCTTAAATAGGTTTCTCTAATATGCCTCATGGGCTTAGGTGTCAATGTTGTAAGGGATCGTAATGAATAATATATTTCTTGCTAAATACAGTGAGTATCATAGGGATCATTATATAAAGGGATATGACATCTTCAAAATGTCATAGAAAGAAGATGAGACCTTGGAGGACTATGTCTCAAGGTTTATGTTTAACTTGTAGCACACTATCCAACAAATATTGAATGAAGAATCATAAAAAATTTCTTTTTCTAAAAGGTGTAAATGATGCAAGTATAGAGGATTTAGACCTTATGGTGAGAGGAGACATTACTCAAAGGAAATGTAATGATATACAGAGTATATGATTTAATTACTCAAGAGGTATTGTGAATAAAGGTAGAGGACTCAGGACCATGCCTAGTAAGACTAATGGTTCAGGAGTATCTACTGGTGGAGTTGTCAAATCTTCTATCTGATTTCAATAAGACATCATTAATGATGTCACTACTTAGTTGCACATCATGCAAACAAGAAGGAAGAAGGAAGAATATGAAAACATGTTAGATAAATATTGTCCACATTATAGAGAAAGGAAGAGGAACCAAAAATGCAAGATTGTTGCAAGTTTAGAGCCACAACCAATGCCTACTGAATTCAAAGCTATTGATGAAAATAGAGAGGTGCTCTATATTGCTCAAAATAGACCATGGGTCTAAAGACTAGGTATGCCACAAGACCCTCTGCAAAATTATGGTAACAATAGTCAATGGAAAAATGATCAAAATATAGGTGCTCAAGGTTTTAGTGGGAGTAACAATGGTCTAACCAACCCAATTAGAAAGCCTTAATTTCACCTCCTCACCACTAGTCTATAATGCCTTCTCATACAACCAATAATAATCCAACTAAGAAAATGTAGCTGCCAGCTCAGCCTAATCCTAATCCTAATAAAAGCAAGCCACTAGCTCAGCAAAAAAGCTATACTATCTCTTTGAATGATATCCATTTAAGGTTAGGAATCACTATTGCTTTACCTCAAGGTCCTCTAATCACTTATGTTGAAGATCCTTTTGCTGAAAAAGTGGATGAGCCCCCTCCAAAAGCTTCTATTGCAACAAAATATCCCCAATTTCCTCAAAGGCTAGTAGGCCCAACTATTCCTATACAAAACCAATTGTAACAGATTGGATCAATTAGCTAAAGAATATGACTATGAAGATACCATTACTAGATGCTATAAAAGAAGTTCCTATTTACACTAAGACCATTAAAGAAGCTTGCATAAAAAAGCTAGGGAGAAAGAGGGAAGATCCTAAAAATATTCATCTTAGGAAAATTGTCTGATCTTATGTTATAAAAGATAATGTTACCTAAATATTCTAACCCAGGGAGTCCTATAGTTACTATCAATATTCATGGAATTCTAGAATGAAATGCATTGGTTGATTTTGGCACATCTATCACTGTAATGGAAAAAGAAGTATTGTCCCACTTGAATATTATTGTCCTTAGAGAGACACCAACCATTTTATAGCTCACTGATAGTTCTACTATTAAACTAGATAGGATAGTAGAGGATGTTATAGTTTCACTAAACTCTTTGGAATATCCCATAGAATTTGTTGCTCTTTCCCCAAAAGCCAATATCTCTCACCTTAGGGAGACCATGGTTAGCTACTATAGATGCTTACATAGATTGTAGGTCTGGAAAAATGACAATATCTAATGGGATGCATACTAAGAACTTGACCTTATACTCTCCTACTTGGCCTTTATTACAAGATGCCCATGCAATTTGGCCTGATTTAGGAGATGATAAACCAAAACTTAATTCATTCCATTAGCTTATGATGATAACTAGAGATCCTTTTGTAGCCACTCAAGAAGATGATAATGTTATTTCCACCATTGTCACAAATGAATATGGAGTTTATTCTTAGTTGTGTTCACAACAGGATTGTACCTTGGAAACTATTTTACCACCTCCAAATGCACCTCAATACTCGACATCCTCCTAATTCCTTCATTCATTACTACCACATGAGACATTCACCTCCAATTTCTCAAATATCCATAATGGAAAAAATAATTAGGATTGAGGTTAGCCTAGGAAAAGAAATGAATGTTAGTAGTGCTTTGTCACCTTTACACTAGAAAAGGATACTAAAGTTGCTATAGGAGAATAAAAAAGCATTTTTCAGGAATTATACATACATGAAAGGATTGGATCTTAAGATTTGTACTCATAAGATTTACATTAGCCCATAATATAAGCCTTTGAGACAACCTCTGAGAAGAGTTAATCCTATCTTAAGAGACATAGTTAAGGTTGAATTGCAGAAATTGTTAAATGGTGGTTTTATCTACTCAATCTCTGATAGTTAGTGGGTTCCCCCCTTAGTCATAGTGCCAAAGTAAGGTGGAAAATGCAGAATTTGTGTAGATAATAGAGAATTGAATTTATCCACTAAGGAAGACCATTTTCCATTTCCATTTATAGATCAAGTCCTTGATAATTTAGCTGGCAAAAAGTATGTCTCTTTCCTAGATGGTTTTAGTGGCTATAATCAGATCCAAATAGCTCAAGAAGATGAGGAGAAAATTACTTTCACATGCCTGTGGGGAATATTTGCATGCTCAATCTTACCTTTTGGCTTGTGCAATGCACCAGCTACATCCCAAAGAGCTGTTATCGATATTTTATCTGATATATATGCTGAATGCATGGAAATATACATGGATGATTTCATTACCTATGGGACTAATTTTGAAGAAGCTAAAAATAATTTGGATAAGGTTCTAAAATGATTCCAAGACTACAATATTTCTCTCAATAGTGAGAAATGTTTCATGATGATGGAGGAAGGTGTTGTATTGAGTTATTTCATTTCATCACAAGGCATTCAAGTTGATTTATCAAAAATGAGACAATCAACACTTTGCCTACTCTTGAAAAGAAGAAGGAGGTGTGAAGCTTTCTTGGACATGTTGGTTATTATAGATGCTTTGTCAAGGATTTTATTTAAATTTCCATACCTCTATACAACTTATTGAAAAAGGATTATGAGTTCTCTTGGGACTTTGATTGTGAGAAGTCTTTCTAGTAGCTTAATGAGGTTCTAACAAAAGCACTAGTATTGAGAGGTCCCAATTGGGGATTTCCATTTTGTATTCATACTATGTCATAGGATTAGTGCTAGGCCTGAAAGAAGGAGTGATAGAACATGCCATTTATTTCATGAGTACAAATTTGTAGGGAGTATAATTTAATTACACTATGACATATAAGGAACGGCTTTTAGTTATTTATGCCCTGAATAAGTTTACATGTTATATTACTAGTTATGAGACATTTTTCCATAATAACCATTCAACTATTAAATACTTGATGAGTAAACCTACCATATTAGGAAGACTAGCTAGAGTGTTGCTTCTTATGTAAGAATTTGATATCATCATTATGGACAAACAGAGAAAAGCTAATGTAGTAGCTATTTTTCCATCTCATTTGCATGTTACTTAGGATCCTATAGTCATTGATGATAGTTTTCTAGATGAGAAATTTTCTACTATAAAAAAAAATCCATGGTATGATGACATTGCAAATTTCTTGACCACAAGGAGAACACCATCTTACTTTTCTCTCAAGCAAAGAAAATTATTATTACAGAAAATTTTCAATTTTTATTGGATTGCTTGATTTATGTTCTATACTAGTCTTGATCAAGTGATGCATATATGTGTCAAAAAAGATGAAATATATGATATCCTTCAGGCATGTCATGATAAATCATGTGGAGGTCATTTTTCTTCCAAAAGAACATCTTTCAAAATATTGACCACAGGATACTACTGACCAACACTTCACAAGGATGCAACACAGTACACCAAGAAATGTGATAGATGTAAACAAATGAGAAGGCCTACTAAATTAGGTGAGATGAACCTACAACCATAAGTTATTGTAACACCCTTTGATAAGCAGGGATTGACTTTTTTGGACCTATTGAACCTACTTCACAAGGTAAATCTTATATTCTAGTTTGCACTGATTATGTCACCAAGTGAGTAGAAGCCAAGCCTAGAAACACCCTAGGGATAAGAATGTTGCTAAATTTTTATATGAATCCATTTTCTCTAGGTTTTGTGTCCCTAGAGAATTAATATTTGACTAGGGTGCTCAATTCACTTCAAATCTTATAACTATCTTCATGGAGAAATATAAAATCAGGTAGCAAAAATCTTCTCCCTACCCTCCATGAGACAATGACTATGTAGAGGTAAATTACATGGAGCTTGAAGAAATCCTTACCAAAATAGTACAAGTTCATAAAAAATATTTCACAAAAAATTCCTGAAGCACTGTGGACTTACAGGATCACATGGAAAACCACCATAGGATTCACCCCTTTTCAGCTTGTCTATGGTAAGTCAGCTATGATGCATGTGGAGTTTGAATGCAAGACTTTAAGGAAAACATTATATTTGGGTATTACTATTGTCCAAAGGGAGAAAATTTTAACTTTCAATGGACTAGATGAATGGAGGAAATATACCTTGCATAATATGAAGATGGTGCAACAACAAAGGAAATAGTGACATGACAAATTTATAAAAGATTAAGTGTTTGCAATTCGTGACTAGACCCTTCTTTATGATTCTAGATATGAACATACCCTTGGGAAATTTCAAACGAGTTGGTTGGACCTTATGAGATTGTTGTTATTTTCCCCAATGGTGTCATTCAATTGTCAACTATTGATCCTGTGTGCTTCAAATTGCTAGTAAATGGACAAAGGCTTAAGCTCTATCATAAGCCTCAAAGAAAAGAGGAGTTCATACAATAGTTTCAATATGAATTAGGTGAAGGACCGCTTGTGGCATCTAGACATGAGCCTTCATCTCATGACCATTCTTGTCTTTAATGCTCATATAATTTCATAAAAAATACTTTCTTTGTGAAAGTGTCTTCTGTGTAATGAATTCAATATTTTCACCTCTTCATTACCTTTCTTTCCACCTTTCCATCTCATCATTCTCCACCAACATATGACAAATTCTTACTACCATCAACACTTTTCTAGGTTCATACATATTATCCATGGTATATATTTCATTAATTTTATTATTATTATTTAGCTGCGCTCTTGTCACCTATGCAATTGTGGGACCAATTGATCAATTAAGCTGGGGAAAAAAAATATTATTCTTTTGTTTCATGTAATTATCATTTTTGTATATGATTTTCTTTCCAAAATATTCATAGAATCTTGCAACATTTCAACTTTTTTTATATGTTGTGATACTTCTAAAAGAATTATTTATTTCACACATTAGTTGCTAAGGTGGCTAGTATGTGAAGGGTTGAAGAGTTAATTATGAGAAATGAACTCATGATATGTTGAATATTTGCAAATATGTTTCCATAAGAGCTTAACTCCAAGAGCCTTTTTATCTCTCCTATGATCATTGCCTTTATTATCTCTATGTTTTAAATTTTTCTGCTACAATTCCTTGCTGTGACCTTGAATTTCATCTTTTGTTATAAATTTCTTTGTATTGCATGTGTTTTGGTACTCTGAGAAGATGGAAGGAGGTTTGGTTTGTCATAAACCTTTGATCAATGATGTGGCCGCATATTCAAGCCAAGGGTTGGCTTGACTACATTCAAAAGCTTACCAGCTAAGATGATGAAGTGGCTACTCATTTTTTGAGCACATTGAGCAACGATGTAGCTATGGTCAAGGCTAAGGGTTTCATTCATTAAGAAAATTGTAGAAGAGGTCAGTCACAGGAAACAAAAGAGTTTTCAATTTTTTTAACCTCACAACTACTAGAACTTAGTTAGATTGCATACAAACCCACCATTGGATTTTGACAAAAAACAAGGTATGAGAAGAATGTCATTGCTAGACCCTTAGAAGGATTGTCCTATATATATCATAAAATATTTTACTTGTGAAGGATGACAAACATTTGTGTATTATGTTCATTTCAAGTTTTAAAGTTGCTTACCCCATGAAAACTAGCTAGTAAATGTTCCCAACTTCCTATTCCATATTCTAAAGAGGTAGGGTGGTAAGCCTAACATTGTTTCTCACCATTTTCTAGTTAATATTATAGTGGAAAATGAATCAAGGGAACAAAAAAATATGTCATGGGAACATTTTCTTTTAGGAGAATTTGAAAACCAAACCCTAGTCCTATAGGGCAAAGAGTAGGGAAACATATTCTCACTAAACACAGGATTATAAAAGTAATTGAAGAGATAAAACAACCAATTTATTCAAGAATTCTAGAAGTTCTAGGCATAAAAGCCTTAAGAGTTATCCTGAAGCCTCTACGTTTGGATCAAACTAGGCTAAAGGCAAGAATAAAGACAATTTTATGAAGAAAAGATTACACCCTTGTTTTTGAAAACTAGGGCTTTTGTAAGAAAGGAATAGGAAGAAAGAGAAATGCCCTCTAATTCTTGTCAAAAGAAAAAGGAAAAAGTTCCTATAGCCTCACCCTCTTGCAAAAAGAGGAAAAAATCTATAAAAGTAAAAGAAACACCAATAAGGAGAAGCTATAGGGAAAATGTTTTTTGTAAATTTCATAGTGGATCACTGCAAATGTACTAATACTACCATTATATGTTGTATTTATGTTCTAAAGGCATATCTCCTCATATTAATAAGCATAAGCCATGAATAGACAAGTCTCTTTAAGGGACATGTCTATTTGTTAATTAATAATTAATAACATATTTATAATAATATTATTTATAATAAATATAACCATAGTTATATATATATAAAATTATTATATTAATTTATCACATGCAATAAACACACAGATATATACATATATATTAGATAAAGACATCTAATTGAGTAAAACTTTAACAGTCCCTCATAGTCAAGAAGGATAAATACATTTTGATAATCAAAGGTAAAGGACGATTAATATTTTGAATAACCCAAAGATGATCAATGAGATGATATCTAAGGTCTTAGTTATTAAAATACCTAGTATGCATTTATACAAAAAAAGATAATCATTTTGATGATATCTAGGCTCTTAGTTTTTAGTCTCACAAAATGCATACTTACCTCATACCTAATATGAATCTATACAAACAACTCAAAGACAATCAATTCAATGACATCTAAGCACTCAATTGTAAGTCTTACAAGATGCATATTCTCATGATTTAAGTACAACACTTGCTCAAAATGTATAACATAGAATTTAGTCAACTAAAACTACCACACATCAACACTCCCTCTTAGATAGAGAGTATAAACACACGACACATATTAAACCATTGGTAATATTAGGAATATCAAGTTTTAAGGATATATTTGATAAAAAAAATCCAAAATTTTGATATCACATTTGATATCAAGAGTTTTTTTTGGTCTTCCAGAATAGGAATTCCATATCCACCAAGTACTTAAAGTTTTGATATCACATATGATATCATAAGTATTGGTTTCCTAGAATATCAATGATATTCACCAAATACTCTCTGAGTAATGGCCTTCCAAAATGCAAGATATTCACCAAATATTGTGACTAATGGCCTTCTAGAACATCAATATGTGTGATATTCACCAAGTACTCTATGTAATGGCATTCTAGAATATTAATAACATTCACCATGCACTAAAAACTATTTATAAAGTATGTGCACACACATTATCATAATGCTTACCATATAAACATCTAGTAAGAAAAGTATAATCTATCATAATCTACATATACATCATAAGATATCCATCATAATAGAAAATAAAATTATTGTAAGATCATCACCTTTCAATAAATTTTCTAAATACAAGTGACATCATTGGGAAGTTGTTAGTTCCTCATGATGTACAAAGGGATTAGTCCCATTAAAGTCACATGGTCATAAGTATATCATGAATCATAGTCCTCTTGATTGGTATAATACATTGATCACTGGAGAATTCATCTCAACATGGTTTACTCCCTTTAAATCAATATGATCAAGATCATCAAAGGTTAACTGAATCATATCTTCTATCTACTCTCTCTCTTTCAAGGTTTCCTTTAATGAAATGTCAGTTTCCCTCTGAATCTCAATCTCCCTATGTTTTCTCTTATATTCTACCTCTTTTCCTTCCAAGATGTATAAATTGCACACATTTTATTCTTTTAATGTAAGAGGTATTCTTACTATTATTCTATCCCTTTCACCTTTATACATAATATATTATTTTGATCTCAAAAATATTTTTAAATTATTTCTTTTATATATATATATAACTTGTCCATTTAGAAAAATTCACAATATTATATGCAACATATTCACATATTATGGAACATATATACTTTCAACTATACTATCCCACATATTGATATGGAAATTAAAGAAATGCCAAAACCATACTTTATATCTACCCCACTTGTCCTCACAGTGGTCGATGATGACACTGATCTTTTGAATGTTGTGCTGATATTTTTTATGTATTTGTTTGGGGGCTCCAATGTTACATTAAAACTAGCCAATATACTTATTAAAAATATCATGTCTCTTAGATCTTTCATATTATCAATTTCATTCTATCTTTGTCTTATGTGGCAGTGAGGATAAAATAATTTTATTCTCTGTTTTAACCTAGAATTCTTTCACCACTTCCTATGTCAATATTTATAACTTGCCCCCTTTTCTATTTTTTCCCATTGGGAGTTTTGGCATCACTTTTATGATTGAGGCACCTTTTTATACACTATGTCTATATATATGTATATGCTATAATTGATAAAACTAGAGTATTAGAATGAGACAATGAACTTTTGCACATGTGTTAATAATTATCAATTCAAGTGATCATTTGATGATGTTAGAAAACTATTATTTATTTATTTAATTTTTGATTTTATTTATTCAAGTGATAGTTTTGATGTTGAAACTTCAATTAAGGTTAATTTGATTTTAGTACGTAAATGCTTATATCAAGCTTTAGCCACAAAGTGTAATGCTAATAGAAAACAAGATGATTATTCTGAAATACTCCTCATAAGAAAAATTGACACATGTATTCTTTTATATGATTGAAAACATGTCAAAGTATGACTACTCTCTAAATGTTCTGCACCCAAAGATGATGAGACATTAGCCTAAGGTCTACTCTAAATTAGGAGAGAAAGAATGAGATGGACTCTAGCCAAGAAGGTGATCTATAGAACCAAACTCATTAAGGCATGGAGTGTCAAGCAAACAAATCAAAAAATTCATGAGAGAATGTGGTTCAATGAGATCATAGTACAGTTACCTTTTTTATGAACTCTAGGAGGAACTTCATGCTTAGGGAGGAGGATGTGAGGCCTCAACCTAGCCCATCATAGTAGTTTATTTAGATTTTAGATACTTTATATTTTGATATCTTGTTATATGTTGGACCTATTTTGGATTGTTTTTCAGGTTGCTTGATATTGTGGGACACTTTAATTTTATGATGATTATTTAAGATTTTAGAACTTATTGATGATGCTTGTTAATTGTTTAATTCATGTACTTGGTTGGTTATTTTATTTAGGAGTATGAAATTTTGTTTGAATGTAAATATTAGATGGATCATATGTTTGAAAATCATGAAATGTTGCAAATGTTCATATCATTCTTAGTTTATTTGGCTAGTATTATAGAAATGGAAATTTTTTATTTCAAATTCAATTGAGATATATTTTATGTTTTGATTCAATTACAAATATAAAATTTATTTAGGATTTATATATGCATATTATTTATATATCTTGGACTACTGATATGCAATTTGAGTGTGTAGGAAATATAACCATGGTAAAATGGACAACCAAGACTATACCTTTGTATCTATTGATAATGCCAAGGCTACATCTAATGAAGAGATCTTAGCCTTGTTGTTTAGTATTTTACTTTGTGAACATAATATGAATGAGTGTGTTAGATTAGATTTTACACTTGTAAAGTTAAGTGTATATTTTATAGTGTCACTTGACACTTGTATGGTTATGTGTATAAGTGGCAAGTTAATTTTAGATATTGGAAAAATAGATCCAACCTTATTTCTAACTGATTAGAAATGTCTAAGTTATATCCCCTTGCATAAAATTGTCATATGAAGGGTTTTATTAGATTAAATTCAGATTTAAAGTTTAAGGTGACTTTAGAGGAATTTATTAGAGTCCTAGGGTGTTCTTTTGGTATTTTAAGTTACCTAAATGTTAGTACTATATGTTAGGGCTTTAATTTTTACTTTAATTTAAATCACTTTTCTAACCCTTCTAAAATCCCATTTTTCAAGTATTACAAAATTGGGAAGAAATGTTACTCAAATTCTCACCTTATCTTTGGTGAGTTGGAGTTCCAATCAAATAGGGAAACTTAGGTGGAGTTAAAGTGACTTTTCTCTTTCATGATGGAGAAAAAGGAGTTTAATTTCTTATTAAACAAAAATTCAAAAATAAATTTTTTACTCATCCACCTTATCTTTAGTGAGTTGGAGTTCCAATAAAATAGGGAAGCTTAGCTGGAGTTAAATTGATTTTTCTCTTTCATGATGGAGAAGGAGTTTAGTTTCTTATTAAAGGGAAAATCAAAAATAGAATTTTCACTCATCCACTCTCTAGTTTTAGAGATTTTCTATTTTTGAATATTTGATCAAGGAAAGATAGAGGGATCTTCTCAAATCAGTTCATTTGTCATAGCTTGGAGAAAGGTTGGAGATTTTGCTATGTTTTAGCAACTATGTATTGTATTATTTTTCTAAATAAAATTTATGTAAATTTGGCTACAGATGCATATGTGTACTGTTCATTGTCCATGTTGTATTGTTGGATGTGAATGAGTTTCTATTGTTTATTTTCTCTCTTTGATTTTGAGAGTATGATGTTATGAGTGTGGAAAGACATCACTCACTCTTGGGAGGGAAGAAGTAGCCTTTAGGTGAAGGGGTTAGTTGGGCCTTTCCCTTGAGTGTAGAATCTCTTCCCTAGAAGGAAGAGGGATATGTATGTAGTATGGGCTACATGTGCCAATACATTGTTATGCACTTTGGGGGTGATAAGGGGTGAAAGTTTTTGAGAGTTGGTAATTATTTTGTATGCCTTGTGAAGGCATATTTGGTTTTATGTATTTGGCTTCTCCTTCGGGTTTTAGGCACACCTTCACCCATTATATTGGTTGCTATGGTAACCTATTGTATATGCTCAAAAAGGGTGTTAAATGTTTTATTGTGTAATTATTATTTTATGTGGTTGTGCTTGATTTTTACCTAGTTGGTCTTGGTTCTTCAAGCTTAGTGGGTGGTCTCATAGAGACCTAGGTTGGGAGGTGAGCTCTCCATGTTTTTCAATGTTGTTTTCTACATGTTTCATATGAATTTGTGTTAAAGAAAAGCTTGGAAGATTTCATTTTCTATTGGAGATTTCAAGATGATTTGTTATGAATATTTGTAAAAGTTCTATATTGTAAAAGATCACATGTATATATTCATATATGTAAATCTTGTTTTGTTGTAAGATCCATATGTGATTGTAATATTGGAAGAGACGTGTCAAAGTTGTGACTATATTTCACTTTAAATATTTCCTAGAATATGATTAGATGTATTTGAAAATTTATAGCAATAATCGGTAAATGATTTGATATGGTTTCTTAAAGTGTTTCAAATTTTATTAATATTATTATTTAGTAGTATGTGTGTGTGTGTGTCTTCTTCAAAATTTGGGCATGAAAAATGTGTATATTATGCATCCATGTAGAGTGGGAAAGATAAGCAATGACCACCTATGTGCATGCTCAGTTATACAAAAGATTGAAGTTGAAAAGAAAAATGTTTGTACAACCTTCCATATTCATAATTAAAATAAGGAAAAGATTATAGGACAATGTCATAAAGGAGAAAAGGAATAAAGGATGGCCACTAAAGGAAATTAAATAAATAAGAAAAATAATAGACAAGGTTTGAATTAAAAGAGAAAGGGTGGCAACAACAACATCATTTATGCCTTACTATATTAATGTCCCCCCTTTATATTCATGCTTATTTGAGTAACCTTATTATGTATAATGAGATTGATCCATATAATGAGGTAATATTTCTAATTTAATTTTTAATTTTTAATTTTTTAAAATTTAACTGGGTAGTTCATGGTCATCCTTTGTACTTTCTTGGTTGTCTAGTGATGTTATCCTTGTTCCAAGTGTTTAAATTTCATACGTGATGGATGATAATGGGTTTGGGTGTCACCTTCCTAACTACCATTTTGGAGACACCCCCCCATCCCCCCCCATTTTTCTCCTACAAAATTAAAATGGTTCTAATAAATAACATATTTCCAATTTCCAACAATTTATTTTTCAATTCTCTTCATAATGGCTAACATGTCACATGACGAAATAACTAATAATCGAAATTCCATTTCACAAGAATAAAAAATCTTGACTAGTTTACTGATAGATCAATTTCACATAAACGATTATTTTAACAAATTTACTGAACAACTAAATTTACCTGAATTTCCAATGGCTAGATCTTTTTTAATGTAGCAAAATTTAGGATGTAACATAGTAGATTCATTTAGGGCTACAATACCCTTACCTATTATCATGCATGGTGAGTATTTTATAAAAATCATAATTCCTCCATCATAGGCCTCCATCTCATGAGATTGTCTCTTGTGATTAGACATGTGGTGAGAGAAACTACTATTGGTTATCTAGTTCTTGTTTCTATTGGTTCTTACTATTAGGAATCTCTACACTCTTTCTTCAGTTATAGTGACAAAAGATATTTCATCCTCATCTTTGTCATCTAAATTAGTTGACTCTTCATTAATCACACCCTTCAAAACAATATAGCATCACTTCTTCTCCTTTCCTTTGGATAACACAAGTGCAATCAATAGATCCAAAGATCTAGTTGTTAATCTCAAATTGGATTTGATATATGAGTGACAATATACATAAGTCATTTTCCTAGTTCTTAACAAGTAATGTATGTTGAGCATAAGTTGCCAGATAGTATATGTTAAGCAAGAGATATATTGTATGCGCCGAGTAACTAGTAAGTGCCAAGTCACTCAAGTGCCAAGTAGATAGTAGATGATGAGTCATTTTGATACAAAGTGATCTATGGATGTCGAGCCATTCAAATACCAAATTACAACATTAAAAAGATAGTGAATGTTGAGCATTAGACACTTGAAGTGCTGAGTGAACAATTTTGGACATAGTTGTTTTGTAATGGCATAAACTTCTATGTAAACCATTTTAAAGCCAACTTAAGAATTTTTTTCTTGATTCTAGATGTTGAGAACAAATATTTATTTAGTATCCCTACATAGTACATGCAACCAATTAGTTGAAGGGATTTTTTAAGAGAAAAAATGGGTGAATCATAATCATTGATTCATACCTAACCTTAAGTCACCTAGGTCTTCTTAAGGAGGGAAAACCCTAAACATTATATATGTGTGGAAGGAGTAAAGAGAGAAGTTTTCATGTGCAAAATGAGCATTCATGGTGACCAAGGAATTGTGAATTAAGATACACTATAGAATTAGTTAGAGGAGAACAAAGGAAAGGAATTAAAATACATAAGTGATACATCTAATCAGAGAGGATCAAGTACACATTAGAAAAGAGGTGATGTATTATCTAGTAGTAGACTGCTAACCATAGGATCATTTCTGACACATTTTAGTAGGTGACTTGGTTAAATATATTAACATAGTAGTCCTAACAGGATGTTGTAGATCCTTTAACATGGTGCTTACTTCATTGTTTTAAGTCCTTTAATCATGCACACTTCTAATAGGTGTTGATATCCTTTAATGGGGTAAGATCTAACAATCTTGTAAGCCTTTAATAAGACATGCCTTTCACATGGTAGATCATAGTTTATGATCAAACATTTTAGCTTTCATTGGATACACTTTTTTATTGCACTAGTGGAGATTTGTAGGTGTCATCCCCACCCTAGTTTTACCTTCTCATTGGAGGGTTTTTGTGTAACCAAATATCTTGTATCATACATGTGTTGAATTTTATTTTCCTTCATGCTATGGATGAATATATTTAGTTAGCTATTTCAATTTACATGCAAATTGTGAGATGGATGTGTCATGAATGAATTTATGGTTAAAGTTTTGAAGGACTAATTCTTCCTCTCCTCTCAGAGTTTACTTTCCCTATTGTATTTCCAACAATTCGTATTAGAGTGTTGGTTCTATGGAAAGGAAATATTTGCAACATTGAGAAAAATCTTGAAAATGGAAGTCTATAAGTTGGGAAAGGTTATTGATAATTAGAAGATTGAAATCTAGCTTTCCCTACATCAATTGAATGAAGTAAGAGATGAGTTGAAGCACTCATTAAAGAGAATGAAAGAGATAGCTATTGAAGAGAATGGCACACATTACCAAGAGATTGACACTACTAAATTATTTTTAGATGGAAATTCAAGTGAATTTGATGCAGCAATTGTAGATCTTATGGAAAAGAATGGTGCCCTAACTAAAGAGGTCAAAAATCTTAAGATAGAACAAGAAGTCCAATCAGTATTGCTATGTGAGGTGACCAAGCATAAGAAGAAGAAAAAATCATGATTGAAGATGACTAAAAGATACTAACCAATAGACTAAAAGAGAAGACATCAGAGGTGAATAAGATTGCTCCAGGCAACTAGAAATATTGAATCAAATGATGATTGCCAATAACAAAAGTCAAAATTCAAAGAAGAAATTCATAGGTAACTATCATAAGTGAAACAAACAAGGACATCAGGCACATGAATGAAAAAGCAAGGCATCAAGAACACAAAGATTTGAAGATTATTACTACAACTGTAAGAAGTATGGACATAGAGCATATAAATGTAGATCAAAGGCTAACTGGTCATCAAACAAGCAAGCCGAGTAAATCATACTAGCAAATCTTGCAATTGGGATTACAATACAAGGTATAGTTGTCACTATTGTCAAGAGTATGTACATGTTTCTAAAAATTGCATTAGAACATATTTTAGAATTGACTACAAAAGATGATTGAGTCAAACTACATGTTTGAGCTATTTGAAGATTGGTCACATTAGTAGAAATTGTCCAACAAGGTCAAAATCACCTAGTAATGAATTTAATAAAGGAAAAGAAAAGGTTGATGTTGAAGAAGTCAATATGTAGATGAATAAGACATGGAAGAAAAAGGAATATTGCAGCACACCAAGTTTATACGAGATCACTTCATCTAATGGATTAGGCGATCACACCAACCCCAACTAGGAAATTAAGAGGTATGTATGGGACTCATATTTCAAAGTTCAATTATACATCAGTTCCAAGGATTCAATTATAAAAAGATCATATATGCATAAATTAAGATGTAAAGTATTGGTTAAAACTTAGAAGAAATCTATAAGTTTCCATGTTGTTGTTGATCATGAAAAGTTTCACTATAGTTGCCAAGTGAAAGTTATTTGTTACCAAGCTATCAAAGCTGATAGTGCTAGCTAAACTCATTGTGGTTGCTAAACATGGAAGGAATTACATGAAAGCTGAGTGAGTAAGAATTTCTATTGGTTCTAACCTTACAACTGTGTAAGCACTGAGCATTTATTGTGAAGTTTCAATGGCTATATGGTCAATTTTTTCTACTCATTTGTAGTTATTTGAAATTAAAGATAGCATAAAGAGCATAAGATGAATATAAGAAATTGATTCATGAATTTTCTTATAGAATTCAACTGCTATTTGACACTAAACATCATATTTTTCAAGGTATTTATTATGTACTAAGAAACACTATTTGAATTTTTGCAACCCCTAATTATGGTTAGTAAAAGAAAGGAAGTTTTAAATGTACAATTGATAAGTAATGAGATCAAACAACCATATTTTGGGGCAATTCCCAAGATTGCATATAAAGGAGACCCATCTAGTGCATTATCTATGATACTGCCACAAGTTTTGATGATACACGATGTAAGGTGTTCCTAAACTTGTAAGGTGGCAAGCATTGGAGACATAGAAATATGAGATTTATATGGAAAATTGTGGGAAAATGGAGTATTAAAAGAAGAATACAAGGTTGAACAGAGAAAAGGTTAACTTGTACCCTAGATTTTCTAAAGATGTTCAAGAAAAAGTGGATTAAGATTGTTCTTAGTAGAATACATGACACTTCTATATGGTTAGAGGATGGCCCTATCTAAATCACGAAGAGAATCATTCATAAAGTGACAGGGTATCCAACCCTAGATAGACCATAGAACAAGAGAGGGATGACCATAGACACAATTACTGATCCCCTAATTGCATTTACAATGAGAATTATTACACATAAGGTCTTTCAATCTAGCAAGTTAAAAAACATACCATGTATGGCTATGAATTTGGGTTACAAGATAGTGGAGAAAGAACATTCTTATGACCTTGGAGAGCTAAAAATCCACCATTTATCTAAGAACTTGGGAGCCATTAGGAAAAAAAAAAGTGCACAATGCAAATTTGGTTCAATACTTTTTTGTACATTTTTCTATGTGCAGAACAATTTTCCCTCATTTGGGAAGGTAGCTTGGAAGACCAACAGATCAGTTGTAGTGCAAATTGGTGAATTTATAGAGAAATTTCAAGATAATTTTGAGAATGTGATGACTAGCTATTTTGAAGACTTTAAGAAGTCAATGAAACAAAGACTAAGAATTCCAGTGTCACTAGTTGAGAAGCATTTCAATGATGTTTGTTTTCTAGTTGATGTTGATTTTACTTATGTCCAAGCTATTATTCCAAGGGTGAGATGGCTCAGGCCATTGCCTTATGAGATTAATGTGGATGAGGCATCTAGAGCCATCACTTCTCTATTGGTAGAGGAAGTAGATAATAATGCTACTACTTTTGGAAATAATGATGTAGAAAAGTCAAAGATCACAATGGACTTAAAGAAAACTTCTATGATGAGGAAGAAGAATTGGACTAGATGTACTAGAAGAGAAACAATAAGATCAGATGTACCATAAGTACATATGTTGAGTGCCAATCCTCAAGAAGATATAGTAAAGGTTAAGGATGTGTCTAACACCACCATTCAGAACATCAATATCCTAAAAGAGGAGCATATGTAGAAGATATTGACTAAGTCCACCATCAAAGCACAACTATAGAATCATCCTATTTTGGTAAGTGTGGATGAGATTGAGAAGGTAGAATTGGCATTTGTAGGGGAGAAAACACAAGCATTATCCATTTACCTAAAATATCTATTGTAGTATACCATAGGAAGGACACTGTGCCTCCACATATCAATACTAATGTACAAAATGTTTTAGTGCCAAAAATTACAATAATTGGCCAAGAAAGGACACTAGTCCAAACAAGTTAGGAAGCCAGTCCTATACCTAGACCACAAGCACAAGGTGGATCAAAAATCAAAGAAAAGAAGGATAGGACTAAAGATTCAATATTGACTATGAAATAAGAGGAAGTGATAGCAATATAGACACTAGTTACCTTACCAGACACTACTACCCTCACCCCTAGTCAAGCACTTCATAGGTTGAGTACTAAAGTTACACCATTGCAGGAATCAAGGCCAAGTCCTAGCACATCTAAGGTTGATGAGGTGACATTCTATGCTACATCAACTTAGATGAGGTGATTGAGTTGCCAAAGTATGATCTTACAAAAATCACAATAGAGAAAATGACCATATTGCAAGATGCTCTGGCAAGGAAGAAACACCAAGAACTTCTTAGAATAGAAAATAGGTAGAACCAATAACTTCATGACTTTAAGGACATATTTCTTGATGCATTAAGTCTCCTTGCACTCGATGAAGCCAAGTCGATCATTAAGTAATTGGTAAGTATTGTAGAGAAAATTAATGATGAAGACCTAGATTCCAATGTCAAATTACTGGAATGGTCTGAGAAGAAATTTCAAACCAAGGTGGATGAAAAGATGTATAGTGTCATTGCATTACACCAGGTTGAATTAGCAACCAATATTGATGGTGTGAAGAAGATGTTGGGACAAATTTTCTCTCTTTGCACCAAGCTGTGTGATGTTCCCTTGTTCCAACAAGAAGTGTAGAGACATATTGATCACCTGGAAGGAGATATGAATAAAATAGGTAACATTCTTCAAAAATCTCTTCGTTAAGGTCAGTCTCATTTTAGGAATTTATTATTAGCAAGGGTCAATTATCAGCTTTACATGCTCAAAATGAAAATATTAGGGCTACATTGATTGACATCCAATCCATGTTAAACCCTCACATAAAGGTGTTACATAAGGAACTAGCCTATGTAGAGACATTGTTGAAGAATGATCCACATATTTCTACAAATGAAGCCTTAGTCACCCTTGCTGCGACTTAGAAATATAGATCAAATCTCTGGAGGTAGCATGTGATAACTAGGATGCATCACTGAAGATTATGATGGAGGTCCATAAATATTTCTTGAACAAACATATAATTCCATGTACAACCCATGGCATAAGTGTCAAAAGGGGGAGAATGAAGAAGTGAAGAATGCATGAAAGGAAAATATAACTTTTGGGGGAGACCAAATAGAAACAAAGACTACAAAAATAGAGCCAACATAATAGATCTACTCAGCAGGAGTATTCAATTTCAAAATTTCAGAATCAGAATTGAGCAATCAACTTAGGGGGAGTTAAATAATTTTGAGGTATGACTAACAAGTCATAAGGTTTGCAAAATTTTTTATGTAAGCCAAGTACTAAATGGATATTATCTAAGTTATTCTTAGGAGCTAAGGTTATTCATGCATGGCCAATTATTTTTGCCGCTCATGTCAAATGGGGAGATTTATAATCTTAGATTGGTTTTGATATATGAGTAACAATATACTTAGGTCATTTTCTTAGTTCATGCCAAACAAGTAATGTATGCAAAGCATAAGTTTCCAGATAGTATATGTTGAGCAAGAGATATACAATATGTGCCAAGTAACTAGTAAGTACCAAGGCACTCAAGTGTTGAGCAGATAGTAGATGCAAAGTCATCTAAATGCCAATTGATTAGTGGATGCTAACTCATTTAGAGGCTGAGTTACAACACTAAAGAGATAGTGGATGTCAAGCAATAGACACTTTAGGTGTTAAGTAAATAGTTTTGGACATAGTTTCTTGTATTGCACAAAGTTCTATGTAAACAATTTTTGAGTTGACTTAAGGATTGTTTTACAATTCTAGATGATAATGATGAATTTTTATTGAGTATCCCTATGCAATACATGCAACCAATCATTTTAAGGGACGTTTTAACAGGCAAAAGGGGTGAATCACAATCATTGATTCATACCTAACCCTAAGTCACCTAGGTCTTCATAAGGAGGACAAACCCTAAACATTGAATGTGAGTGAAATGAGTAAAGAGAGAAGTTTGCATGCAAAAATAGAGTGATGTAGTGCAAGGCAGGGGAATCCCCAAAGGAGATGTCCTAGCCCCCTACTATAAAACCATGCAATGAAACACAACAACAAGAAACAATAATGCAAGATCTGATACCAAATAATAATAATATATTCATAAAATATAACTAATTACATGCAATGTGCCAAGCTATAAGGCCTTCTTGATTATGGATAGATACAAAGAAAGTAATGGTTCTACAAGATCTCTCAAGATCTAAACCCAAACCCTAGCTAGTCCGGATCCACACTCTGGTAGAAACTCACAAGGAAGATCTCAACTTATTCTCGCAAGCCCACCAAGCTATCTCCTTATTTCCCAAGCCATAGCTACTAGCTCTACTACAACTTCATCCAAGTGTAAACTACCTCACATTTAGCACTCTATCCACACATTCACAACTCCATCACAATCCTGCTATAAACTACCTCATATTCGGTGCTCTATTCACTGACTCAGGAAAACTCGTGCTTTAGATACTTCACACACCCACTCCTCTTCTGAGTGAATGAATAATTACTAAAGACTTCCCCACAACCTCTACTTATACCAATCTAAGCCACAAGTCAGCCCAAAACACAAATTAAATGCAAATAAATAAATTAAATGCCAAAGTCGGCCTCCTACAATAATTAAATTCCCAAAATTGATGTCTTAGTAAAATTATGATATCTCCTAGATCTGGATGAATTAGAACTCGTACTTTGAACCATAGTTAGAAATATAGGCCCTCTTCAAGCTCTAAAATTTTCATCCTTCAATTCATTATAGAAAATCATTTATTTGGCCTGCAACAAGCACCAAATTCCTAAGCATGGCCAAACTCCTCCCAGACCATGCCGAGCAACCAAAGACCATGTCGAGTAACCAAGAGCATGCAGAGAAACCAAGACCATGCCGAACAACCAAGACCATACTAAGATCCAAGACCATGCCAAGCTCCAAAGACCATGCTAAGCTCCAAGACCAAATCAAGGAATCGAAGACCATGCTGAGTAACCAAGACCATGCCGAGCTCCAAGACCATGTTGAGCTCCAAGACCATGCCAAGCTCCAAAGACCATGCTGAGCTCCAATATTTCTTTGACTAAGTACTAGTCCAAACACCCTCCAAAGAAAATACTGAGCCTCCTCCCATGAACTCCAAAGTAGTCACCAAGTAAATCCAAGATGCTCCTGCATCAGACTCCCCAGGTAAATAGAAAAAGTGTGTCCCACACTTTGATGCCCAAAGAAAGAGGAACAACCAAATTCAACTTCACCAAAGGCTTCTAGTCCAACAAGGATAAGAAAAAAAATCTACACATCATCTACATCCACATTATTCTATCAAACACTAGAATATCATCCAACCAATCATCATGCTCACTCCTAGGAACAAATTGAACATAATGCTTCATTAGCAAACCCCCATCCATATCAAAAACTAGTGAATCCATAGTAGAAGCCAACTCCACATCAGTGAAAATATGAAGATCTCCATCAACACATGCCAAAATCTCAACACAAACCATCTCATTGCTCACAACAAGTTGTTCTGCAACACACAACTCACCACCAACAACAACCAGATCATCCATGATCAAGCACTCTACAATTTCCATGTTAGACTCAACCAACTGATCATGAAAACCAACCTCTATCCCAACATCAACAAGGTTAGGAATATATTCAGCAATAACTTCTAGCTATTGTATATGTTCTGTATCAGACTCCACAAATTGATCAAAAAAACCAAACTCTTTCACCTCGACCTTGTTATGCCATCTTCTCTCACAAACAAGTCTCTTAACTGGCCAAATGACTCTCTTCTAGATCGGTAGACTCCAACTCCACAAATAGCTATGGAATTCCTTCCTTAGCCCATCCTTAACATGATGATCCAAGCTAGCTTCAAATTGAGCAGTCATCTCATCAAATCTACTCTCCACCACATCATAGAGATTTGCAAGAATCTTAGGGTCCAATCCTCTTAGAGCCATCTCCCAAGATCTTCAAAAACCCTCTACAACAAATCCTTCCCATGCTCCTTGTGACAACTTTGAATTGTTTGCAAGTTAGAACACAACTTGCCACCTTGCATGAACAATCAAGAACCACATCACAAGTCTAGGACCACAGATCTGTAATCCACATACTCTCTATGATCATGCCTCAACAAGATCAAACTTTCATCTTCACATCCATTGATCAATTTTCATGTCCTCCCAAGGTCTTGGTGTAAATTGCGTAAGCTTCAATGATCTATCTACACACTCAGGAACAACCTTCACTCTGATACCACCTGATGTAGTGCAATAAAATCATGCAACAAAAATGCAATAAGAAGAAGAAACAATGCAAGATCTGATACCAAATAATAATAATATAGTCATAAAATATAATTGATTACATGTAATGTGCCAGATTGTAAGGCCTTCCCGATTACGGCCAGATATAAAGCAAGTAATAGCTCTACAAGATTCCTCAAGATCCAAACCCAAACCCTAGCTAGTCCAGATCCACACTCTGGTAGAAACCCATAAGGAAGATCTCAACTTGTTCTCACAAGCCCACCAAGATATCTCCTTATTTCCCAAGCCATAGCTACTAGCTCTACTCCAAATTCATCCAAGTGTAAACTGGCTCACATTTGACACTCTGTCCACTCATTCACAACTCCATCACAATCCTGCTGTAAACTACCTCACATTCGGTGCTGTATTCATAGACTCAGGAAAAATCACTCTTCAGCTACTTCCCACACCCACTCCTCTTCTGATTGAATGAATAATGACTAAATAATTCTCCACAACCCCTACTCATACAAATCTAAGCCACAAGTCAGCCCAATACACAAATTAAATGCCAAAGTTGGCCTCCTACAACAATTAAATTCCCAAAATTTATGTCTTAGTAATATCATGATATCTCCTAGCTCTAGATGAATTAGAACCTTCACTTTGAACCATAGTTAGAAATCTAGGCCTCTTCAATCTTAAAATATTCATCCTTTAATTCATTATAGAAAATATTTATTTGGCCTGCAACAAGCACCAAATTCCTAAGCAAGGCCAAACTCCTCCCAGACCATGCCGAGCAACCAAAGACCATGTTGAGTAACCAAGACCATGCGGAGCAACCAAGACCATGTTGAGCTCCAAGACCATGCTGAGCTCCAAGATTATTCCGAGCTCCAAAGACCATGCTGAGCTCCAAGACCATACTGAGCAACCAAAGACCATGTTGAGTAACCAAGACCATACCGAGCTCCAATCCTTCTTTGACCCAATACTAGTCCAAACACCCTCCAAAGCAACCACTAAGCCTCCCCCCATGGACTCCAAAGTAGTCACCAAGTAAATCCAAGATGCTCCTGCATCATAGATCATTCATGGTGACTAAGGAGTTGTGAATTAAGATACATTACAAAATTATTTAGAGAAAAATAGAGGAAATGAGTTAGAGGATAGAAGTGATACATCTAATTAGAGAGGATCAAGTACACATTAGGAAAGAGGTGATATGTTATCTAGTAGTAGAGTACTAATCGAAGGATCATTGTTGATATATTCTAATAGGTGAATCAGTTAAATATCTTAATAAAGTAGTCCTAATAGGCTATTGTAAATCCTTTAATAGGGTTCTTACTTCATTGTGAGTTTTAATTCCTTTAATTAGGAACACTTCTAATAGGGTGTTAAAATTATTTAATAGGGTAAGATCTAAAAATATTGTAAGCCTTTAACAGGGCAAACCTTTCACATGGTAGATCATAGTTTATGATCAAATATTGTAGCCTTCATTGGATACACTTTATTGCTACAGTAGTAGAGATTTGTGGGTATTTTCCCCACCCCAATTTTACCTTTTGATTGGGGAGTTTTTGGGTAACTAAATATCTTGTACCATATATGTGTTGAATGTTATTTTCTTTCATGCTATGGATGGATATGTTTAACTAGCTATTTTAGTTTACATGGAAATTGTGAGATGAATGTGTGGTGAATGAATTCATGGTTAAATTTTTGAAGGATTGATTTAACCCCCCATACCCCCCACTTAGAGTTTACTTTTCCTATTGTATTTTCAACATTAGTAATACATACAAAGGAAAAACACATTGCAATCAAATATCATTTTCTAAGGGATATAGTTCAAAATAAAGAGGTGACATTGGAATATGTGAACACCAAGGAACAAATATATGACATATTTACCAAAGCTTTACCTAAGGATATATTTATGTACCTAAGAGGTAAACTAGGGGTTATTCCTATTGCGAGATTGTTGGAAGCATGAATGCTAATGATATTCCTATGAGGGAGTACTATAGATATGTTACTATGATATGTTATATTCATGATTGAGTTTGTCATTGATGTCAATGTAGCAAGTTTCTATGGTATTTGATAGAAGAACAAAAGAAAGATCAAGTTGGTGTAGATGACTAGTTGAGTATTCTAACTATCCAAGATTATGGGAGATACTTTTGAGTATCTAGTATAGGTTGAAAATATAGATGGAGTATTTGAGAGGGGGGGTGAATTAGTCATCACAAAAATATTTACACAGATCCTTAGATGTATAACAAAACTAATTACTACTTTCACTCGGTAAACATATTGAAAAATGTTGTAACTCAATAAATGTAGAGTATGTGTTACTTTATCTATTCTAACATCAATTAGTAATGATTTACAAACATAAGAGAAAAGAAATAAACACAAGAGACACCAGATTTAACATGGAAACCCAATATGGGAAAAACCACCAATGTAACTAGTTACTATTTTTCACTCTTCTGAAGCGAGCCCTATTAGGAGCCAACTTGGTTAAAGGTTACAAAATACACTGTTAGGTGTGACCTTGTTAGAGGATTTAATCACCTTGTAAGGAGTGGCCTTGTAAGAGGTCTTTAAAACAATTCAATAGAATTGTCACCTTGTTAGAGGATTTACAACTGGTTGCTAAACCAACTCTATTAAGATATTTTGGATCACTACTACAATGGTAAGAAAGTAACAATGAAATGACCTAATTAAGATGCAACTAAATTGCTGATTCCATCCTTCAAGTTTGCTCACACACTTTGCTTATCAATCAATCAATACACTTGCATACTACTAAAAATCACAACTTGACCTTATATTTTAATCATTCAGATTGTCAAATTGGATCAATACAAATTACAATGACCAATAATCATCACCATAGTCAGCTAGAATCATTACTTGAAATAATTAAACTTCATATCCCAAATCAAAAAAATCCTTCGATAACTAACCTAGCTTGGTAAACACTTGTCCTGAAATGATTCCTTGTGTTAACCAATAGACGCTTGGTTAACATTGTGGACTTGCAAAATCCTTTGGCAACCAAGTGAACTCGATTAACACTAACTCTAACCAACTTTCCTTTGTTAACCATGAGAACACTGTTAACACTATTTCTTGCCAAAATCTCCTTCAATGCCCGAGTGAGCTCAGTAGACATAGGCTTCATAGAGTAATCTTTAGGAATACTTAGTAGACAAGAAAAACTATCTTGCTAACCAAGTGAGGTTGGTAAGCACTGACTGACAACTGATATGACATTTATGTAACATCAAAGACAACACACAATTAGACAATTGTATCCAACAATCTCCCTCTTTGGCATTGATGGCAATACAACATGTCATAGCACAATTAAATTTGAGAACAAGACTTTTTCTATCAGAAAGTTTCTCCCTCTTTGTATTTATACCACAAGCTTCTCTTTTATGCAGTAATCTCCTTTTGTGAAGGAATTACATAGCTTCTTTCTTAAAACAAATTTTAGAAAAATATGACAATAAAATCTCCCTCTTTGACAGCACATGCCAAAGACACCACATACCAAATGAGTATTAATGTACCTTGAGTACTGATTCATATGCAATTTTCTCTTGATTATGCTACATCAACTAATAGATCTTCAACTAGGTTCCTATTGATGCATCACTAAAACTTTATTTAGTGAGCTTCAGATAGGGGAAGGACCCCTAACTTACCTCTTAGATACAAGAATAAATCCTTAGGTAATGGCTTGGTAAATATGTCTATAATCTATTCTTTTGTATGAACATATTCCAATCTGATTTCTTTGTCTTGCACTAGTTCTCTGAGAAAATGATATTTTATAGCAATATGCTTGGTTTTGGAATGCATCACTAGATTCTTTGATATGTTGATTGCGCTTGTATTATCAAAGAACATGAAAACTGGCTCCTTGATTTCGACCTTCATACCTTGCAACAACTATTTAAACCAAACAATATTGGAACAATTCACTACTACTGCAACATATTCTACTTTAGCTATGGATTGGGATGTGCAGTTTTGCTTTTTGCTTGTCCAAGATACCAACTTTTTACCAAGAAAGAATGCTCCACCACTTGTTCTCTTTCTATCATCAAGATTTATTTCCTAATCAACATCAATAAACACTTTTAGGTCCAGATTTCCTACAAGTTTATACCATAAACCATAGTCTTTAGTGCCTTTCAAATATCTCAAGATTTTTTTGATTGCCATCATATGATTTTCTTTAGGTTTTTCTGAGAATCTTGCCACTATACCAACTACTAAAGCAATATCAGGCCTTTTATGAACTACATACTGTAATTTTTCAATCATCAATCTATATAAGGTCTTATCTACCTCTTTAGAATCATCATCTTTGGTAAGCTTTAGTCCAATACACATGGGGGTTCCAACTAGTTTAAAATCTTCCATTCCAAATTTCTTGAGTATCTCTTTTATATACTTGGACTGAGTGATGTAGATATCATTCTTGCTTTTTGTATTTGCAATCCAATAAAGAACTTAATCTCACCAAACATAGACATTTTAAACTCTTTGTTCATTTTCTCTAAAAATTCTTTGCATAGATCATCATTCCCTGTAAATAGAGTGTCATCCACAAATATCTTTGCCAATACAATCTTGTTATCTGGTCCTTCCTTGATGTACAAACTATTGTTATCATTAGTTCTCTAGAAACTAATCTGTATAAGGTAGTTGTGCAACCTCTCATATCATGTGCTTTGTGCAGCTTGCAAACCATGTCCCTTTTATTTGGATCAACAAAACCTTCTGGTTATTCAATGTAGACTTCTTCATCAAGAATACCATTGAGAAATACAGATTTAACATCCGTTTGTTATACCTTAAATACTTTATGTGCTGCATATGTAAGTAAGGTCCTAACACCTTCTAATATTGCAACAAGAGAAAAAGTTTCACCATAATCAATTTCTTTTTCTTGAGAATATCCTTTACAAACTAGTCTTGCTTTGTTTCTTGATACTTTTCCATCTTCATTTAACTTATTTCTGAATACCTATTTTGTTCTAATCACATTTTTATCTTTGGGCCTAGGTACAAGAGTCTAGGTTTTGTTCCTCTCTATTTGTTCAATTTCTTCATTCATAGCCTCAATCCAACTTTCATTTTCAAATGCATCTTTAATACTTATAGACTCAAAATCAGCAAGTAAACCTATGCTTTTTAGGTTACTTCTTGTCCTAGTACCTTCTAATTTATCTCCAATAGTCTGATCAAGTGCATGATGCCCCCTAACATACTTAGCCAATATAAGTTCTTTTTCTTTTGACTGAATTTCATTGTCTTCGTTTTGAATTTCAACTTTTGGCTTTGGTTGCTTAGACTTAGTAGGCATTGGCTTAGTAGCTTCTGAATGTGACTCAGGTCCTTGTGACTCGATTTGAACTTCTTGCAACTTGATGACTAAGGAAGACTGAAGAGTAGAAGTCTCTTTATTGACATATGTGTCTAGAAATGTATCAAGTTCAATGTAAACAAATCTCCTATCATATTTTGGTTCCTTTTTGCTTTCTTCTTCAGTCCTTTCTACAAACTCATCAATTCTCACATGTGCACTTTCTATGATTTTATGAGTAGACAAATTTAAACATCTATATGCCTTACTTCTACAAGAATATCCTAAGAATATAACTTCATCACCTTTTACATCAAACTTTCATTTTCTAGATTCTTTCAAGACATAACATTTACTTCCAAATACTTTTAGGTAGCTTACATTGGGTTTATAGCCATACCATAATTCATAGGGAGTTTTATATGAGTCTTTCTTCAATTGTACTTGATTCAAAGTATGAACTATGGTGCTGATAAATTACTTCTAGTATTTGATAGCAATGTTCTTTTCAATCATTAGAGTCCTTGCACAATCCATGATGGATCTATTTCTCCTTTTAGCTATTCCATTCTGCTCAAAAGTTCTAGGGGCTGATACCTGTCTTTTGATTCCTCTTTCAATGCAAATGTTGTTAAATTCATTGGAGATGAATTCACCACCTCTATTTGATCTTAAGCATTTCAGTCTTTTCCCTATTTCTTTCTCTACTCTTGCCAAATACCATTTGAATTTCTCAAATACTTTTGACTTCTCTCTTAAATACATAATAGTCATCATTCTAGAGTAGTCATCAACAAAAAGAATAATTTTTTTCTCCATTATAGCTTTCTATTCCAATAGGTCGACACAAATTAGTATGCACAATTTTCAAGATATCTTTAGATTGATAGTTTTTTCTTTTAAAAATAGTCTTTCCCATTTTTCCAATTTGATTGTTCTTGCATAGTCCAACATCTTGTTTCTTCAAACTAGGAATTCCTCTTAATTTCCTAAATTTTCATGGCATAACCTTTAATGCCATAACCAAATTTCTTCAACTTGAGCAATAAAACATGAGTAATCACCAAGATCAAGATAAAATAGGTTACCTTTTGTTTGTTTTCCTGATCCAATCAGTTTTCCTTTGTCATCTAGTAGTCTTGCCTTTCCATGCATAAATTCTACCTTGAATCCAATGTTGATTAGTTGTGCCACATTCAGCAGATTATGTTTTAGTCCTTCAACCCAATAGGCATTGTCACATACAAGTTCTTTGGTTAATGGGATTTGGCCTCTCCCTTTTATGCAACAAGGTTCATTGCTTCCAAATCTTACACTACCACCATCATAGTCTTCAAGGTGTTCAAAATTTTTCTTATCTCTGGTCATATGATGTGAACATCCACTATCTATGATCCATGTTTCATTTTTTCTCACATGAGAGAATAGTGCCATCTTATCTCCTTCATCATCAGATTCATCTTTTATAGCAATGTAAACTATCTCATCTCCACTATTATCAGAATCCTTAGCCATAAAACAAGTTTTCTTACCTTTGTTCTTGAATGATTTGTGATTTTTAAAATCCTTTTTACCATTACACTTATGACTTTTCTTCTCATACTTGCTTTCTTTGTTTGGGCACCTGGCAGTAATATGACCAATTTCTTCACATGAAAAATAGATTAAGGAAACTTTATTTTTGTATTCTCCTCTACCTCTAGAATATTTCCTAGCAAGCAAAGCTTCAATAACTTCAAGATCACTATCAGAACTTTCCTCTAATTCTTCTTCACTTTCTGACTGAATGTCCTTTATTTTCTTGCCTTTCTCCTTAAGTGAAATTTTGGCCTCAAATGTAGATTCAATATTCTTGAAAGCTAGAACATAATTGTCATATTTGTCTAGCTCAAAAGATATGAATCTTCCCACTAAGGCATCCAAAGTTATCTTATGATTTGTCTCACACCTTCTTTCTTGAATAACAAATACTCTAATTGCATAGATATGAAGTAATGTTCTGAAAACTTTACTTACAATAGTTTCATCCTTGATTTCTCCACCAGAAGCTTTGATTGCACTGACACTGGCTTTGACTCTTTCCACATATTTGGCAATATTTTCATCTTCTCTCATTCTCATTTGATCAAATCATGATCTAAGGCTTTCTACTTTGGCTCTCCTCACATTGTTATCAACACCATATATATTCTTTAGCTTGTTCCACATTTCAAAAGCAGTTTTGTAGTCCTTGATCTCATCAAATTCTTCATAACTAAGAGTAGATGCAATATCTATCATCATGGTGTTATGGTTCTTTTTCTCAGCAATATCTCCAATAGATAATGTACCAATAGGAGTTGTGTATTCTTCATCAAGATATTTGCATCCTAAATCACCAATGGAAGCTAGATGAAGTCTCATAAGTCCTTGCCATGCTGAAAATTTGTCTATATTAAGCTTTGTAATTTGTCTCTTGTAAGAAATCCTGATCTTTAGTTTAGGTCCTTGAAACCTTTCCTGCAAGCACCAAAAGCTCTGATACCAATTGTTAGAAATATAGATGGAGTAATTGAGAGGGGAGGGTGAATTAGTTATGAAAAAAATATTTACATAGAACCTTAGATGTCTAACAAAACTAATTACTGCTGTCACTTGGTAAACATACTGAAAAATATTTTAACTTGGTAAATGCAAAGTATGTTTTACTCTAGATGTTCTAACATCAATTAGTAATGATTTGAAAATATAAGAGAAAAGAAATGAACACAAGATACACTCGATTTAACATGGAAAATCAATATGGAAAAAACCACCAATGTAACTAGTTACTATTTTTCACTCTTCTAAAGTGAGGTCTGTTAGGAGCCAAATTGGTTAAAGGTTATAAACACACTATTACGTGTGACCTTGTTAGAGGATTTAATCACCTTATAAGGAGTGGCCTTGTAAGAGGTCTTTAAAACAATTCAATGGAACTGTCACCCTGTAAGAGGATTTACAACTGGCTATTAAACTAACTCTGTTAAGAGATTTTGGATCACTGATACAATGGTAAGAAAGTAACAATGAAATGACCTGATTAAGATGCAACTGAATTGCTGATTATAGATCTCTATTCTACTGCATACTAGATCATTCCTGATCGAATATTACTTTGCTACTCCACAAGGATATTTGACCATCCTTCAAGTTCGCTCACACACTTTCCTTCTCAATCAATCAATACACTTGCATAGTACTAAAAATCACAACTTGACCTTATATTTATATCATTCAGATTATCAAGTTAGCTCAATACAAATTACAATGACCAATAATCATGACCATAGTTAGCTGGAATTAGTACTAGAAATAGTTAAACTTCATATCAAAAATCAAAAAAAATCCTTCGATAGCTGACCCAACTCAGCAAACACTAGTCCTGAAATGATTCCCTATGTTAACCAATAGATGCTTGGTTAACATTATGAACTTACAAAATCCTTTGGCAATTGAGTGAACTTAGTTAACATTGACTCTAACCAACTTTCCTTGATTAACCATGAGAACTCAGTTAACATTGTTTCTTCCCAGAATCTCCTTTGATGCCTGAGTGAGCTTGATAGGCAGTCTTCATAGAGTAATTTTCAGGAATGCTCAGTAGACAAGAAAAATTGTCTTACTAACCAAGTGAGCTTGGTAAGCACTGACTAATAACTGATATGACATTTGTGTAATATCAAAGACAACACAAAATTAGACAATTGTATCCAATAGCATATGCAATTAACATTGAAAGAAGAAATGATAAGTCTGGAAGAAGTTATGTAAGCTTTAGTGATGTTTATTCTAACATAGATTTATAGAGGCTTGTTCTAGTAAACTTGTTATATCACTTAGTAGAGTTGATATTCTAAGAATCAAGGTTGAGGATGTAAAGAAGACATGTTGTTATGACATGGATAAGATTGCTCATCATAATATTACATGTACTAAAATTTATTCAAGTTGCAAGGAAGAAGATTTATGTTATCACTAAGTGTAACATGTTCTCAATGTAGTCCTATAATGATTAATTAAGAAGGTCTAAGAGCCAAATTAGGATTTTTTTTTGAGGAATTGGTATAAAGGAAGGACATTTTCTTTTATCATGAGATGGTAGGGTATGGAATTGTATGAATGTGAAATATTATAAGTAATAGTAAGAGAAAAATGCAAATTTGAGAAGAGCAAAGTGAAAGTGAAGGAAACTTCATTGTCGAGGTTTTGCTAAGTGATATGAGGTTTGATATTTGGATCTGAGGTTCATGACCTAATCTACAAGGTCTGACAGTGACTATTTTAGTTGAAAAAACAAAGGAAAGAAGAACATAATAGTAACTTACTTGTTTGAGTAGTGATCTCTTCTTGTAGTTGAAATTGCATGTTTGGGTAGTGGGTTCATCTTGCATGCATTGTATTTCAACTGCTAATAGGGTTGGCACAAATCCTAACATCATTGAAATCTCCTAATAGGGACTCTATCTACTAAATGTTATAATAGACTCCTAACAAGGTCCATCCTCTAACAAGGGATATTTGTATTAGTACATCATCTTGCGGGCATCATTCCCACTGGGGTTTCCCCTTTGATCAAGGCTTTCTCTAGTTAACATATCTAGTGTAATTATCTATGTGCACCTATTATGCTTTTTGTTTACTTTAGTTGAATGGTTAAGTTTGTTTAAAGAAGATAAATGTTTTAATTGTTGGATAACTAATTCACCCCGCTCCCCACCCCTGCTCCCCCCCTCTCAATTATCTTGGTGGACTATTTTTTCTAACAATTGGTATCAGAGCATTAGGTCCTTGAAGATAAAGTTTAACAAATTTGGAAGATCCATGGAAATCATGTTCAATAAAGATAGTCCAAAGTTTGATGGAAAAAATTATGATACCTGGAAGGAAAAGATAAAGACACATTTGTTATATATGGTTCTAGGATATTGGATCTTGACAAAATCAGCGAAGACAATCATTGCCAAAAAGGATTTGGAAAGTTGTATTGAGGATGAAAGAGATCTTTTTATGTACGACATGAGAGCTAGAGAAGGATTATTGACTGCACTTCCTGAAATTGAATACAATAAGGTAAAATCACTTGCTACTTCACATTTGATTTGGAAATATTTGGAAAATAGTTTTGAAGGTGATGCACATTCTAAGAAGTTAAGGATACAAAGTTGGATTTGTGTATCTCATGATGCTAAAATGATGGAAGATGAATCTATAAGAACATATGTAGGCAGGATATCAGAAATTACTACAGGTATTAAATCTCAAGGAGGAACCAAAGAAGATGATAACATTATTTGGAAGATATTGAAGACTGTAACACCACCATATAAGTCAGCAGTTCAAATGATACAATTGTTGATATCTTGTACCAAAGATTTCATGAAGGAGTCATTGCTTGGAAGACTTGAAGTAGTTGAGAATGAGCTTAGATAGTCTAAAGAGTTGACTAGAATAGAGATAGATTTTAGTGCCTTGAATATTCAACCTAATTTATCAAGGAGCACAAGTGCTAGAGGATATTTTTCTAGCAGCAATAGATTTGAGGAAGATAGAAAGATTGAAGAAGGAGTATCCCTTCTGGTAAGAAGAGAAAAAGGAGGTAAGAAAATCTTTAAATGTTGGACTTGTGATGAATATGGTCATTATGCATCTAAGTGTCCTAAAAGAGAGAAAAAGTATAAAGGAAATTATAAACATTGAAGAGATAGAGATTTTTTGTATGTAAATGAAGAAAATGATTTTTATGAACAAGCATGAAGTGATAGTGATGATGAAATTGTATTTGTGGCAATTAAAGAAGAAAGTCTAGAGAAAGTAGCATTGGTGTCATAGGTTGAGAAGAAATTTAATTAGATAATTGATAATGGTTGTTCACATCATATGACTGGTGATATGAACTAGTTTGTTAACTTCAAAAGTTAGGATGGAGGCATTGTTAGAGTTGGAAACAATGTCGCATGCCAAGTTAAAGTTATTGGATCTATAACTCTTGATGGTAAACCTAACATTGAGGATGTATATTTTGTTGATGGTTTAAAGCATAATCTTTTGAGTGTTGGACAACTAGTAGACAAAGGTTATCAATTACGGTTCACATAGAAGACATGCATGATAAAGGATAAAGATGGAAAGGTAATTAGAATAAGAACTAGATCTAGAGGTAATGTATTTCAATTCACTCCTACTAACATAAATAGTTGTATGAAGATGCATATTCTGGATTCGATTGTGTGCCATTTTTTTGCATCAACGTTTTGAATCACACTCTATGATCCATCATCAGGATATGCATACCTGGAGGGGAAAAATGATAAGTTGCAAACCACAATAGAATATAAGAGGGAGAGCCTGGGCGGGAGGAGGAAATGGACACAAAGATCAAAGAGACAAGGTCAACCAAGGGATAGAAAAAAAGTCAACCCAAATACAAAGGAAAAGAAGGATAGAAGGCACTACTAGGATAGTAACCAAATATTAAACAAGGAGAAACAAAACAAAAAGAAGGAGCTGGAGAAATTATTAAAAGAAGTGATGGAAATAAAATAATAACATGGAGAGAAAGAGAGAAATCATAATACTAATAAACAAGAAATAAGAAAAAAAGAATAAGCACAAAACAAGGAATAAGAAACAAATACCTCTATAATATGCATGTATGTATAAATATACACTTATGTGTGTGTGTGTGTGTGTGTGTGTGTGTGTGTGTGTGTGTGTGTGTACTTATGCACGTATAAATGCATACTCACATATATGTAACAAAATACGTATATCAAAGACAAACCATAAAGATATATATAAAACTAAAAAAGTGTATGCACATATAAAGAGATAACAACAGGAGGTTGAAAGAAAAAATGATATTTAAAATTTTAAAAAAATAAATAAATAAATAAAAAATTTAATAATCTAAAAATAAAAATCTAAAAAGGAAATGAAAAAAGGAGAAAATAAAAAGATAATAAAAAGGGGTGCAATATCAATATGACTAAACATATAATTATATATATATATATATATATATATATATATATATATATATATATATATAGAGAGAGAGAGAGAGAGAGAGAGAGAGAGAGAGAGAGGCAAATGTAGAACGAATAGTTATAAATATATATAAATCATAAAAGAAGAACAAGAAAGAAGTATTAAATTTTTTGTATATGCAGTTTAATAAATCATCTAAGTATATATGGGTGTGTGTGTGTGTGTAGCATAGTGATAAGAAAAGCAATAGGAGGATGAGAATAAACAAATACTAATAAATACATAAATTTGAATAAATCAGTGGATAAAGCAAAGAAAAAAATTAATATCAAGAAGAATAAAATAGACAAAGGCATAAAAGGGGAACAACAAAAGAATGAAAGAATAAAAAGGGAAGTGCAACAAAAGATATGTGGGAGTGTGTCTAGGAGGGGAACAAAAATATCACAACAAATGAGACTGAGCATATAGATAAGAAAATGAATCCAAAAAGGAAAAAAGGGGGTTCACCACTAAAACCAAACAAAAGCCGCAAAAGGAAACAAGAGAAAGAGCAAAAACCCCCAAAGCCAAAGAGGAAATTGGAAAACACTGAAAGAAAGAGGCTACAAACCCACAAAGCACTAAGCACTAATGCGCCAATTGTCATCATGATTAAGGTTGGATGGGTGGTTGTGTATTTCTATTGCCTCCCTGAGCTTTCTTTTGAAAAAAACATCTTCTCTAGAGAGCACTTGTGTGTTCTCAAGATAAATATGATGTTTAGTCATGAGGGAGTGCTCTGCAAGGGCAGATTTAAGGGTTTTTTCATGGTTAATGTCAGCGCTATGCTCTTTGATTCTAGTAATAAATGAGCGACCAATTTCCCCTATGTAGGGGGCACCACAAGAGCAAGCGATCTTATAGACCCTCGAGTCTAGAAAGATGTCTCGTTGGTCCTTGAGAGGAGGGTAATGATTTCTCAAAATTTGAAAAGGCTTGAAAGAGCAACGAATGCCTCTTTTTAGAAGAATCTTAGAGATTTTGTGGGAAATGCCCTCGATGAATGGAAGGGACACACTAGGGACAAAAGGACTTAGGGGAGGTTTAGAGAGGGAGAGAAAGTGAGATTTGGCTAGGTTGAAAGATTTAGAGATTTTTTTGTTACTGTACCCATTCCAAATGAATACTTGGTAAAGGTTTGCCAACTCATTGTTAAGGTGATCCTCATCACATATGCAATAAGCTTGCATGGCTAGAGTTTTGAGGATACCCATTTTTTGGCTGGGGTGGTGATGGGAGAAAGCATGAAGATAACAATCTGTATGGGTCAACTTGCGATAAACCTTACGAGCTAGTGAACCATCCGACCACTTGATGAGAAGAATGTTAAGGAAAGGAAGTTGATTGTCAACTTCAATCTATTTAATAAAAGAGATGCAATGGACTAGGTTATTAATATGGGCATGGAATTCTTCTAGCTAGAAGAATTCCATAAACCTTACGAGCTAGTGACCCATCCAACTACTTGATGAGAAGAATGTTAAGGAAAGGAAGTTGATTGTCAACTTTAATCTCTTTAGTAAAAGAGATGCAATGAACCAGGTTATTAATATGGGCATGGAATTCTTCTAGCTAGAAGAATTCCATGCCCATATTGATAACTTGGTTTTAGAAGAATTCCATGCCCATATTAATAACCTGGTCCATTGCATCTCTTTAACTAAAGAGATTGAAGTTGACAATCAACTTCCTTTCCTTGACATTCTTCTCATCAAGCAGTTGGATGGGTCACTAGCTCGTAAGGTTTATTGCAAGTTGACCCATACAAATTGTTATCTTCATGCTTTCTCCCATCACCACCCCAGCCAAAAAATGGGTATCCTGAAAACTCCGGCCATGCGAGCTTATCGCATATGTGATGAGGATCACCTTTACAATGAGTTGGCACACCTTCGCCAAGTCTTCATTTGGAATGGGTACAATAACAAAAAAATCTCTAAATCTTTCAACCTAGCCAAATCTCACTTTCTCTCCCTCTCTAAATCTCCCTTGAGTCCTTTTGTCCCTAGTGCATCCCTTCCATTCATCGAGGGCATTTCCCACAAAATCTCTAAGATTCTTTAGAAAAGAGGCATTTGTTTCTCTTTCAAGCCTTTTCAAATTTCGAGAAATCATTACCCCCCTCTTAAGGACCAATGAGACATCTTTCTAGACTTGGGGATCTATAAGATCGCTTTGTCTTGTGGTGCTTCCTACATAGGGAAAATTGGTTGCTCATTTATTACTAGAATCAAAGAGCACAATGCTGACATTAACCATGAACAAACCCTTAAATCTGCCCTCGCAGAGCACTCCCTCATGACTAAACATCATATTTGTCTTGAGAACACTCAGGTGCTCTCTAGAGAAGATGATTTTTTCAAAAGAAAGCTCAGGGAGGCAATAGAAATACAAAACCACCCATCCAACCTTAATCGTGATGACGGTTGGCACATTAGTGCTTCGTGGCATCCTCTTCTAGCTAAACTTTGATAGACTTCCTTAGAAGAATTCCATGCCCATATTAATAACTTGGTCTATTGCATCTCTTTTACTAAAGAGATTGAAGTTGACAATCAACTTCCTTTCCTTGACATTCTTCTCATCAAGTGGTCGGATGGGTCACTAGCTCATAAGGTTTATTGCAAGTCAACGCATCCAGATCATTATCTTCATGCTTTCTCCCATCACCACCCTAGCCAAAAAATGGGTATCCTCAAAACTTTGGCCATGCAAGCTTATCGCATATGTGATGAGGATCACCTTAACGATGAGTTGGCACACCTTCACCAAGTCCTCATTTGGAATGGGTATAGTAACAAACAAATCTCTTAATCTTTCAACCTAGCCAAATCTCACTTTCTCTCCCTCTCTAAACATCCCCTGAGTCCTTTTGTCCCTAGTGCATCCCTTTCATTCATCGAGGGCATTTTCCACAAAATCTCTAAGATTCTTCCAAAAAGAGGCATTCATTGCTCTTTCAAGCCTCTTCAAATTTTGAGAAATCATTACCCCCCTCTTAAGGACCAACAAGACATCTTTCTAGACTCAAGGGTCTATAAGATCGCTTGCTCTTGTGGTGCCTCCTACATAGGGGAAACTGGTTGCTCATTTATTACTAGAATCAAAGAGCACAACACTGACATTAACCCCCCCCCCTCTTCACCCTACCTTGGTGTCTCTTTTCCAATTTCCTCTTTGGCTTTGGGGGTTTTTGCTCTTTCTCTTATTTCCTTTTTCCACTTTTGTTTGGGTTTAGTGGTGAACCCCCCTTTTTTCCTTTTTGGATTCATTTTCTTATCTATATGCTCAGTCTCATTTGCTGTGATATTTTTGTTCCCCTCCCACACACACTCCCACATATCTTTTGTTGCACTTCCCTTTTTATTGTTTCGTTCTTTTGTTGTTCCCCTTTTATGCATTTGTCTATTCTATTCTTCTTGATATTAATTTTTTTCTTAGCTTTATCTGTTGATCTATTCAGATTTATGTATTTATTAGTATTTGTTTATTCTAATTGTCATATTGCTTTTCTTATCATTATGCTACACACACAGACACACACCCATATATACTCAGATGATTTATTAAACTGCATATACAATTTTTTTAACACTTCTTTCTTGTTCTTCTTTTATGATTTATATATATTTATAACTATTTGTTCTACATTTTCCACTCTCTCTCTCTCTCTCTTTATATATATATATATATATATATATATATATATATATATATATATATATATATATATATATATATATATGTTGGAAATATTCAAGATATGACAAGTTACTGAGAGGGGAGGGGTGAATCAGTAACTTTTAAAATTTCAAACAATAAAACTGCATACTGATATATTCACCATTCATCCAAGTAACCTACTGTAAGCATGAAACAAAATCATTTGCAACACTTGAACACACAGATTTGGTGACCCAGAAACCTTCCAAATAGAAAGTAAAACTAGGGTGGGGATGAAACCCACAAAGCTTCATTACTGCAGTATGAAGTTGGCCGGTTAAGGCTTATAGTGACCACTTCTGGTGATCTGCCCTGTTAGGAGCACAAAGGATTGCTAGATCCACCTTGTTAGAGGATTTACAAACATACAATAAAGTATGCACTCTGTTAGGAGATTTACAAAAGACTATTAAGTCTACCTTGTTAAAGGATTTACAAAAACTGATTCACCTGTTAGAATGAAACAGTGGATCTGATTACAACTGATTGCTGATAAGATCCGTTATGCTCTGATTCACCTTGATGTGATAGATAAAACTTTTCTGCTCCAAAACTTGACCTTGCTGAATACCTTCACAACTCAGCACACATACTTTCGCACACATGTATTTCTTTCACACTTTCACATTTTCATTCATTACCATTACATTTGAATGATACAATACATTGCATATATATACCATCCAAATAAACAATACATGCAAGGTCGGCCAAAACAACAAGTGCAAATCTCTATACAAAGTCGGCCCAAGGTAAAAACTCGGGTTCACTGAACTGACTCGGTGTCCTTCTGATACTCGGCGTCCACTGCGTTACTCGGCATCGTCATGCACTCGGTAGAAGTGAAGGCACGGTCCATACTAAACACTTCGAGTAGTTCTAAACTCGGTAACCACTAGAGACTCGGTAGAAGAGATGTCACTCGGTGAACACTTCTATCTGAACTGTAGCTCGGTGATCAAAGGAAACACTTGATAGAACCTTGTGACTCGGTGATAGTTAGTTTCCTTGATAACAGTCTGAGCTCGGTAAAATTAATTTCCTTGATAACCTCAGGAACTCGGTTATGATGAAGTTCTCGGTCAATACTAAGTACATCTTCACTCGGTCAAAACTGATTCCTTTCTTTACCTCGAACACTCGGTAAACACTGGCTGCTTTGTTCACCTCGATCACTCGGTAAACACTGACTTCTTTGTTCACCTCGATCACTTGGTAAACAATGAGAACTAGGTAAAGCTTGGCTTACAAAGGAATGTCCGGTGAGAGCTCGGTAAGCATTCAGAATCCAATAAGTGTTGTAACTAATGACAAAAATGTATCATAATGCCAACAATCTCCCCCTTTGGCATTAGTGACAAAAACACTTATGAGACAAAATTTATCTGACATGCTGATGACTGATTCTGAATATACATAGCTTCGTTATATACAACTCCCCCATAGAATATACATACAGTATTTACATGAGCTGTATATCTCTTTCTTTGTACAATTTTTCCGAAAACACTTATTCACCCATAGTATACATATCCAACAATAATCTCCCCCTTTTTGACAATAATGCCAAAGAATAAAAGAATATATATACTTATATAGAAACACCAAAATGAGAGATGAACTCTGAATGTACCTGAAGAATAAGCTGGAGAGTCTTATCCCAATTCTCTTGCAAAATTTTGCAGGTGGAAAGAGCTACTTGAACTTCAGCCGAAAGTTCAATCACATGGTCTGCAATGGAGAAGTTATTATCATGGATTAATGTCTTTGAATGTGCAATGTGCTTCTGCATTGAATCCATGATGGGAAGGATCATGTTTTTGGATATCTATCAATGTAGATCGAATCCTTGCCTCTTCTCTCAACAGCTCTGCCTGCATCTCTGACAAAAATTTGATCCTGAGGTGATGAGATGAGCTTGAACTGGGGTCAAGCTTCAAGTTCTGTGCGCTCACCTTCAGATCCTCATCAATTTTATTTAGTTTCTCTCTTATTCCCTTAGTGTACTCGGTAACATCACAAAGCTTAGCAAAAAGAGATGTTACATTATTAAAAGAATTTTCCATATCTGCCAAAACTGAGGTTAATGCAACCTGATTTATTGCAATGTTCTGGGCAATGTGCCCCAACACCTTATTATCAAATTTCTTTGTTGCACGCTCAATTAGCTTTTCTTGTCCGGAGGCATCTTCATTAAATTTATTAACTGCCTCTTCCAATTGAATCAAAATGTGTTGAGAAGTATCAACATCAACACCTATAGCCTCAGTAATTATGTTCTGAGCATCCTCAATTATCCTGTATTCCTTATCCCTTTCCGATCTTAACTACATTTGAGTAGCCTTTTTCTCAATAAGTTGACTAGCATACCTCATTTCTTCAATGGTAGCATTATCAAAGTCAATCTTTGGAATTACTATCTCTGTGTCCAAGTCAATGTCTTCAGGAATTTCCTTTCCAGTGATCATAAGTCTTAATGGTTGCTTTTGTTTGACTTCTGAGATGACTGGTTTTACCTTTGGAATAGACACAACAGTAGAGACAGAAGGACTAGCAGTTAAAACTGGGATGCTCTAGGGTTGAGTGCCAATAGGAGTATGTACAGGGTCAAAAATTTGAGTACTGGCCAAAAATGGTGATACACTCGGTAATATAGTATCTAAGCTCACTGTGCCTGAAGTAGATGGTGACAAAATTGTAGAACAAATTGGAGTAGTCAAAATTGGAGAACTCACAGCAATACCAACTGATGATGATGGAGTAAAGGAGGCCAACTCGGTAGATGAAGAGGGGTGCAACTCGATAGACAAAGAGGGATGCAGCTCGGTAGATGAAGTGGTAGTCACTTCCACTGATGATACTTGGAGCTGAGATATGGTAGGTGTAGATGATAAATCTGGTGTAGATGAACCTGCTAAAGCTGACTCCAACCTTGATGATGTCACAAGTTTAGCTGGGGAGTGAGGAAGGGATGCAATAACTGCTGCTGCAATTTTTACCGGATCATCCTCCTTATCTTCCTCTTTAGCTTCTTCCTCTTTGTCTTCTTCCTCTTTCTCTTCTATCATTGCATGCAACTCTCCTGGTGTAACTGTGATGGATGGAGCGCTATCTGATTCATCACTGCTGCTGCTACTGTCATCATCCTTTATTTCTACTAGGTCTACACTGGGCTTATGTAGATGATAGATGTTTTTCCACATGTTTGTAGCATCATTTACAACATGCTCTATATCTTTGATCAAAGTCAAACAAGTGTGGAATCTGATCATCATTTTACCTTCATAGGTTTTCAATTTAGATTTTACCTCTGCTCTAGTGAGACTAGGCCAAAGATTCTTCAGGGATTGCTCATATATATCTTTTACCGTCTTGGTGGCTAACTCCCATCTTGACTGTACTCTCTCCACTAGTTCTTTAGAGATATGAGGAGCAATCTGGTCCGGGGAGTATTTCCATTTTCCCATTTTGTTAAGTACCAGTTCCTCAATCTGCATTTTCTCTGCATCAGTCCTTGTCTCAAATTTCAATGCCTTGAAATTTGTGATGCCAGCTCCTTCTTCCAATGATTTGAGCCTTTGCTCGAATGTAGGTGCAGGCTTGACCAATACAGGTTCCTGAATACCTTTTCTTGTCCTTTGAGTAAATATTGCAGTAGGCTGCTTCTTGGGCTTGGTAATGATTACCTTGCCTTTCTTCTTTGCTAGTTGCTCTTCTTCTGATTCTTCTTCTCCTTCTTCGCCTTTCTGCTGCTGGTGCTTGCGGATGCCATTGCTGCTCGGTGAGTGAAAAGGTTTCGTAAGAATACTTCGCTGGAAAATCTCTTCAAATTGCTTGAACTCACTTGAAAGCCTTTTTTTTGTGTAAATCTCGAATTCGCGGTGAAAAATAAGTCAAAATCTGCCCTTTTGATGAAAAATTTGCCATTAATGTTCAGTATGGAGGTAGCTGCGATCGATAGACTGTCATCCACTAGCTTGGCTTAAACTTCACAACTCGGTAAGTGCAACTTGGTGAAAGAAGCCTTATTGCACTCGACTGAGCTCGGTAAGGTCATGTACCGACCATGATCCTGATGTATCTGAAATACTGATTTTATCATATTTTCATTCTAGGACTGCTTAGGATATTGCTTTGTAGATACAGTCCTGGTCTTATCCTAATGAGTCTTAATTGGAAATGGTAGAGTCACTCACTTCTTGAGTGACCATTCCATCACTTGAATTATCTAGCTCGGTAGACTTAGGAATCCATTGCTGCTTCATTTGTTTCCGAATATTGTCTACTTTGATTTTCTTCTCATCCTCGACTTTCTTTATGTTCATGCAATTTTTAGATATATGACCAAGTTCTGTACATGTATAACATCTTACAGTGGTATCCCTTTTTCTTAGGTGATGCCTTGCACAGTTTATCCGAGTATGACCATATTCTCCACAATAATGACATCTGCACCAAGTGTTGTAGTCCCAACCAAATATTGCTTTGACAAGTTGTTCAGCTGGATTAAATGATTTGGATTTGCATTGTGATGCCTTATGACCTTGCTTTTGGCATTTGTGACATTTACCTTCAAATTTTGGTTTCTCTTTGCATTCATTGGCTTTGTGTCCATGCTGATTACAATTGTAGCACTTTCCATTAAATTTGCCTTTTCCATTGCTCCAACATCTGTTAGATGTATGACCTAACTTACCACAGTGGCTGCAAGTAGGTCTTTGATTCTTTTGAGTACCCTGTTTGGAGGATTCACCTTCTTCCTTGTATCCAAGGCCTGCTTTACCATTTTGTTTATGAAATTTTTCTTCATTTTGCAGATTCAATTGATCCATGTCCTTTTGAGATTTTACCTGTTAGGAACCTGTGTGTTCCTTCTATTTATTTTGTTAGAGTAGTGTTGTTGGACGCATATGCTTTGTAAGTCGTCCCATGAGTATATTTTATTATCCCACATGCATAGGTAGTATTACTTTTCTAGATCGTACTCAGTATATAAGAATAGGTTGAGGCCCTTGATGGGCACGGACGAATTTATTGTATTGAGCTTGCTCAAAGGAGGTTACCCCCTCGAAGTGGCCTGCGATCAGTAGATTCATTCTGAGTTCTGCTATCACTTTGTATTCTGTTATTTCGAGCATTCTCACGATATTGCTATAAGGAGGTTCATCACATCTGGTATCAGAGCACTCTCTTGGGCTCGCAGGGTGGAAATTACATCAAATTTTTTTTTTCTGTCGTGGCCTTCAAGTTCCTCTCACTTCTAATCTCTTGTTATTGCAATAACTCTTTTCAGTTGTTCTGTCTGTAGCTTCCTTGTTTGCTTTCTGTTTCTGCTCATACTTCCGCAGAACGTCTGCAATATCATTTCGCATACTTCCTTCCTTGGCGACCCAACCCCAAATTTTACATATCAAAGCCCTAAATCCCTCATTTATCTAATTTTAGGGTTTGCCCTATCTTTTTCACCTCTCATCCAATCGCCACCAAACTGAGCCACAAGATTCAATTCCTCATTTTGCTCCCTTATCCCTCTTGGACTGTTCGCCTCATTTCGCCTCCCTACCCTTGAAACCCTCATTTTTCTGTTTCCCTTGTCCCTAGATAGTCTCCCACCACCCGTCGAACACCCATTTCCTATCTGAGTTTTACCCAAATCCAAGTTTGTCGTAACTAAAAAAGTTTTTATTTCTCATCTTCTACCCATTCCAAAAAAAAAAAAAAAAAAAAAAAAAAAAAAACCTTGCTTTATGGTTGTTACGCGTACAGGAGCAAAAATCATGGAGGAAGAAATGGCATCCCTCAAAACCAAACTTCAAGATCTGGATGACAAAATTCTGGGTCTTAACTTTCAGCAGTCAGCCATGAGCCGAAACCATTCAGGAGATACTGGGTCCTCTTCTGGCAATTTCCGTGGACCAAAGCTTGATTTTCCACGCTTCGATGGTTCTGATCCGACTGGATGGATCTATAGGGCAGAGCAGTATTTCAGCTTGCATAATACTTTGGATAACCACAAAGTCCCCCTTGCATCTTTTCATTTGGAACATGAAGCTCTTCAATGGTTCCGTTGGTACATCAAGGCTAATGTAGGCCCAACGTGGAGCGAATTGTGCACCCTCATTTTGGAGCGCTTTGGCCCTAGTTCCTTTGATGATTTCACAGGAGCACTCACTAAACTGCGTCAAACAGGCACTGTAAGAGAATACCCGACAGAGTTTGAAAAATTAGCTAATCACACAGAGGGCTTGTCTGATGAATTCTTCCGTAGTTGTTTTGTCAGTGGTCTGAAGGATGCACTTCGCTCAGAAGTCAAAATGTTTCGACCTACTACAATGATGGAAGCCCTTGGGTTGGCTAAGTTAGCGGAAGACAAGATTAGTGCTCTACAACGCTCCAGATCTAATTTTGTTCCATTCAGAAATACAGGTTCTCACAACCCTCCAGTCATACCAGCTCCCAGACCTACTCCGATCAAGCACTTGTCTGAAACAGAGATGCGAGTCAGGCGAGACAAAGGGCTTTGTTATAATTGTGATGAGAAATGGTCTCGGGGCCATAGATGTGTTCAGCAAAAGCTCTATCTCTTGGATGTGGATTCTCCACCGGAACTGGAAGAATATGTAGATGCTCAGGAAACAGTGGATGATGAGGTTGAGCCTCACCAGCCTGAACCTCCTTCACCAGAAGCTCCACCAGAGATATCTGTCCATGCTTTGGCAGGAGTCACTACTCCACAAACCATGCGGGTCCAGGGTTTCTTCAAGAAGATCCCTCTTACTATACTCATTGATTCTGGTAGCACTCATAACTTCATTGATCCACGAATAGCCAAACAGGTTGATTGCTTTATCCATCCCTGCTCTAGCTTTGAAGTCATGATTGCCAATGGGGGCACTTTACCTTGTAAAGGGAAATGTCGCAATGTGCGTCTCTCTCTTGGCGATTATAACATGCGCTCTGACATGTTTGCCTTACCCTTAGGTGGCTGTGATGTGGTTTTGGGTGCCCAATGGTTACGCACTCTTGGCCCCATTCTCTGGGATTTTGCTGAACTTTGGATGCAGTTTTCAGCCGAGGGGCACCAACACACTTTGAAAGGCTTACAACCAGGGTCTCTCAGCATCATCAGTTCACACCGTATGGAAAAACTTCTTAAGAAGAATTCACATGGTGTCATCGCTCAGCTCCATTCCATTCAGATGCAGCCATCAGCAGTCTCTAGCACTCCTGACGATCTCCAACACATTTTGGACAAGTATTCTGGTATATTTGCTGAACCTGTGGGATTACCTCCTTCTCGTCCAGAGGACCACCGTATTCAGCTCCTTCCTGGCAGTGTTCCACCCAACATCAGGCCCTACCGCTACCCATTTCATCAGAAGACCGAAATCGAGATACTTGTCCGTGACTTACTGAAGCAAGGTATTATTTGCCCTAGTACCAGTTCCTTTTCTTCTCCAGTTCTGCTTGTTCGCAAAAAAGATGGGTCATGGTGACTCTGCATTGATTTTCGAGCACTTAATCATCTCACTATAAAGGACAAGTTTCCCATTCCTGTTGTTGATGAACTTCTTGATGAACTTCATGGGGCTCATTTTTTCTCCAAGTTAGATCTTCGTTCTGGGTATCATCAAATTCGGGTTAATGAGGAGGATATACCTAAAACTGCCTTCCGCACACATGATGGTCACTATGAATTTTTAGTCATGCCCTTTGGCCTCACGAATGCTCCTTCAACATTTCAGGCAGTGATGAATAACATATTTCGAGCATACCTCCGGAAATTCATTCTGGTCTTCTTTGATGATATCCTCATATATAGCAAAACTTGGGCTGAGCATCTCCATCATCTAGAGCTTGTCTTGCAACTTCTCTCTGATCATCAACTCTGTGCAAAACTACCACATTAGTCTTGGGATGGTGCTTCTCTTCGATACAAGGGTCGGCTAGTGCTTCCTCAGAACCCAGCTCTACATCAGGCTATTTTTTATGAACTCCATGCTTCTCCTTCAGCAGGGCACTCAGGCTTCCTCAAAACTTATGAGCGAGCAAGGAGAAACTTCTTTTGGAAAGGGATGAAACAGACGATTCAACAGATGGTGGCTGAATGTGATACTTGCCAATGCCACAAGGGTGAAACGACCCTCCTTCCTGGCTTGCTCGAACAATTGCCCATCCCTACATGGATTTGGCCTGATATTTCTATGGATTTCATTGAAGGGCTTCCTAAATCCGGTGGCAAGACAGTGATCTTGGTTGTGGTTGATTGTCTCTCGAAATATAGTCATTTTTGTGCCCTCAGCCACCCCTATACTGCCTCCTCTGTTGCACAAATCTTCATGGACCAGATATTTCGTCTTCATGGACTCCCTTCTTCCATTGTCTCTGATCGTGATGCAACTTTTACCAGTCATTTTTGGACTGAACTGTTTCAAAAAACTGGCACCAAACTGAAGATGAGTTCAGGCTATCACCCACAAACTGATGGTCAAACTGAAATTGTCAATAAATGCTTGGAAACTTATCTTCGTTGCTTCACTTCCGAACAGCAACATCAGTGGGCCAAGTGGCTCCCTTTAGCTGAATGGTGGTACAATACCTCTTACCACACTGCCTCTAAAATGACTCCATATGAAGCAGTCTATGGTCAGGCACCTCCAGTGCTCCTTCCCTACACTCCCAACAGCTCACCAGTCCAGGCAGTTGACATAGTTCTCCGCAGCAGGGATCAGATTCTTCGTACCTTACAGGATAATCTTCACATGGCCCGTAATCGGATGAAACAGCAAGCAGATCAACACCGTTCTGAGCGCTCATTTCAAGTTGGGGATATGGTTTTTCTTTGTCTACAGCCATACAAACAATCCTCCCTAAAGCTGAAAGGGCGTCATAAGCTGGCCCCAAAATTTTATGGGCCTTATAAGGTTCTGCAGAAGATTGGTTCAGTTGCTTATCAACTGGAACTTCCTCCTTCTTCCCGCATTCATCCAGTCTTTCATGTTTCTTTTCTAAAGAAAGTTCTGGGTACCACTATCAGAGCACAAACTACTCTCCCTGAAATGGATACGGAAGGATCCATTATCCTGGAGCCGGTGGCAATCATTGACCAGCGCACTCGCCAGCTTCGCTCTCGCTCCATCTCTGAGGTCTTGATTCAGTGGCATGGCATGCAACCAGAGGATGCTACCTGGGAACCCCTTCTTCAGATTCAACAACAATTTCCACACCTTAAGCTTTGAGGACAAAGCTTTTTTCTAAGGGAGAGGGGATGTTAGGAACCTGTGTGTTCCTTCTGTTTATTTTGTTAGAGTAGTGTTGTTGGACGCATATGCTTTGTAAGTCGTCCCGTGAGTATATTTTATTATCTCACATGCATAGGTAGTATTACTTTTCTAGATCGTACTCAGTATATAAGAATAGGTTGAGGCCCTTGATGGGCACGGACGAATTTATTGTATTGAGCTTGCTCAAAGGAGGTTACCCCCTCGAAGTGGCCTGCGATCAGTAGATTCATTCTGAGTTCTGCTATCACTTTGTATTTTGTTATTTCGAGCATTCTCACGATATTGCTATAAGGAGGTTCATCACATTACCATTCTCTCATTGACTTGTTTTTCAAAGATTAGATCACTTTGTAAGCTTGCATTGATTTTCCTTTCAGTAATTAAGTCATTTCTCAAATTCTCATTCTCAGATCTTAGATTCATAATTTCTTCATTTGCATTAGATAATTGAGTTACAAGATTTTCAAGCTGAGAGGATTGATTATTCCTTACCTCTAAGTCTTCAGCTGCCTTGTTCCTTTGCTCCAAGATTTCACATAGCCTGATGGACTGTATTTCTTGTTCCCTTTTGAGCTTTCTTACTTCTTCCTGCAGAGATCCATTCTTTTCTAAAAGTTCTTTGATTTCTTTGTCAGCTTCATCTGAACTACTTGATGGTGAGAGATCTTCAATCTTTTCTTCAACATACTGATAGTCATTCATTTGCCTTGCAAGTTCTTTTCTTCTTTTCAAGGATTGTGAAAGATGCTCTTTTGCTTCATTGAGTTGAGCCATGGCCATTTTCAGATCTAGCTTTTCATTCTCAATAGTTTTGTCAAGTCTGAATATCTCCATTGTCCTTGATCTTGCTTAAGCTGTGAAACTTTTATCTTGAGAACCTTATTGCTCTGATACCAATTGTTGGAAATATTCAAGATATGACAAGTTACTGAGAGGGGAGGGGTGAATCAGTAACTTTTAAAATTTCAAACAATAAAACTGCATTCTGATATATTCACCATTCATCCAAGTAACCTACTGTAAGTATGAAACAAAATCATTTACAACACTTGAACACACAGATTTGGTGACCCAGAAACCTTCCAAATAGAAAGTAAAACTGGGGTGGGGATGAAACCCACAAAGCTTCGTTACTGTAGTATGAAGTTGGCCAATTAAGGCTTACAATGACCACTTCTGGTGATCTGCCCTGTTAGGAGCACAAAGGATTGCTAGATCCACCTTGTTAGAGGATTTACAAACATACAATAAAGTATGCACTCTGTTAGGAGATTTATAAAAGACTGTTAAGTCTACCTTGTTAAAGGATTTACAAAAACTAATTCACCTGTTAGAATGAAACAGTGGATCTGATTACAACTGATTGTTGATAAGATACGCTATGCTCTGATTCACCTTGATGTGATAGATAAAACTTTTCTACTCCAAAACTTGACCTTTCTGAATACCTTCACAACTCAGCACACATACTTTCGCACACATGTATTTCTTTCACACTTTCACATTTTCATTCATTACCATTACATTTGAATGATACAATACATTGCATATATATACCATCCAAATAAACAATACATGCAAGGTCGGCCAAAACAACAAGTGCAAATCTCTATACAAAGTCGGCCCAAGGTAAAAACTCGGGTTCACTGAACTGACTTGGTGTCCTTCTGATACTCGGCGTCCACTGCGTTACTCGGCATCGTCATGCACTCGGTAGAAGTGAAGGCACGGTCCATACTAAACACTTCGAGTAGTTCTAAACTCAGTAACCACTGGAGACTCGGTAGAAGAGATGTCACTCGGTGAACACTTCTATCTGAACTATAGCTCGGTGATCAAAGGAAACACTCGATAGAACCTTGTGACTCGGTGATAGTTAGTTTCCTTGATAACCGTCTGAGCTCGGTAAAATTAATTTCCTTGATAATCTCAGGAGCTCGGTTATCACGAAGTTCTCGGTCAATACTAAGTACATCTTCACTCGGTCAAAACTGATTCCTTTCTTTACCTCGAACACTCGGTAAACACTGGCTGCTTTGTTCACCTCGATCACTCGGTAAACACTGACTTCTTTGTTCACCTCGATCACTCGGTAAACACTGAGAACTAGGTAAATCTTGGCTTACAAAGGAATGTCCGGTGAGAGCTCGGTAAGCATTCAGAATCCAATAAGTGTTGTAACTAATGACAAAAATGTATCATAATGCCAACAATATATATATATATATATATATAATATGTGTTTAGTAATATTGATATTGCACCCCTTTTTATTTCCTTTTTAAATTTTTAGTTTTAGATTATTAAATTTTTATTTAAAAAAAAAAATTTAAATCTCATTTTTTCTTTCAACCTCCTATTGTTATCTCTTTATATTTTCTTATGCTTTTTTAGTTTTATATATATCTTTATGGTTTGGCTTTGATATACGTACTTTGTTACGTATATGTGAGTATGCATTTATACGTGCATAAGTATACACATATATATATATATATATATATATATATATATATATATATATATATATATATATATATATATATATATATATATATATATATATATATATATATATATATATATATATATATATATATATAAAAGTGTATATTTATACATACATGCATATTATAGAGGTATTTTTTTCTTATTCCTCATTTTGTGCATTTATTCTTTTTTTCTTATTTCTTGTTTATTAGTATTATGATTTCTCTCTTTCTCTCCACGTTATTATTTTATTTTCATCACTTCTTTTAATAATTTCTCCACCTCCTTCTTTTTGTTTTGTTCCTCCTTGTTTAATATTTGGTTACTATCCTAGTAGTGCCTTCTATCCTTCTTTTCATTTGTATTTGGGTTGACTTTTTTTCTATCCCTTGGTTGACCTTGTCTCTTTGATCTTCATGTCCATTTCCTCCTCCCACCCAGGCTCTCCCTCTTATATTCTATTGTGGTTTGCAACTTATCATTTTCGTCTTCCAGCTATTCATATCCTGATGATGGATCACAGAGTGCGATTCGAAACATTGATGCAAAAAAATGGCACACAATCGAATCCAGAATACACATCTTCATACTTTATCTGATTGTGGAAATCTGTTCTTGTCAATGACATAGTTGGTTGTGAAGGTAGATGACAATTGGTTATGGCACAAGGGATTTTTTCATATAAACTTTGACAGTATTGTGAAACCTAGTCGTATGTTTATAGTTAGACATTTTCCTAAAATTTTAAATCCTACTAACACAATTTGCAAGGAATGTGTGTTGGCAAAGCATAACAAAAGTTCTTTTCCCTACAAGAAGTTTACTACAATAGAAAAATTGGAGATTGTACACACAGATCTCAGTGCTCTGACAAAGACTAAAGGATTCTATGGTGAAGGTATTTTATGATTCTAGTTGATGACTTTTCTAGAATGATGTGGATTGCATTTCTTAAAGAGAAATCTGAGGCATTTGATAAGTTTAAGATATTTAAGAATAGAGTTGAGAAGGTATAAAGATTGAATGTTGAAGATCAACTAGAGGAGAAGAATTTACTTCAAATGAGTTTAACATGTTTTGTGAAGAAAATGGAATCAAAAGATAGTTATCAACTTTGAGAACCCCTTAACAGAATGACATTACAGAGAGGAGTAGGTTAGTTAAGGAAGTGCCAAGAGCTATGTGAGATGAGAATGAAATATCTAAGATTTTTTGGGGAGAAGCTATGAATACAACAATCTATACTATGAATAGAGTGCAAGTTAGGAAAGACACAAAGAAGACCCCATATGAATTGTGGTTTGGTCACTCACCTATAGTTAAGTATTTCAAAATTTTTGGTAGTAAGTGTTATATCAAAAGAGATGATGATATTGGTAAGTTTGATGCTAGAAGTGATGAAGGTATGTTTCTTGGTTATTCATTGAAATAAAAGATTATAAATGTTATAATTAGAGAACTAAGAGTATTGTAGAATGTGCAAATGTGAGAATTGATGATAAATTCAGGATACAAGAGAGAATGGTTAACTATAATTTAGATGATGATGTTGTTACTAAACCAAGGAATGATGAGGTATTTCTTAGGACTATCAATTATTTGTAGAATAAAGGAGATCTAAGGTAGAAGAAAAGCTCAAAACCTTTAGTACAGCTAAGAGTTGAGATAACAACTCCTACTTTAGGAAAGAATATGATAAAGAATCACCCATTTGAGTAGATCATCAAATGCAAAGGTAAAGGTGTGATGAAAAGAAGTAGAGTCAATAAAGAACTATGTTTGATATCTCAAGTTGAACCTAAGAATGCAGATGAAGCATGTAAAGATGATTATTGGAAACAAGCTATGAAAGAGGAACTAGATCAGATAGTAAAGAATGAGACATGGAATTAGTCTCTAGACCAGCAGACCAAAATGTGATAGGAACTAAATGGGTATTCAAGAAAAAGATGAATGTACAAGGAAAAGTTGTAAGGAACAAAGTAGTATTGGTATGTAAAGTTTACTCACAATAAGAAGGAATAGATTATGAGGAGACTTATGCTCTAGTGGCTAGAATAGAAGTAGTAAGATTATTCTTAGCCTATGTAGCACAAAAGAAATTCAAAGTGTATAAGATAGATGTCAAGTCAACATTTATGAATGGATAATTTGAAGAAGTGTACATTGAGAAACTTGAAGGTTATCCTTCGATAGATGATAAGGACATAATATGCAAATTGAGGAAAGAATTGTATGGCTTGAAGCAAGCACCTAGAACTTGGTATGCAAAGTTGGACAAACATTTGACAAAGCTTAGTTATAGAGAAGGTATGGTAGACAATAATCTATATTGGAAAGAAATTGATGATGGTTTGATGATTTTGGTAATATTTTTTGATGATATCATATTTAGAGGAAATGGTGATGAAAGTGACAAATTTGCTAAAGAGATGAAGAAATAATTTGAGATGAGTATCATAGGAGAGATGAAATATTTTCTAAGATTATAGATTATATAGAATAAAGAAGGAATATTTATTTCTTAGACTACATACTTGAAGGATTTACTGAAATGGTTTTGTTTGGAAACATGCAAACCCATTGGAAAACCTATAGTAAACGGACACAAGTTATCTATGAAGGATGAGAAACTTACCATTGAGCATAAGAAGTATAAATATATGATTGGAGAATTACACTATATGACTCACACAAGGATGGATAAAGCAAATGTAGTTGGAATTGTTGCAAGATTCCAAGCTAATCCTAGAGAAGCACATTATGTAGTAGTCAAAAGGATATTCAAATATCTAAAAGGAACATCTAAGTTCAGATTGTGGTATGGAATATCTAATGATTTTACTCTAAGTGCTTATACTTATGCTGATTGGACAGGTAATATGGATGATAGAAAGAGTACTAGTGGTGGAGCCTTATTTTTTGAAGGAAGATTGGTTTCTTGGTTAAGCAAGAAGAAAGATTGCACACCACAAAGTATATCAGAAGTAGAATATGTTGTAGTAGCAAATAACTGCAATAAAATTGTTTAGATGAACCAAATGCTAAAATTTATAAGGATAGAAATCAATGAACCTATTGTGATACATTGTGACAACACAAGTACAGTAAATATGTCTAAGAATCTAGTGTTGAATTCAATGACTAAGAACATTTCTATTAAGTATCACATGTTGAGAGAGAAAGTTGTAGAAAAGGAAATTAGATTGGAGTATGTGAGCACTAAAGAGTAGATTGCAGATATATTCACTAAACCTCTTCCCAAAGAGACTTTTTAGTACTTGCAAGGTATGCTTAGGGTTATGCCCCTTCCTACATTAAAATATAAGATGCAAGAGTGCACCAGTCTAGTGTAATAGAGCACCATTGTTGTTTGGACTAAATGTTGATGCTTCATGTATGGGGGTGTATCTATGATGGATAGAGTCATCTAGGAATCTTGTTGGATGTTGTTTTGAATAGTGTCTTTTGACACTTGAGCTAAGTAAGAATTAGTTTTGTAGAGTTTGATATAGTAAATTTGGTTGCTGAAACCTTTGAGATTGATGTTAATTGGGGAGAAGTTCAACATGATAAATAACATGTTTGAAAGATGTACAACATGATAGTTGGAGAAGTTTGGCATGAGTATAGTAAATTTGAAAGAAGTACAACATAGGATGATAGTTTTATAGAAAGCACATTGAGTTATATCAATGGGGGATAATGATTAATGGAGAGGATTTGAAATGTAAGATGAACAATCTTTTGTTTTTTCTTGGAACTAGATGTTTTTCATGTATGTTTCCTTCAATGCCAAAGAGGGAGATTGTTGCGAGATTGTTGGAAGAATGAATGTTGATGATATTCCTATAGGTGAGTATTATAGATATGTTACTATGATGATATGTTACATTCATTATTGATTTTGTCATTAATGTCAACATAGCCATTTTTTGTGGTATCTAATAGAAGAACAATGGAAAGATCAAGTTTCTATGGATGGCTAGTTAAGTATTCTACTATTTGAGGTTATGGGAGATACTTTTGAGTATCTAGTATATGTAGTTAACATTGAAATAAAAAATAATAAGTATGGAAGAAGTTATGTAAGTTTTGGTGATGTCTATTCTGAGATAGAGTTTATAGAGGTATGTTATGGTAAACTTCTTTAATCTCTTAGTAGATTTGATATTCTAATAATTGAGGTTGAGGATGTGAAGAAAACATGTTAGTGATCATGATGTGGCTAAGATCACTCATCACAATATTACATGTATGCAAAGTTATTTAAGTTGCAAGGTAGAAGATTGATGCTATCACTAAGTGTAAGATGTTTTTAATGTGGTCCTATAATGAATTGAGAAGGTCTAACAACCAACTGAGGAAATTATTTTGAGGACTCAATATAAGGAAGGAAATTTTCCTTTATCATGAGATGGTATGGTATGGAATTTTATAGATGCAAAATGTTATAAGTAGTAGTAAGAGTAGAATGTAAAGTTGAGCAGAGTAGAGCACAATCAAAGGAAACTTCATTACCAAGGTTTTGTAGAGTTATTCGAGGTTTGATATTTGGATCTAAGGTTGTGACCTAGTTTACAAGGTTTGATAGTGATTGTTTTGGTTAACAAAAAGAAAGAAAGAAGAAAATAATAGTAAATTACTTGTTTGAGTAGTGAGCTCTTCTTGTAGATGAAATTGCATGTTTGGGTAGTGGGCTCATCTTGCATACATTGTACGACAACTCCTAACAAGGTTGGCACAACTCCTAATAAGGTTTGAATCTCCTAATAGGGACCCTATGTATTAAATTTTGTAATAGACTCCTAATAGGGTCCATCCTCTAACAAGGAATATTTATAGTAGTACATCATCTTTTGGGCATCATTCCCACCAAGGTTTTCCCTCTGACCAAGGGTTTCCCTAGTTAACATATCTGGTGTAATTGTCTATGTGCATCTTATTATGGATGTTCTTCACTTTGGTTGAATGGTTAAGTTTGTTTATAGAAAAATATTTTAATTATTGGATAACTGATTCACTCCCCCCACTTAGTTATCTTGGTGGACTATTGTTTCTAACAGTTCCCCTATTTGATGCTCACTAAATCAAAATATAGTATGGCATCAACCAAAATCTATTGAAAATAAATCAAGTTTATGCAGTATAATCTAGAGCGTATTACATGTGAATTATTACAAAAGGTACATTCTAACTCCAAATTCTACATCCTTTTGGCAATTGATGTCAAAGAGGGAAAATATAGTGTGAACATGGAAGATTGAGGAAAGTTAAGTATCAATGAGAAAGAGGGAGAGTCTTGATATTCAGATGATGGAATGTATAACTAAGAGGGAGAATACAAAAGAAAAGCAGTGATAGGAAATAAGAGGAGAAAAGTCCAAGTAGAATCTTAGAGGGAGTTAAGTATGGATGAGAATTAGAATGAAACTAAGGATATTGTCTAATTTCTTGAAATTTTATAAGCTTATGTTGACATGTTGTGTTGCCATCAATGACAATATAGATTGAAGAATCATTTCCAACACTTATTTTAGAGGACCTGCACTTTTCTATCAAATTTTGGTCCACACAGGTATGCATATTGGGTGGGGTGGGGGAGGGGGTTGGGGGGTGAATCAATATACTTTAGACAATTTCAACTTTTTCACCTGTCTATATTCACACTGGTCTAAGGTTAATGCTAAGTATAACTTAACCAATCAAGATTAAGTAAAAATAATAAAGATAATAATAAAATCACATAAAATAGTATTTATCTCATGGAAACCCAACTAGGATAAAAACCATGGTGTGTTTGAGTCAATCCTCACAAAGACTACACTCTCCTAAAGTGAACTTGGTCAAGAGCTTATCTCTATTAAAATATTACAAAGACACTGTTAAGTGCCACCCAATTAAGGATTTTAGATATGGGTTATGAAATTCATTCCTTGTTAAGAGAAGCTTCGTTAGTAGACTTTTGAACACAAAATAATGTGTCACCCTATTAGGGGATTCAATACTTTAGGGTCCACCATTAATTGGATTTTTTGTTGCAGTGATTAGAAAAAGAGAGAGGGGATGATCTAATCAAAATAGCTACTCTACCTATCTTGAATATAGATCTCTTTGATGCTCCTTGGACCTATCTACAACTTTTATCTATTCTCCCTCAACTTTGCAACTCAGATATGATCACTTATGCACTAAACTCTAATGGCTTTTGTACACTTCCTCGCTTGTGTTGATCAGGCACACTTGCTTCTTCTCAACACACTAAATTCCTCATATTGTTTGTGACTTCTCAATATCACACTTCTCACCCTAAGATTACACTTATCTTATCTTTGTGGCTCTCTCTCTATTTTCCATACAATCTAACCTTCTCCCTTAAAATAATTTTTTCTTGTATAGTCTTTACACACTTTTCTTTGAAACCCTTATCTGCGAATTCAAATTTTGAAATCTCAAGCCTATTCCTAGTTTTTCCTTCTAATACTATCATGTGTCATTCTTGTCATGTATGTAATGTCTATGAATAAAAGTCATGAATGTTTGATGACCATGTGGATTTCACTGCTAAAAAGTTCAAATTTGAATTTTGTTGCCAGTCCTTGATGTAACAACACCATCACCATTAAATGCAATGATGAGTGGAGTTCTACTTACCTTGTGGCATGGTAGTCACATGTATCTTTCTACTTGCTTCCTCCTAGTGACATGGCCTAAACATTTTGCATGACTACTATTCACACAATCTTGTCTACATACCTAGAATATTCCTTCGTGTTCTTCCTCACTTAGCATGAGTACTCTATCTAAGTGGTTGTCCTTTTTCATCAGCTTTGTTGGGATTTTATTTCTCCTTTTTGTAGTCACTCTTGCAAATTAGAGTTGCACATATGTGCTCAATGTACATCACCGTTCATGGCTTCATACTGGTCAATGTTTCTTCTTCACTTTGATAACAATGACAACTTAGTCATAACTAAGTGCACCAATCACTCCATTAGAAAGTCCATAGGCTTTAGGCCAGTTATGCAAACAATATGCATATTTGTATGAAAAAATTAAAACCAAAAAACCCTTTTCAAGAAAGAAAATAAAACATACATGTTAAAATTCATAAGTGCAAATAGATTTGTCTATCACACCTAGTGAAACAAATTGATTAGAAAAATATATAGTTTAAAAATTATATATAATTAAAAAAAATAATTTATTTCTTTAAAAAAATTAATATACTATTTTGGGGGAGGGGGTAGTGGTTTCGATACCATGAGACAGCCTTAGTTGTTGTGCGTAGTAAGGCTACCATAGGTAGTGGTTGAGGAGTGGGGAGTTGCATAAAAAGTATTAAATTTACTTTAAAAAAATACTAATTATATGTATATGTATATGTGTGTGTGTATAGATATATGAGTTTTCAGTCAATATGAAATTTAATTTAATATTATTAAAATTTAATAAAATTTAATACTATTTAAGATTTGTGAAATATTTATTAAAAATTAAAAAATTTCTAAATGTTTAAAAAAATTGTTAGATATTACTTTTATTAAAATTTATTATGAGTAAGTTAATTTAGTTGTATAAGGCTAATCTATTTTATTATTTTAAAACATGCATGTTTATGTATTTGAGTTGATAATGATTATTCATAATTAGTAGAGGCTTTACTAATATTTGTTGATCAATAATAATTATTTTCATTTAAAATATTTTTTGTGTGAAATATTATTATTTTATTTCTTGATGTTAATGAGTACATCTTTATGGTCAAAGAAAACTTTCAAAAACAACTGGATTAAATCATGTGGTTGAAAATCTTATGTGTTATATATGGTTGATTTTAGAGTTCTGTGATGTTCATCTTTTGAAGGATTTTTTTAGGTTAGCTAGTTGGCCATTAGGGTTGTGCACCAAAGGCCTCTGTAGTGTATACTATTATTGAGAATTATTACTATTAGATTATGCTATGTATTATTTTGAAGCTCATATTATGACATTTAATTTTGAGAGCATTTATGATATTTTGGGTTTTAAGAACCATTGTAAGTTTCACTTTCATGTTGTGGAGCAAAATTTTATCATTTTCTTTTGTGGTATGGGAAATAATTATGGTTTGCAAGCTTAGAGGAGGTTGTCTAGACCTACATATTATGGGAGTGGCTTACAATAGGGGTTTGGGGCCTAAAGTGGCCAATACTATGGTAACTTAACATGAGTTTTCTAATAAGTGATAACCTATTAATTAATATTTGGGAAAAAATATTTAAAAGATAAATAGAGATGTTTCCTCACCCATACCTTGAGTGTTTGTCTAGGTTGAGGATGAAAATGGGATGATATGTAGTGAGAGGTATGACTAGTATTCCTTATCCTTATGAGAGAGTATTCTGATTTTGCATGCATTCAATTGAGGTTTTGGGGTCAAAAGTGACTAGTCCAGGGTATCTCAATGCTTGAGGGTCTGGGGTCTAATGAGAGACTAGTCCAGGAAAAATCAAGTAGTTTGACCATGTGATGATGCTCCTAGTATGTAGTTTGAGTCTCCTATGTATATTTTATATTTTTTTGGTGGTAGTTATCTATTGTTGGGTTTAATTTGGTGTTAGTGGTTGCTACTTATTGATGATTGCTAGTTATTATTCTCTTGACAATTGACATTTGATTTGGAAGTTGGTATTCATTAAGTGGTTTTTCTGTTTGGTTTTTGTACTTTTTTTTATAGTTGGTATTTTCTTGTTGACTTTGGTATAGGGTGTTGGCATTGGTTGATTATTGTTTCAACTTTTGTTATCTTTTCTTTATCACTAGATGTGGTACTCCTGAGGTATATAGAGCTTTTTGGATTCCTTTCCTAGGCTTTGATATCTATGTGTTGATTGTTCATTATATCCCAACAATATGAGAGTGGCCCTATTTAGGTTATAAAAAGATTAGGAGGTAGTGACTCTCTTATCATTGAGTCCCACGACCCCCCCACCAAATTGATACCAATGTTGGATGTTCCATTCATGCAGTTGTACCATTCTTATTTATATATCTTGGATACTTTCTACTCAGCCAATGTATTCATGTATTGATATATGTTTTACTTATATCATGATATCATATGGGATGATGTATTTTATCTATTATATTTGTTATTTATTACATACCCTACAACATGTGTAGTAGATGTGATATATTAGATGTATCTGATTATATCAATTGTACTTATTTACTATTTATGAGATTATGTACTTATTATTTCATTATGGGTATGGACATTGTACTTAAGATTAAACCTAATTAATAAAAAAATCATACATGTGATACAACATGAAGGAAATGGTTTAGGACCACTCACAAAAAATGGTGAAGCATCAAGATCCTAATAACACCTACAATAGGCTAGATCAATCAATTAGGCATCTAGACCAAATTGTAGGACCTAGTTCCAAGATTGGCATAGTTATAAGCCCTTGGTCAACTATGGTCAAAGATGGTCAAAGGGCCTAGAATCTTAGGATTTTTCTTTATTTCATGTTTTTATATGTTTAGGAGCTATTTGGGTCATTTAGACTAAGTTTCATTAATTTTACTTGTAAGTTTGCAAAAATTACAAAATTGCTTTAAAAGTTGTCAAGGAACTTTAGCAACCTTTTGCAAAAAAGTGCAAAGACATCCCCAGTGGCTCAAAAAAATCCAAAATTTGTTTATGGCCATTAAAAGGCCTATAATAAGCCATTTTAAGTGGATGATAGGAAATAATGATGTACTTGCACTTTTCAAATCAATAAAAATACCTTGTTTTAGTGTAATCTACCTGTTGTCCTGCATTGTAAGGATTTGTATAGACTCATTTGGTATTGAAAATTACATTTATGGATAGGTGGATTAAATATATTTATAATTAATATAATTTTAAGTCTCCATATATCTCCTAGCTCTAGTTATCCTTCTTTCTTACAAGTTGGTTTAGAAAGTTGCTAACATAGGGTTTTCAAGCATTTTCAAGCATAACCAAGTATTTCACCATGCGAATCTATCAGCCTTTGGTGAAATCCTAGTGTTTAACATGTATGAAAAGATTCAAGTGGTTTTAGGTTTGTACTTGTAGAGACCTATGTGCATGCTAGGAAAAGAATGCAACATCTCCCACAACTCATACTAGACATGGCATCAAGGCTTGAAATTAGGTTTGTGACTTGTCCAGGGTTGTTGACACATGTTCCCATCATTTTTTTTTAGGATGGAGTCTTAGAACATGTAATTCCTTTGTAAATGGAGGCCTAAGAACCCTAATTGCCTAGGTGAGAAATTGAGCAAAACCATATTTTTTTATGCCATCAAACCTTGGTGCTTCAACATGTTTTGTAAGTGCCAAAAGGGTATCCAAAATATAATTTTTTCTCTGGGTTGTGTGGATATCTTTTCTTTTAAGTCAATTTTTTGTCAAAAAGGGCTACTAGCCTTTTTTAGTGTCTTATAAAAAAAATATATGCTAGAAGTTGCATAGTTGGTTTTTAACCACCTAAATAGACCGTTTCCATGAGTATGAGTCTCTCCTAACCATTTCATGAAGTTGAGGGTTGTTTTACCAAATTGGGTCAAATTGTGCATTGTAAGCAACTTGTGATAAGTTGTCTTGTTTGTAGGGTTCCCTTGTGATTAGGGTTTTCCTAGTTTGGGTGAGTGGTTGTGATAACCTCATATAATCCTTGAAGCACTTGTGATTGGTTCTTGCACATTTGATCATCATTCCAAGATACTTGGTTGCAATGACTTCAGTGAAGAAGGTTTTTGGACTAGTTGATCATCCTTTGATCAATCCCACTAGGCTCCATTATATTAGGAACCCTTTAAAAATAGAAAATATTATTTGATTTCTTAATGTATACTTGATGTATATGAATTATATTTCTTCTACATAATTATCTTGATGTTGTGTATACTTTGAAAAGAAAAAAATGATTCAATGAATATTGTGATGAAATAGGTTAATTTATCTTGGGTTCCCTAAGTAAGTTTTACAAAGCATTAACCACCCTTGATATGAAACAACCCACAAAATAGTGTAATGATTAATATATAAAATTTAAAGAATATATAATAGCAAAAAAAGGGGATAAAACAATGAAACAATAATGATATTGATATATTAAGATGATTTATAGTTCAAAGGTGGTATTTGTATGTACTTGAAGGCTTAATAAATAATTAATTAGTAAGAGAAAGATATAGTGAATTTCTTTCTAGAGAAATTTTATTGTAGAAGACTCTTTTGTTCAATAATGTAAATTACTATTATTATTCATGAATTTTCAAGTTTATATATGAATGACATTATGTAAAATTATGTATTTTTCTAGCATAAAGAAGGGAGACATTATAGTTTAGGTTTAGAATAATTCATTACTTATATTAAAGTAACCACGATAACCTATGGGTATAGATTCCATTCCTAGGCTACCAATAACATAACAAGGTAAGTAATTCATTTTTATTTTAATGGGTATGTATCTTTAGATCATGGAAATCCTCATATCTTGTAAGAATTGAAATTATCTATTGTAATCTTTATGGGAGTTTTTAGGTTGTATAGTTTTGTAAAGAGATTTATCTTGAATTAAGACATAAATTTATGGGTCACTTTTAGCATACTTTCTACATAACAGTAAAGATTAAGCTGAATTTATCCTATCAAATAAGAGTTTAAAACAATTTCAAGTAATTTTAACCAACAAAACTATCCCAATTACTTTCCACCAATAAAAAAGGTTGTAAGAAAAACCATTTTTGTCTAATTCTTTTTTGTAAAACTACATAAAACCTATATATCACAAGAATGTTGTTAGAAAACTCTTTTAACAAAAAATATTAAATTACTATAAAACAATTTTAAAAATTCAAAGTAAGTTCAATAAGTTATCTATAGAACAGTCCATGTAGCATCTCAATACCTTTGTTTTTGTGAAAATTCTAAAATTCCCTTTTGTAGAATTCATGGTCTAGAATCTAGTTTTTCAAAAATTATTTTCATGATGTAATTATGAACTTAAACTTAAACATGATGCTAAGTATATTTAAACTATATTATTTTCTACATTATTTAATTTTTTTTGATAGGTAATCGACTGAAGCATAGATTCTATATTATACATTTTATTATTACTATTAGATTAATTTTTATTATGTGTTAATATTGAGTAAATTTGAACCCAAGACCTCCTCGATGAGAGGGTCACAATTTATCAATGCATTGTAAGCTTTATGTTACATTATTCTAATTTTAATAATAATTAAATAAATATTATTTTGATGTATTATTATAAAATAAATCATTTGAAAATCTATTAAATTTCATAATATTAATATGTTGATGTTTGGTAGCTAGATAAACCTATATATAATCATATTTGAGATATAATTATGTAAGTTTATTATTCTATGAGAGAAAAATGTATATATATATACACATATATACACGCATATATATGCATATATATACACATATATATAAATTTATACACACACACACATATGCATGTATATGTGTATGTATGTAAATATATAATAATGCTCAAATATTTATTATATTAATTATCAAATTGACGAATAGACATGCTCCACGAAGGGACATGTCTCTTCTTATTCCTTTCTCGTTCTAAATAATAGGTCACTGCCATTTGGAAATACATACCAAATATCATGGTAGTGCTTAGTATATTTGTAGGGATCCTAGAAAATCAGCATGGTATAAAATGTAGAAATAGAAATGAAAATTTGATGTAACCCAATCTCATCAAAGAATAATTCAGAAATTGACACAAGATAGATGTTTCAGAATACCATAACTCTTCATTTAAACTTATGCAACTCTACTCTCTTCCACAATGAAAAAAAACATCTACTTATTATAATTATGAAAATTACCATATTTGGCAAATATTTGGGAAAAATAGATTTTTCCATTTTTGGTAATTTTTAAAACTCATCCTATGAATCCCAATATTTCCCAAGAAAAGCCCTCAACTAAGGCAAGATGAAGTGCCAACTAATCAATGAAATCAAAAATACAATTTCGGGTTTATTACAAAAACAACTTTCTAAAATAAATACAAAAAATACAAAAAACCAAATTCGGAGGTCAAGATGAGATTTCAAGCTCCCAAAAAAGTGTTGAAATGGCCACCCTATTGAGTTGAGCTCAATCAACAATCTAAATAACTCCTCCTAATGCAACTACCTATAAAATTTCAGCCAAAACCCACATCTGAGTCAAAAGTTATGAACCCCAAAAGTAAATCTTGACCAAAACCCACATTTGAGTCAACAACCTTGACCCTCAGATGCCCTTGCATCAAAATGACAAAGATTATAATTTTCTAAGCAACTTTAAGAAAACCATTTTTTGGCCTACAAAATATCTTCTGCACAAGAAATCATAGCCATTAGGATCATTAAAGAGAGTGGCGAGTAGAGGCAGATATAAAATCATAAGATACTAAAATATCTTCATCATGACACCCATTCATTACTAGTGTTTGGCATACAACATAGCATTGAATATATAGAAGCATTAAGATTATTTGATGGATTTTATTTTGATGATAATGATGAGTGTAACCGATGATAGAAGAAATGTCAATATTAATAGGTTGAAGCATAGGCAAAGACGTTTTATTTTTAAAGAAGTGTAGGTCATGGCATCGAGCCTCATGAGACTTCAAAACTAATTTATCGTTGCATATCTTATTTTGTTGTATTTGTTCCTCCTTGTGTGAGACACAAAAGAAGCAGTCTTTAACAAAACAATATTCAATTGACCTAGATTTGTTAGTGGTTTCAGAATTTTTTTGTCTAGGTGAAAAGCAAAAGGGCCTTGTAGGTTACACCTCATTTAGTCTTTGTTAGCCTTATGACTATATGAAATTAAGAAAATCCTTGAATTAAAGAGTAGAAGATCTCAAAGATTAATATAATATTATTATCAAAACTAAAATTTACTTCTCATTCTACACTTATTCAATGGGTCAGTGCAAGAAGTTGGGTCATAATTCTATGGAAGTCAAATCTGCAGAATTGTACCTCTCAGAAATGGGTACTTGATTTTCTTAGAATTGAGTACCCATTTCTAAAATCACACTTCAAGTACCCAAGCCATGATTCACAAATTAGGCAACCAATTTTTGAAAAGCAGATCGGGTGCTTGAACTGCTTAAAAATCGAGCTCCCAATTTTGAACAAATTGGGTACTCGATTTGTTAAAAATTGGGTACATGATTTTTAAAATTAGGTACTTGATTTGAAAAAGCTACAAATACCCTTTTTTTGGCATTTTGAGTGTCATTTTCAGAATTTAGAAAATAGGAGCCCAATTTTAGAGCAATATAGGAGCCCATTTTTTACCTCTACCGATCACCCTTTGCTGCTATTTTTCAACATACCAAGTATTTTTATTTTGTTTTGTACTATTTAACTTAATTATTTTTAGTTTTACATTTTATATACTATCAATTTATTGGTTTTTTTATTCAGTTTTAATAGACATAAAATTGTAAATTTATATTGTTAATGAGTATTATCTTTAGATTATTGTATCTATTAATTTAAATAATAGTTTCATAGATGTTCATTTAAAAATTATTATTTTATATGTTTTGAAATGTATTTAATTTATGTAAATTACAATGTTGAATGATTAGATTATAGATGTAAATTCATTGTTTAAACATGTAATTACAAATACATATTGATTTTAAATATCTAGTGATTAATTATAGATTAGTTTGTAAACCATATAAAAAATAAAGTAAAAGTAATTATAACCTTAACCTAACCATATAGTTCTGTAAAATAAAACCCTAAACATATAACTAAGTATTTAATCATGTAACACCCCGCCAAGGGATCTAAATACAAAACTTAATATTTAATGATTTTACTTATTGTATTGTACTTTTTTTCATGGATAAAAAATGGATGATGTAAACTATTTTATAAATGTATATTCTTTCAGCCTTTCATACCCTGTGACATGTATACTTGATGATTGTGCATTCTGAATTAATTTTCCAAGTGGCATTCAGAACAAATGTATATTATTTAAATGGATTGAACTTGTAGTTATTCTTTCATGTGGATGTTTTTTTATTTTGCTTCTAGTACTTATAATTATTTAAAAATGAAATGTAAATGTGCTTGTTAAGGAATCATTAAGGAATGTAATCTCTTATGTTTTTATGTAAATTATTGTACATGTTATTGCTTGCTTAGTAAAACTTTAGATTAGTTCTTTGGATCCCTTGGCTAGGCATTACATAATGTTCACCCTTACTTTACATCAAGGTTACTATTATGGTTAGGGTTATGGTTAAGGAATGTAATCTCTTATGTTTTTATGTAAATTATTGTACATGTTATTGATTGCTTAGTAAAACTTTAGATTAGTTCTTTGGATCCCTTGGCTAGGCATTACATAATGTTCCCCCTTACTTTACATCAAGGTTATTATTATGGTTAGGGTTAGGATTCAAGTATTAGGCATAGGATTTACACTAATTGTTTTGGATTAAGGGAAAACATTTAGGATTAACTATAATCCCAATTTCAACCAAAACTCTAATCATAACCCTTACTATCATCCTAACCATAATCTTAATTTTCTAAAACCTACACCCTAATATATAAATAATTAAATAACTATCCTAAGAACCAAATATTAATTATAAATGTCAAACCATAATTGTAACCTTAAATGATAACCTATTATCCTAAATGCTTAACCCTTATCTAAATATTAATATTCCTAATCCTAACCCTGTCCCTAAATCCTAACCCTTATACAATCTCTAACTTTTATTAAAATGCTAACCCTAATCCTAAAAGATTTACATAAATCTAGTATTAAATACTAAATTTATTAGAGGCTTATGGTCATGTCTTGATGCGAACCAAACTATTCTCATGTGCCCTTATGAGGTTCTTCAACATAGGAATAAAATGGATGAGGCCATGGAATTTATTGCACTGAATATCTTAGATAGTCTTCTTTTTCACTTGGATGGTTTAACTACTCCGAGGGCTATTTGGACCAAATTCCAGACTTTGTTTAGCACAGTGAATGAGTTCCAGGCACTTCAACTAGATGTAGAGTTGACATCTTTGATAGCAATTAGCTTTCCTACTATTGAGGACTTCTTGATGAAGTTCAAATCTCTACGTACACTTTTGTAGGGATATGGGAAAAGTAAGATAGACAATGAGTGTATCTTCTTGATACCCTCAAAGTTGCAAGGCCAATATTAGATTTTCTCTTCCACCTTCTACTCCACTATGGATGCCTTGGGTGAAAAACATAGGATGCCTTAATTTGAGATCTTTTGTGATCAATTAATTCGTGAATAGTCCAAGATCAATCAGATGGATTCACTTTTAGGTTCACAGTCACATGCATTACTTGTCAAGGATACACAAGAATAGAAGTAGAAATAGCTATCAAATTCCTTTGGTTCATCATCTTCTAAGGAGAAGGAGAAAAAGAAGACTAAGACTCCTATTTGTCCATATTGTAAGAAGGGACCTCATGATGAGTTACATTTTTTTCAAAAGAAATTTGATGGCTATGAGAAATAGATTTCCAATTTGCAAGCTCTCCTTCAGAAGAACATTGTTTCCTCTCCATCCTCTTATACCTCATAGGGGTTTGATTTTTAGCCTTCTACATCTTCAACATCTACACAGGATCTTGGAAAGGGTCATGCATTATGGGCATCCTTTGCATTCCCTTCACAGGTCCCTTGGATACTAGATTCAGATGTTTCTCACCATATGACATCTTCTCAAGGTGTCTTCTCTATGCATGAGGCTTCTCCCATTCCTCATATTCTAATGGGGAATGACACTGCTCTACCAGTTTGTGGGAAAGGTTCTATTCGTATCCAAGATGGTATATTCAATGATGTATTTAATGTTCCATCTTTGTCTGCCAACCTTCTCTCGATTTCTTAGATTACACGTAGTAGATTAGGGAAGATAGTTGAGTTCACTGCTGATTCAGTCTTCATTCAAGATCATGTCATAGGAGGTCTTATTGCTATAGGGATAGTTGATTCTTCCACCCGTCTCTACACCTTCTCGCATTTTTCCCACCATCTCCTTTTTTAGAGCATAACTCTTCTCTTTCACATGGTGCAGTTAGGATACTTGAACCTTTGTATTGTTGCTGAGATCCCTATTTTGACTACCACACCACATCTAGTTGAGGGCTTTTCTACTCTGCAGGATTCTTCTTCCGCTCTACCTATTCATCTAGCTTCATTCATGAAGCCTCCAGGTGCACTTATTATGGATACACCTTCCTTGGGGATTCCCTTTCAAGATCCTCATACATTCTCCTCTAGGCATTAGCTAGGCTTTCCAACTTTGCCCCTCATTTAGGGGTTCCCTGGTTATGTTCCCTTGTTTCTTCCACATTGGAGTTGCATTGGTTCGATCCCTACTTTAGGGGCTCCTTTATTCTGGGGGGGGGCTTTAGTATCTCTCATGGGGAGCTGGTTGTACTTGTAGTTTTGAGTGGGTCTCTTGACCATTTTCTGGTGGAAGTTGTCTGTTGCATTTTGTGCCCCTGCCAAATATTTGAATATTGAATACCTACCCACCCAAGGCTAGTTCCCAGGTTTAATTTTATTTTAATGCTTGAGAAATACCAAAAATTAAATGATTAAACCTTAGTGTATTTCACTTTTTCCTTCTGCTAGCCTGCAACTTTCACGCCGTTAGATCTTCCCCATATCAACAGTCGACACTATGTCAATATGAAGAGTTGTATGTTGTTTTTCATTAGTGACATAGCACCTTTTTGCCTCATATTAGGTGGGTCCTCCTTTTCCTTGTTTCTTTGGCGCTGGGTTTTGCTAAGTCAAAAAAAGGCGCTATGGCACTATCAAGAAATTTGTTCTTCTCGCCATTAGCAACATAGCACCCAGATGAAAGATAACATTACGACAACATCAGAAGGCAGGTGGGTCCTAGGTATGCCTCGTGGGATATCAGTGATGTAACTGGGTCCTCGTTAGTAGTTGATCAGTCTTTTCATTAGCTAAGGCATGACTATGTCAAATGTGGGCCCTACGAGGACTTGTTAGATAGTTTGACACGTGGTTGGTTCTCATTGGTTGGTACACTGATAAGTTAGATCTATCTTGCTCACCGTCAGATCTTCCCCAGATCCATGGTAGGTGCTATCTCACTATGGAGAACTGCGAGAATTTTAACCATAATGATATAGCGCCTAGGTGACATGTGGCAACTGGGTCTATTTCCATCATGTGGGCCATAGGATGAATAGGTGGTGGCTAAGCTAGCAGATCGATTGGTGCCCACTTCTCTGCATTTTGAGCTTTGTCAGACCTTTTGACAATGTGAGAAAGCGGGTTGTTGACACACATCCTAGGTGATGTCACAGCGAATGGTTGCAGAGATCCAAAAAGTACGAGTTACGACCACCATTAGATCTCCCTAGATCAAGGTCTAGTGCTTCCCCAGATTATGAAGATGTGAGGAAACTAAAAAATGCAGGGAAGCAGTTTGGTGACACCTATCTCAGTTGACGTCATGGGCCCACTTTCTCAGGATGTATCGACAACTTTTCTTCCATAGCAATTGTCAAATGAGTCAGAGTATGACGAAGGCTTCTCATTGGCCCATCTAGCTTACCAGATATACAATTCTAAAGATCTCTAAGCACCATCCCATGCAGGCTAATCTACGGTCCCTACTTCCCCGCATTATGAAGATGCGAGGAAATTAAAAAATGTAGGAAAGCGGGTAGAGGGCATGTGTCCTAGATGACATCATTTGCCCGCCTTCCTCGCAGCTAAGTACTTGATGAGCCCTCATTGTTCGATGTGATTTGATCCATGGCCGAGGCTTCCACACATTATCAAGATGTGAAGACTTTAAATAATGTGAGAAAGCGGGTAGCTGCCAAGTGTCTTTGTGGGACCAGTTTCTCTATGGGTCGCTAGTTGGATGCCATGTGTTGCCAAGCGTGATACAGATACTACCAGGTATGCTAACAGTGTTTTGTGGGCCTAGAAGATTAAAGGCAAAGCGTAGGAAATGACGAGTCTTCACGATTGGCAGATTAAGGAAGATCCACGGTAGGTGCTATCTCGCTATGAGAAAGTGCTCAGAGGATATGCATAGTGACATAGTGCCTTGGTGACATGTGTCTTTGTGGGCATGACAAGGATTGACAGTTAGGAGGTGCTGACAGTTAATGTAACCGTTGTGGTTAGAATTTGCAAGGTTGGTGTGATTAGTGATGAAAGACATGGTCAACTTGGGGAGACTTTGCAAGGTGAAAAAAAGATAAAAGGTTGTTGGTCCACGTGGCTCATCCTGGTGGCAAGATAGGTTGACTAGGTTGACTTGTTGATTCATGAGACAGGAACTAGGGAAGTCGAGGGTTTCTTGTACAATCTGATCTTCATGATCATTTCCAACCACTAGAAGTGAATGCAAAAAAAAAAAAGAACACTCTACCACCCTAATCTATCTATCTACCTAGTTAGAATAGCTTAATGGCGTTGTTTCTATCTTCTCAAGGCCTTGTTCCAACCAAGATCAAAAATCATTGCATCTGGATCCACATCCAAATCAAGTTTTTCCATGATTTTTCCTTGTAGGACTTGATGGTGGTGGTTGCATAATAGTTTTGGAGGGAAATATCAGTTATGGCTGAATTATAAAGGCAATTTTTGTGAATTTTGTAAAGGTCGATCCTTCTTTGACTTTTCTCTGCTATTGCTCTGTAATTTTAGTGTAAAAATTCACTTTGCCTCTGAATTGAATGATATTCTATCTTATCTCCTTCAGCCATTGGTGTGAAAGTGCAAGAACTCTTTGCCTCTCATTGATATTTTCTTTGTGTCATTCATCTTGGCCTTTTGATCTACATGTGATTATTTGATTAAAACAAGTCTGAATGTGTATATCTTTAGTTTCATTTTGGTTCAATAGTGCATACATGGGCAAAGATTGGTTTGAACACTCTATTTTGGTGCATCACCTCTTTAGATTAGATTACATTGATTTTCTTTCATGCTCTCCTTCTCCCTTTTCCTCCCCAAGAGTAGTTAGGTGGACCCTGATAGTAAGAGGAAGCTAGCCTTCTCCGGAGACTCAACCTCATAGTTCAAGTCCCATAGCTTGGAGGTTGTTTCCATGTTTCACTAGGTTGTCCTCATGAATAGGCTTTGGACAAGGGTGCAAACCTAAGTGACAACCATTTTTGGCACACCTGGTGTGACTAATTTTCAAAAAATTTCAAGCCTACTGGTGTCAAAAGGAATATTTCAAGATCAATACCAAGGAGATAGTACTAGCTTCGATGTTGAAGCATTCAAGAGGCTCATTCTTCAAAGTACTTGGTGACTCTGAGCTTCAAATACATATCTAGTTCTAGACCAAAGTTACAGTGAGTCATGCTCAGAGCTGAAATAAGGGCATCTTCTAGAGGTAATTTTTAGTATCAAGAGCTTTCATTTTAAAACCCTAGAAGAAAGAGGACTAGAATATCTTTATCACTGGTTAGGAGTGCAATAGTAACAAATACACCTACAAGATCTATCTGTACTCCTCCTGCTATTAGATCTCAGCCTAGACTACCATCAATACACATCAATAGATCACTTGTCTATATGGCATTGCCTAGAGCTCATACTTTTTCCACCTTTAATGATGGGAGCCCTCTCTTATTATCCCAAAGACATGACATACCAATAGCTGCCCTCAAAATTCTACCAAAGTTTACTGGTGAAACTTCTATCTCCCCCTCAAAACACATTCAAGAGGTTGCAAATATCTACAATATCCATGGTATTACAGAGGAAGATGTTGCAGTTAGGCTCCTAGCCTCATCCTTGAAAGGAAAAACACTACAATGGTATAGAGATTTAGCTCGTGGTCTATAAAAAATTGGGATGGATTAGGAGCAGGATTATGCAAACATTTTAAGGATAAAAGTGACTATTTGTCACTTTTAGAGCAGTTGACTACTATAAAAAGAGCCCCCCATGAATGTCTGACTGATTTTAATTATAGACTTCAAAAGACATGAGATAGAATACCTACTTCAATGAAGCCTATTCCTAGTACTGCCTTCTTGCATTACCTTAGAGCTTTTAACAGTGATATTGCCACTACAATCCAAATTATGGGAGGAGATACCTTGCCTAATGCTTATGACATAGCAATAAGGGTAGAAAATATATTGATACAAGGAGGTAAGCTAGCTCCAAGGCCTCCTATGCCCTTCTTTCTTGATGTTCCAAATCATCAACCAACAATGGCTCCCCGTCCCACAAATTCTACATCTCAATCCCTTGTCCCAGTCCCCCAAGCTTCCACATCTTCAAATGGGATTGATGAAATCAAAGAGATGATGCAATATCTAATGCAGAACATGGATAAAAGAGAAAAGAACCTAGAGAAAAGTTTGCAAGATCAAGGGAAGAAGTTATAAGATCAAGGAAGGAGGCTGGAGGATAATTTCTCTATGATGCAGAAAGTGAGCAACAAGGTGGTGACTTTAGAAAGACATCAAGCTCAAGGTAGTAAGCCTCATCAATTGAAATATCAAACTCTTAATAGTGGTAGGCCTCCAAATCCTAATCATTGGAGCAATTCTTTTGATCAAAATAGGTAGGGTGGCCATGCTTCAACCTCAAATGTAAATCAAAGTAGGGCCGTAGTCCCTCAAAACAACATGGCCCAAGATCAAGATTTTTGTCCATCCTGCAATTACTCTTATGCCTATTGCATGTGTTAGAAGGTTGAATCTTTTATAGCCTTGATAGTCCAAGAACCTGTAGCAAAATGATCATCCAAGGAAGACCAATTCAAAGATACCTCAGATATGCAAAGATAGGGTGATTGCTCTTTTATGAATCATCAGATGGAGGAGCATTGTAAAGCTAGGATTCCATTGCTCATAACTCCAGGAGCAAGAGAAGAGCTATGGAAGATGCTATCCCTCCTCCTCCCAATCAATCCTCAACTTCAAATGCAATATCTCATGAGAAAACAATAAATAATCAATCAAGTACCTTTCAGCAGCAAAGGCAAAATCATGGCAGAAAAGATACAGGTGATCCTCAAGTTGTTCCATCTCAACCTCATTCAAGTTGTTCCATGTGGGATGCTGTGCTACTATACCCATGCAAAAGAGGTTGCTGTAGCAAGAATTGGAAAGAATTGAACCAAAGGATCAAACACTCAGCATGGAAAGTGCCACAAGCCTAGTACAACCATCAAGGGAAGTAGAAACAAGCAAAAAGGTTAGAACTCCTCCATTATATGTTTCACTAATTATAGGGGGCAAGCTAGTCCATAATTGCATGATTGATTCAGGGGCTAGCAGTTCAGTGATGCCTAGGATTGTTGCTGATGTTTTGGGAATGAAATATGAGCCCATTGTTAGGGATGTATTATAGTTGGATGATAGTATTGTCAAGACTGTAGTTATCCTTAGGAATGTGGAGATGGCCTTACATGCATGTCTTGGTTGTACTGTAACCCAAGATATCTCTATTGCTAAGGTCAAGCCATATTTTGCCATCTGCCTGTCAAGAGACTTTACTACCCAAATAAGTGGTTTTATATCTTCTGATTGGTCATATATGTCTTCAAGATGAGATATGGAGCTAATGCTTCAATTAGAGTAGAGCCTCAAGCCCTCCATCATATTGAATCTTACATCCCCATCTCCATCAACATGAATTGCCCTATCCTAGAGATGGATGAGAATGACATAGTGAATGAGCCCACCACTTCCCTAGAAAAGATACCTAATTTTTTCTTGGATGAATAGGCTAATGCATACCAATTTGATCCTATGTAAGAAACCCTTGAGATAGGTCTCAGTACATATTTTATATTGGAGAAAGATGCTCTAGTTCCCAATCTTGTGGGTACTAAAGAAGATGTGAGTGAGATATGGAGTATGTACTTTGATGGATCAAGGAATAAGAATGGGTTAGGAGCTGGTGTGATTTTGATTTCTCTTGCACAAGTAAGGTACTACTTCTCCTTTAGGCTCCAATTCAGTTGCACTAATAATGTGGCCAAGTATGAATCCTTGATTCAAGGTCTCCTACTTGCTAAAAAAAGAGGAATTCAAGCCTTAAGGGTGTATGGAGACAGTGAGTTGGTAGTTAACCAAGTGAGAAATCAGAATACCACCAAGAATAGTTTTCTCAAGTATTATAAACATAGGGTATGGGATTTTCTTGAAGGTTTCAATGCATTTAATATTCAAAGCATCCCTAGAAAAGAAAACAGGAATACTAATAGACTTGCAGCAATAGGTGCATCTCATGATGTGCCAGGGAATCTTGAGGAGGAGAAGAAGCAACAAATCAGAGTGGTAGTAAGGCCTACTATCCCTGACAATAGCATCCATTGGCAAGTGTTTGAGTCTTATGAAAAAATTGTGAGCTTCTTGCAGAATGAGGCAGAATTTTCAGAGAGAAATCAATCAAGATTGCAAGATCAGTATAGTGACCCAATCATTAAACTCAGTTCTAACAAATTTCCTAAGGGTCTCATTACCTTAGAAAGTGTTTTCAATCCTGATGACCAAGCAAGAGGTAGGGCCATGAACCTAGCTGCTGATGAAAGTGACTACACTCTAGTCATGATTGCTGATGGAAAGTCCTTAAACATGGGTAAGGTATGTTCTGAAATTGAACAAGAAAATTTTGTTCATTTATGTCAAGAATTTAATGATGTATATGCTTGGACATATGATGACTTAAAGGGCTTTGACCCAAGGTTGTTTTAGCATACTATAGATCTAGTTGATAATGTAAAACCAGTAAGACAAAAATAGAGACCAGTGAATCCTAAAATTGAACCCTTAATGAGAAAAGAGCTATCCAAGTTGATTGAGGCCCACATAATTTTCCCTATCAAGCACTCATCATGGGTAGCAAACCTTGTCCCTGTTAGGAAGAAGAATAGAGAAATTATATTGTGTGTGGACTTTAGGGACCTTAACCAAGCTTCCCTTAAGGATCACCATCCTCTCCCTTCTACGGAGCAAATTTTGTCCAAGGTCAGTGGTTCAAAGAGATTTTCATTTCTTGATAGATTTTCTGGCTACAATCAAGTGCTGGTTAAAGAGTCTGATAGATACAAGACTGCATTTACCACTAAATGGGGTACCTATGCTTATTGTAAGATGCCATTTGGGCTAACCAATGTAGGTGCCACATTTCAGAAGGCAATAGAGATGACCTTCAAAAGATTGATTGACAATTTTGTCTTAGTTTACCTTGATGATATCACTATGTATTCAAAAAATGTAGAAGATCATTTTGATCATCTAAAATAGGTATTCCTAAGATGTAGAGAGTTTGGGGTTTCCTGTAACCCAAGTAAGTGTGTCTTTGCTACCAATCAAGGAAAATTATTAGGACACATTGTATCTGAGGATTGCTTAACTATTGATCCAGAGAGGACAAAAGAAATACTTGCCCTTCCTCTTCCTAAACACAAGAAAGGGTTGCAAAGTTTCCTTGGTAGGATAAATTTTGTGAGAAGGTTTATCCCTAATCTTGCTACCATGGTGAAACCTCTTACAGCTATGCTCAAGAAAGGTATGGTCTTTGCATGGACCAAGGAAGGAAAGGAAATTTTTGAAGAGATCAAGATAGCCATAGCCTTAGCCCCTACTCTCATGAATCCAAACTTTGAGAGGGATTTCATTCTTTATACCCTAGCAGGTGAGTCAAACATTTCTATTGTCTTGACTCAAAGAAATGATAAAGGTGACGAGTAGCCCATAGCTTTCTTCAGTGAAGGGCTTAAAGAATATGAGGATAAATACAGCTATGTAGAGAAGCAAGCCCTTGCAATCATCAGAGCTTCGAAGAAATTCAGACACCTCCTATCCCATAATAAGATTCATTTGTTCGTACCCCATGCCAGTGTGAAGGATTTCCTTTTGAGCAAAGATATTAGTGAGAAAAAAGCTGGTTGGATTACAAGGGTAATGGAATATGATGTTGAAATTTAGATTACCAAGCTGGTAAGAGGGAGGGGGCTATGTAAATAAATGTTATCATCTCAGGAACTTGATGAGGAGGCTGCTATGATACTGATAGAGCAACAAGAGGTGAGAAATGGTGACCCAAGGAAATGGATGGATGACATGAAGAGTTTCTTATTAGGCAATAGATATCCTCAAGCATTAGATAGAACTAAAAGGAGATAGTATAGATTATAGTCAATTCCTTATGTCATAGTTGATGGTATCCTTTTTAGAAAAGATTTTAATGGAGCCCTATTAAGATGCCTTGATATAGACCAGGCTAAAAGAATGATCAAAGAACTTTATGATGGTCCTAATGGTGGTCACTTCTCAACTATAACAACTGCAATAAAGATCATGAGGGCTAGTTATTACTGGCCATCTCTATTTCATGATTTTCATAAGTATGTAAGGAAGTGTGAAAAATGTGCCTTCTTCTCTAGCAAACAAAAACTTGCAGCTCTTCCCCTTCATCCTATCTAGGTGGATAAACCTTTTGCTCGGTGGGGATTGGATTTCATAGGCCCTATCAATCCTTCTTCTAGTTCTGGTCACAAGTGGATTCTAGCTGCTACAGATTACTTCACTAGATGGATAGAGGTAGTTGCATTGAAGGATGCCACATAATCTTCAGTTGTGGAGTTCCTCGATGGAATTGTGACCAAGTTTGGTGCCCCTTCGACCATTATTTTATATAATGAAAAGTCTTTTGTTGGAGCTTAGATTTGTGCATGGCTAGTGGATCATAATATCTATTTGAGCACATCCTCAAATAACTATCCTCAAGGTAATGGCCCGGCTGAATCATCTAATAAGAACCTAATCAGAATCATGAAAAGGACAATAGAAGATAACCAGAGGTGTTGGCATAAAAAGCTGAGGACAACACTGTGGGCTGACAGGATAACACCTAAAAGATCAATAGGAAATTCACCATTTGTGCTAGTATATGGTAGAGAAGCAAGGCTTCCAATTTCATTGGAATTTCCATCCCTGGAGCTAGCTCATCAGCTAGAGTTGATTGAAGATGATGCCATGATAGTGAGAATGGCAGAGTTGATGGAGGTGGAAGAAAAGAGAAATAAAGCTATGCAAACCCTAGAGACACACCAACAGTAAGTAAAGAAGAGTTTTGAAAAAAAGGCTAGGGTCAGGATCTTTAGGGAGGGAGATTTGGTTCTAAAATGGGATGCAAATAGGGAAAAACCAAGAAGACACTCAAAGTTTGATGCATTATGGAGTGGCCCCTATCTAATTATCAATTGCAAATAGGCCAATGCTTTCTAATTAAGCAAGCGTGATGGTGAGATTCTGCCTATCCCAGTCAATGGGATCTATCTGAAGCTATGTTTCTAAGGGTTTGAGATTTCATGTACATAGTTAGCTTTGTTTTGTTTCTAGTTGTTCCCTATTTTTCCAAGAAGTGCATGAGCATAGGATTGTCTCTGTGAGATAGCAAGTTTTGAAATTTTGAAGGTTGCAGATGGAGGAGCTTCATCTCTGGTTCTAGTTGTAGAGACAAGAGTTTCAGAGTTTTCCTCATAGAAGTGGGGTTAGAGTATAACAGTGCTTAGAATCTACATATTTTTTACGACTTTGTAGACCAATGGATGATTCAAGCCACTGGTCATATGCATAGTAGGCTAGCATCCCTTGCGAGTCACAAGAAATGTTGCATTTTGTGCCCCCGCAAAATATTTGAATTTTGAATACCTGCTTGCCCAACAGCTAGTTCTCAGGTTTAATGTTATTTTAATGCCTGAGAAATACCAAAAAATTAAATGATTAAACCTTAGTGTATTTCACTTTTCCCTTCCACTAGCCTGCAACTTTCATGTCGTCAGATCTTCTCCATATCAACGGTTGGCACTATGTTTCTATGAAGAGTTGCATGTTGTTTTGCGTTAGCGACATAGTGCCTTTTGCCACATATTAGGTGGGTCCTCCTTTTCCTTGTTTCTCTGATGTCAAGTTTTGCTAATTCAATGGCGAGCGCTATGGCGCTATCAAGAAATTTGTTCTTCTCTTCATAAGCAACATAGTGCCCAGACAGAAGATAACATTATGACAACATTAGAAGGCAGGTGGGTCCTGGGTATGCCCTGTGGGATATTAGTGATGTAACTGGGTCCTCGTCAGTAGTTGATCAGTCTTTTCATTGGCTAAGGCATGACTGTGTTGAATGTGGGCCCTGCGAGGACTTGTTAGATAGTTTGGCACATGGCCGGTTCTCATTGGTTGGTACACTGATAAGTCAGATCTATCTTGCTCACCATCAGATCTTCCCTAGATCCATGGTAGGCACTATCTCGCTATGGAAAACTGCAAGAATTTTAACCATACTGACATAGCGCCTTGGTGATGTGTGGCAAGTGGGTCCATTTCTGTCATGTGGGCTATAGGATGAATAGGCGGTGACTAAGCTGGCAGATCGGTTGGTGCTCGCTTCCCCATATTCTAAGCTTTCTTAGACCTTCTAAAAATGCAAGAAAGTGGGTTGTTGACATGCATCCCAGGTGATGTCACAGTGGATGGTTGCAGAGATCTAGAAAGTACAAGTTACAAGCACCATCGGATCTCCCTAGATCAAGGGCTAGCACTTCCCCACATTATGAAGATGCGAGGAAATTAAAAAATGTAGGGAAGCAATTTGGTGACACCTATCTCAGTTGACATCATGGGCCCACTTTCTCAGGATGTATCAATGGCTTGTCTTTCGTGGCAGTTGTCAGATGAGTCAGAGTACGAAGAAGGAATCTCATTGGCCCATCTAGCTTACTAGATATATAGTTCTAAAAATCTCTAAGCACCATTGGATGTAGGCTAATCTATGTTCCCTGCTTCCTCACGTTATGAAGATGTGAGGAAATTAAAAAATGCAAGAAAGCGAGTGGAGGGCACGGGTCCCAGATGACATCATTTGCCTACCCTCCTTGTAGCTAAGTACTTGATGAGCCCTCACTATCTGATGTGATCTGATCCATGGCTGAGGCTTCCCCACATTATCAAGATGCAAAGACTTTAAATAATGTGGGAAAGTAGGTAGCTGCCACATGTCTTTGCGGGACCAGTTTCTTGGTGGGTTTCTAGTTGGATGCCATGTGTTTCCAGGCATGATACAGATATTACCAGGTATGCTGACAGTATTTCGTTGGCCAAGAAGTTTAAAGGAAAAACACAAGAAATGATGAGTCTTCACGATTGTCAGATTAAGGAAGATCCACGGTGGGTGCTATCTCACTATGAGAAAGTGCTTAGAGGATGTGCATAGTGACATAGCACCTTGGCGACACGTGTCTTTATAGGCCCAACCAAGATTGACAGTTAGGGGGCACTGACAGTTAATGTAATCATTGCGGTTAGAATTTACAAGGTTGGCATGGTTAGTGATGAAAGACATGGTCAACTCGGGTAGACTTTGGAAGGTGGTGAAAAGATAAAAGGTTGTTGGTCCATGTGGCTCATCCCAGTGGCAAGATAGGTCGACTAGGTTGACTTGCTGATTCATGAGACAGGAACTAGGGAAGTCGAGGGTTTCTTGTGTGATCTGATCTTCATGATCATTTCCAACCACCAAAAGTGAATGTAAAAAAAAGAACACTCTACCACCCCGATCTATCTATCTACCTAGTCAGAATAGCTTAATGGTGTCCTTTCTGTCTTCTCAAGGCCTGTTCCAACCAAGACTAGAAATCATTATATCTAGATCTGCATCTAGATCAATTTTTCCCATGATTATTCCCTGCAGGACTTTATGGCCATGGTTACAGGATAGTTTTGGAGGGAAAATCTCAGTTACGCCTGAACTTTAAAGGCAATTTTTGTGAATTTTGTAAAGGTTGATCCTTCTCTGACTTTTCTCTGCTATTGCTCTGCAATTTCAGTGTAAAAATTCCCTTTTCCTCTGAACTAAATGATATTCTACCTTATCTCCTTTAGCCATTGGTGTGAAAGTGCAAGAACTCTTTGCCTCTCACTGATGTTTTGTAGAAATCTGTAATCTACATGACTGTATCTCCTTGGATCCATGAATCATAATATAAGTGAATATCCCTTTCTTTGTGTCATTCATCTTGGCCTTCTGATCTACATGTGATTATTTGATTAAAACAAGTTTGAATGTGTATATCTTTAGTTTCATTCTAGTTCAATAGTGCATACATGGGAAAAGATTGGTCTGAACACTCTATTTTGGTGCATCACCTCTTTAGATTAGATTAGGTAGATTTTCTTTCATGCTCTCCTTCTCCCTTTTCCTTCCCTAGAGTAGTTAGGTGCACCCTAATAGTAAGAGGAAGCTGGCCTTCTCCAGAGACTCAAGCTCACAATTCAAGTCCCACAGCTTGGAGGTTGTTTCCATGTTTCACTAGGTTGTCCTCACGCATAGGCTTTGGACAAGGGTGCAAACCTAAGTGACAACATTGTCCTTGGGGGGTCTTGTTGAGGCTTTCATTCCTTCCTTCCTTCACTAGATTTTCAAATATCTCTTTTTGGAGAGTGGTTTTCCCCACTGAGTTTTCTCCTTTGTTTCCTCTTTATAGAGATTTCCTTGTTCATGGGTAACTAACATGGGCTCATTGCCAGGACCCATTTTGCACTTCATCTTAGTTTTTGTGAGCTTAAGGCATTTCCCTAAGTTGCACTTAATGTAGGGTGTTATTGTAAATAATTTTTTATTAATTATTTATTCGTTTACTTAAGTTTACTTAGGTAAACACATTTAAACTTTAGTTGTCATCTAGGAGTTTGTGATGAGTTGTTGACAACATGGGAGTTTGTTCCTACCTAAGTCATCCTTATCCTCTCACCTTGTCAAGGATACTCCACCTTTTGTGGATGTATTCTTAGTTGTCACACTTATCTCTTAGCACTTTCTAGCTTACTCTAGAAGCTTCCTTGTGTCCTTTATATTCAGGCTCTCTCATTGTAAACACACATTGCATTTTATTTTCTCATTGTGAAATATATATTCTCACTTTGTTGAAATGCTCCAAGCTATTGCTCTCTTCCTTTTTTGATTTCCCTTCAGTAGTCTATTTGCATGCAGGTGATCTTAGCGCACTATGAAGTTGGATTTCATCAACTTCTAAAAAGTTGTTGAGCTATTATCCTTTCCATTAAGGTTCAAATCTAATGGGGATGTGGTCCCCCATTTGTGGCCTCACTGGTTCATAGCTCTAGGTCAAAACATTTACCCCTCTTTTTTTTTATTAGGATTATTATGGTTAGTGATAGGGTTTATGTATTAGAATTAGGATGATCTAGACTTATAGTTTGCATTAAAGTGGATAATATTTAGGATGAACTATAATCATAAATAATAATCAAATCATAATTCTATCTCTAAGCTTTCATTCTAATTGTAACCTTAACTCTCATCCTAATGCCATCTATTATATATCCTTCAAACAATAGCACCATAATAAATATCTGAAACCTAAATATAATTCTAACTAAAACCATAATCCTAGGTAAACCCTAACATTAGTCATAATCATTATAATAATCTTAAGCTTAGCCATCATGAAAACCCTAAACATAACAAAATTGTAAACCATGACCTTTCCATAATCTTAACTTTGTTTGATCCTAAGATGAACATATAATCCATAATGAGAATACAATCCCCCAGTGTCACAAAATAAGTGTACATAAAAAATGATTTAGGTACTTTAATATAGAAAAGGGAAACAATTTTGAGGCAAACAACCCTAAAACAAACAACACATTAGAAGTTTCTAGTATATTCACAAATATTATCCCATCCCTAAGGAATTTAACATTGGACATTTTCATAGTAAGTGTAACCTCATAACAACTTAAAGAATGGAGCCTTTTAAAAGTCTTAATAAACATCCCCCTATGATTTCTAGTCTTCCATATAAACTAGACAATTATTCAATTGCTAGAGCAAGCAAAAAAGGATTGTATATTTTTACCAATATTCACATTTTCAATAAGAATTTCCAACCAAGTTTCTAATTTTTTATATTCCAATTATAGGCCATTGTAGGAAATATTTAAAATTTCATCAAAAAAAAAATTCAAATAAACTATGCATAATAGACTCAAGCTTCCTATAAATGGAATAAAGCTCAATTTTAGAATGTTGCATCTTATATGGGTGTCTTTGTAATAAAAAAGCCACATGAAGGGAGTCTTTTTAGGCTTTATACATTTGGACCATTGATTCTCAAAATGATTTTAACAACTTTTATTATCAACCTACACATTTAAACAATTATTATTATAATTAGCAATATCAAAATTGTTAGCTAGTTTCTTATAAACATATTTAGCTTTAATATTACTTAATATAAAACCATTAATCCATTTAAACTTATTATATTTCTTCTGCTAATTAAGATAACATCCATAAAAGAAATTTTTCTTACATGCCTCTCTCAACACAAGCAATGTCCTCTAATTAAAAGGAAGAATTTGTTTAGAATGGTAAAAAGAACAATTTATTAACTATTTATTTCCAAAAATATCATGAAATCAATTAGCTAGGTGGCTCCTATTTTTAGAAAAGAAACCTCAAAGTAGCCTATATAGTTTTTTGGAGTATTATTTTATGATTAGACTTAAATTTGATATTTAATGTTCAATTAGACTTAAGTGTTTAACTTTATTTATTTATTTGATATATTTTAAAGATCTACGCATTTATATAATTGATATTTTAGATTTAAATTTTACTAAATAGTAATTTTGTCATTTTTTATGTTGTTTAAACATATATGTAGATTATATTTGATGGATCCGCCACCCCCTCCCCCTCCCACACCCTTGCTTTCACCCCTTTCATCTCCACCTCCACCTCCACCTCCACCCCACCTCCACCACCCACTGCAGATGATCTTCGTGAGAGCATGATGCATAATCTTAACAACCTAATGGGTGATATTGAGGCTATCAAGAGTAAGGCCCACCCCCCTCCTCACCTACTATGCCTTGCAGATAGCATGCAACGCGTCATTCACTCTATACAACATTTAGATTATGATATTGATTCATCCAGATTATGGAGGCAAAATATGCATGCCTTCTATTCTGACGGCTTATCATATAGAGAGGTTCATAACCTCAAAATAGGTAAAGGAAATTTTAAAAGCTATTTTGTAAACCCTAAGACGGGTGAGGAGATTAATGAGAGGAAGCCTTGCATTTCTATTAGGTGGTGCACACATCCACATATAGCAACACACTTTTGGGAGTGGTGGTGGATGGTATTTGACGATCCACCACATGCTCATCATGAGGTGCCCATGTACTTCCTTAAGAAGTTATGGGATGAGTTTGAATTGGGTTTGAAACCCAATTATTTTGATATGAAATAATATTAGAGGGTTGGTGGAGGGATGCCTTAGGATAGACCTGGGGCATAGTTGAGTGATAGAATGAGAAATTTTAGGTGACCTTAGCCCCTTATACCTCTTCCTGCACCTGTTGTACCAGCTCCACACCATCATCAAGCAGTTTCATCTACTCTTACCTCTTTGAGTGCCCTTTTAGGCAATTTAGTATAGTAGTGGACGTAGGTGACACATGTTCGTCCACTTGGACATATTTGTACTAGCTATGGAGGCATATGCACAGGGCCCTAGAGCAATGTTGATGCAATGCATGATGACCATTATGCTGAGGGTGTTGATTTTGATGATGACATACATGCTGCCCATGGTGATGGTAGTGACGAGATTGATGTGTCATCATTTGTTGACCTCATGCAGGGAGAGCTCAAAGATAGTCAAGAGCAGCAGGTAAAATCTTAATTTTAATTTAAATATAAAGTACACATAATAATTTACTTTCTACATACATGTGTAATTGTATTAACCATATTAATTTTTACTTTTGAAATAATAGAGGATGGATGATACTATTCCTCCTAGGAGGTAGTATAGTCTTTTTTTGAGATCTACAAATGTTGGTGTCCCTCATACGATATGCAATTTGAATTACACTATAAAATGTACATTCAAACTCTAATTTGATAAAATGTACTCATATGTTATTTTTATTTGATTTTGTAGGGATTGTCCCCAGCTACACAGTTCGATGTTAGTATAGGTTCTAATCCAATTACCATTGAGACACAACGTCAAATACATATGGTATGAACTTTTGACTAAAGATAAATAATTTGTACTATACATATGTATGTACATTGTTATTAACTTATAATCTGAACAATTTTGACTCATGTATATATATTTTATGTGTTTTGATTTTACAAATAGGAGATGGATCATACTTATCCATACAGGCCTCGATATAGTTTATTTTTGACTCCATCTTTTGATCATCATGCTAGCATACCTGTAGACAAATCTTTGACATTGGCTACTATTCAAGCATGATATATATACATGTTAAATTTATAGTGTATAAAAAATATAGTGTACAAATTATGTACTTTTTAGTTTGTGTACTTTGTAATTATTCATGTATATATAAATTTGACTCAATGTTTATGTATCCATAATTTTAGGACTATGTCAACATGAGTGTTGCTAAGAGCACAAGACTTAGCCAGATGGAGGTACCTACATCATCCTTTGAGGTCAGTATTGTGATTTATGTACATAATGTATAGTTCATTATGCTCTAAAATGAAAATTTAAAATGTATATATTGTAAATTATAAGACCTCGCCACTGTTGCATTTGGTAGTTTTCACAGTGTGCCTCCTCTCGTTATAGAGGGACACCCATCTCATGTGGTATTTGTTTTATTATGTAGTGAATGTTTAATTTATTTGCAAGCTAGATTTTGAAACCCATTTCAATTAAGCATGCACATGATGAGACATGCCTCATGTTATACAAGGTGATCCATCTACCTCATAGGGTGTCCCACATGATGAGACAACTCATATTACATAGGACAATCCATTTGAGTCCTCTTCGCTTGAAGTAAAGAGGACATTCAATCAGATCGATTAGGTTTTGTTGGCACTTTTAGATTGTATTTTTATGACACATATTGTTTATTTTGATACACTTTGTGTTAGGATAGTTAACTATATTATATGTATTTTTTAACTTTTTAGATCATATTATGACATATGTTAGACCATGTACTATTTTTTTATGACTTCTTATCATGCTTGTGTATGCAATATATATTATTATGTTTCATCAGGTTTTAAGTATTCAAACCATTTTCTTTATTGCAACACATTTAATTCATGAACATATGACACATTTTGTAAGTATATATGCTAGATGAACAATAATTTTAACTATTTATAGAACATTAGTATTGATATAAAAAATATTATTGGATAAATATCACATCAAATTTATGCATTGAGATTCATAAAAATAAAATTGACCTACTATTATAAATATTTTTCATCCTAAAAATTCAAATTTATAAAATTTAGGTAAAGATTGAATATTTTTTTTATGAAATGATGGATGATATACTTCCTTTCACACATTATGGCCCCTTATGATACATTAAAATCATTAACATCCCATTTGTGTGTCCTATTATAGTTAATGTGTTCTAAGGGGTCCTAATAGGACCTAAGATGTCCTAGGACCACTAAGAACCCAATATGATCCTTAATGATATATAAGACCATAGTTTAAAATCCAAGAGGAAACATTAGGACTGATTACAACCACTTAGGAACTATTATAATGCCTTTGGACATAGTAGTGTATCGTATGATGGTGAATGTGTTTAGAGGGGTTATAATTGGTTCTTATGAGTCCTAATGGCCCCTAATCGATTATAAGGGTTCCTAACGGGTCCTAGAAGGTCATGGGATCACTTAAAACACATTAGAACCCCTTAAGACACATTAGGATCCATTAGGGCATATTATAACCCATTAGTGTCTTATGCCCCTTAAGATTATCTAAGAGGCATTAATGGATTTTAATATGTTTTAAATGGTCATTATGTGCACCCTAAATAGTATTAATGGGTTTTCAAACCACATAAGACCATTTGTAATCCATTGTGAGATATTATGACCATTTAGGACACATTACTATGTCTTGCAATGGTTAATGTGTTACAAGAGGTTTTAATGGGCTCTAATGGGTCCTATTGAGTGCGAATAGACCCTAATGTGTCCTAATGAGACCTAATGTGTACTAATGGGTCCTAAAAATCCCTAATATCCCCTTAGAACATATCACCCATTAAGGCACATTACAACCCTAAAGTGTATCCTACGACATTTGATTAATGTGTTCTAAGGGTTCATAAAGTGTGTTAATGGTATGAATGGGTTCCAAGGAGTCATAATGGGTCCTAAGTTCTCTTATGACCACATATGACCCATCAAAACCACTTGGAAATATTAGAACATACTAGAACACATTAGAAAAGATTACTTTTAGGACTACAATAACTAATGTGTTGTAAGGGGTCCTAGGAGGTGCTAATTTGTCCTAAGGTGTCCTAATGGGTACTAATGTGTCCCGAGGTGTCATAATGGGTCCAAAGGGATTGTAGGACCACCTAAAACCCATTATAACCTTTTCTGATAAATTACAAGCACTTATAACCCTCCCCACATCCCTCCCTCCCTCTTTCTCACTCTCTTCGTTCTTCCCTCCGTCTCACTTAACATGGTTAACATGGTTAAACATACATGTCAATTATCAACATAAAAATAGTATTTAATCAATACAATGAGTAATGATCTTTAAATCATCATGTACAAGTGACTTGTTTAATATTGCAATCAATAGTAATTTCAAACTTCAAACAAACATTAATTTAAACATGCTTGAATGTAAAAGTAATGGAAAAAAAATAGGAGGTCATTACTTAAATTCACAATTAATTTATAATTTATCAAGTGCATACCTTTAGATTTCAAATAGAAGTAAACTCTCATTTTTAAATTAGTTTGTACAACATATTTCACAATATATGTAAGACAACGTCAATGATATATTTATAAGTGAACTAAAAATATAAAATTGGTTCCACACATCTCTTCAAATGAGGTCCTGTAAAATAAAATTGTAAAACAAAAACACATGTTAATAAACACATAAATTAATATGAGGTATTTGAACTATGTAAATATATGTGTAATTTGTATGTAATTACTATGTGAAATTGCACAAGATGTTGATGTTTGATCCACTTTAACATTTAGATTTGCATAAATTGTAATTGAGACTTGAATAAGAGGTATACATAAGTTCTCTAATTTGGTATTGACAACACAAACATACATGTAATTAAATTATATAAGTACATATATAAAAATAACATAATAAAGAAAAAACTTACATGTGTTTGATTTAAATGTAGTCATCCCACTGTACCATCTACATCCTCTCTCTTTTGCAATGCATCTATGATTGTCTTGTGCTCGTCCACTGAAATTATCAATAATACCTTATTGGCGGGTCTCCCTTTGTATCTTTCTAATTTGATATTTGTTGCCACAACCAAATGAGAATAGTGTAAAATATTCTTTTCACATTGGTAGTCTTCAAATGTTAGTAAACCATTTCTTTTAATTAGGTATCTACATAGCCAGGTGCCAGCTACAACGACAGACCCAATTGGATACTCAAAACCATCATCATCTACTTGATAAGATGTCAATTTTTTCTTAGGTCCCACACATCTAGCTAGCCAATACTCAGTCTATTCATCATTATCACTAGGTGAAATAACAACATAAACATGTCCTACAAGATAAGATAAAGTACAAAAACACTTTAATCACATGATTACATAAGAAAATTATATAAATTGAAGCATGAGATCACAACAAAATCTAATTAAATTATGCATACTAGGTTGTATGAGGTCTAAAATACGACCATAGTCTTCTAATGAAAAAGTAACATTTTGGCCTTCATTTATTGTATCATCTTGAAAATGTGTGTCAGTAGGTGCTAATGATTTTTGTTGCCAATCTTCAACCCATTCTGTATTCTCACATTCTTCCCATTCACCTGCAAGACAAAACTGACAAAAACAAACAAGCTCTCTAGTCCATATAGTCCAAGTGTTAGAATTTGAACTCCTAAATGAATTCCATTTAGCTGACCCACTAATTTTATCACAGTCATATCTTGAAAGGATATTCTTCTCTTCAACTAGGTAGAAGAAACATTTGATTGTAGAGTTCTCACTTGATCCTGTGTATAAATATTTGTTACACCATTCAACAATCTCATGTGCATTTTTGAATTTGGCTTTTTCCTCAAATTTTAATTGCTCTCTACTAAGGGCTCTTTTCACACATGCACCAACACCATAATGTTCTCCTTTACCATGTCTAGCCTCAAAAAAACTCACATGTTGGATATTAGTTTTCCTATGTGTCATACTCAACCAATAGAACATTCTATCATTCTTGAATTGTTTTGTAGAATTATTTAACCATATCCAATGTTGCGTAATTTGAATTTGTCTCTCTTTTAAATTATCTTAAAAGACCTTGAAATAATATTGGACAAAATTAGATGAATGAAGTTTATTATCACTCATATAGAAATGGTAGTCTCTCAATATTTTTTGATCGTCCTTCATACTATTAGGTGCATGCCTATAAACTATATGAACATAAATTGTTAGTTGAACTGAATTGTAATATTGTAGTTATATCTCATCTTGTAGTGCAAGTGTATAGTTCTCTACAAAGTCAACAACTAAAATTATAGTACCAATAGGAAATGTATTCTTACATATGCAAAATTGTCCATCAAGTCATCTAGCATATTAAGAGTGTTTAATATATTTTGGTATGATCATACTCTTAAACTCATCCATAAATGCATGACAACTAACTTTATCTGTAACTAGATCACACCTTCTTCCAATCTTCTCATCCTTCAATGGATATTCGATAGTTTTGAATCTTTTTACATCAACTAATTGTTGTCCAAAAGTAGTCAAAGCATTTTCATGCAAACATTCATCCAAAAAAGAAAGATTGCCACACATATCACATGTACTAGAAAGATATGCATTGGAAAGAAAGTATTGATCATTAGGTGGCTTACAAAACAAACCTGATATGAAATCCTTTATAGTTTGAGGTGGTATTTTTATGTCACATTCTTGCAACATTTCTTTACTATGCATGGTACCACGTATAGATCAAAATACATCATAATGGTAACAAAATTGAACATTAGTTTTACAACAACCTTTGATTCTTTCCTTGTTAATCCTTACATACCATGGTTTACACTTTTCAAAAGATCTTTGACTAATGGTAATAGTTAATACCTTACCATCTAAATTTTTTAAAAACAATTTAGTTTGAATAATTTCCAAAAGGTGTTTAGGATGTGGATCATGTATTTTTGACCCAACTCTCAATTTAAGAAAATCTCTTGAATTAGGTGATACTCTTGTATTATCATGCCAAAAATTTTCAACCAAACTTTTGACTTCACTAGTAAGTTTCATATCACATCTCAGGAGTCTACCACTAGAAGTCAATAAAATATTTGTTGGATCACATTCAAAGTTAGCCCTTCTCTTTACAACTCTTTCTAAAGTCTTACAATTTACATTAAGATATCCACTTATGTTGCCAATCAATCTTTTGTCAGTTGTTGATTTGTTAACTAAATCTATTGTTATTGCTCGTCATGCCAAATTCTTATCTTTAGAGTGACTTCTCTTTCCAATAACATCAAAGACACTAGCAATAGTGAATGCAACTTGTTTTAAAGACTCATTTTTATTCTTTGGTTTTGCATAAATTCCTAACCTTCTCATTACTTTTTGCATTTTAGACATTTTGATTAGTTGCAACATCAATTGACATTGAAACCCAAATTTCTTATTATAAGAAAAATGTCTATATAATCTATTAGCATGTGTCCTAATTTGTCTCCATGAAACCAATCCCTCAAGATTATCTAGCACATCATTAGGAAAATGAAAATTATGTTCAAACACTTTACTATCATTCTGACATGTTTGTTTAGCAGTTGGTGTTTCTATGTCTACATTCATGCAATTTTTATTTTCAATTGACATTTCATTTTCACTATTATTTGAGATTTGAATCTAATTTTCAATTTTTCTTTGTATTTATTTCGGAGCATGCATTTCAATTGAAGTTTGTTGTGTTGACAATTTATTCTCATGAAGAAAATGTAAATCATTTAAATTGTGACTTGCTTCTAAAAACTCACCAATTTCATCACGAGAAAAAAATTGAGGGTTTGGAGACACACCTGTATTGAATGTTTGATTTAAATGTGCACTTGAATTTCCTTGCATTGGGTTCTCTTTTTTGGCCTCTTCATCCATCGTGGTATCCTCAATGTCTTTCTCCTTTGAAACATTGTTCAAGTATGTAATTCTTTGTCTTCTCTCTCGTTGATGTTATGCTTCATTCTCTTTATTTTTTGTAATCTCCCCATCTTTTAGAATTTTGTTTTCTTCTTTCTTCATTGTTTAGATCCCATGTTTGCACCAGTTTTGAATTTAAATCAATAGCTTGCAAATTGCAAAAGAAGACAAGAAAATAGAATAAGTATGATAGAATTTGTTACCTCATATCGAAACTGTTATTCAATCATCTCAATCATTGAAAGTCGGCCTATGAGGCAACTTCTGGGGCCCAATAGGTATATTAGAATCAGGTACCTAATTCTTTAAAAATTGGGTACCCAATTTTTAAAGAATCGAGTACTTGCTTACAAATCAAGTACTCAATTTTTAAACAATCAAGTACCCGATTCTTAAAAAATCGAGTAACAATTAATTTGCAATCAGGCACCCAATTTTTGAATTATAAATTGGGTGCCTGATTCATGAGACATGAGATGGAATTTGGAATGGCCATGACTTTTGCATTAGGTTTTACCTTGGGGAAAGGCATGAAATAGGCTTGGTCTCACCAAGCCATGCCTTTGTGAACCATTTTTTTCTAAGGCATTTAATCAACAATTTCAAAGATTGTCGTAATTTTTATATGGTCATCCCCATTGAATTTTTTGATGAAACAAAAACCCATTATAGGTCTTACTGTTTTGATTTCAAAAATGTAAATTTTATAGTGTTATTAGTTTATTTGCTATTTTTCTATTATTTATTAATCAAAACTATCTCTTAAATGTTAAAAAGTGACATTCACCAAAACTTTAATAACTTTTTTATTTTATAATTTTTCTTAAATTAATTTAAATGTCATCAATCTACATACAATTCTTTTGAGGTTAAAAAATGATTTGAAAAAAGTAAAATTTTGATTAAATTATGGTGTCCATATACTAAAGGTTTTAAAATTTACCTTTATAGCCAATTAATAATTAATAATAAAAAAATTATTCAATAAAAAATTAAAGAAAAATATTGTCTTCAATCTTAGGTGTATTAGGTAACTCCCTTTAAAAGGATTTATGAAAATTTATTTATTTGTGTCAAATTTTGGTTTCCATACACGAGTGTGGTATAGTCTAGAAATAGGCATTTTGAAAAAGTGGTTTTTAAAGATCCATACTAAAAAAAATCTATCATATGGGTACACAAAAAAATTACATATTCAAAAACTAGATTTTGAACACTAAATTTTTTATTTTTGAATTTTTTTATATTCATTCTCTAAATGCCTCAAATTTTTACATCAATTGACAAAAAAATTCAAAAATGAGAAAAACACTTCCACTTTTTGGCCAAAAGTGAGACCCAACTTCTTGCACTGACCCCTACATCTCTAGTCAAGGGGTTTAGAGAGATAAAAGAAAGGGTTTATTTTACATTGATATTAAAAGGATTCCTATGCCATTCTTTCTATTGTGATCACATTTATGGAGAAATTGGTAGAATTGACACTTGTGGGTGATGTCAAAGAGGAAACCTCCATTCCCATGGAAAGATATTCCCATTTACTAGGATAGGAATACCATATGAATGTAGAGCAATGTGGGACACAAATGACACATTAGGAAGTGAATGAAATAGATTTGATAATTGAAGAGAGCTTTGAAGATAATTTGATGCACATAGCACATAATATGGTGAACCATAGCATTGGGACACACTTGTCACCTAACTCTCACCTTCTGCATGTGTCGGCATCAATACTTAAGAAGGAAGAAGCCAATGGTGAAACAAACTATGGTTTTTGAAAAAGGCAAGCAATATCTTAGGAAATGCTACATGCATGATCTAATACACCTACTTATTATCTTGTGTGACATTAGATTGCTGAATTTTTAGACTACCTTTACCCAAATCTATATAGAGTATATTACCAAATTTATTGAAATGAATATTTTTTGTTAGCGAGCATTCTTTTTATGTGCATTGAGTGTAAAGTGGCATTGGCACCAAATATTTTTAAGGAAGTACTTGGATGTAGGTTACTAATGCCCAATTAGGTTCCCATAGACTTATGAAGGCTAGGGTATATCAAATGCATATCACATCAGCAAATAAAGACATAAATGAGCCCTAAAATTATAATTGCATAAGGAGGATGACAATGTACACATTATGTTAATTGTTTAAATACTTAGTCATATTTTATTATATGATACATATAAATATAATTTTCTAAATTGATAGTTATTATGAGATCTATTTCTACTATAATAAAATGTGGTAATATATATGTATGTATGTATATATGTATATATACATATATAGATATATATACATATATACACATATACATACACACACATATATATATACATATACACATATATGTATATACATACATACACACACACACACACACACACACACACACACACACACACACATATTAATTGATATTAATATTATTTGTAATCAATTAACTACATTAATTATTGGAATATAACTAATTAATGATAAATTAAGTATAAAATCAAATTTCTAATGCTCTTAAAATAATATTATTATTATTGAAAATAATTATAATGTGTGATTTTTTATATTTCTATATGAGCTAGTTGCCTTGATGTTTTCCTCTGAGAATGTTCTTGAAGGAAAAAGAGGAAAATTGAGATTTAGAGGGAGACTAACATTCTAGGCAACCTTGAAAGAGAGGGAGCAGATAGAGGATATGATTTAGTAAAGCTTTGGTGATCTTTGATCATATTGATTCAGAAGGAGTAAACTATGTTGAGATGCATTCTCTAGTAATCAATAAATTGTAATAGTCAAGAGGACTACGATTCATAAATATACCTTGTGACTATGTGATTTTAATGGGCCTACCCCCTGTTTACATCATGATGAAGCGAAAACTTCCAAATGACGTCGCTTATATTTGTAGAAGTTATTGAAAGTTGACAATCTTACAATAACTTAATTTTCTATTAGGATGAACATCTTACAATGCCTATACAGATCATAATAGGCTATACTTTGCATGGTGGATATTTATATGGTAAGGATTATAAGAATGCATGTGTAGATACCTTATAGACATTTTTTGAGTACATGGTGAATGTTATGCATATTGATATTATGGAAGTCCATCACATAGAGTACTTGGTGAATATCATGCATCTTGATATTTAGGAAGGGGCCATTACTCGTCGTCATTCGACTTGATGTTCTAGAAGGCCATAACTCATAGTATTTGTTGAATATCTTGCATCTCAACATTCTAGAAGGCCATTACTCAAAAGTGTATTCAGTGGATATCATTGATATTTTGGGAGGCCAATACTCAAGATATTAGATGTGATATCAAACACTTTTGAGTAATTATTGAGTATCATGTATTCTGGGAGACCAATACTCATGATATCAGATGTGATATCACACCTTATTGAGTATTTGGTAAATATTAAATGATGAATATCTTCTAATCAAAGAGATCTTTAATCTTTCCAACTTGATATTACTTTGAGGTAATATTTGTGTTTATCCTCCTTAGCTAAGAGGGGATGTTGATGTTTGGTTGCTCCTGTCAGATAAACCTTTATATAATTAGATAAGTTTATTATTATATGTGAGTATTAATATTATATATAATAATAATGATAAATTAGAGGCCACTTGCCATTTGGAACATACATCCCAAATATCATGGCCCATCACTTAGTACATTTCTAGTGATATTAGAAAGTCAACATAATACAATGTTAATTTTAATTTTTAGTTTATTATTTATGTATAAATTTAAATATTAAATAACATTTTTATATTTATATTATATTCAAACTATTAATTGATAGAAAAAATATATTAAATGTTTCTTTTATTTCTTATTTAAAAACTACCATTGATTCATTCTTCATTTATTTCACTATGATTTTATAATCAATTTTCTTTTTATGCTATGCTTTTATAATCAAATTTTAAGTTTTAAAAATCATAACTATTAACAATTATTGGACAAATACTAGTCATAGTACTGAGTAAATTAAATTGTTCAAAAACACGTGTGTTCCCACAAAGAAATTAAAACAAGTTAAAATATAAGAAATCTTTTCCTTACAAGGTATGAAATTTACAATGATTGATTATGATATAATATATATGCCTTTCTTGAATTTTATATGTTTTAGGTGTATAACCTAATTATGAAGGAAAAACGAGTCTGAAGGAAAGTATAGTTATATTTTTTTAATGGGAGAGTAGTTTATTAGTTTCTTCAAAAGGAAAATATGTTTAGACTCACAAGTGATTAAGAGAGGAAATGCGGAAATGGTACAATGAGTACTTGATATATAGAATAATGTACAATAGGTAAAGAAAATATGTGCATCAATATCTTCAACATAACAAATATGGAATCTTTTATTTAGAAGTGTCATGTACCATGTATAAGAATCAATATTTACATGAAAAATATTGTATATGCGAATCTCATAAGAATATTGGAATTGGTCTATTTTCTATTTGAAGTGATATTTTTTAATAAATCATTAAATAAAAAGAATGTTCCACTTGAATAAGAACAATAAAAATGTATAATGTATCTTTAATTTAATTGGCTTACTTCAACAACCTATTACATCTTTATTGTCACATCATTTCAATCAAAAACACATGTACAAAATAAAAAACATGACATATATACTTCAAAAACTACTATAAATTTAGTAGAAACTAGGATAGATTCAACAAGGTGTGTTTAAATATTAAAAAAAGTTATTATTAATGATAAAAATCTTATATGATATAAGGAGGATGCATGAAGACACCACTAATATAAATTTTATCAATAACTAAATACTCATTCAACTTTCACATTGATTTTTTAATGGAATCAAATAGAGAAAATTTGAAGCAAAACAAAAAAATAAAGAAACTTTGAAAATTAAAAATTAAAATTTATTAGTAAAAAGGCAACCTAAAAAGAAATCAATATCATTATTTGTAAGGCTATAAAATTTTGCAAAATATTTTTCTGATATGTACATTTAGTTTAAATGGTTCAATTAATATTGCTTTGAAAAAATATGGATAAAATAAAAAATGCAAAAATTCTCAAAAGAGTTTAATACACCTTGGATCATGAAAAATCAAAGAATAAAGATATTGGGTAAAATAATGGTTGTTATTAATTGTAGAAGAAATGGTAACCAAATTATGTATCTATACTAAGAAATATAATATAATTTTATTTAAAAAAATTTTAAGAGTGGGGATGTTTAATTCTTAAATTGGACCCTTGAAGGTTTGTTTAAATTTTTGTAAGTAATATAAATTTTCTATTAGAAATGTTGAACTATTGTTTTATGTTTTTGAAATATAAAGTGACCAAAATAAGGGGGTCGACCCTTACAGACAAAAATCCGATAACCAACACACTACTAGCAAAGACCAGTAGAGAACATTACATCAACAAACCCAAACTGATAGCCAAAACACCAACATAAAAAAAGAAAGAAAAAAAGAAAAAAGAAAAACTAGAGAGTTATCCCAGCTACGAATGTTCAAATGCACATAGCCATAATAGTAACATATAAACTAAAGTAGATATCTAAAATACTAACCAAACTACTTAAGTTTAGAATATAAACTGTTGGCATAACCAAGCCAACCAAAGTCTGAGTAACAACTGAAAACTGGTAAACCAAGTAGCAACAAGAAAACATAAAACAACAAGGATCAAAAGATCCCCCAGAACTACTATCCTACTTCTCATCTCTTTCCTTTCCTTTCCTAGCCAGTAGACCCCAAGCCCAATCTTCAGCAAGAAACTTAAAGAGGAGCTTATTATCCTCCATGTCCATTCCTATTTCATCTTTCTCATGTACCACAATTGGAGGGTGGTAGCAATAGCATGAGTGACCTTTAGAGCAAATTTAGCGGATTACCCTTCCTTTAAATGTTTGATCCTTTGATCTAGTTGGGCAGTCACATCCTTTTGCTCCTCCTCCATTTCTTTGTTTTTCATTTCCACCTTCTTATCCCCCTCTTTAGCTTTATCTACCTAGTTGTCATCTTGCAAAACTTGTGGGTTAGTAAAAACCTTGGATTTTTCCTTGACCAGAGAGGAAATGGTGATAGCGGAGGTATCCACTTTGCTACTGTCCTCACAAAAGATAATGGGCTGCAGGGTAAAGCTAGCCGAAACATGGGTAGTTTGAGTTGTAAAGGCATTACTAGCAGATGCCTAAGTGTTTCCAGTAGACATCTGGGCATTATCAACAGAATTGTCACTTCTCTCATTATCCTCTTTCTCTTTTTCTCTCATGGAGTTAGAGTGCTTCTCTTCCTCCTGCTCCTTGTCATTGTTTTTAGAGCTCTCCTTTTCCTCCTCTTCAACCTTGAACCTATTGGACTTTTGTTTGTACCTTGCCTGGGATTTTGCAATCCTTCCCAACCTTCTCCTACCCTTTCCACCTCCCTCCATCTCAGAGTCCTCCACTTCCACCTCACTGACTTCTCAACCTTGATCTTTTTACTATCTTTTTGTTCTATAGCCAATTATGGGTTTCTCTTTTTCTTAATATCTCGGCTAGGGGAGAGTTGTGGGGTAAGGATTCTGGTACCAGTATTGGTACTCAAAGGGGAATTCTAACATTGCTGTTGGTTTTCAACCACAAAAACCCTAGGGAGCATAGGGCGAGATGGAATTGGTATAGTCAAAAAATTAGGCCTTGATGGATTATGGTGAAATTATGCCCCTTACTCCTCTTCTCCCTAACATCACTAACCATATCTTCTAGCGAATCTATCAGGAAAAATAGGATATAAATGAAATCTCTATTCCTAAAATGATTCAAAAGGGGAAAGTGATAGTAATAATATACACCAAACCTACCTTCTAGCAAAAGGTATTTCATGAGCACCAAGAAGAAATCATCCCAAGGAGTTGGCAATTTATCCCTCCTAAATCTCCCGTATAGTGCACTGGTTCTTCATCATCAGTGAAAAAACTATTCATACTGGCTTCATCCATCATTTTCGTGACCTTCTTCCATTTCTTCCCTTTCATGGATAGCCCAGTGGCCATGGAAATTACATCCTCATTCACTTGAACTTTAATACCATTTATGGTGATCTTACAATCAGTCCACCCGTTCACGAATTGGAGAGCACAATTTTCATTATATTCAACCATCTCCTGCATATAAGGTAGAAATCCCCCCTCCTTTAATAGGAACTAGGTAGCCATCCTGTCTTTAAAATTTTGAATCTTAGTGGGCTCCAAGCTATTCAAATCTCCACCCATTTCTTCCCCACTAATTTCTGAGTCCCTCACCTCAGTAATACACATCTAAACCTCCTTGTTGTTTAGCTTTCTGCGAACAATGGTAGCCCGTATTCACTCTAAAATGGAGCAAATAAATTTACAGGTCCATTTTTGAGACACTTCAAAATCCCATTCAATTTCATTATTGGAATCATGCGTACTTAACATCATAATTTTAACATCCCTAAAATCTCTAACACCCTCAATAATGATTTTTTTTGTACTTCCAAAAAGGAAGTTATTTAAATTTTGCATTGTGTTGCATTATGGCAAAAAAACACGCCCCTTAATTTACATTTATTCATTATTCGATCAGTACTACAACAACTCTTTGTCTTTCCCCTTAAACTTTTATTAAATTTAACAACAATCACCTTATTTGATAGGATATCGCCAAAATTGGCACTGATCTTTATATGCATGACCATATTTAACTTATGCTTCCCCCTCTTTCTCTACATATCAAGGTCTTAATTTCCTCCTTTATATTTTCCATGCTTCTCTAGTACGTCATTGTCTTTAATTCAAAACCCATGGTAGCAGCAACATCCACCACCATATTTCCCTCCCTGTATATGTGCTGCAACTAGACTTTCTCCATCCTTTCTAATATGTATTTGATGTTCGTGATGATAGTTTGGATATTCTAGCTTGGTTGGGCAACACCCTTTACCAAATCTATAATTAATTTGTAGTCAACTTCTATAGTTATTTCGTTTATTTACATTTCTCTGATCAACTAAAGGTCCCAAAGCATAGCCATCACTTCATCCAAATTATTAGTACCACCCCCTACTTTCCCATAATAGACTAATAGCACATCTTCATCTCTATTTCTCAGCACTCCACCTGCCGCTCCTACACCCCCTTTCATAGCACCATCAAAGTTTAGCTTCAATTGTGTTACCATTGGTAATTTCCATCTTGTTTGTTGTCTCTTTAACAATTTAGAGTTATCAAAGAAAAAAAATCCCCTTGTATACCCCATTTCTCTGCCATTTGACCTTCTTTCCTACCGAGTTCTTCCTTTGGTGTCTTACACTTAACAATTCTTATATTTTCCTTTAGCAACTTTTTCATGATTCCCATGACAACCTCCTCAAGTTTTTCCACCTCCTTGAAGATTTTGTTGTTCCTTTCCTTCCATATATGCCAGCAAATATATGGTAGAATAATTCTCCACAAAAAAATCAGCTTTGGGTGATAGAAGGGGCAGTTCCAATTTTCCAAAAATTGACATAAATTGCCCTTTAGTACCCAACGTAGGCCAAATTTCTCCTACACCAAGGCCTTAAACTTTAAGGCATACATACATTTAAGAAATAGGTGAGAGATACTCTCCTCTTTTTCCTTGTAGAGATAGCATTGGTTTGTGATAAAAAAACCCCTTCTTTTCAAATTATCTAGTGTTAGTATTTTTCCATGCTGAATAGTCCACCAAAAAAAATTGATTTTAGGGAGAAGATTAGTAATCCAAACATTCCTTCATTTTGGGGGGCTTATATCCTTACTTAAGAGATTCTTGTAAGCAGACTTGGCTGTAAATTTGCACTAGAAGTTAAGTCCCATACCACTTTGTCCTCTTGGAATAGAATTGGAAGTCTTTGTGCTACTATTAACTCTTCCAACTCACTGAGGAGCTAAATATCCTCCTAGGGATATGTATCCTTCTGTAGTTTCTTCCACTTCCTCTCTTGGTCTATATAGTCCTCCACCTTCATTCCTATTTCCTCCTTTAATAACTCCATTAGTCTTTTAAGTTTGTTGTAGACCAGTGGTTTCTCCCCCATTCAATTATCCTCCCAGAATCTTATGCTTTGCTTCTTTTCCATTATTCACCTTGCCCCTTCCTTCAATAAGATCATGCTCTTGACAATATTCATTCATATTTTGGAACCTCCTAGGAGGTCATTGTTAAAGAGATTTTGGGTGAATAAGGAGTTTGAAAAGTATTTAGCTTTCATAATATTGCCCCAATCAATATTATCTTCTCCTAGTCTCCATCCAATCTTCATAAGGAGGGCCTTATTTAGGTCACGGAGTCTGCTCACTCCCAATCCCCCCTTCTCCTTGGGTTTGCACACATCTTCCCAATTGACTAGACTCAATTTGTTTTTTTTCTTCTATTCCTAACGAGAGGAAATTTCTCTATATTCCCTTTATTATGTCTGCCATATTTTGGTTAATTTTAAAAAGGGGAAAAAAGTAGATTGGGATGCCCTAGAGAGTTGCAAAGAGTAATTGTAGTTTACCAACATTGCTTAGAATTTTTCCTTTCCATCCTACCATCTTCCTTTGGATTCTTTCAATAATAGTATTCTAGAAATCATTGGTCACCTCGTTTATGTTTAGTGGTAAGCCAAGATAAGTATCTAGGAGGTTGGCTGATTGACATCCTAAGATGTTCCTTATCTTGTTCTGCATAAAAGTGTCAATCTTAAAAAAAATAGATCTTACTTTTGTAGTAGTTTATTTTCTGACCTAAACTATCTTCATAATTGTGAAGGATACTCTTCCATGCTTCAACTTCCATAATAGAGGATTCTCCAAAAAGGAATGTATTATCTACAAATTGTTGTAGCACTTTAGTGTCAACAGTAGTGGTAGGTTTAATCCCTTTAATACATCCTGTGTTTACGAATTTAGAGAATGATCTACCCAAAACCTTCATAGCCATAATGAAGAGGTAGGGAGATAGTGGGTCACCTTGTCTTAGTCCTCCTTGTTCTCCAAAATTACCCCAAGGGGAGCCATTTAGAAGTATCAAATATTGGACTATACCCACCATCATCCTAGTAAGATTTATAACCTTACCATTAAACCCCACTCTTTCGAGCACGTCATAAAGAAAGTCCAACTTCACCTTATCATATGCCTTAGAGATATCCTATTTGAAGGTGATTCTAGGTCTCTTATTTTCTCCATTGAGTGTATGATCTCATGAGTAATTATCATCGCATCCAAAATTTGTCTTCTCAGAACAAAACCCTTTTGTGGGGTTCGTATGATGCTTTCTAGGAAGGGCTTGATCCTATTGACTAGAACTTTAGCCAAGATCTTATACAATGTGTTACACAGGCTTATAGGCCTAAAATCTAGGAGACTCATGAGTGCCAGTGTCTTAGGGACCAAGGCAATAAAAGTCTTATTTATCCTTCTTAGCATCTTTCCCATTTTAAAGCAATCTTTGGTAGCCCAAAACCGGTTCACTTTTGACTACCTCCCAGTACTATTCGAAAAAAGCTAGACAAAAATTGTCCAAACTTGCTGCCTTGTAAGCCTTCATAGAAAATACAACACACTTCACTTCCTCCTCTATGATGTTTCCTAGAATGTGATTATTTTCCACATCCCCAAGAACCTGAGAAATCATATTAATCAAGCTTCTTCAAATAACCTGATTTCCTATTCTATTATCCTTAATATAAGGCCTGCTAAAATATTCCACCACATGTCTTCCCATCTCCTCCTAGTCCTTGTATTCTTTTCCCCCTTCTCACTCAAACCTGCTAATTGTGTTCCTTCTTTTATGATTGGAAGTTGACCTGTGGAAAAATGTAGTGTTCCTATCTCCCTTAGTTAACCATTGGACCCTCGATCTTTGTTTCCAATAAATTTCCTCCCTCAAAATAATGTCCTTCTATTTTTTTCTATATTCTTCCTCTTCTTGAGTTGTAATTTCAATATTATTACCCTCCACAATCTCCCCTTGAAGCTTTCTAAGTTATTCCCCCACTTCCCCTTTGATTTTGAACAAGTCTCCAAAGGAACTCTTAGCCCAACCCTTAACATTTCTCCTTATATTATCTAAATTTTGAGTTAGTCTATACATTGCAATACCATCTATCCTTATATTTCACCATTCTTGAATTCTATCTTTGAATTCCAGGTGAGATTGCCACATTATTTCATATCTAAAAGGTTTCAATCCTTCTTTTAAACCATCCTCCCAGTGGAAGATTAAAGGGGAATGGTCAGAAGTAGTTTTGATGAGGTTCTCCAAGTGGGAGTTGCTTAACTGATTCTAGTTCCCTGTCATCATCAGCCTATCCAGTCTAACTTGAATAAGTTCACCTCCTTTTCTATTATTAGTCTAAGTGAATTGGTTCCCCCTCAACACCACATCAATAAAATCCACTTGACTCATAAAATCATGTAGATCCTATAGGTTTTTAGGGTAGTCTCTATCATCTCCTAAGTTCTCTAAGTGATAGAGGGGGGTATTAAAGTCTCCCATACAAATTAATTTTTTATCCTTCATAGTTTCTATAATCCTTTCTAGCTTAACATATGTTTCCTTCCTCCCTACCTTATTGTTACAAGCATAGATATTAATAAGCCCCCAATTTTGATTACTAGTTTGGAACTATGCTATTATGAAGTTTCTATCTCTCCATATTTCAACCCCCACCATAAAGAATGGGTTCCACATAGTGGTAATTCCCCATGAGACACCATCAACATCCACATGCATGTGAGCAGCCCTCAGACAAACATAACTAACAATTCTATCAAAATTAGTACAAGGCATTTTTGTTTCTTGGATTAACACACAATCTACCTTTTCCTGAAATATACACTATTTTAGAGCATATTGCTTATGGGGATTTTTTGGACCCCTTAGATTCCAAGAGATGAATTTCATTTCTTACCTCTTGTTATAGTCTCTAGTGTAAGCTGCTTACCACTGGCCACATCCCTTGTTGCTTGTTTTGTCTTGGTTGCTCTGCTAGTGGGTCTTCTAGTTGTCCCACATGCTCCTACATTGGGTTTTTTCCCCCCCTTCTCTTCTTTTTCTGAACTTCCCATTCCCCATTATCACCCTCTTTTGGTGAAGTGGGGCTTAGTTCCTTTTTAGCCTTCTCAAGACTCACCATCACTCTAGCAACTATCTTCACTAGAGAGGCTTTTATCATTCTTAGGGGGGTACAAACTCTCTCCTGGGTCACACAATTTGTAGCCATTTGTTCTTGAAAGCCCTTCCCTCCCAATCCTGCTGGAGAACCAAGAGGGGAGTGGTGAACCACTATTTCCCCTTCCTCCATCATTTCTCCTACCTTAAGTTCCCCCAAGGGTGAACTTATTAATTCCTTGATCTCACATCTAAAAGGGTATTCCTCCATTTTTTTCTTATCCTCTAAATCTTCCCCCACTTCAGGTTCACTTTGCCCCCTAGATCCTTTGACAGGGGTGGCCTGTGTCAAGTTGACCTCCACATTTTGTGTGTGTAGTCTCTTCCTCCATTCTTGGGGCTTCTAAAGGTTCCCCCACCACTTCTTTTACAATTCCCAAGGAACCTTCCTTTTGTTTATCCTTCTGCACTTGGGCCTTACAGTCAACAATAAGATGCACAAATTGACTACACTTTTGACAAAAAAGTCCCACATTCTCATATTCTATAGGTTGCAACCTCTCTCCCCATTTTTTTTTTTAGCATAACCATAGTTGAGAGGGCATGATTCAAGGCCACATTCACACAAAATATGGCATAAACCAATTGTGATTTTTGCATAGTCACCTTATTCACAATAATAAAGTAGCCAAAAGAATTCCCTATCCACCTTAGGATTTTATCATCCCAAAATTCAAGGGGTAGTCCAGGTAACCTTACCAAGGTTGGAGCTAGCTTATTGAGCTCTACACTAGCATCAAAGCCTGGGTGCCACCTTGTTAAAGCCAAGCAATGTTTTCCATAATACCAAGTTTTTGAGAGTATGAAATTGATATCCTCCTCTTCAGTGAATTTGAAATAGAAAAGGCTTCTTAGCATTGCAAAAATATGAACACTACCTTTTATCTTCCATTTTTGGCTCACCCACTTACGAACCATCTCGATCGTGGGCCTAAAGGCAACAAATCTGGCCACTACACAAAGTTTAAGGTCTAAAGTGACACTGTCCACCAATGTGTTTGGGAGGGAAATTACAGATCCATTAGCACCATGTACAATCTTGGGGTCCTCTGTTAAAGCACTCACCACCTATGGACCCACTAGTGCATTCTTCCAACCTCCCAAGGTCCTGACTATCATCTTTTGTCCCCCATCCAGTAGACTACTAGTCGGTCCACCATTACCCAAGATAGTAGGGTTAGAAAAGGTCTTTCCCTCCTCACTCATGGTCCTACACTTATCTATCATGTCCTTCAAATCCTTGCACAACGTTAACACCATCTACAAATCAGGGTAGGGTGGAGGATCTAGAGGCCTAGGGCCTACCATGGATGAATTCAAATTTTGAAAATGAGCGACAATGATTACAGAGTTGCAGAGTAGTAGTACTCAATTCATGTTTTTATTATTGTTTTATGTTTATTAGGATAATAGTTTAGGTTATATTTAGCTAGTCCAAGTCCAATTTAGGCTACATTATCTATTGAATAACATATGTTAATTGTCATGATGCCAAATTTTTATGATTATTAAAACATGACAAATTAAATACTATTCTTATATTATTTTAAAATTCTATATAATTTATTTTAAAAATAAATAATGATTTAATACACACAAATAAATACACACCTACATGATATCTATAATACTTGTAAGCATACTAAAAATGAACATGATCACTATTCTTTAAAGCTATGTAGACAAATATATGTTAGCTTCTTAAGAATAGATAGATTAAAATAAGACTTAATTTCATTTAACCAAATTGTATCATCAATAAATAATTTTAACAATTTATTAACTTAAAAATATGCATGTTAACTATAGAAAATATAACAAAATTTTGTTCCCAAAAGAAGTGAGCTATCTATTTTAATCTTTATGGGAGTATTCAAGTTGCATAGTTTTGTAAAGAGATTTATCTTGGATTAAGATGTAAATTTATGGGTCACATTTAGCATATTTTCTACTTAAATCTAAATATTAAATTGATTTTATTTTTGATTAATTCAAAAATAGGCTTTGAAGGGACCCAAAACCCTACATATAGATTTTCAATATAATCCATGTCTTATCAGACTAGAGAAGAACATAACCATTAAAATTATAAAAAGAGAAACAAAAATATGCATAACTAGCAGCTCCATCAAACCTAGTAGGAATATGACAAAAAAAAAAAAAATGCATCACTTGTAGTTCTCGCAAACATGACTAAAAACCTTGACTAGCAAACATGGCAAACAAAAAAAAACCAAAATAAAGAGAAGAACATTAAACATGTTTTTGAAGGATCTCAATAGACTACACCTCAAGATCCTCCATCCTCTAAAATGCCATTTTAATCTCATTTATATCAATGTTTCTCACGCTCTCCAAATCCTTAGAAGCAACTTTCTTTTTCAGGTTTCTTCTAGTTCTTTTCTCCAGGCCTTCCTTCTAACTAGCATTCAACTTCTCCTCAAGATCCACCTTAACAATTTGTTTTCTATTTTTCTCCAGCATAGCATAGAGGTTTTTTAAGTTAGTGATAGTGTCTTTAAAGGGCCTCATGGTTATGGAGAAGAATAGATCTCAGAAGCATCTCATTATTCTCCATTATGTCATTCAAAAGAAGCATTTTCTTTTCCATGAGCTCATGAACTTTCTTGTCAACAATCCCTTTCATCTTCCCAACCTCATTAACAAATATATTACTATCCCTCTCAACAAACTTCTTACCTTTAACAAGATTGATGGCTTTATCCATTTTTTTGTTGTCATAGTGATATTACTATGCAGACCAGAGACTTATTTTATGATCCATTTGTCAATTCGGAAAGAGTAAATGTATCTTTCCTAAGTAGTCTAAAATATCTCCATAGTGTTGTCTCTATTATCAATGAGTTCCTCAAATTCAAGGTAGACTAAATTAAGTTTTTTTAATCCCATCAAGCAACAGTTTAAAACTATGTCAAGCACTTTCAACCAACAAAATGGTTGTACAAGGAAAACTATTCTTGTCTAATTATTTTTTAATAGAATCACAATGTTTTTGTTGGAAAATTCTTTCAAGGAAAAAATATGAAATTACCCATCCATGTAGCATCTTGATTCCTACTTTTCATGAAAATTCTAAAAAGCATATAGTCCATAATCTAGATCTTCAATAAAAAAAGTTCATATTAAGTTACATCAAACATAATAGACAAAATCCTCTCTAAGATGGTATGATTTATCTTTTTAATAATTAAAAAAAATACTACTAAATTCTTGTCCCATCTAGAGTATGACATTCTAAGAAAATTGAACTTTAGAAAATATTTAAAATAAACATTCAAAATTTAATTCAATTTTATATGTAAAATGTTTTATTTATAAAAAAAGTAAAGGCCTTAAATTTGATATAATTTTATAGCATTATTTAGAAACAATAATAAAATTAATTCTTTTAAATTGATAACGTTTATATCAAACTAATATAAATTCATTATAAAGAAAAATTAAATTAATTTTTTATTTCATTTTAATTATTAAAATATAAATATGACTTTAAGATAATATAACTTGATTTTTTAATTCTTATATAATAAATATTGCTTTCAACAAGAAGATATACGTGTTATATTGATATAAGTGGGAATTTTTTAAAGAAATAAATGTTTCCACAAAGAACTTAAAACAATTTAAAATATGAGACATATATATAACTTTATTATGAGGGAAAAATGAGTTTTAAGGAAAATACAATTATAATTTTTTAATGGAAGAGTAGTTTATTAGTTTTTTTCAAAAGGAAGAGATGGGCTTAAAATCATGGGTAGATTCATAGTGATTAAGAAAGGAAATATGGAAACAATTGTAAATGAGTACCTTCTATATAGAATAATGTACCGTAGGCAAAAAAAATATGTGAATGAATATCTCCAACTTAACAACTATAGATTCTTACATGAGAAATATTGTATTATTAAAATCTAGGTGAAGTGGTTTGTTTTAATCAACTATGAAATAAAAAGAACATTTCTCTTAATTTGAAACAAGAAATGTATGAAGTAACTTTAATTTAATTGGTTTTACTTCTAACAACCTATGACATCTTTAGTGTCACATAATTTCACAAAAAACATGTAGTACAAATTTAAAAACATCACAAATTTATTTCAAAACACTATACATTTAGTAGAAGTTAGGATAGACTTGACAAGAAGGTGAACTTAAATATTTTAAAAGGTGATTATTAATGATATGAATATAGATGATACAAAAGGAGGATATAAGAAGATGACACTAATTTAAATTTTATGAAGAGCATGTTTAATTTCATATTAGTTTTTTATTCAGATCAAGACAAGAAAATAAGGAATTTTTTTTTTATAATAAAAATAACCCAACAAGAAATGAAAATTTATAGCATTTGACACAATTTTTTTCATATCGTATTTATCATTTGGTGTAAATGCTTCAATCAATAATCCTTTGCAAACTAAAAATTGGATAAAATTACAATGGAGAAATTATCACAAAAGTGTAATACGCTTTGAATGTGAAAATGAAAGAATAATAAACAAGGGAAATACATTGGTGGAGGGATCGTGAAAAGTGGAGGTTGATCATGTCTATTGGGAAAAATAATGATTGATATTAACTATAGAAGAAACACTAAGTTATTCATAAATAGAATATAAATATCATTTATTTTTGTTTTTTAAAAGTGGGAACTTTTTAATTTTTAAAATAGATACTTTAATGTTTATTTAATTTTATTATAACTAATAAAAGTGGGAACTTTTTAATTTTTAAAATAGATACTTTAATGTTTATTTAATTTTATTATAACTAATATATTTTTTCTATTATAAATGTTGAATTATTGTTTCAAGTTTATATTTAGTTAGTCCAAGTCTAATCTAGGATACATTATCTATTGAATAACATATGGTTGATATACATAATGTTAAATTTCTATGATTATCAACACCATTGACATTAAGGTTAGTTTATCTATTAGTGACTTAACACTTAGTCAATTGGTTTTAGTTGCTACCAAGCTAATTAATCAGACAATAGTTCAAGATAAGCTTCATAGAATCTACTAAGCTAGTTAGACAGTTTATAGTATTACTTGAGCATAACAGAGTCTACCAAGCTTTCTAGGTACAAGTGATGAAAATCTTAGTGTTAACCAAGTATATTAGTGTCTACCGAGCCTATAGTGTTAACAAAGTGAATTCAGTGTTGACCGATCCACGTAGTGTCAACCAAGTAATTTAGTATCTACTAAGTTTCTTAGTGTTCACCAAGTCATACAATGCTGACTAAGTTCCTACAACTCGAAGTGATCAGTATGGATTGAGATTCAATATCAACCAAGTGTCAGAGTATGTTGAGTGTTGAAAATGTTTTCCAACTGTCAGAACATCATTGAGTTGTCTTCAGAACTTGAGTTACAACAGTAGGCTGACCTTATGAATTATGATGAATTTGGTATTATAGCCAACTCCAAAATGTAATTAAGTGGATTGATATATATGTATTACAATGTATTATATCCAAATGTAAGAAGTAACAAGTATGTGAACAAGTAAGAAGCAAATGGGTGCAAATTGAAGAAGTCTACAAGTAGTAAAAGGAAAAGTAGAGAGTTATCTATCACAATAAGATGATTGTTGTAATTCAAGGAATCTCATTCAACAAATTAAAGTTGTAGATAAGAGATAAATTATTGGTTCATCCTAACAGGTGCATCAGTCAAATCCTTTCACAAGGTGGACTTAATAGTATCATTCCAAATATCCTAATAGAGTGCATACTTCATTGTATGTTTGTAAACCCTTTAACAAGGTGGACCTAATAGTCCTTATTGCTCCTAACAGGGTAGATCACTAGAAGTGGTCAATTATATGCCTTAATAGGAAAAATTTATACTATAATCATAAAGCTTGTGGGTATCATCGCAAACCCAATTTTACTTTCTATTTGGAAGGTTTTTGGGTTACCAATCTTGTGTCAAAGTGTTATATTGCTTTTAGTCTTTCATGCATGCAACTAGATCAGGTTATATGATGATGGTTTAATTGGTGAATTAAGTTTAAAGTTTTATTGGTTCTTGATTCATCCCTCCCCTCTTAGTAACCTAGTCTATATTACATTTCCAAGAAACATATGCCAAATCAATTACTTTTTTTATATCATTCTAAAATTTATTTTAAAAATAAGTAATGATTTCATACACAAAGAAATGCAAATCTACATGCTTATCAATATTCATAATAATTGTAAGCACGTACTAGAAATGAACATGAACACCATTCTGAAAGGTATGTAGAAAAATATATTTGAGCTTCTCCATAATATAAAGATAAAAAATTCAAAACTCTTATCCATTCATTTATCCATCTTCACTAATTAAGGCTAATAATGCATAAAATCATGCAAGTACTAACAAGGGCCACGACTAGTATTTTCCTTAGTGATAATTATAGTATTAAATGTTAGATTAAAATAGTATTTTTTTATTAATTAAATCATATTGATTTAATTATTAAGTCACTTATTATCTCTAGTTCACTTAAGCTAAGTTTTGGGCATATAATAATTAATTCTTTTATCAATTATTATAATGTAACCCAAGTTTTACCTTTTAGAGTTTTGATATCCTTTATAAAGATTAATATCTTTGTAATAATTCATCTTTTTAGTTTGAGAAAAACCCTTGCCTCTTCTTTTTTCTTTCTTCTCTATGACAGATGTGTTCTTCAGGTTTTGTGGATTTTTATTTTGTATTGCTCAAATCCTCCATGGTATCAAAGTATGACCTTCTATAGCTTGTTTGATATTTGGGGGGAAAAAAAGAACAAAGGTTTGATAGAATAGATTTGGCATTTTTTAGGGGGTGAGTGCACCAAGATGGTGTACAAAAAGGGGATATAAGTGGACCCCCTTTTTCTAAAATAAGGTAAACTTGAACTTGGATGAGAAATTTGAGGGTTATCCACTAAAAATGACAAGATGTGTAAAAAATATAAATTGTAGTACTCTAAATATGTTTTCTAAACTACTAGAATTTTTACAAAATTTATAAGATTAGGTGGGTCAAACGCTATGCACATGAAAAATAGATCCTAATTTTTTTTAGAAAACATAGCATAGTTATTTTCATGTGTAGCACAAAAGACATAGTTATATTTAGTATTTTGAATATCCCTTTGATAGGATGATATTTAAGTGTCATATCTAGAAATTGTGTATTGTTTTTTGTAATTTTATGATGAGTTATATTTTGTTGTGAATTATTGAATAGACTATATCCTAAAATTTTGGTACTTGTTCATGTGCTGAGCATAACTTGCATCAAAATAATTGAAAATGGAAACTTTAAAAAAAGAAGTGCATATAATCAAATGTCGAATTTTTTTTGAATTTTTTTATGTATATCAAAAGTTATTAAAAAAATGGTCGAAATATGTTTGTGAGGAATGCCAAGGCATTGGTAAAAGTAGTTAGTCCAAAAAAAGAAAAAAATATGGTTAGAAAGCTAAGAATATGTGTAAGCTTATGTGAAAGTTCACCATTAGTGTACTTGATGAAGACAAAGATAAGATTTCATCTTAGAAGAAGAAAAAATGTCTAAAGGAAAAAAAATAGAGGGAAAAAATTCTCCCAAGCCTTTGGGTATTCTCCCTAGCTATCACCAAGCTAAAACCTAATCAAGTTTCTTGGATTCAAATAAATCAATTGGGTTATGAAAGCAAAAAGTGCATTGAGAACTCAATCAGGTTTTGTAGATCAAGTTTTTTAAAACCTAATTAGGTTTTGTAGAACCTAACCAGGCTTTGTATCACTACTACACAAGGTTAGATTGAGGGAGGGAGTGAGGGAGAGAGAAAGAAATTAGGTTATGTATTGTTCTAAACAAGTGTCTATCATATCTCCCAATCATTATCTCTCTCTCTCTCTCTCTCCATCACTCCCTCTCTCTCATTTTTGCTATTTATCCTATCCCCCTCTCCCTTTCTCCTATCCCCTTCTCTCTCACTCTTTATATCATATCCCCTAATCTATCTCTCTATCATATCCTATCCCTCTCTCTTTCTCCTATCCCCCTCTCTAACTCTTTCTATTATATATCCTAATCTCTCTCTCTCTCTCTCTCACACACACACACACACACACACTCTCTCTCTCTCTCTCTCTCTCTCTCACACACACACACACACACACACACACACACACACACACACACACACACACAAACACACACACACACACACACACACACTCTCTCTCTCTCTCTCTCTCTCTCTCTCTCTCTCTCTCTCTCTCTCTCTCTCTCTCTCTCTCTCTCTCTCTCCCTCCCTCCTATCTCATAATCTCTGATTAGGCTAGGATATTTGATCGACCATTTCTCTAAGCTCGTGCAAGGTATTGAAAAACTATAATGTGCTACACGATTGCATTATCTAGGCCTACAATAATCTATCTCTATGTTTAGAGATTCAACTTTTCTTGAATTTGGCATACATATCTCACCTATTTCCAAAAAATGTAATTTTCTCACTTCAAATGAGCGAGGTTGTTTATATTTCAAACCATTGGTCCTAGGATCAAATCATCTACTCTGATAGTTCTAGTTGGTCAGGTTCAGCCTAGGACCAACCTCTTTTTAACCACAATGTCCTTCCGATAGTATCAACCACACTAAATAGAAGTATCCCTAAGGGTTTCTAAGAACAATCAAGATGTGAAATTTGATTAGATATTTCTCTAAGTTCATGCAATGTGTTGAAAAACTATTAGGTGTTACATGATCACATTATTTAGGCCTACAAAAAGCTATCTTAGTTTTAAGAGATTCAACTTTTTTTGGATTTTTCATCCTTATCTTGCCTATTGCAAAAAATTTGCAATGTTGCTCAGTTCAAATGAGCAAGGTTGTGTATATTTTAAACTGTTGATCCTAGGATCAAATTGTCTGCTCTGTTAGCTCCTACTGGTCGGGTTTAGGCTAGGAACAACCTCATTTCAGCCACAACTTCCACACTAAATAGAAGCATCCCTAAGGGTTTCTAAGAACTATCAGGCTACAATCTTTGACACAAATATAAAAATCATGCAATATTTTTACTTTTCATGTCTTATTACATCAAATAAGTGACACACAAGTTTGATTACATGCTATAATGAAACATGTTACATTTTTTGTATATAATAATGAACATTCATGTGTTTGATTAATTGCAAGAAAGTAATGTTGGAAATATAAATGAGTAATTAAGAGGGGAGGGGTAAATCAGTTACTACAAAAATAAATCCAAGATCCCTTTAGATGTCAGTACAAAAAAAACTTTGAAAACTGAATTACTAATGCACAACATATACACAATTAATGTTGTAACTCAGTAAATGTTAAATGTACTGGGTAATGAATTAACTTTGTAGATCTTAAGATGTTATCAATGATCATCATTACTTTATATTAATTGCGAGCATAAAAGAAATAACATGAACACACATGACACCAAGATTTAATGTGGAAACCTAATTTGGGAAAACCACCAATTTAGTTACTATTTTTCACTCTTCTGAAGTGAGCCCTGTTAGGGGCCAACCCTATTAAATATTACAAAACACACTATTAGGTGTGACCCTATTAAAGGATTTAATCACCCTATTAGGAGTGGCCTTATTAGAGGTCTTTAGAAAATTAAATAGAATTACCACCTTGTTAGAGGCTTTACAATTAGCTGTTAAGCCAACTCTATTAATATATTTAGATCACTGCTAGAATGGTTAGAGAGTAACAATGAGATGACTTGATTTAGATGCAACTAAATTGCACATTAAAGATCTCTAATCTGGCTTGTACATGATCCTTCCTAATTGAATGTATCCTTTCAGCTCCTCAAACATATCCTTCTCATTTCCAGATTCACTTCCTTAGAGCAATCCTCAAATCTTCAATAATGATCTTGTTCACTCACACACTTCTTATGTCACAACTTGACCTTATACTTATATCCTTTCTATTGTCAAGTAGGGTAGATTACAACTTAGAATAATTAAAATTCATCATCTTAGTTGGTTGGAATCAATACATAAATTAATTAAGCTCAATATTCCAAAATAGGAAATTCCTTCATTAGCCGACCTAGCTTGGTAGTCACTAACTCAGAAATGATTTCCCTATGTTAACCAATAGAAGCTCAGTTAATACTACAAACTCAAAATGAACTTTTGGTAATTGAGTGAACTTGGTTAACACTGATTCCATCCAACCTTTCCTTCATTAACCGAGTGAGCTCAGTTAACACTCATCTTCTATAGACTTTCCTTCAATGCTTGAGTGAACTCGGTAGACATTGTCTTCTGAATAGGAATGCTCGATAGACATAGAAAAATATCTTCACTATTTGAGTGAGCTTGGCATGCACTAACTAATAATGATATGGCATTTGTGTAGCATCAAAGGCAACACACAATTAATCAATTGTATCCCAAAAAGTAAGATGAAATACAAGTTTGTATGCACACATTGAACAAGTTGGATGGAAATCCAAGTCTAATGTATATCAAAATGAATAATATATTATTCCCTATCAATCATATAGTTACACAAAGATGTTATGTATCATCGATACAATACAAAAGTAGAATACCAGACAAATGTCAAATTTGTACAATAGAAATGTCGAATGTGCATAATATAAATCTTGAGTATATACAATACAAAAGTTGAATACCTAAAAAATGTTGAGTATGTACAATAGAAATGTCCAATGTGCATAGTACAAATCTTGAATATTTACAATAGAAGAGTTGAATACCAGACAAATGTCAAACATGTACAATAGAAATGTTGAATGTGCACAATACAAATCTCAAATATATATAATACAAAATTAGAATATATGTCAATGTCATGTGATGACTACAAATACATATGCATATCACTATCAATATCTATGACTATGTAGGATCATCAAAATTGAGCCTCTTTGATGCAGTTTGTGGCTCTCCAAGTGTCTGTAGAATAAAAATTAAAATACACTATCAAATATCTTATCTATAAGTAATATGAAAATAACTAGAAATTGGGTTTTAAATTGTTGATAGTTGAGTTGTTCATTACCTCGTCCCTTTGTCCCAGAGTTGGACTAAATGATAATGGTAATGTGCTCCTTCATCGATGGGTGGGAATCCTAACAAAATGATGAGGTAGAGTGATGATAGGAGACAAAACTACCAATAAATCAATGGTCACAAAAGGCACAAACACTGATGAATCAATGCTGGTATGAGGCAAAACCTATATGGTAAGTGATAAAATGTTAGAATTATAGATTGGCATTAGGAATTCCAAATAGAGTAAAACAAAAAAAAAATGTACTATAGCCTAAGCTAGATCTCTAGTGCTAGTAGGAGGTACAACCACTAATTAATTAGTGCTGGTATGAGGCACAACCTTTATGGTAAGTGATGAAATGTTAGCATTATAGAGTGGCATTAGGGATTCTAAATAGAGTAAAAAAACAAAAAATATACTACTGCCTGAGCTAGATCTCTCATGCTAGTAGGAGGTACAACCATTGATGAATAAGTGATGGTATGAGGCACAACCTATATGGCAAGTAATAAAATCTTAGCATCATAGAGTGGCATTAGGGATTCCAAATAGAGTTTTAAAAAGAAAAATGTACTACAATCTAAGCTAGATCTCCTGTACTATTAGCAGGTATGACCACTAATGAATTAGTGTTGGTATGAGGCACAACCTCTATGGTTAGTGATAAAATGTTAGAATTATAGAGTGGCATTAGGGAATCTAAATAGAGTATAAAAAAAAACCCCACTATAGCCTGAGTTGGATCTCCCATGCTAGAAAGAGGCATGACTGTGGATGAATCAATGCTAGTATGAGGCACAACCTATATGGTAATTGAAAAAATGTTAGAATTGTAGAGTAGGCATTATGGATTTCTATCACACATACAATAAATCCAAATTGAGATCACAAGAGGGATTCAACTAAGACTCTATATACATACCTCTAGCCTTTGTTGTGTTTGAACCCATCTTTGACGCTTGGGAGTGCTAACAAAATGAAATGGGAAAGGATTTGCATGAAGTCTCAAAGAGTGTTGTAATAGTTAAAAGATAAATAACACATGTTAATAAGACAAATTGTTGATAATTACTATGAAATTGGAAAAAAAAAAACATGTTCTCATTTGTAAATGCAACTGTTTAATATGTATATAGAACAAATGCGTACTATAACCAAAAATTTATGAGAATGAAAATATGAAAATTTACCTATTCCATTGCCTCAACATTGACAACCTCAGGTGCATTCATCAACTCTACAAAACTCAATTGTTTCTACATATATTCAAAAAACAAGTCAACATGTATTCATCAATATTGAGTACATTTATATACATTCATTCATAATTAATTTCAAAATATAAACTTGACTTGTATTTAATACCTTTTTTTTTTGTTTTAGTATTCTTTTTTATTTATTTCCCTTTCCTCCAAACCTTGAGCTATGTGGAATAACCAAAAGAAGAAACAAATATAAAATAAGAGGAATAAATAAGACACATCATGAGTTCAACTCAAATCATAAACTTCATAGGTGTGCAAGCTATGATACCACTTAGCTCTCAAGGCCAAAGTTAATGGTAGAAATCATAGCATCATTAGCCTGAAAAATTTCAGCCCCCAACAAGTCCTATAAGATAGTAAAGAGTATTTTTATAAATATGAGATAATGTTGTAAATGGAAAGAAGGCACAATAACAACAAGAAGAACATAGGAGGTTAAGAAGACATAATAAAGACTTGAAGGATGATATTGGAAGGATAGTTGAAAGATAGGAAAATATGGGGCTCAAAAAGGTTACAAGGCCTAAATTGAAAAAAAAGATACCAAGAATGAAAAGAGAGATGCCAATAAACTTTTGGCACCTTGTCAAGAAATAAAAGTGGATATTCATGATCTCCACACTTCTGTAAGACACCTTATGTGATACAGAGGTTCTTCAATGCAGATGGGTATATGGAGGATGAACTCATGAGGTTCATTGATGGAGTTCAGGTATGCTAGGAGCAAGATATGTGGATGGGAATTGGATGGATTTGATGAATTTGGGAGGGTTTGAATGATGGTAGGAGATGGAATAGGATCTATAAGTGGGTTGGATGAAAGAGTAATTATAGCTATGGGACATGGAAGAGGAATGATGAGTGTGGGAGATGGAAAGGTATTATTGTACTTTTAAGAATACTAATTAAGAAACAATATTTCAAAGCCAATGTATTATTGTACTTTTAACAATATTTTAAAAACTTTACCTTGGGTGTTCTTGCTTCTATCCTTACACCTCTAGCAGAATGAGTACTATGTGGTGTTCTCGTACCACTTGTTGCACCCTGCATTGCATATTGTTTGAACATACAAATCTAAAGTGTTAGTAATATGGTTAGTTAGATGTCTAGAATGTTGTCATTTATGGCAAGATACATTCAGTATTTCATTTATGTATTTAGAGTGAGAAACTTTTTTGAGTGTTAGATAGTTTGCAATAGTACATAGATGCATGTGATGTGTATGAATGACACACTTTGAGTTAGCTAATATGTAACTAGGGATAGCTATATTACAATTTCATCATGATGTAAGTTAGTGCACAAATGTGTATAGATAGTACAATGCAAGTTATAGTTGATTTACTAGTTTAGGTACTTAACATAACAGAACAAAACATAACAAAAATATGAGTTGTATGACTTAAGGAATTATTTTGAATAATAAAAATTAATAAGTCATTATGGGCTGACATTATAGATATTAATCCATAAGTCAAGCATGTGAAGACATGAAGGCCGACTACGAAGAAATTTGTTAATTTGCAAGATATAAGTAAAGATCTTATCTTGTGCAAACAATGTGGAAATGTGTGACATGAAAACTATTGTAAAGATAGCTTGAAAGATATGTGATCCTTATGTGATACAAAATATGTTGTATGATTAGATCAAGTGTGAGTTTCAATAGTGAGAAAGTATTATACTTATACCTATACATGTGAAATTTATTGCTTATTGCATGTTAGGGTAGTGGGCTCTTTTTGCATACATTATATTTGATCTATCAACTCCTAACAAGGTTGAAGAAAATCCTAATAGGGTTGAGGCTTTTAACAAGGCATATTCCTCTAACAAGGACTTGAGACAATATATGTACTTCATAGACTCCTAAGAGGGTCAATACCCTTATGAGGATTCTTTTGTTTAGTGAATCATCTAGTGGGTATCATCCCCACTGAGGTTTTCCCTTGGCCAGGGTTTCCCTGGTTAACAAATAATGGTGTTATGAGTTCTCTTTGTGTATGGTTATATTTATTGTTCAACATTGTTGGTTTAATTTCATATGCACGTTATAAAGAAACTAAAAATATTTATTTGTGGCCAAAAGTTTGTACAATACTAATTCACCCTCCCCCCTTCTCAGTATTATCTATTTGTAAAAATTGGTATCAAAGCCTAGTTACTCTAAAAAGGCTTAGCAACTAGAGTAATATCCCTATAGATATGGAATAGTTGAAGAGAAATATTGAAGAAACTCTTGAACAAATTGATCTTTTTATAGAAGAAAAGACCACCTAAAAGATAGATATGAAGATGCAAAAGTCTACATCGGTAAGCTAAAAGACAAGATAGATGATCTAAAATTTGGTAAGGAATCAAATGGGTAGACTAGTGACAATGATAAAGTAGGAAATCTCAAGAAAGAAAATGAGATTTTGAAGCATGAGTTGAAAATTGTGGAACTTATGTTGTGCCTTAAGAAAGATGGTAGTAAGAGTGAACTTGATCTAAAATCTAAGAATATAGACCTTAGATCCTCGTTAAGTCAAGTTCCATATGAATTATATTCTATTAAGACTAAGCATGCAACATTAGAAAAGTACAATACCACTGTGAAAGGAGAATTCACACAAGCTAATTAGCAGTTAGAGAAAATTTATTCTATCAGTGAGAAAATTGATGAACAAATATTTCACCAGAGGCCTCCTTATGACAAGACAAGCCTTGGTTACCTTATTGGAGATAAATCTACCAAGAAAGTTGAAATTAGAAAAGAATTGGATCTAGCTATTGAATCCCCTAAATAATCTGATCTAACTAAAATTGAATCAAGCATTACTACTAAAGTACCTAAAGAAATTGAACTAGTTGATTTGTTTGAGAAACATGACAAGTCTAAGAAAATAGAGAAAGTTGATAAACCTAAGCAAGATGAACGACCCAAGGAAGTCAAACATGAATTCAGAGGTAGATGTTGTCTATGAAATGAAATTGTGCATATGAAAAGAGATTGGACAGGTAACTCTTTCAAACCTATTACTAATTTATATTATTATAAGTGTCATGGTTATGGACATAAGGTAGTAGATTGTAAGAAACCTAAGTTTGATAGTATAATGAAAATAGTAGAATGTTTAGGAACACTAACCCTATAGGTAGTGAATGAGGAAGATCACAAAGTAGATCTAATGATGGAGAAAGGAAACAATCTATATGTTACAAGTGTAGCAATCCTAGACATATTACAAGGAATTGGAGAGCACTTGATAGTTAGAATGGAACCAATCAAAGGAGGAATGCACATGTATGTCAGTTATGTAATAACAAACAACAAAATTCTATAGAATGAATAGAAGGAACTTCAACATGAATCCTAATCATAGAAGGAGCAATAATAAGAATGATAGAAGGATCGATACAAAAAATGAATAGTCATAAGTAAGCAATCAAGGAAAATGTTGATGAATTCAAGAAATAATTTGTTAAGGCTAAGGATCTAGAAAGCTCTTATATAGTTTAGGAAGAAATATATTTTGATGTACCTAATGAGAGATTGAAGTCAAAAATTATTTTTGACTCATCCTATTTGAATTAAGCATTTGCAGTAAAGATAGAGCTTGAGTTAATTAGAACTGATGATAAAGAGTGAATTTGAAGTTTTGAAGTTAACAAAAGATAGAAGACATAGAGAGGAAGCTATGGTCAAGTGCACAAGGTTAGATATGATCAAATGAAGATATAAGACAAAAAAAGCTTATTGGTGATTACTGATGGTTTTTGAATTTGTAGTAGATACACATTTAATGTGGAGTCTAATTTGAAGTGATTTAAAGATTGCGAACAAGATTGTGAGTACCATTTGATCATGCAAAGAGTTTAGAGTGATTTGACAATAATTTCAAGTGTGAAGAAATATGTTTGAAGTGTGAAGTTGTAGAAGCCCTAAACACAAATTTTCAAGGTATTTTGTGAAGCTTTGATTAAAATTATAGTGTGTATAGTTAAGATTTATGGCAAGTCAAATAGTGTATGATGTAAGTGATAGGCCAAGGTATAAGTTCAAGAAACACCCATTTTTTTCTTTAGTGCAAGATCTATTAGGAACATTTTCACAAATCTCATCAAATATGCTTCATGTAGAAGATGTTTAGAGTTATATTCATGGAAAGTTTGAAAGTATTGGAGATGCAGACATAAATAATGACTTAGGAGTCATGTGTAATAATGGTCTAACCATTAAATCTAAGTACACACACCTAAGTGAGCTGAATTTGATCAATTATATGTTCTACATGGAGTTTGACAATCATGAGTGGACCATAATCATTCTAAGTAGAGTGCATGATGAGATGCTTTAGATAGGTGATGTACCCGTCACAATTGATAATGACCTAATTCATGAGGTCATAGGTATGAGAAATGAAGAATGCAACCCTATGAATGATAGAAATGTGAGAAAGATAGTTGAGACAAACTTGTACACTAGATTTGATGGACATAACGTGAATTTTGACATGATTCAGGATAGAGGAGTTAAAGTATTGAGAAAAATTCTTGGATATAAACTAAATCAAAATTCTAGAGTGAACTTGGTGCCAACAAGATTTATGCATGCAACATATGTGATGGTTATAGAGAAAAGAAAGGTAAACATGTACAAGATTTTTAGAACACAACTTTTGGACAACATTGCAAAGATAAAGAAGGCCAAGAATGCAATCTTTAGATTTGATTCTTTGTTGACACATTTATACTCCTATGCAACAAAGCATTTCCTTGGAATGAAAAATTGGGATAATGATGAATGTACTATGAAGATGATAATAGAATGTTACAGGGAAAGATTGAAAAATGTCAGAGATAGTGTCATTGATAAAACGATGAAGAAATTTTAGTCTGAGATGAAATAGAGATTTATAATCCCTCCCTCCATAGTGGAGAAGTACAATGATGAGATATTCTTCATGGTGGAAATTGATAATACTTGTATGGAAGTAGTAGGACCAAGGGTAAAATTCATTGAATCTATAGGATATGAGATGATTGAAGAACTCATATAAGGGTATGCTTAGATCATACTATAGTTAGAGAAGGACAATGAATTCCCAAGATGGGGTACCTATGATGATAAGGTAAGTCAAGTTCATTCTAAACTTCACAACAAGGATATTAAGAAGGAATTAAAGAAGAATATAGATTCCATCCTCAAGGAATCTAGTATGAATCGAGAGGAGTTTGATGAAATCAAAGGTATTATGTTGAAAATGAAGAACAATGGATAAAATGGGGTAATAACAACAACACCAATTGCTATTGTAGTAACATCTAAAGGGGTAACTATTGTAAAACCTAGTGCATAGAAACCTACAAATTATGCAGAAGTTGTGTAAGTACAACCTATAGACACCTAAATTTGATTACACCACTTTGGTAATCCTATTTAGTTATCTCTAAAGGCATCATTAATTAAATTCCTATTTAATTAATCCTTTGCCGTCCCCTAGCTGATTATTTTAATTAATCATCTATAGTCCTAATTGATAAATCAAATAACCTATTATTTATCAATTAATCCTATTCTTCTATCTAATTCCAAAACCCTCATTTATTAAATAAATCTATTTCATAAATAAAACCCTCAAATCTAATAACCCCTAAACTATCCTAAATCCCCTTTTTAGCCTAATCCACCCCATCCACCCATACTAACTAAGATTAGCCACTAACTCACCCACCCTCATGAATGCCATCCACTTGCAAATCTCTAAAAATCTTAGTCTAATCCTAAATCACCTCTAATCCACCCCCTAATGTTGTCACATTCCATAAGCAACCTTAAAACTTTTCTAAGCCAAGCAAAGTCAACAATCTCAACTCCCTCCAAAATATCCCAACCACCCAACAATGAATGCTCTTACAAAAGCAATAAAGACTCTTACAAGCTCTTACAAGCAATAATGAAGGGTCTTTATAAATATATTATCCCTTGAGCCTCCTTCCTTTGTTGACTCATCCATCCCCTTTCCTCCATCCACTCACCCTATGACATGTGTCACTCCCTGGTTGGTGCTAAACAAGTACAATCCATATGCTCCCCTTTGAGTGCATCCTAGCAGTCCTTAAGCTTTCATCTCTCTTTTCATCTTAGCCCTCCATCTCTCAAGCCCTTAGCCTATAAATTTAATCCCCTCCCAAGCCATTTTAATCACAACTTTTGAGCTAAAGTTATAATGCCATTTTAAGACCAAGTTTTATACCAATCTCATACATCCACACCAAAAATCTCAAAAATCTCCATTGAAGATAGTTTAAAGCTTGAGCATACATCCCGTAATCCTACCAAACTAATTCATTAGACTCATCCATATATCAAGAGAATAATCTCATTGAGAGAGCCATTCCATGGCTCATATTTTCATTTGAGGGTTTCTCTTTTGGTCTCTCTTATATGTTATAGTAATTTTGTTAGTTAATACTTTGTTCTTTTAATAGATTAGTATTCCTTTGCTAACATATTTCCCATATAGATTTTTCATCATCTAAGTCTAGTCTCTCCTCTTCTTATTCGAGACTGGGGCAACCTTGTTGCTAAAACATCTTCCTCATGTCGTCTTCATTCGAACTTATTTGAAATAGTGTTGTCTCAACACTATGTCAAAGAGGGGAAAAATGTAGACACCTAAATTTGATTACACCGCTTTGGTAATCCTATTTAGTTATCTCTAAAGGCATCATTAATTAAATTCCTATTTAATTAATCCTGTGCCATCCCCTAGCTGATTAATTTAATTAATCATCTATAGTCCTAATTGATAAATCAAATAACCTATTATTTATCAATTAATCCTATTCTCCTATCTAATTCCAAAACCCTCATTTATTAAATAAATCTATTTCATAAATAAAACCCTCAAATCTAATAACCCCTAAACTATCCTAAACCCCCTTTTTAGCCTAATCAACCCCATCCACCCATACTAACTAAGCTTAGCCACTAACTCACCCACCTTCATGAATTTCATCCACTCGCAAATCTCTAATAAGCTTAGTCTAATCCTAAATCACCTCTAATCCACCCCCTAATGTTGTCACATTCCCTAAGAAAGCTTAAGACTTTCCTAAGCCAAGCAAAGTCAACAATCTCAACTCCTTTCAAAATATCCCAACCACCCAACAATGAATGCTTTTACAAACGCAATAAAGACTCTTACAAGCTCTCACAAGCCATAATGAAGGGTCTTTATGAAGATATTATCCCTTGAGCCTCCTTTGTTGACTCATCCATCCCCTTTCCTCCATCCACTCACCCTGTGACATGCGTTAGTCCCTGGTTGGTGCTAAAAAAGCACAATCCATGTTCTCCCCTTTGAGTGCATCCTAGCACTCCTTAAGCTTTCATCTCTCCTTGCATCTTAGCCCTTGATCCCTCAAGCCCTTAGCCTAAAAATTGAATCCCCTCCCAAGCCATTTTAATCACAACTTTTGAGCTAAAGTTATAATGCCATTTTAAGACCAAGTTTTATACCAATCTAATACATCCACACCAAAAACCCCAAAAATCTCCATTGAAGCTAGTTTGAAGCTTGAGCATACATCCCATAATCCTACCAAACTAATCCATTAGACTCATCCATACATCAAGAGAATAATCTCATTGAGAGAGTCATTCCATGGCTCATATTCTCATTTGAGGGTTTCTCTTTTGTTCTCTCTTATATGTTATAGTAATTTTGTTAGTTAATGCTTTGTTCTTTTAATATATTAGTATTCCTTTGCTAACATATTTCTCATATACATTTTTCATCATCTAAGTCTAGTCTCTCCTCTTCTTATTCGAGACTGGGGCAACTTTGTTGCTAAAACATCTTCCTCGTGTCATCTTCGTTCGAACTTCTTTGAAATAGTGTTGTCTCAAAACTATGTGAAAGAGGGGAAAAATTTAGACACCTAAATTTTATTACACCACTTTGGTAATCCTATTTAGTTATCTCTAAAGGCATCATTAATTAAATTCTTATTTAATTAATCCTTTGCCATCCCCTAGCTAATTAATTTAATTAATCATCTATAGTCCTAATTGATAAATCAAATAACCTATTATTTATCAATTAATCCTATTCTCCTATCTAATTCCAAAACCCTCATTTATTAAATAAATCTATTTCATAAATAAAACCCTCAAATCTAATAACCCCTAAACTATCCTAAACCCCATTTTTAGCCTAATCCATCCCATCCACCCATACTAACTAAGTTTAGCCACTAACTCACCCACCCTCATGAATGCCATCCACTTGCAAATCTCTAACAAGCTTAGTCTAATCCTAAATCACCTCTAATCCACCCTCTAATGTTGTCACATTCCCTAAGCAAGCTTAAGACTTTTCTAAGCCAAGCAAAGTCAACAATCTCAACTCTTTCCAAAATATCCCAACCACCCAACAATGAATGCTCTTAAAAAGGAAATAAAGACTCTTAAAAGCTCTTACAAGCTATAATGAAGGGTATTTATGAAGATATTATCCCTTGAGCCTCCTTTGTTGACTCATCCATCTCCTTTCCTCCATCCACTCACCTTGTGACATGTGTCACTCCATAGTTGGTGCTAAACAAGCACAATCCATGTGCTCCCCTTTGAGTGCATCCTAGCCCTCCTTAAGCTTTCATCTCTCCTTGCATCTTAGCCCTCGATCCCTCAAGCCCTTAACCTATAAATTGAATCCCCTCTGAAGCCATTTTAATCACAACTTTTGAGCTAAATTTATAATGCCATTTTAAGACCAAGTTTTATACCAATCTAATACATCCACACCAAAAATGTCAAAAATCTCCATTGAAGCTAGTTTGAAGCTTGAGCATACATCCCATAATCCTACCAAACTAATCCATTAGACTCATCCATACATCAAGAGAATAATCTCATTGAGAGAGCCATTCCATTTCTCATATTCTCATTTGAGGGTTTCTCTTTTTGTCTCTCTTATATGTTATAGTAATTTTGTTACTTAATGCTTTGTTCTTTTAATAGATTAGTATTCCTTTGCTAACATATTTCTCATATAAATTTTTCATCATCTAAGTCTAGTCTCTCCTCTTCCTATTTGAGACTGGGGCAACTTTTTTGCTAAAACATCTTCTTCGTGTCATCTTCGTTCGAACTTCTTTGAAATAGTGTTGTCTCAAAACTATGTCAAAGAGGGGCAAAATGTAGACACCTAAATTTGATTACACCGCTTTGGTAATCCTATTTAGTTATCTCTAAAGGCATCATTAATTAAATTCTTATTTAATTAATCCTTTGCCATCTCCTAGTTGATTAATTTAATTAATCATCTATAGTCCTAATTGATAAATCAAATAACCTATTATGTATCAATTAATCCTATTCTCCTATCTAATTTCAAAACCCTCATTTATTAAATAAATCTTTTTGATAAATAAAACCCTCAAATCTAATAACCCTTAAACTATCCTAAACCCTACTTTTAGCCTAATCCATCCCATCCACCCATAGTAACTAAGCTTAGCCACTAACTCACCCACCCTCATGAATGCCATCCACTTGCAAATATCTAACAAGATTAGTCTAATCCTAAATCACCTCTAATCCACCCTCTAATGTTGTCACATTCCCTAAGCAAGCTTAAGACTTTTCTAAGCCAAGCAAAGTCAACAATCTCAACTCCCTCCAAAATATCCCAACAACCCGAAAATGAATGCTCTTAGAAAGGCAATAAAGACTCTTACAAGCTCTTACAAGCCATAATGAAGGATCTTTATGAAGATATTATCCCTTGAGCCTCCTTTGTTTACTCATCCATCCCCTTTCCTCCATCCACTCACCCTGTGACATGTGTCACTCTTTGATTGGTGCTAAACAAGCACAATCCATGTGCTCCACTTTGAGTGCATCTTAGCCCTCCTTAAGCTTTCATCTCTCCTTGTATCTTAGCTCTCCATCCCTCAAGCCCTTAGCCTATAAATTGAATCTCCTCTCAAGCAATTTTAATCACAACTTTTGAATTAAAGTTATAATGCCATTTTAAGACCAAGTTTTATACCAATCTCATACATCCACACCAAAAATTCCAAAAATCTCCATTGAAGCTAGTTTGAAGCTTGAGCATACATCCCATAATCCTACCAAACTAATCCATTAGACTCATCCATACATCAAGAGAATGATCTCACTGAGAGAGCCATTCCATGGCTCATATTCTCATTTGAGGGTTTCTCTTTTGGTCTATGTTATATGTTATAGTAATTTTGTTAGTTAATGCTTTGTTCTTTTAATAGATTAGTATTCCTTTTCTAACATATTTCTCATATACATTCTTCATCATCTAAGTCTAGTCTCTCCTCTTCTTATTCGAGACTGGGGCAACCTTGGTTCTAAAACATCTTCCTCATGTCATCTTCATTCAAACTTCTTTGAAATAGTTTTGTCTCAACACTATGTCAAAGAGGGGAAAAATTTAAGAACTTAAATTTGATTACACCACTTTGGTAATCCTATTTAGTTATCTCTAAAGGCATCATTAATTAAATTCCTATTTAATTAATCCTTTGCCATCCCCTAGCTGATTAATTTAATTAATCATCTATAGTCCTAATTGATAAATCAAATAACCTATTATTTATCAATTAATTCTATTCTCCTATCTAATTCCAAAACCCTCATTTATTAAATAAATCTATTTCATAAATAAAACCCTCAAATCTAATAACCCCTAAACTATCCTAAACCCCATTTTTAGCCTAATCCACCCCATCCACCCATACTAACTAAGCTTAGCCACTAACTCACCCACCCTCATGAATGCCATCCACTTGCAAATCTCTAACAAGCTTAGTCTAATCTTAAATCACCTCTAATCCACCCCCTAATGTTGTCACATTCCCTAAGCAAGCTTAAGACTTTTCTAAGCCAAGCAAAGTCAACAATCTCAACTCCCTCCAAAATATCCCAACCACACAACAATGAATGCTCTTACAAAGGCAATAAAGACTCTTACAAGCTCTTACATGCCATAATGAAGGGTCTTTATGAATATATTATCCCTTGAGCTTCCTTTGTTGACTCATCCATCCCCTTTCCTCCATCCACTCACCCTGTGACATGTGTCACTCCCTAGTTGGTGCTAAACAAGGACAATCCATGTGCTCCCCTTTGAGTGCATCCTAGCCCTCCTTAAGCTTTCATCTCTCCTTGCATCTTAGCCTTCCATCCCTCAAGCCCTTAGCCTATAAATTGAATCTCCTCTCAAGAAATTTTAATCACAACTTTTGAGCTAAAGTTATAATGCCATTTTAAGAACAAGTTTTATACCAATCTCATACATCCACACAAAAAATCCCAATTTTTTTTATTGAAGCTAGTTTGAAGCTTGAGCATACATCCCATAATCCTACCAAACTAATCCATTAGACTCATCCATACATCAAGAGAATAATCTCATTGAGAGAGCCATTCCAGGGCTCATATTCTCATTTGAGGGTTTCTCTTTTGGTCTCTCTTATATGTTATAGTAATTTTGTTAGTTAAGGCTTTGTTCTTTTAATAGATTAGTATTCCTTTGCTAACACATTTCTCATATACATTCTTTATCATCTAAGTCTAGTCTCTCCTCTTCTTATTCGAGACTGGGGCAACCTTGTTGCTGAAACATCTTCCTCGTGTCATCTTCGTTCGAACTTCTTTGAAATAGTGTTGTCTCAACACTATGTCAAAGAGGGGAAAAATGTAGACACCTAAATTTGATTACACCGCTTTGGTAATCCTATTTAGTTATCTCTAAAGACATTATTAATTAAGTTCCTATTTAATTAATCCTTTGCCATCCCCTAGCTGATTAATTTAATTAATCATCTATAGTCCTAATCGATAAAAAAAATAATGTATTATTTATCAATTAATTCTATTCTCTTATCTAATTCCAAAACCCTCATTTATTAAATAAATTTATTTTATAAATAAAACCCTCAAATCTAATAACCCCTAAACTATCCTAAACCCCCTTTTTGGCCTAATCCAGCCCATCCACCCATACTAACTTAGTTTAGCCACTAACTCACCCACCCTCATGAATGCCATCCACTTGCAAATCTCTAACAATCTTAATCTAATCCTACATCACCTCTAATCCACCCCCTAATGTTGTTACATTCCCTAAGGAAGCTTAAGACTTTCCTAAGCCAAGAAAAGTCAACAATCTCAACTCTCCCCAAAATATCCCAACCACCCAACAATGAATGCTCTTACAAAGGCAATAAAGACTCTTACAAGCTCTTACAATCCATAATGAAGGGTCTTTATGAAGATATTATCCCTTGAGCCTCCTTTGTTGACTCGTCCATCCCCTTTCCTCCATCCACTCACCCTGTGACATGTGTCACTCCCTGTTTGGTGCTAAACAAGAACAATCCATGTGCTCCCCTTTGATTGCATCCTAGTCCTCCTTAAGCTTTCATCTCTCCTTGAAGCTTAGCCCTCCATCCCTAAATCCCTTTGCCTATAAATTGAATCCCCTCCCAAGCCATTTTAATCACAACTTTTGAGCCAAAGTTATAATGCCATTTTAAGACCAAGTTTTATACCAATCTCATACATCCACACAAAAAATCCCAATTTTTTTTATTGAAGCTAGTTTGAAGCTTGAGAATACATCCCATAATCTTACCAAACTAATCCATTAGACTCATCCATACATCAAGAGAATAATCTCATTGAGAGAGCCATTCCATGGCTCATATTCTCATTTGAGGGTTTCTCTTTTGGTCTCTCTTATATGTTATAGTAATTTTGTTAGTTAATGCTTTGTTCTTTTAATAGATTAGTATTCCTTTGCTAAAATATTTCTCATATACACAACCAATTAGAGTTTAATGTGATCAACTAAGGAGGCAATCAGAGAATGAAAGACCTATTGCATAGAGGAAATTAGAGAGATTGGTGAAAAAAAAGGAGGAACCTTCACCATCCTCCAAGAAAAGGGTCAAGAGAACAACATGTGGACCCAAAAAAAGGATAAAGACACTACAAATCAGTGATTTTAAGGAATATGATGATGAAAATGAGGAGAAACCAGTGGAACAAGCAACATAATAAGGAATAACTCCAACAAGCAAGAAGGCACGAAAGCTAAAGGTAGAAAATATGAGCATATAGATTATTAATGATGATAATTTTGTGCAATTAGCTTAGATAATAATATGGATAGAAGGAAATTATAGAATTCCATAGTAAGGAATATGATCTTGATGAACTAAAGATTTGATGGTATACAAGGAAAGATCCTAGAAGATATTTGTAAAAAATACTAAATAGAAAAAGGAGAGTAGTAGAAGAAGACACCAAGCTAAGAGAGAGAATGGTAAACGAATTGTGTGAAATAAACACCAAAAAATATTTGGACAGAATCTTGAAAGGCACTATTATCCTTCTTATGGGAGGAAACTATGAGGAAGTAAGGAAATAAACAAAAGGTAGTCATTGTGAAACACATGACTTCAGTACCTCCAGTCATGAAGGAGAGTGCACAATCATGACTAGACATTCCAATTTATGTGGAAGCTAGTACTCCCAATGATGGTGAAGAAGAATCTAATGTGACATAGCAAGCACTATCACCTCCTCACATAGTTATGGATATTGAATCCATGCAAGTGGATAGTACACACTTAACATTGGATGCATAAGAAAACCCTTTTACATGATTGGAACATCAATTATTGGAAATATTATTGCGTATAACAACTCTGATGAAGAAAATAAAGAAGAAGAAAGAAAGAGGAATACATAGAGAAATAAATTAGAAGAACAAGAAACAAAAAAATTGTAGAGAAGAAAGGATTGGAAGAAGGAGAAAACAAGAAATAATTAGAAGAAGAGAAGAGGATAGAAGAGGAAAAGAAAAAAGAAGAGAAGAGGAAAGAAGAGGAAAAGAAGTAACAAGAAGAAGAATAGAAGAGAAAAGAAGAAGAAAAGATAACGAAAGTAGAAGAGGAGAAATAAAAAGAAGTTGAGAAAGAAAGACTAGAAGAAGAGAGGAAGAATGATGAGGAAGTGAAGAAGAATATAAAAATAAAAGCAGTTGCAGTCATTCCCATAGAAACTCTAGTAGTAGCAATAACAATAGTATTATCTAATGATGATGATATGAAAGGACTAATGAGTTCCTTGAGAAAATTTCTCCAAAAGAATAAATTAGTTAAGTATTGGGAGAAGAAATTATCAAAAATCTTGGAGAGAATGCAAAAGATAATTCACATGACTGCCACAAATCCAAACTTGTAGACTAAGGCTAAAGATTTGGTGAAGTCTTTTGATGAAGAATTCACAACCTTGTCTGAAATTGCTTCAACATGAGCACATGTCAAGCATGATGCATCACACAGTATGCACAAATGTGAGAAATGACATAAAGTCATTAAATGTGTGCATCAAGGGATTGAGAAAGAGAATTGATGAAGGTAATAAGTTGTATGGATAGTGTGAGTTGTCATGCAATTACCTATCATATTTTAAAAATAAAATCAAGGTTCAAATGAGTGAGCTTCATACACTCACCACCAAGTTGCAGTTTCCAGAGGCAAACATTGAAGATTTTGGATTTGAAGTAAAGAAAATTCACAATGTAATAAGAGCCATAGAGACTAACAAGGAAAATATAATAAAAAATTTCTCTACCCTTAGAGAAATTTTGTCACCTAAGATCACCATTTTGTAAAGGCAATTGGATGAGTGTCTTGCAACAAAGGCCTCCTATGAAATTTTTTCTTATAATGACTTGAGCATGGTAGAAGTGTCATCCTATGTACTTTTCAAACTCATAAATATCTCTTACACAATTAAGGAGAATTGGAAGAAATAAGTTGAGAGACTAAAACTTGTTTATGCAAACTACTCTTCTAGAATAACAAGTTGATCAGCAAAAGACTACACAATTTTGTATATAGTTTTGACACCTTTGCCATTGATGTCAAATGGGGAGACATATTTAAGGAAAATTGTATAATTTTTATGATATTTAACAAGAAGTATATGTAAGGAAATTTTATATGTATATGGGTAAAAGCACAAACCTATGTCATCCTTTTACAAAGGAAAAGGCTAACAAAAGTATAACTATTCACCTTGAAGGACATAAAATTGGTAATAACTTATTAGTTGCTAAAAAATGTTGGAAATTAGGGGTCTAGTTCCCACCACAAAATGACTTGGAAATAAACTTATTTCCCTTTGATCTTAGATTATGTTATAGATAACATATGTAGCTAGAATAATCAAAAATAACAATTGGCTTTAGACCTATATTTTATCTTTTATAATGATTAAAATTTAAACTTATTCAAATCAATTATTTTCATCTCCCATCACACTTTTGAAAATAAATGTATTCAAACCAAAATAAAAATTATAGATTCTGGAAGAGGACTATCTCCTCTAGAATTTTGTATAATTTTTAAATTTTTTTGATATGATTTCATTTTTTTCTTTTCCAAATCAACATCTTCTTGAGTATTAAAATACACACTCGTAGAATTTTTTTAATTACAATGTACTATATCTATTTAAAACATTATGAACTCTATATTAGAATATTCATGACCTTGAGCTCTATAAAATGATGTTTATATGTTATTAAAAAAATATAATGAAAAATAGTAAGAGTTATTGAAAGGTTACTTTTCTGAAATAATTTTACTTCTTTAGTAATTGGATACTAACTACTATAAAACATGCATTTATTAGACATTTCCAAATAGAAATGTGTGATACCATATATAACTTAGGTAGAATAAATTTATCAAGATCACGTGTTTGAACAAAATTAATTTTTAGATAGAAATACTTAAATTCAGTCATTCTTATAAGTCAACTTGAAAGGTGACACAACTTTGTACTTTTACCCATATGTAAGGGGAGTACACCTCTATACCCTTGTAAGGAGTGATAAGGAAAGCAATGATACATCAAAACATGAATACAATATTTTCTATTTTGAAGGAAATTTTTGTAAATACTTTTGTATTTACTTATGTTTTGTATGACATCATTTTGGGACTCACAAAATTTCCCAAATTTTGCCATCCATGACAAAGGGGGAGATTTTTGGCAATATGGTCACTCATATGTCTGGAGTATTATCATTTATGGCAACATACATTCAATATTTCATTTATGTATTTAGAGTTAGAAAATTGTTTGTGTTAGATAGTTTACAATAGTACAGAGACAAATGTGATGTGTATGGATGACACACTTCAAGTTAGATAATGTGTAGTTGAGGATAGATATATTAAAATTTCATATGATGTTAGTCATTGGATAGATGTGTACAGATAGAACGACACAAGTTACTCTTGATTTACAAGTTTAGGTAGTTAACAGAACAAAATAGGGCATATAAAAAATATGAGTTGTATGACTTAAGGAATTATTTTGGTGACAAAATAATAGCTAATTCATAATTGGATGACATTATAGTTATTAATTCATAATTCAAGCATGTGAATACATGAAGGGAGACTGAGAAAAGATTTGTTGATTTGTGAGATATACATAAAGATCTTATCTTGCACAAGTAATGTGGAAGAGGTGTAAATATGTGTGACATGTGAACTATTGTGAAGATATGTGAGACTTATGTGATATGAAATCTTATGTATGATTAGTTTAGGTTCCAGTTTCAATAGTGAGAAAATATTATATGTATACCTATACTTGTGAACAACTTTATTGCTTAGTGCATGTTAGAGAAGTAGGCTCTTCTTGAATACATTATATTTGATCTACCAACTCCTAATAGGGTTGTGGATTTTAATAGGGCCTAGTCCTCTAATAAAGACTTGACACATTATATGTACTTCATAGACTCCTTATGGGGTCAATATCCTTAACATGATTCTTTTTTTTATTGAATCATCTAGTGGGTATCATCCCCACCAGGGTTTTCTCTTGGCCAGGGTTTCCCTAGTCAAAAAATAATGGTGTTATGAGTTCTCTTTGTGTATGCTTATATTTACTATTTAATATTGTTGGTTTACTTTCATATGCAAGTTATAAAGTAATTAACAATATTCAGCAGTGGGAAATTTTTTGTAGAATACTGATTCACCCTCCCCTCTCAGTATTATCTATTTCTAACATAAAGTGCTCTACAAAAGTATAAAAAAAACATTTACCTTTATGATATTTAGATGATTAAATAATATCATGTCAAAACTCATGAGATTCATCAGATGGGGTTTGGGTAATGCTAGGAGAAAGAGAGGTGGACAAGATTTGGATGGATTTGATGAATGTGAAGGTTTTAATGATGGTAGGAGATGGAAGACAATTTATAAGAGGGGTTGAAATGATGGTAGAAGATGGAAGAGGATCTATAAGCAATTTGGATGAAAGAGGGATAATAGTTATGATACATGGAAGAGGAATGATGAGTGTGGAGATGAAAAGGTTTCATCATTTTAGCAACTTCACAAGATATAATTAGATGACATGTCCTTGTTAAATTAACTTGGACATGGATATTCTATTAGCTTCCTAGTAAGAATTCTTAGAGAATAGGTGTTCAATGTAAAATAATTAAGAAATAACATTTAGGAAACTTTATGTTGTTAGTGTCATAACAATTAAGAAACAATATTTTAAATCTAATCATTTATTTTACTTTTAAGAATATTTAACAAACTTTACCTTAGGTGTTCTTGCTACTAGCCTTGCACCTTTAGCAGAATGAGTACTCTGTGGTGTTGTCATATTTCTTTTTGCACCCAACATTTCTTATTGTTCACATATTAATCTCGAGGGATCCATAATTTTTTTAATTTTTAATTTTTACTTTTGCAATATTTAGGTGATTAAATAATATCATGTCAAAACTCAAACAAGAAAACCCATGTCTTTTGTCCACCAAAGACCATCACCATCAAGTCATCTATGAGTGTGAAATCCCCACCTCTATATGAATAGAAATTATTCCCACAATGTAGACATGGATGAGATGACACTCTATCCCAAGACATCATAATATCCATCGCATTGCACATTTTCTAATAGCTAAGACAAAAATGTTGATTGGGCCCCAAAGACTGTAATGATGCACATGATGACAATATAGGTGGCATAAGTGAGGATGAAACTAGTGGTGTGGGTGACACAAGAAGAGATGACACAAATGGTGTAGGTAACAAAAGAGAAGATGATACTTGTGGTGTAGGTGATGTTGATGTAGTTGTTATAGGTTGTGATGATCAAGGGGCCGTAGCTGATGATGATGGAGCTTTTGCATGCTTTGATGACCCTAAAGGTGCATCTAGGAGCACCCTTTTGAGGGCTCCCACCATCACATTTTTTGGTGTTTTATTCTTCTTGAGAGAATCATGTAACTAAAATAAGGGATTTAGCTCATGTTTTTGTGTCTAGGCCTAGGTTAGGTCTTAGACATTCGGTTGGTCTTTCAAATGTGAATGACACACTAATTTAGGGAATGTTGTCATCTTGAAAAAAATGATTTTCTATGAGATTTGAAGTCTTGGGTTAGGATTGGTAGATGTTTAAGAACATGTGACTTCTTTAGGAGGGTTTAAAAGAGTGGTTTTAAAGTAGGAGAGCCAAGTTGTTTGTGCAACAAAAAGTTGCTTAAAAGTTGTCAGCAACTTTCAAAAGTTACTAAGCAACTTTTCCCTTGTAATGGCCTAACCTAACCTAAGTGGCTAAGAAGCCATAACACCACATACACACCAAGGAGATTAGTTTTTAAGACCTATGGAACCATAAACCAAGGGTTGACATCATTATTGTACAGTGAAAGTAAGCAAATATTAGACTAAACACTGTTGGAGTAGAACAATCACTATTTTAGACTATTGTCATGTAAATATTTGGAGTGTATCTTTACAAGTAAATTTTTTTTATGTGTTTTTACCCTTCATATGTTTTCCTAAGATTAGTTCTTTAAGGTTTTTTGTGTGCACTTTGGTTTAGTTCTTTCATTTGACAATGCTCTGCCAATTTAGAGAGCTTCGTAGATATGGGGCTATAGATCTTGTTTCCACCATGTGTACACCATGGGAATTTTAATTCTAAGAATATAAACCCTAAGATGTATTTATATGCAAGAAGGGCCCCAAAAAGTAGGAGAAAACATGTGTTTGACAAAGCCCTAGGCGAGCTTGGTAGTGCCTGACTAGGAGTAGTCAACAGACAAAGAGTTCTCAAGAGCAGAGGAAGGAGTTCCATGGCTTTCCATTTGAAGGGAGTCAAGAAGGGTGTTTGAAGGTGTGGTTTTGTAGAGGAGAGGGTTTGAATATCCCTAGAGAGGTGCTGTTGAAGATTAGGATAGTGAAGAGACCAAGAAACCCATAAAACCCTCATATTTGGCATAGGTGTTGTACAACTTGTTGGAAGCTTAAGACCACAAAAATCCTTGAGAATGGGTCATTTTTAGCAAATTTTATTTAGAAATTTTGTGTTGAATATTTGAGGCAAAGGTGTCAAAAACCCTATAAAACTAGAACGAGGGCTAATTAGGCCTCTTCTTGTAGCCCTAAATTGCAAAGGAACCCTCAAATCAAGTGATGACCCAACCATGCCAATGAATTGAAAAGGTGCCAAATGACCTAAAAAATCTTGGAACTCATGAAATCCTCTATTGGAGCTTGGTAATGGTGTTGAATCCTTGAAGGATCTTATAAGCCTATGTAAGGGATAAAGCTAGAACTGGAGCTTGGAATGTTGCAAGGACAAGTAGCTAAACTTGATGGGAAGGTTAGGGTGAGTTAGGGGATCCCTGGATGAGTAAGGAATCCTATATACCATTAGAGGTGTTAGATCAACACTCAAATCCTAGAGAGGATCAGGGCATAGGCTAGCTAGTCTATCCAAACCTCCTTGTCAGATTAGTATCAGAGCCTACAAAGGTGTGGGCAAAAGAAAGTGCAAAGAAAGGTGAACGCTATCACCTAGTGAATCTAGTGGTTCTAGCACAATGGTGACCAATATTGAATTGGTCAATAAGGTAGAAGAGCAAGAGAAGAAAGTAGAAGAGCAAGAGGAAGACAACAGGTCTTTGAGAGAAATATTGGCACAACTTAAACAATTTTTGAGCGAGGTCGAAGACACAGCTGATAAAGTTAAGGACAAGATGAAGTAGAAAGAAGGAAGCCAAATGTAAATAAATTGAGTTGGAAGAAGAAACTCCAACACTAGACCCTATTTTACTAGAAGAGCCTTTCATGAAGGCAATAAAGGCAATAAATAACAAAGCCTTGGAATTCATTCCTCCATTCAATGGCAAGATGGATCCAAACCTCATCATGGAATGTATTGAAGGAATGGAGAACCAATTTGAATGTGATGGTGTCTCTGATGCTTAAAAATTAAAGGTGGCAAAGTCAAGATTAAGAGGTACTACTCTAACCTAGTGGAAGTTTGTTCAAACAGAGAGGGAAATTGAAGGAAAAAGTCCCATTGTCACATGGAAAGGAATGGTGGCTAAAATTAGACAAGCCTAAATTCTTGAAGAGTATAAAATATAGTTGCATAAGAGGAGACAAAATCTAAGGCAAAAAGATATGGATGTGCAATCTTATACTGAAGAATTCAAAAAGCTATGTTTAAAGTCCAAGGTGGTAGAAGGCAAAAACATCAGATTATCAGGATATATGAATGGACTCAAGTAGTCTATTCAAGAAGAAATAAGTCTTGTGACTCCTAAAATAGTCCATCAATGCTATCAAATGGCTTTAAGGGTGGTGGAGAAAGGAAAAAGAAAGAAAGACCATACCTCAAAGAATAGAGGAAGAGGTAGAGATGGTAGAGGAAAAAGGGGAAGCTATGGAGGTAGAAGCAATGAAGGAAGATCCCAAGGTGATTCCAAGCTGACTACAAAGTAGAGAAACTAGTCAAAGAGGTGGTTCAAGTAGAGGTAGAGGGTGAGGCAAATGACTAGGAGGAAGAGGACCATCATACTTTGCTACAATGAAATGCTAACATTGTTAGCAACTTGGTCACCCAACTTATAGGTGTCTTGAAAAGGGATAAACATCATAAGGAGAAAAGAAGATAGCCTATGTCAATGAAGATGTTGCAAGTGTGAAGTTACATGATATCCATTTGGATTCTAAAAGTGGGGAGAATTTGATGATAAAGAGGATCCTGATTAAAGAACCACTCAAATGAGAGCCAAAGAAAAGAAGAGTAGTCTTTAGAGTGAGATGAAAGATTATGGGAAAGGTATGAAAAGTTATCATAGACTCCAGATCTACTAATAACATCATTTTAGAGGAAGCCATAGCTAAATTCAAGATTCCAAAAATACCTCATAGCACTCCCTACAAGGTCACTTGGCTAAATAAGGAGCAACATGTTCTGGTAAATGAGCAAGTGTGGATTGAGTTCACCATAGGAGGATATAAAGATAAGATTCTATGTGATTTTTTTCCTATGGATTCCTGTCATCTATTACTAGGTTGACCATGGTAGCTTGAGAGGAAAGCCATACATAATGGTGAGATAAACTCATACACCTTCAAGAATGATGGAGTAAGTTATAAAATTCAGTCATTACTAGAATATTAAAGCCAAGGAAGTGGACCTAATCTATTGCTATTGAAGGAGAAAGAGTTCATGAAGACTCTTGACAAAGAAGGAGTGGGTTATGTCATTGTTGTGAAACCCAAGGAAGAAGGAGAAGCTAAGAATGAGGAAATGCCTCATGAGGTGTAGTAGATTCTTGAAGACTTTAAGGATATTATATTAGATGGTACATTAGAAGTACTACAACCTAAAAGTACAGTCAACCATCAAATAAACTTGCTTCCAGGAGCATCTCCTCCAAACAAGGCACCATACAAGATAAATCTTGAGCAAAATAGAGAAGTTGCAAGGAAAGTACAAGAGTTGATGGATCAATGGTTGATTTGGAAAAGCATCAGTCCATGTGCTATACCTACTATTTTGGCACCCACAAAAGGAGGAACATGGAGATTATGCATAGATTCTAGAGCCATAAACAAGATCACAATCTGGTATAGGTTTCCCATACCTAGGATTAAAGACTTAATGGATTGCTTAGGAGGGGCTAAATACTACACAAAAATAGACCTTAAGTGTGGTTATCATCAGATTAGAATCAAAGAGGGAGATGAATGGAATGAAACCTTTAAAGCCATTGAAGGACTCTATGAATGGCTAGTTATGTGATTTGACCTCTCAAATGCTCCAAGTAAATTCATGAGGCTCATGAATGAGGTGTTAAAAGACTTCACAGGTAAGTTTGTGGTAGTCTATTTAGATGATATAATAATTTTTAGCACAAGTAAAGAGGAATGCATAGAACATATTAGGATTGTATTGTGTAAATTGAAAGAAGAACACTTAACCATCAATCTAGACAAGTGTGATTTCATGAAGTAGGAACTAGTCTATTTAGGCTTTGTTCTTTCACAAGGAGATTTGAAAATGGATGAAGACAAATTTTTAGCAATATTGAGTTGGCCAACTCCTAAGAATGCCAGTGAAGTGAGGAGTTTCCATGGCCTAGCTCAGTATTATAGAAAGTTCATCATGAACTTCAATGGGATTTTTGCACTAGTACTAGACACCATCAAAGGAGGACTGAAAACCAAGTTCAATTGGACTAAGGCATCTGAGAAGGAATTTCAAACAATGAAATAAGAGGTAACCACAAAACCTATCTTACTCTTACCTACTTTTGACAAATTTTTCACCATTGAATGTGATGCAAGTGGTGTAGTAGTAGGGGGTGTACTCAGTCAAGAAGGAAGGCCTGTGGCATTCTTTAGTGAGAAACTTGATGAGGCAAAGAAGAAGTATCCAACTTATGACTTGGATTTTTATGCATTAATACAATCTCTCAAGAAGTGGAGGCATTATCTCCTACCAAAGGAATTCGTTGTCTTTAATGATAATTAGGATTTAGGCTACATAAACTCTTAAGAGAAGCTTAGTAAAAGGCATTTGAAGTGGATGGAGTATCTCCAATCATTTACTTTCACAATCAAGCACAAGAAGGGACATCTCAACAAGGTAGCAGATACCTTGAGTAGAAAGATTTTGACTATCCATGAAGTAGAATTGCAAAGCATTCAAATAGCAGGTTTCAAAGACTTATACGAGGAGGATAAATACTTCTTGCAATCCTACAAGTTGTGAATAGAGTTTGAGAACTATTTCCATGGTGAGTTTGCAAATTATACCCTTCAAAATGGATTTCTTTTAAAGGTAATCAGCTACGTGTACCTAGAGTTAGTAAAGAGATAGTAAAGGATGTGAGGAGATATGTGGAGTAGTGTGGAATATTCTAGAGAGCTAAAGGTGGTTCAAGACTCTATCAACCTTTGCCAATTCCAAGTAGGCCTTGGGAGTGTGTAAGCATGGATTTTGTGGTTGGGCTCCCTAAAAAAATTTAGGTATGGATAGCATCTATGTTGTAGTAGATAGGTTCTCTAAAATGAGTCATTTCATTCCATGCAAAACTACTCATGATGCAAGATATATAGCACATCTCTTCTTCAAGAAGATAGTTAGGATTCATGGACTCCCTCTGAGGATTTTGTTAGATAGGGATTGAAAGTTCATGTGTCATTTTTGGCAAACCTTATGGAAAAGGCTAGGAACTAATTTTTCTTTCAGTTTAGCATACCATCGTCAAACTAATGGTCAATGTAACATCATCAACAGGGTGCTTGGAACTTGCTAAGGTGTTTGACAAAGGAGTATGGGAAGACTCAGGATCTTGTTATATCTCAGTATGAATATTCTTACAATGAAAGTGTTAATAGGACCACTAAAAGAAGTTCTTTTGAGATAGTATATGGGAGACACCCTGGAGGAGTGTGTGAGTTAAGAGACTTAGGTTCTAGGGAGTGAAAATTAGACAAGCTGAAGATTTCACTCAAACTATCAAGGAGGTTCAAGAGCAAGTGAAGAAGTCCATTGTGGAATCCACTCAAAGACTCAAAGCTAAAATGGATGAAAAGAGGAAAGAAGTATGGTTTCAGATTGGCGACTATGTCATGGTCCACCTTAACAAAGCAAGGATGAAAAAGGGCATGCCCACCAAGCTACAAATGAGGAGAGTAGGCCCATGTCAGATTTTAGAAAAATATGGAAAGAATGCTTACAAGGTAGACTTTCCATCAGACTTAGCCATCTCACTAGTGTTTAATGTTATAGACCTGGTCATGTTCAAGGGAGACATCAAACAACAAGGTATGAATCCACCAAAGGTGCTGCAAGACATATACACCAATGCAATGCCCAAGAAGAAACCAGCCAAGGAAGAGAAGTTATTAGACTCTAGAGTAAACAAGGATACTATGCATCAAGTTTACATGGAGCATATGATCAAATGGATTGATCAGCCTGAATCTAAAACTACTTTGATTGAAGGAGGATAGTTCCAAAAGTTTGGAGTTTATTTGGCTCTTCTTGACCCCAAACTCCCTTAGTTTGTACTAAGGGGGGAATATGGTGTAGGAGCACCCTTTCAAGGGCTCCCACCATCACATTTTTGGTGTGTTAGTCTTCTTGAGAGAAGCATGTAACTAAAATAAGAGCTTTAGCTCATGCTTGTGTGTCTAGGCCTAGGTTAGGTCCTAGATATTCAGTTGGCCTTCCCAATGTGAATGGAACACTGCTTTAGGGAATGCTTTCATCTTGAAAATAGTGCTTGGCTATAAGGTGAAGTTTTGGGTTAGGATTGGTAGATTTTTGAGAACATGTGAGTTCTTTAGAAGGGTTTAAAATAGTGGTTTTAAAGTAGGAGAGAAAAGTTGTTTGTGCAACAAAAAGTTGCTTAAAAGTTGCAAAGAAACTTTTTCGGTGTAATGGCCTAACCTAACCTAAGCAACTAAGAAGAACTAACACCAAACACATACTAAGGAGATAGATATTTAAGACCAATGGAACCCTAAACCAAGGGTTGACATCATTATTGTATGGTGAAAGTATGAAAATATTAGACTGAACACTGCTAGAGTAGAACAGTCACTATTTTAGACTGTTGTCACGTGAATATTTGGAGTTTGTTGTGTATCTTTGCAAGGGATTTTTTTTTTTTTGTGTGTGTGTTTATCCTTCATAAGTGTGCATTAGATTAGTTATTTAATATTTTTTGTGTGCATTTTGGTTTAGTTCTTTCATTTGATAGTGCTATGCCAGTTTAGAGAACTTTATAGATATGGCGTTGTAGATTTTGTTTCCACCATGGACATACCATGGGAATTTGGATTCTAAGAATAAAAAACCTAACATGTAATTATATGAAAGTAGGGACCCAAAAAGTAGGAGCAAGCATTTGTTTGACAAAACCCTAGCTGAGCTTGGTAGTGCCCAGCTAGGAGTAGTCAACAAACAAAGAGTTCTCAAGAGCAAAGAAAGGAGTTCCATGGCATGTCCTTTAGAGGGAGTAAAAAAGGGTGTTTTAAGGTGTGGTTTTTTGGAGGAGAGTGTTTGAATAGCCTTGGAGAGGTTTTTTTAAATATTAGGACAATGAAGAGACCAAGAAACCCTTAAAACCCTCATATTTGACATAGGTGTTATACGGCTTGTTAGAAGCCTGAGATCCCTAAAAACCTTGAGAATGGGTCATTTATAGTAGATGTTATTTAGAAAATGTGTGTTGAATTTTTGAGGGAAAGGTGTCAAAACCCCTATAAAACTAGAAGGAAGACTAATTAGGCCTCTTCCTTGTAGCCCTAAATTGCAAAGGAACCCTCAAATTGAGTGATGACCCAACCATGCCAATGCATTGAAAAGGTGCCAAATGCCCTAGAAACATCTTGGAACTCATGAAATCCATCTATTGGATCTTGGTAATGGTGTTGAACCCTTGAAGACTCTTATAAGCCTATGTAAAAAGCTAAAACTGGAGTTTGGAATGTTGCAAGGACAAGTAGCTAAACTTGATGGATAGGTCAGGGGATCATTGGATGAGTAAGGAATCCTATAGACCATTAGAGGTGTCAGATGAACACTTGGATCCTAGAGAGGATCAAGGCATAAACTAGCTAGTCTATCTAAACCTCCCTATCAATGATGGTCAAGGTACCATAGGTGAAAGAAAACCACCTACTATGAGCCATGCTTAATGATAAAATCTATCAATGATGCATCCATATGCAGAATCTATAAGTCAATAGACTAATTCATGGGAGCACAACATGAAGCATGGTGTTCCATGCTACACATCTCCTCTCATTTTATGGTACCACCCTATGAGCTCCAGGTCTATCCTATATAGAGCCTCTACCTCTACCCTAGAACTCATAGATGTCAAAGTAATTTGGCTTCTCACCAAGGATGAACTCACAGTATAGATTTCTCAAAAAATATAGAGACACCTCATAATTATTATAGGGTGGTAGGTCAAATACCATATACTAGCTATCCTAGAAACATGATCTCATCCTAGTATGAGTGCACCAATGAATTGGAAAAGTTTTGGTTGTGTGTAACAGGGAGTTTCCTGATATAGGATCGATGAAAAGAGACCATATAGTACATTTTTTATGTCTTTATCTTTCATTTTTTGATATGATAACCCATCAGCATAAAATTCATGAAACCTATCCCTCCATTTACCCCATTTCATAACCTCCCTAGATACCTTGTTGACATTTTGGGCTATTTTTTCAAGTGTATTCTCTAGGGTTAAATGGTGAGAATGTATAGATGACCACAACCTATTCACCATTTGGGTAATGTCCACACTATTTTGTGTAAGGTGGTTTATGAGGTCCTCTTGTGCAGTAAAATGATGTAATTGTGTGTACATAAGATGCATAGGAGGTAGTGGTTGTTGAATGGGAACATTGAGTGGAGGGTTTCATGGTTATGTCACTATGGGTGGAGGGTTTTGTGGTTGTGTCACAATGGGTGGAGTGTTTTGTGGTTGTGTCATGATGGGTGGATAGTTTTATTGTCACTACAACATTTAGGGTCAAATTATGATGACAATTTGTGACAACAACGTAATTTGTTGTAATTTTTTTATTTTTATTTTGAAATTGTTCCCAACACCATTGCAATACCAATGTTGGGGTAAAAATTGCAACACTCACATGAGTATAAACCAAAAGAAAAAAGAAAAAAATACATAAATCATTCCCTATTTGTTTTGATTGTGGAGAGCTACATGCAAAAGAGGGTGAAGATCTCTTAATGTTGTCGTGTCCTTTTGATCAATGCATTTTGTTGATGTGATATTTACATTTCATTTCCGTGCCCTTGCTCTAAAATTTTGTTGTTATGATCTTTGCATTTTGTTTTTGTGCCCTTGCTCTGCGATTTCATTGCCATGCCCTTATGATCTTTGCATAATTTTTTTGTCCTACCCTTGCTTTATGATTTTGTTTCCATGTCGTGCCCTTGTGATCTTTGTTCCCTTGGTCTATGATTTATTTGTCGTGCCCTAGTTCTACAATTTTCTTCAAGGGCTATGTAAATGTTCATTACAAGTCTTTCTAGATAGGTATCTCTTTATTTTTCCTTCTAAACATGTATATTTAGAGATGTTTTTAAAGGTTCTTATTACATCTTAGCACAAAAGAAAAATTGATTGAGTTGCATACATATTCCACAATCCAAATAATAAAATAATGAAACTCACTCAACCTATGCTAAGTCACTTACCTCAAGAGAGTCCTCAAAAATAATGTAGACTAGGAAAAATGGGCAGAGTTTGCAAGAAATTTTACAAAAATATATCATAGCAGATATATTTAGAAAGGAACTAGCCATAAACTAGTTAAATGGGTCTAGTTACTAATTAGCTAGGTTGATTACAAATTCATGTAGAACTATCATCAGATTAGGCACAAAAAAAACAATAATTAATTATTCCCAACTAGCAAGTTCAAATACAATTTTCGAAGGTGATAAAATTACATATTCAAGGAATTCAAGAATAACTTCAGTGAAGAGTTGAGTGTAAGGAGTTTTTTCTAGCTATTGTTTTTGCCATGTAGTCTCTTTCTAAAGTCACTCCTCCTTCTCTTTCTAAAGATGCTCCTTCTCCTTCACTCTCATACCTTAAATTTTGATTATCAAACATCTAAATATCTACCTCTACCTTATCTATTATTAACTTCACATTATGTTGTAACTCTAGCATAGATGTTTGATCATCAATAGCTTTCATTTCAGAATTGTTGTTTTCATGTATGTATATATATATGTATGTATGTATGTACGTACGTATGTATGTATGTATGTATGTATGTATGTATGTATATACTATTGCCAAGCTTTAGTCTTACCCTTAATACTTGAAGTCTCTTAGTATGAAAGTGAGTATGATGTCTAAGTTTCAATAGGTAACTTACTTCTTATCTTTCTCGAAGTACTCTACTTTCTTTTTTTCTCGGTTCCCCTTTATCACCCAAGTGGTTTTCCTATTTTTTTGGTGTGCATAGGGTCTAGGTGATCTAGGCATGGTTGGGATGTGTTTTAGAATCCTCCCAATGAGAAGTAAGTTTATCCACACCTCAATATCTATTATCTTTCCCTAACATTCTTCATCCCATGGATTCAAAGCTTTTGATCTGATTTTCCCCTTGAGTGAACTACATCAAGTGTGAATCTGAGGAATGAAGCCATGATGGTGATTAGCAAGCTGAGAATATGATTATGTCATGCTGGAAAGGCCATCTAAGCTCTAGACCAAAGATAGAATGAATATCATTCAAATTTGTGGAGATAGGATCAAGTACTATGAAGGAACATGGGTATATGGGTTTTATGTTGCGTACTCATTGAAGCAAAGTTTTTTTTTTTTGCTTTTGGTGCTATATAAACTTGAGACAAATCTTAGTCCCATTAACCAAATAGTGAGGATATGATGTTGAAAGAACCATTTAAAGGCTCATAACTAGTAAAGGCAAGCTCAAGATCTCTCTTTAAGGCCATCAGATTGAGATGAAAGAATAAAGTTTTTTTTCTTTTGTGCTCTAGTCTAGGAAATGTTGATGAGAAGGGAGTTTTCTACCCCAAGGCAATGAAGAAGGACACTTCTCTAAAGGACTTGAAAATAGAAGTTCAAGTTACTCTAAAATGTAAATATCCTTTAGATATGCTCAAAAGATAATTCCAGAGAACTTATTGATGGAGATGTGACCTCGACATAATAGAAATGCAATGTTAAAAGCCTTAGGTGGAAAGTGAAAGAATGAAGTGTGCAAGCTTTCAAAATGACTACTCCCCATGCTGTGATTTTGAATAGAAGGAAAATGGTTTTTTAGAAAAGATAAGTGTCTCTCTCTCTTCTACATGTGTTAATATTATTAAGTATATCTGCATTGTAGATTTTGAATCAAAGTAAGGCACTACCCATAAAGCTTTCAGGAACTTATTATTTTATACACAAATGAACAAAAAGTTTAAATACCTATTAATCGTGGAATTAAATGAAAATCATACCATTATAATCATTGGCCAAACTTAATTCTATTCACGTAGCACCAACATTATAATTCCTAAAGCTATTTCATTGAAATTGCATGCAATTGGTTTCTTTAGGTATATTTAAACAACTATTTATCGAGAAATGCATTATGTGCAATCATAGAAAATGGAAATCAAAGTTTCTATTTATGATAAGTTAATTGGACTAGAGAGTGAGCTGAAAGAGCTTATAGACACATCCTTCAGATTCTACAATTTGGCTAATCTTCATAGAAGACTTAATCCTCAACACATTCACCCAATCACTCAGAAAATTAAAGAGAGTGGACTGGTTGAAGTACCTTGTTTTCCTATGGCAATGCATGAACCTAAGCTCGTAAGGGAATGCATTGAAAGATACAACTTAGAAACAAAGCATATTTTGTTTCCTGGCTAGTCTATCCTCATATCAATCAACAAGGCACTAATGCAGTCTACATTTGCCACTCTCATGAAGGAGAAGTATTGTGATATCAATTTTGGGTCCTCCACATCCATGTTCAATGAGAAGGAGAACCTCAGATGAGAAGAGATGTAGAGGACCTAGTTCTAGAGTTCCTACTCAAAGAAGAGATTTTTTTTGAAGAATCTGTTTGGCACAAATCTAAAATTAGAGATTGTGGATATCCTCAAGCTTCTCCTCAAGTTGAAAGAAAAAGAGGAGATTTTGGAGTTCATTGAGCACGATTTCTTTCTAGTATAAGCAATATGAGTTGAGGATATGAAGATCAAATGGGCATAGATAATCTATGATGTGCTTGCCTTATGGTCAAATTTGGCTAGAGGATTCAGGAAATTCTACATGTCCTCTTATTTGATCTTATGCTTTGGCAACTTGCCACTTGTGGACTAGTCTCCCTAGCATCCCAAATTATGATGAGTGCACCAAAGTTTATGAATTTTAGCCACATCTATAGCTGTAAATAATTTATGAGAGTACATAGATATCAATGATGCTTTCACAATGAGGCTATGTTGAGAATTGCAAGGATTCCCTGGAAGGAGATTCTCACTAGAGGCAATTTTGGCCATAAGCCAATTTAGATGCTCCTTCATCTAGTTTTTTAGTTTCTCCTATTTGTGACTGGGAGCCCACAATGGATTTCCTAAGAGGTTGCCAAGATATCCAGAGGACAAGTTTATTCTAGTCAAACTATGTTGATAGATCCTTGAAGTGAACACCCTATGTTCTAATGTGAAGAAGATAGTCAAGATCCCATTCCATATAGTGGTTGGCCCATATCATGCACCTCCATATTAGATATTTAGAATTTGGTAAAGAGCTTTGAGAAAAAAATGAATTCTCTAGACTATGAGGTGCTCAGGCCTCAGTATGATACAATTAACTTTGTAAGGGATCATTTGAAGTTAGGATATGCCTACAGGCATGTTCTAGATATTTAAGACTTCTAGTCTGGGTGTCTCAAAGAGTACCAAACTCGAGAGAGATGTTGGTCATGGCTAACCATTGATGAAATCAAATTATATAATGATTATGTTGATGTTTCTAACCACATAGATGATGGAGCCTACATGCACCCCACATCTTATGAAAAGATCAAAAGCACCCCAATTTTGTCTACCCCACCTATAGATCCAATCATTAACTCTATGGAGGTTCTTATGTAGGGGATAATCAAGAGAACAAAAAAATGGGTGGAGTGGATCTGAGCAAGGAAGAAAAGGACTTGAAGCACTAGTTCTATGGGTGGAGTATCAGTTGGAGCATCTTAGTCAACCACATCAACAACCACTACAACCACTACATCAATATTTGTAGGGCCATTACAGTCCATTGGCCAAGGTGGAGACTAACCTTCAAAAATGAATTTTCCACTCACTTCTACCTATGGAGCTGGCCCTCTTCTAAACATTGGGAAGACTAGGGAGAAGGAGGATGACGAGGATAAGGGGAAAGAAAAAGAAAAATCAGTGGTCAAGCCATCTTCCCTTGTTCAAGTCTTCAATCTAGATATCAATACTAATCCCATGGATGGACAAGACCAAGATGCATCTCAGTAAGGGGATACCTTAGCCCTTTTGGTAACTAAGGTTGGTACCTTCGCTTTAGGTTCTCAGAGAAAACCAACCCCATTGATGTCGAGGAAGTTGTTTGACCCTACTACATTGCAATTCACTATCAATGCACTCTCTATAGATTCATGGATCAAAGAGTCCATTTATAGGAAGAAGAGGAGATATGAGGATGTAGCCCCATTAGAGGATTTGATCACACAAGTCACCTCCTCTCAGCCATCCAAAAAGATAAAGAAGCAGATGATGATTGTTGCACTGGCTAAAGATTCAACAATTGGCCATATGCTATTTGAGATTGTTGAGCCAAAAAAAGAAGGAATATTTCATGAAATCTTGAAGGATGACATCTAGATCAAGATAGTGGATCTTGGTATCCTAGTTCATGACTCCATGGTTAACATATGGAAGTCTACTAATAAAAAAATCAAGGACAAGCTAGAAGAGATTAGAGTAGAGAAGGAGATATTGAAGGCCTCAAATAGAGAGTTAGTGGAATACATAATTTGGTCTGCATGTGGGAGCACTTCATTGAGTCAATTTGACCTGAATACAAAAGAAAACAAGAGCTTATTCTTGAAGCTATAACAAGGAAATTCAGGTAGGTAGGCCAAGCATGGGTAGATCACATGAAGGCTCAAGGTCCCCCAATGGTTGAAATCTTGGGAAGCCTAGTATTGGATGCTCACAAGCTCAAGGAAGCAACTTCAAACCATTGAAAACCATACAAAAGGAAATAGACAAGCTAACAGAGCAATTAGCCATTCTATAGGAAGTAATAGACATGAGGAGAAATGTGTCCATTACTCATGGAATTCTAAAGACTGGCAAGGAGTCGCTATTTCACTAGAAGAAATCCTTGGAATTTGTTATAGAAAGCTCCATGAGATCTACAAATGAGCTCAAGGATGTGCACGACCTAGTGCAAAATTGGCAAGCTTGTGGACATTGAGAGAATGAAATTAAAGTTCTTGGAAATTGTAGATGAAGCTGTTGACCCACTTAACTTCTAAGTGTCCAAGATCTAGGAGCTCTCAGAAATAGATGCAATCCTAAGGAGAGAAATAAAGAAATTCTAGTCAAGAATGGCTAGAATAGATGAATTGATAGAGATGAATGGCTACTGGATGGTCCAAGCTGAAAATATCATCATTCTAGATGTCAAGGAGTTAAGAAAATTAACTTAGGCCATGAAAGCTTACAGATCCAAATCAGTTACTACTAAAAAGTCACAATGATTTTGATACTTTTCCAAACATCTTCCATTCTCCTTCTTCTCTTTCCTAATTTTATCCATTCTTGGCATCTTGTCAGTCTCTATAATGGACAATGATTCAAGCTTGTCATATTATTAGTCTTTCTATTCAAAGATAATTTGCGAAGCAATCATCCATGTAGCTGGCCATTTTGAGAAGGCCTATAAATGTAACCTTTGATAAAGTTAATAAGATCAGAAAAATTTACTTTGGGAAAACCCTTGTAGCTAGGACTACTATGTGTGAATGTGAGTTCATTTTAATTTTTTTTGTTCATTAATTTTTAGTATAGTTTATGGAATGAATGTGTCAATGTCGAGAATTGAATGAATGTGTGAATGTGTCAATGTTGTTTCATTCATTCAAAAGATTGCATGTCTTACTTTCCTTAGCATAAGAATGTCTTTTATTCTCTCTGCTCTATGACATGGTTTAGTCTATTTTTTTGTGTAAGGAAGCCAAAAATTGGTGTATGGAGTAGCTGAGAGATAGACAATCCAGGTATTGTCAAAACATTAGCTATCTACATAATTCGAGAATTAATTATTTCACCATCTCTTCCTTTCTTCTTGCTATCATAGTTAGTTATACATGTTTCCATTCCTTACATCTAGGTTGTAATAGATTACATGCTATGAGTTAGTCCCCCTTTCAATTACCTAGGTTGTTTAAAGTGTTGAGTAACTTGGTTTTTTCCTCTTTTTCTTTATGGTTAAGAGCATACCCCCAAAACCCGAAAAACAAAATTCATTGCATATATTGCATTCAAAGGGGAGTTATACCTTTCAATTCAGGGGTCTTTGATAGATTACTACACTGACTCATTCTATTGCTAACTTATTTGTTTTTCACAAGCCATTGGCAGTCTAAGAGTCAAGGTATAGACCAAAATATCAAGGAAGATAACATGTTAACCAACATATATATATATATATATATACATGTATGTGTGTGTGTGTTTGTGTGTATATATACATATTTGTGCGTGTATACATACATACATAAACACACACACACAAATATATATATATATATATATATATATATATATATATATATATATATATATATATATATATATATATATATATATATATATATATATATATATATATATATATATATATATATATATATAGAGAGAGAGAGAGAGAGAGAGAGAGAGATCTCATAGATTGTGGATTATGGATTATAAACAAAAAAGAAAAGAAAATGTGTCATTAATCATTCACCATTTCTTTTGATTGATTGTAGAGAGCTATTCATGAAAGAGGGTGGAGAGCTCTAAATGAGGTGAAAAGATCTGAACCTTGGTGGAGATAAGTGGAGACCAGGATTTTGTTGTCATTCCCTTGTGATTGCTGCATTTCATTACTATGTTGTGCCCTTGTCATCTCCATGCCCTTACTTTGAAATTTTCTTCAAGGGAAGAAGAGGTACATATGTAGATGTCTTTTTTTTCCTTCTAAACATGTATGTCTTGTTCATATATAATAGCTTTGGTTAGATTCAAGGATAATTGATTATGATGATTGTATGCATATATACATGTATTTATGTATATTAGTTCACTATGTGAACTTATTTACATGCATACATAAACACTTTCATAGTACTTGTGCTATATTAAATTAATCATTTATGTCTTGAACTCACACAAGCAATTATCTTTGCATTCAATTGAAACTATTCATGCCAAACAATGTATGCAAAAATGTATACTTACATATTATGTTATCTCTTGGTGATTGAGTAAAGATCTCATGCATAGTATCATCCTAATAATGATAGGATGCATTCACATTAATTCATAATAGGATCGAGCAAATGATCCATTTATGTCACTTCATACTTGTTTTACTAAACATTTTGTTTAACATAATTAGTAATACTAGAATTATACAACCACAACTAGTACTGTTGTTTATTTTCTTTAATCATATAAATTTAAGACAATTATTTCTCTTAAAATTATAATTTATATTTGTTATCACAAAAAAATAAATATAGATCTCTAATAGTTATCTTTTTAATTTCAAGATCTTCATATTTAATGTTTAGAGTTTCCACTACTAGATAGTGGAATAGCCACAATGTGGAGCCACATAGCTCATGATTTTTTCCACCAAATTATATTTTTATTATATTTTTTACTTCAAAAATATTATAGGTTAATGTTCTTTTGATTGTCCATATGTTTAATAATTTGGAACTCTTCATTTGAGGTAGAGACATCTATCATAAGGACAGACATGCCAATTTTGATCATCCCTATTTCAAAGCCGATTCCCTTATCAAATTAATAAAACTATTTACAACTGATATCCTAATTTTCTACAACTTACCTGATCAACCATTCACACAACCATCTTCCTCCTACCCCACCATAGCACACAACCCTTGTTTGAGCTTTATATATTAGTCCCTCTTGGGTTTTGAATGTTATTGAATCTATTTGAAAATGGTTCCATTGGTTCAAGGGCATTCATATGCTTGATAAGTTTTGTGTCCTAGCCAGTTTAGTGGTTTCAATGTTTAGAAGGCTCTTGGCTTGGATTAGTGTACTAAGATTTAAAGACTTTTTAAGTTAGATTGAATATGCATTTCAATTCTTTGTTGGGGACATAATTGTATTTTATTCCTTAATTTTGGATGTAGTAATGAGAGTTTTAGCTCAAGCCATGGGAAAGGATTTGAGTTGTGAACATAATGTTGGATATATAAGAGGAGTAACTAAGGGGGGAGGGGTGAATCAGTTACTACTAAAATAAATCCCAGACCTCTTAGATTTCAATACAAATTACAGCTTGAAAAAAATGAATACTGCTGATGCTCGATAAACTCATTTTAAGTGTTATAACTCAGTAAATGTTGAATGTACTATGAAACTATTAATTTTAAAGATCTTAAGATATTTTTAGTGATTACTTAATCTTAATTGTAAGCATGAAAGAAATAATATGAACCCATATCACACCAGGATTTAATGTGGAAACCCAATTTGGGTAAAACCACCAATTGTAACTAGTTACCATTTTTCACTCTTCTAAAGTGAGCTCTATTAGGAGCCAACCATATTAAAGGTTACAAAACACACTATTAGGTGTGACCCTGTTAAAGGATTTAATTAGCCTATTAGGAGTGGCCTTGTTAGAGGTCTTGAAACAATTTAATAGAATTGTCACCTTGTTAGAGGATTTACAAATGACTGTTAATCCAACTCTATTAAAAGATTTAGATCATTGCTACAATGATTAGAGAGTAAGAATGGAATGAATTGATTTTGATGCAACTAAATTTCTGATTATAGATCTCTATTCTAGCTTGTACTTAATGTTAGATTATGGTGACTGATCAGGAAAGTACTGTACATACTTCAAAATTTATTTGGGCTGTGGCTGACATGGTAGCCAACATATTATGGCCGACATTTGGCCAACATGTTGTAATCCTAAAATGAATAAAATACTTGTATAAAAGGGTTTAGGGTTAGGTATTTTCATTATGTTGTGATGTAAAATTGCTTCTTGCGGCGGTATTGAGCTGTAAGGGATTACGAATTGTAATCAGGTTGTAATCACTGGATTGTAATAAGATCAAACTTGTTGTTTGGTGGACGTAGTCTAGGGATTTGGTGAACCACGTTAAATCTTGGTGCCTTGTGTTCATTTCTATGAGATCTATTATTTTCTGTTATTGGTTATATTTGCATGTATTTTTTATTTCTGTCTGTGGTTTATCCTAACAAGTGGTATCAGAGCAAGGTTGTCTTTCAGTTATCCTCTGTAGGAAAGTCTCACGGTTAAGTGGGAGTCTCATGGTTGAGTGGGAGTGATGGTAGATGAGGGTAAGCTGAGGGTTGACAGGATTAATGGGCTGAACTTCCAGTTATGGAAGATGCAAATGGAAGACTATCTATATCAAAAGGATTTATGGAAGCCATTAGAAGGCAAAGCCAAGAATCAAGGAACTATGTCAGAGGCTGAATGGGATCTTTTAGATAGAAAGGCACTCAGAAGCATTCGGTTATGCTTGGCACCATCGGTGGCATTTAATATTACAAAAGAAAAGATGATAGAAGATTTGATGAAAACCCTAGCGATACTGTATGAAAAGCCCTCCGCTTCAAACAAGGTATTTCTCATGAAATGTTTATTTAATATGAAAATGGCAGAAGGTGGATCTATTGCAGATTATTTAAATGAGTTTAATACTATTACTAGTTAGTTATCTTCTATGGGTATCAATTTTGATGAAGAAATTAGGGCTCTCTTGATTTTGTGTTCTTTTCCTAAAAGTTGGAATGGCTTGGTAATGGTGGTGAGTAATTCTGTTCGTAGATCTAGTACCCTAAAATATGATGATGTGATTGGTGTTGTTTTGAGTGAGGAAACTCGTAGGAAATCCTCAAGTGGATCTACATCAGGAAGTGCTTTGAATGCACAAAGTAGGGGCAGAATGAATGAAAGAGGAAGTAACTCTGGAAATCGTGGGAAATCAAGAGGAAAGTCAAAGGGGAGGAGGTCTCAATCGAGAGGACCAAATGATTGCTGGTACTGTGAGAAACCAAGGCACAAAAAGAAAGATTTCTAGAATCAAAAGAAAAATGAAGGAGATAAATCAGATCGAGACAAGGAGGCAAATGTGGTAAGCAACAAATCCGAAGAGGATGCTTTGCTTCTATCTTTAGAGAGTGTTGATGATTCATGGGTTTTAGATTTTGGTGCTTCATTTCATGCTACACCTCATAGAGGTTATTTCATTGATTATGTCCAAGGGGATTTTGGGCTTGTTTATTTGGGGGATAATGAACCCTATCAGATTGTTGGAAAGGGAAAAATTAAGATTAAGTTGCAGAATGAGAATCATTGGCTACTACATGAGGTAAGAAATTTTCCAAGGCTGAGTAGAAATGTAATTTCAGCCGAGCAACTCAATGATGAGGGTTGTGTAGTTACTTTTAATGATAAAAATTGGAAGGTTTCAAAAGGTTCCCTTGTAGTAGCAAAAGGTGTGAAAGTAGGCACCTTATATCTTTGTACAGGTCATATTGTTCCTACTACTTTTATTGCTTCAGAGAAAAATGAATGTTTAAGAACAATTGCTCCAGTTGAGTAGGGAGATCAAATAGTTGTTGTAGATTTTGATACAGCGCTATGGCACAATAGACTTGGGAACATGAGTGAGAAAGGTATGAAAGTATTTCATTCAAAGAAAATTTTACTAGGTCTGAAATGTGTTAATATGGATTTTTGTGAAAGTTGTGTGTATGGAAAACAAAAGAGAGTGAGTTTTGTAAAGACTGGGAAAGAAAAAAAAAAGGAAAAATTAGAGCTTGTGCATACAGATGTATGGGGACCAGCTCAGGTATCTTCCCTTGGTGGCTCTCATTATTATGTTACATTTATTGATGACACAACTAGAAAAGTATGAGTTTATTTCCTTAGACAGAAATATGATGTATTTCAAACTTTTAAGAAATGGAAATGCTTGGTTGAAAATGAGATTGGTAAGAAATTAAAATGTCTTAGATCTGATAATGGTGGTGAGTATTGCAGTCATGAATTTGAAGATTATTGCTCCACTAATGGTATTCATAGACAGAAAACTATTCCAAGGACTCCACAGGAAAATGGAGTGGTTGAATGCATGAATACGACTATAATGGAGTGCACAAGGAGCATGAGGTTGCATGCTGGGTTGCCCTTACACATGTGGGTGGAGGCTGTCAATACTGTAGTATATTTGATTGATAGAGGCCCCTCTACTCCTTTGGGCTGTGGTATTCTAGAGGAAGCATGGACTAGTAAGAAGGTGAGTTATTCTTTTCTCAAGACCTTCAATTGTGAAGCTTTTACTCATATAGACTCTAAAAATAGAACCAAGCTAGAAGCTAAATCAAAGAAATGTGTCTTTGTTGGATATGGCATTAATGAATTTGGTTATAGGCTTTGAGATTTTGAAAATCTTAAAATTGTTAGAAGTCAAGATGTCATATTCAATGAGAAAGTGTTGTACAAAGATTTTTTGCAGCAACATGAGAAGAAAGAAGATAATTATGTAGTGCTAGATGATACTCCAAAAGCTGACTTTCTAGCCATTCCTCATGATGTGTAATAACTACAACAAAAAATACCACACACACTAGTGAATGTTAGATAGTCAATGAGACAAATTAGACCTCCACAAAGGTTTTCTCCCTCTTTGTATTCTATTTTACTTACTGATGCTTGTGAACCTGAAAGTTATGATGAAGCTATGCAGGTGGATACTAAGATTCAGTGGGAGTCTACAATGAAAGATGAAATGGACTCTTTGCTGAAAAATAAGACATGGGATTTGTGCAAGTTGCCTGCAGGTAAAAAGGCTTTACAAAATAAGTGGGTTTATAGGTTGAAAGAAGAGGAAGGAGGTAAGAAAAGGTTTAAGGCCAGGTTAGTTGTAAAAGGATTTTCATAGAAACAGGGAATTGATTTTGATGAGATATTTTCTCCTGTTGTATTGTAACATTGTGAAAATATTTCATGTAATTATTTAATATTGGGAAAAAGAATTAAATGCCCAATATTAAATGTGGGGTTAGTGGGTTAGGTAGCACATGGTTTTAGCACATGGTTTATGTAATATCACTTAGTGGTTTTGTGGGACTTGCTACTATATAAGCAGCCACAAGGGTAGTTGTTGTAGAGAGTAAGAGTGAGATAGGCAAGAGTCGAGCAGGACAAGGCTTGACAGGTTGCATTTATGGCTTGGTTATGGGTTGTCTTTGCCCATTGATCTTTCATTATTTATGCATATTCAAATTGGTGGCTTGGATTTGGGTTGTCTATGCTCTAAGTCACATGATTTGCTGATTATTTCTTCATGTAGAAGGGATGAGATGTTTTTACCAGGTACAGTCATGGTGGAGGATTGTGGTTGACTATTTTATGCTAACAGGTTGGACACTTTGAGAGACAGATGCTCAGTTCATGGATGTGATCATGGTGTCATGGATTTTGGCATGACATGATTGGTTATATAGGTACATCCTTGATGTTCATTAGCTTGGATTTTTTGATTCAGTTATGGTGGTATATCTTCTTGGTTGAGGATCATGGTTATTTGGTTTCTTTTGAGGAGCTCATGATGTGCATTTTGAGTTCTTTAATGGTTTGATGCCTTGATTGATTCTCATGGTTAGAGGATGGATTTTTTCATCATTATGTCATGGATAGCTTGGATACACAATTTAGTGGGAGCTTGTGATAGTGATGGGGTGACAATGCAAGATTAGTTCTTGGTTTGGTTTGGATCTTCATGTAGGAGATGGATTATATGATGCCATGGGAGACTTGGTACCATGGGTGAGTGGGAGTTGTTGGCATTGATATATTTATTGAGTGTTTGTAGATGTTGGAGGTTTGTCTTAGATCCTGTTGCTGCAGAAGCGTCTTTGACATTTGCATGGTGCACTTGTTATCTTCATGGTGTGTGAAGATGGTTAGATCTTGAGGACTCATGGAGTTCTTGGTTATCTTCATGGTGTGTGGAGATGGTTCTTCATGGTATGTGGAGATGGTTTTCTTCATGGTGTATGGAGATGGTTGCATCTTGAGGACTCATAGGGTTCTTGGCAAAGGTGTGGTTTATGCTTTTTATTTGGCATGTTATCCTTGGTGTGAGGATGGTTTCATTATTATTTCATGGTATACTCTTGATACACATTTAGAGTTGTGACATGTTATAGTATGTTCATGTGGAGCATGTTATCTCTTTGGTTGAGATGGTTAGATCATGTTGTCATGTTTATGTTCCTGAGGCCATGGTTGGAACTTTAACATTGATCTTGGTTTAGTTTCTTTGTATTGAGTACACTGATCATAAGCTGGATACTTCATGATATTGCTATGTTGCATTTGGAGTTGGCATGAATTGATTGGTTACAAGTGCTCATGGATACTTAGAGATGGTGGTGACGCTGATTTCTCTTGGATTAGAGAAGTATTTGTTGGGATGGTTGATGATTTCAATAGGAAGTCCAAGGGGTAGTCACCTGATATGGACTTATGAGGAGATTGTTCTTAGATTGTTCTGATATGGACTATAGAGGCAGAGTATGTTGCTGCTATAGAGGCAGCCAAGGAGATGATATGGCTTTAGTTCTTCTTGGAAGAATTGGGACATCCTCAGAAGGATAATTATTTGTTCACAGATAGTCAGAGTGCCATTCATCTTGCTAAGAATTAAGTTCTACATTCTAAGACTAAACACATACAGTTGCGGTACCATTTCATTCGATTAGTTTTGGAGGATGGATAGTTAAAGCTAGAGAAGATACATACCAATGACAATCCAGCAGATATTTTGACAAAGGTTATAACAAGAGAGAAGCTAAATATGAATAAAAGAATAGCAGAGTCTAGGGTGGTTTGATCCAGTGGGAGCCCCATGTGCTAGTGGTATTGCTACAGGATCAGTCTCCAAGTGGGAGATTGTTGTTTAGTGTGGAGCCTGATTAGTCTGCAAGTGGGAGATTGTTAGATTATGGTGACTAATCAGGAAAGTATTGTACATACTTCATAAATAGTGGCCGACATGGTAGCCGACATATTATGGCCGACATATGGATGACATGTTGTAACCCTGAAATGAATAAAATACTTGTATAAAAGGGTTTAGGGTTAGGTATTTTCATTATGTTGTGATGCAAAATTTCTTCTTGTGATGGTATTGAGCTGTAAGGGATTACAGATTGTAATAAGGTTGTAATCACTGGATTGTAATAAGATCAAACTTGTTGTTTGGTGGATGTAGCCGAGGGATTGGGTGAACCATGTTAAATCTTGGTGCCTTGTGTTCATTTTTGTGAGATCTATTATTTTCTGTTATTGGTTATATTTGCAAGTATTTTTTATTTTTGTCCATGGTTTATCCTAACACTTAATCCTTCCTGATTGAATATAGCTTTTCTATACCACAAGAATATTCTTCTTATCCTTCAAATTCACTTCCTCTCTTCATCTCTTGTAATTCATTCATTACAACTTGCACACACACTTTGAAACAACAACTTGACCTTTTACTTATACCTTACATATTGTCAAGTCAGCTGAAATACAATTTAGAATAACTAATATTTATCACCATAGCCAGCTATAACCAATAGGCAAAATAATTAAGCTTGATATGCCAAAATAAAAAAATCCTTCGTTAGTTGACCCAACTCAGTAGAAACTAACTTAGAAGCAATTTCTTGTGTTAACCAATAGAAGCTTGGTTAACACTGTGAACTTGCAAAAATCCTTTGGTAACTGAGTGAGCTTGCTAAACATTGATTCCATCCAACTTTCCTTCATTAACTGAGTGACCTTAGTTAACACTCTTTTTCTTCATGAATTCGTTTGACACCCAAGTGAACTCAGTAGACATTGACTTTTGCATAGGAACACATGATAGACATGGAAAGCTATCTTCACTACTCGAGTGAGCTTGAAATACACTAACTAATAATTGATATGAAATTTATGTAACATCAAAGACAACACACAATTAATCAATTGTATGTAGCAATCTCCCTCTTTTTCATTGATGGCAACACAACTTGTCATAGTAGAATGAAATTTTGAGAACAAGATTCCCTTCTATTGGTATGAGCTCTTCCTTCAACTTTCTCCCTCTATTAGAAAACTTCTCCCTCTATGGTTTCTTACCTTAGATATCTTCTCCTGCTATGAAATAACAATAATTTCAGAGAGATATGATAGTAAACTTCTCCCTCTTTGACAACACATGCCAAAGACAATATTTCAATTTAGTATCAATGTATCTTAAGTACTAATTCATCTGTAATATGCCCTTGTTAATACTACATCAATTGATTGATCTTCAACTTAGTTCTTGTTGATACATCACTAAACTTTATTTAGTGAGCTTTAGATAGGGGAATAACCCTTAGCTTATCTCTTAGATACAGAAATGCATCCTTAGCTAATGGAATGGTGAATATGTCTATAGTTTGTTCTTTCAAATTCACATATTCTAATATGACTTCTTTATCCTGCACTAATTCTCTTAAGAAGTGATATTTTATAGCAATGTTCTTTGTTTTGAAATGCATCACTAGATTCTTTGATATGTTGATTGCACTGGTGTTATCACAGTATATGACTACTAGATCTTTGATTTATACCTTCATTCCTTCCAACAATTTTTTGAACTAAACAATATTAGAATAGTTCATTGCTGGTACTACATACTCTACTTCTGCTATGGATTGAGATGTACAATTTTCTTTCTTTCTTGTCCAAGATACCAGTCTTTAACAAGGAAGAATGGTCCACCACTAGTTCTTTTTCTATCATCAAGACTTCCTGCCCAATCAGTATCAACAAACACCTTTAAGTCCAGATTACCTCCAATTTTTTATCATAAGCCATAATCTTCAGTACCTTTTAGATATTTCATGATTCTTTTGATTTCCATAATATATTTTTCTCTAGGATTTTCTAAAAATATTGCTATTATTCCAACAGCTAGGGCAATGGTAGGGCTTGCATGTACTATATACTATAATTTCCCAATCATTGATCTATATAAGGTCTGATCTACTTCTTTGGAGTCATAATTTTTGGTAAGCTTATGTTTATTAGACATGGAAGTTCCAACTAGTCTTGAATCTTCTATTCCAAACTTCTTTAGTATCTCCTTGATATACTTACATTGAGTGATGTAGATACCCTTTTTGTTCTGCTAAATCTACAATCGAACAAATAATTTTATCTCACCAAACATGGACATCTCAAATTCCTTACTCATTTATTCTGAAAATGCTTTGCATAAGTCATCATTTCCTGTAAATAGGGTATCATCAACAAATGTTTCTGCCAACACAATCTTCTTATCTAGTCCTTCCTTGATATACAAACTATTGTTATCATTTGTTCTTTGAAAACCAATCTATATCAAATGGTTATGTAGTCTTTCATACCAGGCTCTAAGAGCTTGTTTAAGACCGTATAGTGCTTTGTGCAACTTGTAGACCATGTCCCTTTCTGTTAGGATCTACAAAACCTTTTGATTGTTCAATGTAGACTTCCTCATCAAGAATGCCATTGAAAAATTCAAATTTAACATCCATCTAATACACTTTGAATCCTCTATAAGCTGCATATGCAAGTAGAGATCTAAGACCTTCTAATCTTGCAACAGGGGCAAAGGTTTCACCATAATTAATACCTTCTTCTTGAGAATAGACTTTACATACTCGTCTTGGTTTGTTTCTAGATACTTTTCAATCTTCATTCAGCTAATTTTTGAATCCCCATTTTGTGCCAATTACATTTTTATTCTTAGGCCTAGGAACAAGAGTCCAAGTATTATTCTTTTGTATTTTTTCTATCTCTTCATTCATAGCCTCAATCCATATTTCAATTTCCAGAGCATCTTTAACATTTCTAGGTTCAAATCTAGCAAGTAAGAATGTACCTTTCAATTTTATTCTTGTCATTGTTCCATCTAATTTGTCTCCAATAATTTGATCAGGTGCATGATGCCTTCTAACATATTTATCCAATATAGGTTTTTTGGGCTTTGAATGAAATCCACTTTATTTAGTATGAACTTGAACTTCAAGCTTGAGTCCTTCTATTTATGGCTTGGGTCCTTCAAACATGATTTGAACTAGCTTGATAGCCTTTGAATGTGACTTGGGTCCCTGTGACTTGGATTGCACTTCCTGCAACTTGGTAACCATTAGAGATTTGGTGTGCTCGAGAGATGAAGTCTCCTTTCTCTCAAATAGATTTGGTAGGATATCAGGTTCATAGTAGACAAATCTTCTGTAATCTTTTGGTTCCTTTCTACTTTCTTCTTCACTTCTTTTTCCAAACTCATCAATTCTTACATGTGCACTTTCTATTATCTTATGAATGGTCAAATTCAAACATTTGTATGCTTTTCTTTTGCAAGAGTATCCTAAAAATATGCCTTCATCACCTTTAAAATCAAATTTGCCTTTCCTAGATTCTTTCAAGATATAACACTTATTGTAAAATACTTTCAAGTAACTTACATTGGGTTTGTAACCATACCATAGTTCATAGGGAGTTTGGTTAGAGTCTTTCTTCAACTGAACTCGGTTCAAAGTATGAACTGTAGTGCTGATAGCTTCCTTCTAGTATTTGATAACAACATTCTTTTCAATCATTAGTGTTCTTGCATAATCCATGATGGATCTATTTCTTCTTTTAGCAATTCCATTGTACTGAGGTGTGCCAGAGGCTAATACTTGTCTTTTGATTGCTCTTTCAACACAAAAATTATTGAATTCATTGGAGATGAATTCACCACCTCTGTTTTATCTTAAACACTTCAATTTCTTTCCAGTTTCTTTTTCCACTCTTGCCAAATACCATTTGAATTTCTCAAAGGCTTCTAATTTTTCTTTTAGATACATCACAATCATCATTCTAGATTAGTCATCAACAAAAAGAATTAAGATTTTTTCTTCACTATAACTTTCTATTCCAATGGGTCCACATAAGTTAGTATGCACAATTTCCATTACTTCTTCTAACTAATAGTTTTTTCCCTTTAAATTAGTCTTTCCCATTTTTCCAATTTGGCAATTTTTGTACAAACCAACATTAGGTTTTTTCAAACTAGGAATACCTCTTACTCTTTTATGTTTGCTTATCTTGATTAGATAATAAAAATTTACATGACATAGTCTTCTATGCCATAACCAACTTTCTTCAACTTGAGCAATAAAACATGAGTATTTACCAAGATCAAGATAAAATAGATTACCGTTAGTTTTCTTACCTAATCCAAACAAATCTCCTTTATCATCCAGCAGTTTTTCCTTGCCATTCATGAATTATACCTTGAATCCAATGTCATTCAACTGTGCTATACTTAGTAGACTATGCTTTAGTCCTTCAACCCAATAGGAATTATCACATACAAGTTCATTGATTAATGAGATATGACCATTTCCCTTTATGCAACAAGGTTCATTATTTCCAAACCTTACACTACCTCCATCATAGTATTCAAAATGTTCAAATTTGGTTTTATCTCTAGTCATATGGTGTGAACATCCACTATCAATAATCCATGTATCATTTTAGCTAACATGAGAAATAAGTGCTATCTTATCTTCTTTATCATCAGATTCATCTTTCACAACAATATACACCATTTCATCTTCACTGTTATTAGAATCTTTAGCCATGAAACAAGTTTTCTTACCTTTTTCTTTGTAGGATTTGTGACTTTTGAATTCTTTATTGCTTTTATATTTGTGAGATTTCTTCTCATCCTTTCTTTCTCTATTTGGACACCTGGCAACAATATGACCAATTTCTTCAGAAGAAAAATAGATTAGAGGGATTTTACCTTTGTACTTTCCTCTACCTTTGAGTATTTCTTTACAAGTAGGGCTTCAACAATTTCAAGATTGCTAGAGTAAATAATTAATTAATTATTAGTTATTTATTCTTTTACTTAATCTTGGGTAAAAGCACAAACCTATGTCACCTTTTATAAAGAAACGTGATATCAGAATGTGACAGTTCAACATTAATGACAAAAAAATGGTATTTGTGTTTAAAATATGAAGATGATGTAAACTGATGAAATGTGTAGAATTGTATGAATTTTATGCCTATAATTTTTATAATTTTTTTGACTAAGAATTTTTTCATTTTATTTTATTTTGAAGTTCCTTTTTTAAGTGTAAAAAATATAGGATGTAGTTCCCATCAAACAAGTATGTGCAAATCATCTTTTTTTGTTCTAATTTGAAAATATTTCATAGATGACATGTATAGTTGGTGAACAGAAAAGGAAATAATTACTTTTTATGTATATTTTCTTTGTTATAAGTGTTGGCACTAAAAATTGCGTGGTCATTTTTAGCACTTTTGCAAAAACCAAGCCCTATAAATGCCCTTTTGATGAGATTGTACCTGGTTGTCAATATGAGGCCTAAAAGGTGTTCAATGTTTCTAACACTTTCCATTCAGCTCATCTACCCGTTCCATGAAGATAAATCATCATTCTGAGCTATTTGGCGAGGTCCTGTTTCAAGCATTTGTCAAATTTGCAATTCTGCCCTAGTGTCAAACAACGACAGGAGGCTGTGTTTGCCAATGAACTAGAAATTTGTCATGACTTGCCATTTTGAGATTATCTAGTGTCCATACCTAAGAGCCTATGTTTTAGATTTTGAGTCATTTCGAGTTCGTTTGACTAGGTTTTGAATCCCTCAAATTTGGTAGTTTACTATTTTCACACATTTGCAAAATGTTGATGAATCTAGGAAGCCCTGTTTGATAGGTTTTAACTTTTGACCAGTTAATTTGAATGCTAAAATTCCTTTTGTGTTGCATTATAGACGTCAGAGACTTGTTATATTCCAAGTTTCAGCTTATGATGAATCTGTTTGATCAATTTTCAAACGTGATTCCATTTGCAATTTTTGAAGTTTCACTGGTAGTCTGAGATGCAGATTGACTGGAAGCCCTATTCGGGATGTTATATCTTAGTGCCTATGATTGGTAGGACAAAATGGTTTGTTTCCCTATGTTCTATACTAAAAATTCTTTAAGTGTGTCAATTTTCAAGCTTTAACGAATCCATATGCACACTTTTCTAGGGTCATTCCATTTGCGAAAATCATTTTCTGTCAGTGTTCCTAGTTGCAAAATTCTGAGTAGCCTACTTTGAACGTTTTCCATTTGTGCCCAGTTATTTTTCATGAGCCCAGATCATAGATCCATAATGTCCTCATGACAGAGTACCGGTATACCAATTTTCAAAACCTCAAGTGTTAGTTTGCCTAGTTTTCCAAGCCAAATCCAAACCCAGATTATTGTTTTCTGACATGTTCTCATGCAGGTAATTCTGAGAAGGCAACTTTGACAGTCAATATCTTTTGACTGGAAATTCATCATGAGATGAGATTTGACAAAGTAGAAGTATGCCGAGAAAAGATTCAATGTGTCAGTTTTCAGATCCTGATCAGGTATTCGGGTTAGTTTTTAAAGGAAATCAATAGACCTCCTGGCATTAGATTCACAGTTGGCAGAAAGTAAAAAATTGAGTTTTTAACGATCAATCTGTGATCAAAATTGTTTCTAATTAGTCTGAGAAGGTCAGTGGATCAGTTTGAAAGTTCAGTTGTCCGAAAATGAATTTTTTTATAGCCAGACCCACTTTGGGCCCGACTAATTCCATCTAATAAGCTTTTGAATTTTGAAGTGTGTTGGTCTTATTATTTCAAATGTGAAATTAATAAAATTGAAATGAGTTTCCTAATCAACCCATGAGGGAGTAAGGTAGAAAGCACTGCCATCCAAAGCCCAAAAATTGATAAATCCTCTGATCTGAATTTATGGCCACTTATCTCCATGACTCATTGAAGTTTTCATAAGCGTGTAATAGGTTTACACCCATGCGTATGCACAAGACATGGAATCATAGTTTTTTATGCATGCATATGAAAAGACATCCATGCCAGAGGCAAGGCATTAGCCCATTTCAAACTGCAACATGTAAGTGTATATATTGTCCACATAAGGGGGATGGTTTTAATAGCTGACAAGTATCCATAGCTCCACAAAATGTAGTGGAAGCATAGTCCACATCTTTGATAAAGAAAGAAACTAGGAGAAGCCTCACAAGTGCAAGAGAAGTAATTGCCAGAGGATACCATGGATGGGGACACACCAATTTTAAAAAGTGGGCAAAGTAAGCCATTGGAGGTCCTATTGCCTTACTGGCAGAGGTCCATTAAAAAATAAATGATGATAATTCAGAAATTCTCAAGGAGTCTGCGACTTATAAGGAGAATTGTTGGATTAGTTTCCCATTCTAAGGGAACAAAAAGCATTAAAAAGGGGATATCATAAAACATAACACCCTGCAACAATGAAATAAGCTGCCCACATATGGAAAACCATGCATTTGAAGGAGAAACCAAACAGGCAAGAGAAAGGCCCACATCAAGTAACAAATAGGGGCAAATCCTACATGGAAAAGGGAGGCATCTCTCAAATGATGAAATTGCAGGTACATAGAAAGAGGAGATAATCAAGTCAACAGGCAGTGATAGAGAAAAGCTCATGCCACATGAGGGAAAATAGAGCAAGGGACCCCTGCATGAGGGAAAGTGCAGTCAACAATGCACTTAAAGCACAAGCCACTGCTAAATGAATGCAAGCCACAATCAAACATTAATCCATGTAGGTCAAAGATGTTGTGTTTCAGAGGGAGGTGATGCAAATGAGACCATCCCATCTTGAACCGTATGTGAATGGACAAGATTGCTCAATACAATGAGAAACCCACACTTTGCAAACAAAGAAGAAATAGCTTAGTGAAAAGTTTTAAATGAAACCAATCAAACAGATAAAGGAGAACCCATAGTAAAAATAGAGTGGACACTAATACATTTGGTACCAAATTGCAATGGTAGTGTCGTTGCAGTTTTTTCGTCACAACCTTGTCGTCGTCGCAATTGCGACGGTAGACTGTCGCAATTGCGACGACGATAAGGTTGTGACGGAAAAACTGCAATGACACTGCCGTTGCAATTTGATACCAAATGTATTAGTGGGAGGAGCTTTTAAAGGTGTTTAGTCCCACATTGGGGATACTGCAGTCTTTGTAGTAGTTTAAATATAACTCTACATGGTAACCTGTTGTCCATAAGATGCCACCTTTTGAAAGGTAGAGAGGCTCGCGTGTGGGGCCTTGTGCTCAGTTGGATGTGGATGATGTTAGCGAGATATAAGTCAAATTTTGGATCAAATTGTGAGGATGATGACATGGCACAAAAAGGGAAGATTGCATGAGATGACGACACGTGGATTGATCCAAGGGTGGGTGCACACCCACATTTCCTAAATGCTCACTGGATAAAGAATGCAAGAATGAAGGTAACTGCCATGTGGCAGAGCAGGTCTAGCACACAAGGAGATGTTTCCAAATGGGCAGAGCAACACAGGAGCACAAGATGCTACCACATGGTAGATCCTGCAGTGAGCGCAATTCTGCAAGATGGAGATGCATGCCAGTTACAAAATGTGGGATTGCAAAAAAGTGACATATGTCACTGAGTCCTGACCTTTGATGATGTGGCGACCAGAGTAGAGGTGGATGAATCTTGGATTGCCACATGGAAAAAGGGCTTGGTCAACAAAGCTTGTTGACTCAAATTGGAAGGCAGAGGGAAAAATAAAATGTCCTTTTAAAAATGCAAAATTTAATATTTTTCCTCAAAAATGAGTGCACGTTTAGATTTGATTTTAAATTCAAAGGGATCCATTCTAATGTTCAAACATTAGATATTTTAAATTTTTGAATTTAAAATCCAAGTGTGCAGACCTGATATTTCTAGCAGAGGAGTCATTTTTGAATCGACTTTCAAGGGGCTCCTATTATGCAAAGTATGCCTTATCATATACCGCCGAAACTAGGAAAAAATGAGCTATCCATTTCTAAAGTTATATTTTTCACAAGTAGAAATGTGTTTGAGCTATACCAAGTTTTCTCCCAAGTTCCCAGATTGTAATCGTATTCAGGTATGAAAGTTCAGAATTGAATTTTAGCAAAGTGATGACTTGAATGGGCTGAAGAGACAGAGAAAAATATAGTTGGGGTCACATTCACTCAATAAAAATGAAGTTTTCACCAGTGTTTTCATGGGGCAATCAGGTATTTGGTGATTCAAAGAATTTCATCATTAAACTAGGATATTTGCAAGTTAGTTACAATGTAATGATGAAACAAAAAATCAGATCAAATGGTAGAGAGATGAAAGAGGTTTTCAGTTGCACAAGATGGGATTCCAAATGGACACTTGTCATCTTCAATTTCAATCTGGGAATTCATCTCCTTGCTATATTATTCTTTCTTTCTTCCATTTGAGGGGTTCCAATTTTTTGTTACTGTAAGACCATTATTGTCAGGAAAGTTGCAATCATGCTGTGAGACCATTTCTTTGGATCCAGAACTGTAATTCCACCTTCATTCTTCAACATTTTTCTCTCATGTGAATATCAATAGTGCAGATAATATAGATAGTTTTGAGATGTTAGTATATTTCATGTTTTGATTTCATGCATTTGGTTGTATTATTTCAAGGAAATGAATACATATGAACAGTAATTTCACTAGTTTCATTCTGGTTCTTGTCTCCTGTCTTAGTAATCTGTAGTCTTATGTGGTCTTGAAACAAAGAGCTGAGATCGATTTGCTTCCCCTTCAGGTTGTATGTCTGATATATTTTGCTGTTGGAACAAAGTGCCAAGTAAATGCTTGATGTTTTTAACAGGGTTACTGGTTATGTTGAGAAGGATATTTTGTGAGAATGAGATCTGAATAAACACCAATGTCTAAATCACAAGGTGATTAGATAGATCTAATGTCTGGGTATACAAAATATGTCCTGATGTCACAGATGTATGTTTTGAATTCATGGATTTTCCCAATGGATCAGGCATTGATCAGTTATAGGGTCATTACTTTCTTACTGTTGCATATCTAAGGGTTGTTGAAATCAACATTATAAATCAAATGCTTTTCCCCTTTCATGTTGAAGAGCTATCATAAAATGCCCTCACTCAGCTTATGAGGTTCATAGATATGCAATTTGCTACTATAGATCTATGTTATCACATAAGCCTTTAGGAGATATAAGGAGTTTCAATCTGCTTAATAGATTCAGGGATATGTTTTGCACTGGTACAATATCATTTGAATCTGAGGTCTACCCACCTAGGTCTAGCAGAGCCTGAAGTAGAAGAAGGATCATGCCTTATAGTTGGCCCTATGTCTAAAATGACCTATTGATAATGGGAGTTAGCTGCCCCTAGATATGTCATGTTCTCATGGGGATAATTGAAAACCCTCCAATGTTTTCAAACACCAACAATAAGTACTCAAGTTTGACCTTGTCAGAATCCAATAGTTTTTCCCTCCCATCAAAAATTCCCTATCAAATCTATACCTTCTTGAAAAAAATTACATATTTGTGAAGAGGATTCTCTCCTCTAGTGATAAATATAAATTTTTTTTTGATATGATTTACTATTTTTTTTCCTTTTTTGATGGAGCATCTTCATATTTTGAGATTATAGCATATTATAACTAATAAAAAGACTCAAAAAATTATATAATGATGATATTGAATCTAAGATCTATAAAAGGGTATTTTTAGATTTTGCAAAAAATTGAGTTTTGATAGAGAAATGAGATTTGACCAAAACAAGTTTTTGTATCACAAACGGTGACACAAATATGTGCTTTTACCCGCTTACTTAGGTTAATGCATGTAGTTAATAGTTGTAGTGATGAGTTGTTGACAACATGGGAGTTTGTTCCCTTCTAGTATGTTCCACCTTTTTGTGGAAGTGCGCTTAGTTACCAACCTTATCTTCTACCAACTTCCATATTGTTCTACAAGCTTCTTTGAGGCCTTTATATTTGCTCTCTCTCTCTCTCTCTCTCTCTCTCTCTCTCTCTCTCTCTCTCTCTCTCTCTCTCACACACACACACACACACATATTAAATTCATCCATTCACATAGCAATTTCATTTTCTTATACCAAAATATTTTCTCTTGCATTGTTTGCTTCAAGCTCTTGCTCCTTCGGTTTCTCTTCAACAAGCTATTTGCATGCAGGTGATCTTGGAAAGCCATAGATTTGGATTTTATCAACTCCTACATGTTATCAAAGTCTCTCTACTACTTCTTGGCTGAAGGATTTTTGAAGCTACGATTCAGAGACACAATCCCTAGTTTGTTTGTGATTTTTTCTTCAATTAGGAGGAAGAGCATTTTTTTAGTATTTGGAGAAAAAGGAGAAAGAGGGTTTGAGATAATAGATCTAACATTTTTTGGGCTTTTTTCTTTATTTTGTGGAGGTACAATGGCGGTGATTCAGAAAAAATAACTACAAAGGTGATTTTCAAATAACAATATCTCCCTCATACTGACTTGTTTTTCCAAGCAATTTTTTTGTTTTGGGGTAGAATTTTGTGATCTAAACATTGGTATAGGAAGTTTGACATCTCTGTTCCTTAATTTTTTTGTAACTCAAAAATCCCATTTTTTGCACCTTCAAAGGCTTCATTCGGGCTCATATGGTCACATATTTCAATGTTATTTTTTTTTAAAATGCATGATTTATTGTCTACTTTCCAGATATGGAATCAATTCAGAGTAATATTGAGCTCCTATTTTTGGTGTTGAAGTAGAGGTTTTGGTTTCCTCCCTCTTTGCATCCGGAATCCAAGTTCTTTTTCAATTTTTCTTGCTTTCCATAGTTTCTTTTTTGGTATTTGAGGGATATTATTATCACTTGTTGCAGGGGGGCATTTTCTTTTCTTTAGAATAAGACCCTTCTACTTTCATCTTCTTCTCTCAATGGCGGATCCATCTGTGACCCATGTCACATCACACAACTATCACACTTGGAAGGCACACATGAATAGGCTTCTCATGTCAAGGGGCTTATGGTCATATCTAGATGAGAATCAACCTATTCTCATGTGCCCTTTTAAGGTTCTTCAACACAAGAATAAAATGGATGAGGCCATGGGATTGATTGCACTAAAAATCTCAGATAGTTTTATGTTTCACTTGGATAGTTTGACCACTTTGCAGGCTATTTGGATGAAATTCCAATCTTTGTTTGGCATAGTGAATGAATTCAAGGTACTACAGCTTGATGTAGAGTTGACTTCTTTGACACCTAACAACTTTTCCACTATTGAGCCATTTAGGACTTCTTGATGAAGTTCAAATCTTTATGAAAATTTTTACAGGGATGTGGGAAAACCAAGACAGATGATGAGTGTATCTTTTTGATACTCTCAAAGTTGAGGGGATAGTATCAGATCTTCTCTTCCACTTTCTACTCCACTATGGATGCCTTGGGTAATAGACATCAGATGCCATATTTTGAGACATTCTATGATCAATTAACTCATGAACAATCCCAGATCAATAAGATGGATTCACTTTCAAGTTCACAGTTGCAAGCATTGCTTGTCAAGGATACACATGAGTAGAAGTCAAAGTAGATATTAGATCCCTCTTCTACTAGTTCATCATCTTCTACAAAGAAGGAGAAAATGAAGACTAAGACTCCTACCTATTCCGATTGTTGAAAAAGATCTCATGATGAGGCACATTGTTTTCAAAAGAGATTCGATAGCTATGAGAAACAAATTGAAGATTTGCAAGCTCTTCTTTAGAAGAACACTATTTCTTCTCCATCCTCTTCTACCTCACAGGGGTCTACCTTTCATTCTTCTTCCACATCTTTGTCATCTACATTGGATCTTGGAAAGGGTCATGCATTACAAGCTTCTATTCCATCTCCTTCACAGGTTCCTTGGATACTGGATTTAGGTGCTTCTCACCATATGACATCTTTTCAAGGTGTCTTCTCTACGCTTGAGGCTTCTCCTATTCCTCATCTTATCATGGGGAATGATATTTCCCTACCAGTCGATAGGAAACATTTAGTTCATATCCAGGATGGTATATTCAATGATGTATTGTATGTTCCATATTTATCTTCCAACCTTCTCTTGATTTCTCAAATTACACATTGTAGATCAGGGAATACAGTTGATTTTACTACTGATTTAGTTTTCATTTGGGAACGTGGAATAGGAGGTCTTATTTCTAAAGGGGTAGTTGATCCTTCCACTCATCTCTACAGCTTCTCTCACTTTGGTCCACCATCTTCATTGTTGGAGAACACTACTTCTCTTTCATAGGAGCATCATGTGGTGCAGTCAAGATACTTGAACCTTTGTATTGTTCCTAAGATCCCTATTTTTACTACCACACCACATACAATTGAGGACTTTTCTATTCAATAGGATTCTTCTTCTTCTACTCTACCTAGTCCTCTAGCTCCATTCATAAAACCTCCAGGTGCACCTATTGCAGATTCTACAATGGACATCCATGACAATGTAATCACACCTGCCTTGGGGATTCCCTTTTAGGATCCTCATATTTTCTCCTTTTAGCATCAGATAGGCCTTCCAGTTTTCCCTATCATTTAGGGGTTCCCTTGTTTACTCTGCATTGGAGTTTCACTGGTTTGATTCTTTCTCTAGGGGCTCCATTATTCTAGGGGGGCTTCGGCATCTTTTCTATCTCTCATGGGGGGGCTGGTTGTACTTATGGTTTTGAGAGAGTCTATTGAAACATTTTTGGTGGAATTTTTCCTTAGGGAGTCTTCTTGAGGCCTTCCTTCCTTCCTTCCTTCATTTTTTCATCATGTTTTTACTTACCTCTTTTTGGGGGAGGGTTTTTCCCACATGGTTTTCTCTCTTTCTCCATTTTTGGAGGTTGCATTTTCTTTGCATTTTATATGGGTACCTAACATGGCCTTGTTGCCAGGACCCATTCTACATTTCATCTTAGTTTTTGTGAGCTTAAGTAATTCCCCTAAGTTGCACTTAAGGGGGGATGTTAGAGTAAATAATTAATTAATTATTAATTAATTATTCTTTTACTTAAGCTTACTTAGGTCAATGCATGTAGTTAATAGTTGTAGTGATGAGTTGTTGACAACACGGAAGTTTTTTCCCTTCTAGCATGTTCCACCTTTTTGTGGAAGTGTGCTTAGTTTTCAACCTTATCTTCTACTGTAATACCCCAAAATTGGCTCATTGCCATTATACCAATTCTAGTCTATTTCTAATAATTTCTAAGTCCTATTCTAATAGGCAATTCTCATTCTGCTATTCGCTACTTGACTTAATTGTCAGATGCAGAAAACCCTAATCTGCATTCATCATATTTCTTATTTAATTCCTATAATACATACTTATATTAGTCACATTAAACCTACTCGATTTAATTATAATTTAATTATTAACTATTTATACTTTAATTAAATTAAAATTTTATCCTAAGGCTAATGTATTATGGAATTAAATTTATTTAATTTAATAAATACGCCTATCTTGATTAATTAAATTTAATTATTTAATTAAATGGGAAAGGTATTTCTAATTGATTAAACGAAATTAATTGATTAAATGGAGTACTTCTAATTAATTAAACAAAGTTATTTAATTAAATAGGAAGTCATTCCTAATTAATTAAATGAAGTTATTTAATTAAATAAGAAAAGTGTCTCTAATTAATTAAAGATTATTTAATTAAATAGAAAAAGTAATTATGAGAGCATATCTCATTTTATTAAATTAAATATCTCAACAAAATCTCTCTTTGGTTCAAAAAGGGAAATTTCTAGTTCACTATTGATCAAAAATGAGTTAAATCAGTTAACTCCTTTTTCTACTAAAATTAAAACAGTTAACTCCTTATTTTACTCAAATTAAATCTATTAACTTCCTTTAATTTGGGAATCTCCCTTTATGACTGAACCTCATCTTCAATCCTGACCGTTGATCCGAATCAATCTCAACCATTGATGGATTCTAGGAAAGTCTATTTAAGAGACCTTCATCTCTTCATTTTGGGAGGATGAATTGATTTGCTATCGAATTGCTGTTGAAATTCATGCTCAAATTTACTTACATTTCTTGCATACATTCTCATTCTTAGTTTAATCATGCATATGCTTAATCTAGTTTGCTTTATTTGTTCTTAGATTACATTGCATCTTTCATTCTAGATTAATCTGCATACTCATTCTTAGCTTAATTTCATTGTCAAATCCTTCATTCTTAGAGGGTGTGGATGCTTAAAAACCTCGAATCTGAGGATATCTAACAAGAAATTCCCTTTAGATAGAAGGCAACAGGTTGCTTTGCAGGCTGATTTTCGGATGAACAATCCAGTGTTCATTCCGGGATGAATCCGCATGCAATGACCGTGTTCAAGTGTGTGTGTTAGTAGAGGCCACATATTCACGCATTAATTTCTGGCGCCCACCGTGGGGCCCAAAAATTAATTTTTTTGGACTCTTTCTGTATTTTTTAAATCATTTTTTGTTCTTTGTTCGTACTGTTTCGTACAGATTTGAGAATCTTCACGTGAGACTAGACATTTTCGCATGAGGATCTAGAATCTTCGCGCGAAGATTCTTTCCTTATCATGCGAGAAAGTTCTTTGGCGCGCAAAACTTCACGCGAAACCTATTTCTTCGTGCGAGCTGAATATAATTTCACACGAGTCGAATTTAATTTTGCATAGGCCGTAAAACTTCTTTGCATGGTCTGTCAGGAATTTCGCGTGAAACTCTGCTGACAGAGACTATTTTTTGCATTTTTTTCGTGTTTTCTGATTTTTTTGCTGACTGTTCGCAGTTTCTCTTGTTTCTATGTTTTCTAATTTTTTTGGAACAACATAACAACGGTTTGCAGGACAATGGAAAAAGCATGCTAAAGTTGCCAAAAACAAGGAAACATCTACTAAGCACATTGCTAGGATTACCAGGTAATTCTTTTTGACTGATAACACTTCATTTGGAGCTAAAATGAACATCTCTTGTGTCAAGCTTGTGTGTGTATTTTCTTTCATGTTCTCAGTTTACAACACATGCATAATTTGATACTAGGTTGTGATCTCTATTAGTTTCATTTAGCAGGCTTAGTCTTTAGTGATAGATCTAATTAGCTATCTTGGGTTATTGGACTCGCTAATCTGCCGGCCCCTCATTCCACCTTGTGGTTGCAAGCTCAGCACCACGTTAAATAGGGGAGGGGTCTACATGACATAAGCATTAAAGGCTCCACAAGGCAACCCTTTTGTGCTTTCTAGAACTCACTAATTTTTGAGTTGTGGACTCATTTTGGCTTGTGTGAGAGGTTAAATGTTCCACATCTTTGGACTCACCTCACATTAGTTAAAGCGTTAAGTGTACAACCTTATGCTTTTTGATTTCTTTTGGATAGATTTGTTATCAAGAATTAACATCTATACACACATAGTAATTAAGCCCCCATGAACACTATTCGTGGATCTTGAGGGAGTGGGTTCCTAGTGAAACTCCTCTCTAAGACAAATTCCTTATAGGTGGGGAGGATACTTTGAGCATCTCGTAGATAGATGAATCTTCGACTTGTTTATTAAGGAATCCTTTCTCCAGAGAGGTTGATAGATCACAGGGAGATGATATCATAGATCTTTAAGAGATAATCTTAGTTTAGCATGTCAGATTAATCTGTCTATTTTGATTGGGCTAAAGGTGAAAAGGTGTCAAAACCTTGAATCTGGAAGCTAAGTCCCCTCATGGTATACTATTGTGAGTCTATCACCTTTAGAGAGGGTTAACCGTAGTAGACAATCCCTCTACAGGGAAAACTGTGTTGACAGAAACTCAAGCGGTAATAGCCATTTTTGCCATGGTAGTGACAACCGCTATATAAATGTCCTTGTGGAAGAAATCTCCACGGGTGTGGTTCATTGTGGGTTGTCAGATCTCCCTAGCAGCTCTTGAAGATTAAGTTCTCGGACTGTGTCAAAACCTCAGTGCACCAGGATTGGAGGTCACCCCTGTGAGTCATAAAAGTTGTAGAGTCAAACCATTACTAAATACCTTAGAGAGGCCAACTTTTATTTTCTAGGGATGTATGCATGATTGCAAAACTCTTTGAAAACGTACACAAATAGCTCTCTTAGGGATTAGCACAAACTAAGTCACTTGATTGTTCATGTGCAAGGTTTCTTTTTCCCTTGCTCATTGTTTTCAGACATGCTTGAAATTACTTGCTTGTTGTTCTGCGTGCCTGTTTATCTGCCTAGTTCTTGAAATGATCAAAAATTTGGTCAAAATCAGTCACTGTTGTGAAACTGTTCTATCATTTCACGCTAAATCATTTGGGTCTCACGTGAAATTATCTGACACTCATGCGAAGCCATTTTTTCCTCGCACAAAATTAAATTTTTGTTGTTCATCTTTGCGTGATCTGGTAAACATTCTCGCGCAAAATTAAAAACTGTTACTGACCTTCGCGTGAGACAGAAACATCTTTGCGCAACTTGTAAAACTTCTTTGCGTGACCTGTAAAAGTTTTTCACGTGATACTTTGTATTAGCATTAACAATCTGGGTCTGTTCTAGCTATCTATGGCCTATACACTGTCCTTTTCTACATCCATTTATCGCTCTTTGTTTGCAAATAGCCCTAAAATAGTGACACTTCGCTTAGCCGAAGACTTGTGTCTTATACCTTGACTAGTCTCATCTCATAAGTAATTTTGGTCCTCATCTTAATGCTTGTCATACTTTGTGTCGCAGTGGTCATAATCTCTGGCTATTCTAGCCTTTAAATCAGACCATTTGTGCCTTAGTCAACAAAATTCTTGCTATTATCTTGTCCTTTTTGAGACTCAATCTTAGTGTAGTCCTTATCTAGGTTCTAGCTTCTTGTCCTTGCCTATGACTGTCACAACCAGAAGTGGCAATGTGTTTTATCCTGATAACATTAGACATGGTCAAGCTAGGGGTCATAATTGCAGTAGAGGTAGCTTACCTTTCGCTATGCAATCTGTATCCAGTTTGGCTAGTGAGGCATCTTCACGATCTTCCTCACCTACTAGGTCATCTCAAGTTCAACGAACATTTTCTAATTTGAAACAAATTAGGAATCCTTTTTACCAAGAGGATACTGAAATAGGTAGAGGTCCTACATTCTCGAATACAATGTATGATCCTTTCTCCACAGACCCTTTTGAAGCACAACGTACAAAAATTGAACATGTTCCTATAATGACTAATCGTGAACCTAAACATGGTAGTCATGTCGATATCAAGAACAACCTAGGGATGACAAGGAGAAAGAGAAAGAATATGACACTGATGAGGAACAAGAAGAGGTGGAAATCCTTCCTAAACACATAGCAAAATGTCGAAGAGACAAAAAATTTTAGAAGGTCATGAGAATCCTACTCAATGAAGAGAAAGAAAAGTACTTTCTCAAACTCGCCCAAGAGGGAGCTAAACTGCCCACACATTTCAATGTGGAGACTATTATCACATGTGAAGAATAAACTGAGACCACTAAACTCCAAAAACAATTGAAAATTATGCAAGACCAATTGGCTCAGATGATGCATGAGAAAGAGAAACCCAAAAAGACATATACATTGGATGCTCTTTGTTCATTCCCATTTGACAAAAGTATAAACATGTTGCCTTTCCCACGAGGCGTAGAACTACCTAGATATGACAAGTACTTTGGTACTACTGATCCCCAAGATCACTTGCGAGAATTTTTTGCTTTGTCTATGGAGTTTATACACAATCAAACGTACCTCATGCATTTTTTCCCTAGAAGCCTAAGTGGTCAGGCTTTGGAGTGGTTCTCACATTTACCTCCTGGTATCAAGACGTTTGACAAAATTGCTAATTCATTTGTTTAGCAATATTCTCATAACATTCAACATCCTGTAAATATTTGAGATCTATGCAACCTTAAATAGAAGGTTGGTGAGCCTTTTCTCACTTTCCTCCAATGGTGGAGACAACTTTACACTAAGTATTTCCATAAAATCCCAAAAACGGAGAAGCTCAACATTTTCACTGATAACCTCTTACTTGATTTTGGGTATAGAGTCCAACTACAAGGTCCATGTACCTTTGAAGACATGATTACACAAGCTATCCATATTGAAGAATTTATGGTCAAGAAAGGTGAGCTCACTCTTCAGAGAGACACAAAACAAGGTTCCACTTCCAACAAGGATAAAACCAAACATGTCAACAAGAATCAAGAAATTGTACATGATGGGGTTGTTGATAATGTCACACCCAAACCTGCCAAAGTAGCATTTAATCTCACAGAGTGCCTCAAAGTGGCCAAAAATGCTGAGAAGCCTCCTCTTGACAATAAGGCATCTGAGAACAAACTGAGAAACTCATGGGCAACACGACCCAAGCGAGAGTATATGTCTTTAGGAGAACCTTTGGATGTGGTTTACAAAACATTACTACAACACAAGCTTATCTCACCAATGGATAACCCTCATCCCTATGATCCATAACCATGTCCACCATGGTGGAATGAGACCTCATTTTGTGAGTATCACCAAAACAAGGGACACAAAACCAATAACTGTATAAACTTGCGTCATAAAGTCCAGGACATGATTGATGCTAGTGAACTTGTGGTAGATGGACATAACAAAAACTCGGACCACAAGGCATTCAAAGAGCCTTTCCTAGCTTATGAAAAAGGAGAGACTTCGAAACCAGAACCCTACAATAAGGTCAACTATACATATTCCAACGATGACAATGTCATTCACATGGTTGAACCTATAGATTCTGAATACTGCAATGTTATTACCATAAAGGGAAAATAAGATAATGACAAATACAAGACACCATTTGTCTTAAAAGGCCCTACTTCCAATAACATGAATGATGTGTCTTCACAACATTTTGCTAATGCTGTCACTCGCTCTCATGCGAAGTTGGTGCTCAAAGGGCCTACACCTCCTATTTCAAATACTCAACAACACAAGGACTAAGCCCTTGCTGGTCCATTTGATAAAGGTGCAAAACATATGATGAACTTGACTGCAACCAGTTATAGTGTTCTAGATCAATTGAAATGAACCAATGCTCACATTTCCATATTTGAGTTGCTTAAAATCTCACCTGCTCACAAGAAAATTTTGGACAAAGCCCTCACTGAGGCAAACATTCCTCAAGATCTTGATCTTGAGTGATTTCAATCCATGGTAGGTCACCTGACCTCACCTCATCTTATGACCTTCTCTGAGGAGGATGATAACTCACTGAATCACCCACACAATCAACCTCTACACATTGAGGTTATGATCCACCAGACACGTGTTCGTCGGGTACTCATTGACAATGCCACTAGCCTAAATATTGTTTTTGCTGCTCTACTTAGACAATTGGATTATTCTGAGGACTCTATTGAATCTTGATGAAAGATCACTATTAAAGCATATGATGAAGTAGAACAAAAGTCACTAGGTCTTGTGACTTTACCAATTCACGTTGGTCCTGTCGAAAGGGATGTCACCTGTCAAGTACTTGACATTCCCTTAGCCTACAACATTCTATTGGGATGGCCATGGATACATGAGATGTGCGTTGTGCCATCCACATACCACCAATGCATTAAATTCCCATTTCATGGCTCTGAAGTTACTATTCTTGCCACTACTAGGTGCACTTGCAATATGCTCAAAGCTGCTGATTCTTTCATCCCTGCTAACCGCGAGTCTACTGATTGTCAAAACAATAAGCTGAAATAAATTGAGCAGTCATTTAAATTGAAAGAAACTGGTATGGGAGAGTACCACATGGAACCAATGCTGTCATTAACATCTATTCCAGAGTCCCCTTGACATTTTGGGAGACCCTCAAAAACAAAGAAGCCATTTGTGTTGACACCTCAAACCAAGTTTAATGGCTCTTTTGTCAAAGCTACAGTTCCCTTAGAAGATGAAAGCAAAAACAGAGCCATTGCTACATGGCTTTACAAAGAAGAGGCTCCAATACACCTAACAAAACAAGCTTGAGAAATCACTCCTAAGAAGTATGGGCCTGGTCTTAAGCTTATGAAGCATTTTGGTTACAAGGGAACTGACCCTATTGGGTGCAATAACAGTGGTTTAATAGATCCTATCAAAGCAATAGTGACACAAATGGCCTAGGGTTTAAGAAGGTCCCTTTCCATTTGGGATCTAATAAATTCATACCCGTACCTGAGAGTTCATCTGAAAGTGAGTCACAATATGAGTCAGGTACTCGAGAGGAAGAATCTGATGATGAGGATTCTTACCCTCATCCTATTCCTTATGATCTTGCTAAATTCTTTGTTGAGCCAGATGACTTTGTGCCACGTGTTAGCACTGTGGATGATACTAGTGATTCTTCTGAGGACAATGCTGAGCAACTCAAGTATCATTCAGAAAAGGGAGAATCTAGTCAGTCATGCCATATTGAGTATTTGTGTAAGAATCCAGAGGCTGAAGGAGAGTATGTCCCTATCACTATTGGGGAGTTCTATAGTCTCTCACCATGTAGCACCGATTCTCATGAATATGAATTTGACAATCTTTCAGAAGCAACTATTGATAAAGACATTGACCAAGTGCATGTCTATGAAAATCAAATCGAAGTGAGTGAAACATCTAGGGATAGGTCACAGGGGTCTGATCCAACTAGTGTCCTAGAGTCATCAATTACTAATGTTTGTACTCCAAGGTGTTTGAATACACCTGTGGGTGAGGTCACCGTAGGTCTTGAATTGCTGGTCCACGCATTTAATGACTATACTGTGAACGCAATTGAACTAGCCACTACTCTCTCACTCACACATCCAAAGCTTATAGACTGGAACCCCAATGCATCTAACAAAGTCCCCACATTTTAGAATGACTATGCTCTTGCCTGTTACCTAAATGCTATCGAACCTGTAATGTCTTCCACAAATGAGCAAAGCATCAACATGACTGAGGCCGACATCAAATATCTTAGTCACATAATTAAAAGGAAAAAATGCAAGAGGTTCGATGGTGAAAACCACATTGTGGCAGTGTTGGATCCCAAAAAAATAAAAATAAAAGACGTATCCAAGGGTGAAAACCTCTCTAAGGTGCCCACGGATGAGATATTTGATGTCCTTACCAGTCACTTTCAGGAGAGGTCATCAGTGTTAATAGAGCCGACACAACCAATTAACCTGGGCACAGAAGAACATCCCCATGTGATACATATGGCACAGTCATTGTCACTTGAAGAGAAGGAACAATTCATTGCCTTTTTCAAGGGAAAGAAAATAAATTTTGCCTGGACATATTCTGACATGCTAGGATTGGATCCTGATCTTATTATGCATTACTTGTCCATAACACTAGGCATACAACCAGTTAAACAAAAGCTTTGGAAAATGCATCCTCATGTTGCATTGCTCGTCAAAGCTAAATTAGAGAAACTTCTGAAGGCTGGTTTCATTCGTGCAATTGATTATGCTGAATGGATATCCAATATTCTCCCTGTGTCCAAGCACGATAAGTCTATCAGAGTTTGTACAGACTTTCATAATCTTAACATGGCATGCCCTAAAGATGACTTTCCGCTCCCTAATATTGATATGATTTTGGACATGATGGCTAGCTATGAGATGTACTCACTTATGGATGGTTTTTCTGGATACAATCAGATAAAAATTGCACCAGAAGATCAAGAGAAAATAACTTTCACATGTGCATGGGGAACCTTTTGTTGGAATGTGATGCCATTTGGTTTAAAGAATGTTGGAGCTAAATATCAGTGGGCTGTTACTACAATTTTCCATGACATGATGCATAGAACCATAGAGGACTATGTTGATGATACCTTGGTCAAAAGTGCTAAACGCAATACTCATTTGCATGATTTGGGTCTCATCCTAGATCGTATGGAAAAATTTAGTCTTCGGCTCGATCCTAAGAAATGCGCATTTGGTATTACATCAGGAAATTTGTTAGGATATATTGTTTTTGCAAAGGGAATTGAAGTAGATCTAGAAAAAGTACAAGCAATAACGGACATGCCAACACCTCAAAACATCAGTAAGATGAGAGGACTATAGGGAAGGCTTCAATCTATTCGTAGGCTCATTTCACAATTGGTGGATAAATCACAACCCTTCACAAAGACCTTACATAAGGGTGTGAAATTCAATTGGAGCCAGGATTGTGAGCAAAGCTTAACACAAATTAAACAATATCTTGTCAATCCACTAATCCTGATGCCTCCTATGCATGGGAAGCATTTTATTTTATACATTTCAGCCACTGAAACATCTTTGGGAATCCTGTTGGCTCAGGAAGACAATGATAACAAAGAAAGAGCTATTTATTACTTGAGCCAAACATTTGTCTCTTATGAGAAAAACTACAACATTATTGAGAAAGCTTGCTTGGCAATTGTCTTTGCTTCCCAAAAGTTGAGACACTACATGCTTTCCCACACTACACAGCTTGTGGCTAAAATAGATCCATTAAAGTACTTGCTCAGTAAGGCAGCTCTCACAAGAAGATTGGCTAAATGGGTCATGATACTAAGTGAGTTTGACATCCAATATGTTGAACGCAAAGCTATAAAGGGACAGGCAATTGCAGACCAGCTGGCCGAGGCACCCATACAGAGTCTTCTACCAATAAACATTGATTTTCTAGATGAGTCAATTCTAAAACTCACTCACCATACATGGGTTATGTTCTTCGATGGGTCCTTCACACAACAAGGATCAGGTGTTGGATTACTCTTCATTACACCACAGAGATACTCATTGCCCAAAGCATACAAGATTTTGTTTCCTTGTACAAATAACATTGCTGAATATGAAGCTTTGATCAATGGTATGAAAATTGCAGCTGAATGGAGAGTAGATCAGTTGGATATCTTCGGTGACTCTCAGTTTGTCATCAACCAAGTAAATGATGTGTATCAAACAAAGGATGAAAAACTAATTCCTTACAAATGCATGGTTGATGACTTGACAAAATATTTTGCACACATCACCTTCCAACAAGTTCCACGCATAGATAATAAAGTGCCTAATGCCATGGCCACTCTGGCCTCCCTTTTACAAATGCAAGAAAATGATCTATGACACGAGTTCTTGGTGGAAGCGTTACACTACCTAGTCTATGACACACTTGATTCCAAGATGATTTGTTCTATTATAGGACAAGAATCATCTGGCTACATCACATCTATTCCTACCTTCATAATCAAACCATTCTGGAAGGTCTGACTCGAAATGAGAAACGTTACCTAATTCATAACGATTCACATTATATCATTATTTGTAATGATCTGTATAGGAGAGGTCTCGACGGAACACTCCTTAGGTGTTTAGAACCCGACGACTCCAAACACGCACTAATTGATGTTCACGAAGGCATTTGTGGATCTCATTGCAATGGCCTAACACTAGCTCGCAAACTCCTTCATGCTGGTTACTACCTGCCTAAAATGGAGCAAGAAGCTGTTAAATATGCTAGATCCTGCAAGTAGTGTCAGCTATATTGGAATCTCATTCACGCTCTAGCTAGAGAGTTGATTCCCTCTACTACAACATGGCCATTTCAACAATGGGCCTTTGACTTTGTGGGGCAAATTCACCCAACCTCTTCTAATGGACATAAGTTCATTATCACTGCTATAGATTATTTCACAAAATGGGTAGAGGCAGTCCCTCTCATAATTGTTGATGGCAAAACTGTAGCGCTTTTTATCACAAACTACATCATCTGTAGATATGGTATACTGACAATGGAGGATAGTTTAAAAATAAAGACCTCAAGGAACTGTGCAAGAAATTCAAGATTACACAACATTGGTCTTCTATTTATTACCCTCAGGGTAATGGCCAAGCTGAGGCATCCAATAAGGTGATCCTCAAAATTCTTCATTGCACAGTTAGTAAGTCAGGGAGAGACTGGCATCTCCAGATCAATCCAGCCCTATGGGCATATAGAACAAGCATTAGAACTCCAACAGGCATGACTCCTTTGTGTTGGTATATGGGGCAGATGATGTGCTTCTGATAAAGGTCGAGATTCCTACCTTGAGAATCTCTATGAAAGGTCTTATCACTGATGATGACTATAGGATAGCTCAGCTTCAAGAGCTTGTGTTGTTGGATGAATGATGACAAGTGGCCTGTGATCATCTATGAGCATATCAACAAAGAATGGCATGAAGCTACAATAGGAGAATTAGGCCACGTGACTTCCAGCTGGGTGATCTCGTCCTGAGAGAGAATCCTAAGAATCAACAACAACGAATGCAAAAGGGAAAGTTTGAACCAAACTGGCTAGGTCCTTACATCATTACTACAGTATATGGATCTGGTTCCTATCAGCTTTCCACAACTGGAGGAGAAGTGCTTAAAGAGCCTATGAACACTCTCAACCTGAAGCGGTTTTACAGTTGATTCAATCTCAGCAAGCTCTCTGTACATATCTAAATGTCCTGAAAAAAATCTAAAAATCAGAAAAAGTCCTAAAAAAATAAATTAATTATATAAATAAAATAAAAATAAAATTGAAAAACAAGAAAAGTGCCATTGGTGAAAACCTGGAAACAGGCATCATGGTAGCAAAAAAAGGAGAATCCTGCCAAGAAGGTGAAAACCTGGTAAATAGGCGCCTCTTGTTCCCAATGCTCCATCTTGCAGCACATCTTCTGGCTATTCTGTATAGTCGCTTTCATGCTTTCGCTTTCCTGCTTTTCCTGCTCATGTATCCATGGATTGATTCTTGTCATAGCTCGAAGGAATTCCCCCCTTAGTGTCACTTTTTCAAGATCCTCCTCATAGAATCTCCTTCATGACAGTCACCAGTGGTTCTCACTACATCTACCTACTATCACAAGTGTCACTCTTTTTGAGATTCTCCTCATAGAATCTCCTTTGTGATAGTCACCAGTGGTTCTCACTGCATCTGCCTACTATCACAAGTGTCACTCTTTTTGAGATTCTCCTCATAGAATCTCTTTCGTGACAGTCACCAATCATTCTGACTATGTTGCCTACTGTCACAAGTGTCACTCTTTTTGATATTCTCCTCATAGAATCTCTTTCATGATAGTCACCAGTCATTCTGACTACATCTGCCTACTATCGCTAGTGTCACTCTTTTCGAGATTCTCCTCATAGAATCTCTTTCACAACAGTCACTAGTTGTTTCAGCTATGTCTGTGTACTGTTCCTAAGTCATGTCTCCAGATTCTTTTATGAAAAATCTCTTGCGTCAGTCACCAGTCATCCTGGCTGTGTCTGTCTATTGTTGCTTAGTCCTTCTTAGGTTCTTCATCATGAAGATTCCTCTTTGACCTCAGTCACCAGTCATTCTGACTGCATTTGCCTACTGTTGTCACCCTACTGAAGAGATTTATTTCTTACATGTTTTAGACATTAGCACTTGACATCAATCCTGAAAACATTGAACTCAAAAAAATGATATACTTGTTTGGATATGCTGAGCATTTTTTTTGTTTGTTTTGTTTTGCTTTATCATATCTCCTCTAGTAACTTGATGATGTCATCTTCGACTAGAGAAGTAATGATTGGGGGCATGATCTTTTTCTTTGCTTTCTGTTTGTAGTTTAGTTCCAATAAGTTGATCTATTCCTATAAGAGGGGTGTCCACTATAAGAGCCTCCATCTCGTATTGGATGGCCGTGTGTACCTCAACTCCTTTTATATAGATACGTCAATGACATTGGTTCTTCTTCTTGTTTGTTGGAGTGAACTCTTCATGCTATAGTACATACTGATACTCATCCTATTAAGTGAACGTATAGGTCGCTGCAAGTATATCTAGCACACTTCTATCTCAAGTTACGAACGCAAGGGTATCTAGCACACTTAGCATAAGAGGAATCTCCCGTGTGTTTGGTGTGCCTGTCATGCAAGCAACATTCAGGTCATCCTAGCATTTATGCTTTGATGCTTATGTTAACTTCCTACATTAAAAGGGACAAATGCTCTGGTCATTCTGGCTTCTTGTGCCTCAAATGCTTACATTTAATCCCAACATCACAATAACGTATGTTATATTCATATTTTCATGATTGCAATTTCAGTGGGAGTTGTATAACATATGAGCTTTATTTTATATCCAATGATGATAAATCATTGAGGCTTGGTAACCAGACCTAGGGTTGCATTTAACATAGTCTTGCATTACATACTTCATTTTCATTAGCACGTAATTTGATGGTAATTTTGTTCATACTCCACATGCATCAGATTCCTCTATGGCCACACAAGCTTTTGGTTTGTCGATTCTCGCTCCTCAATGGAATACTTGTGACTGTCAAACAAAAACACGCAACACTACGTAAGATGTTAGTTCATACATATGCATTCTATCTAAGTATAACATGCATCTCATGTACATCAAAGAAAAACAAAATAGACAATGAAATGTACACAGGAATACTTAGCTCAAAATCTCATATATATATATATATATATATCAAAGAATGGGTCAGTACAAAAATGGGTGCTACTTGAGCACAATCGATCAAAAATGATACGTGTGGTGCTGGCACACCAATTGATACATAGCCAGAGATCAAAATCAAAACTCAAACAGAGCATCTAACTCTGTCTCGAACTCTTGCCTCCAGGAGGAGTAGGAGGTGCAAGGGCAGCAGGTGGCAGAGGCGGTGGTGGCATATCCGGCCTGACAGGAGGTCGTGCACCTCCCGACTCTCACGCATACTAAGAAAATCACTGCACCTACAATGTCTCATCTGGCATGACACTGGTGTATGCAGCATAATAATATGCAACCTGAGTAGACTGGAAGTGAATCTCATCTTGTGCCAACTCTAGCCTCTGCTCTGCAGTCTCTGCATGCTCTCTCTGACGATCTGTCTCTCACTATCGCTCTACCAGTTGTGCATCCCTGATTGCCAATGCAATCTGCAACTCTCTCAACTATCGAGAGGCCACACAAACCTGCTCTCGGTACCACCGTACTGCATCTTGTACCCCACCTCCCAGCTGATCTGTCATATCCTCATCAACCATCTATGGTGCCTACTACGGTGGAGGTACCTATGGCTATGGAGGCACCTGCTACTATGGGACCTCCTATTGAGGGGCCTGCTCCTTTGTCCTCTATCTCTCTCCAAGGTCGCCATATAACAGACACCAGGTCATCAAGATGTGCTTGCCAGTGCTCAGTCTTACCCAGGTGGGCCTGGGTAATATGCCCTCGATATCTGCATATGTAGGGCTCCATAGGCTCCCAAGTATCCTCAAAAATCGGCCTACATACAGGGAGATGCTCCCAAGCCCAGATCTGTAATACATAAACACCCACTACCATGGTCTTCTCATGGAAAAGGTGGGCCAACATGCACTAACCCCACCCAAAGATCTCTGGTGCCTCCAGCATCCTACGTAGCATGACACCCCATCCACACTCCAATCCATGCTATCCCCTATCAGGACATAGGAAGCAGCTCAACAAAATACCCAGCATGAATGCCAACTTGTATGTGGGTCCATAAGTATGCATTAGCTCATTCTAGCTGATGGCCCTGCCTCTTGGTAGCTCTCTCCCAAATACAATGGAAAGTGCCTCTGTCCCTAATCGAGGCACTGTATCATAGATGACTCGGGCACCGTGAAATGGGATCCTCAGTATCCTCCATATATTCTCCAGGGCAATCGTCATCTCACCCATTGACAAATGAAATGTGTTCATCTCTGAATGGAAATGCTCTACCAAAGCAGTCAGTAAGTTATGATTCACCATCACGACTGGAATTTGGCATAGTGAAGACAAACCCAATCGGGCAATGTGTGCCCGATCTGCATCATCCAAACTCTGCAATAACTCTCCATATGGAAAATAATGAGATCTAAAGGAAACGTCTCCAAAGACCTCCTGCACACACAAAAAAAAAAATGACAAGCAAAGGATCAGTATCAAGTCAAAACAAAGCATCAAAAAGAATAAAATGCAATTTCTAAGTGCGAAATCACAAAACTGTCATGAAATTTCATGCGAGATTCGTGAAATCTCATGTGAAAACATTCAATTTCATGCAAAGACATTCTGTTTCACGTGGAATAATTCTTTCTTCGCACAAAGAATCTAGCCTTCGTGCGAAAAAATATCTCCTTGTGCGAAGATAGAGCTGTCCACACGAGAAAAGAGATTCTCGTGCGAAACACAAATTGCCTCGCGCAAATAATTTCCATCCTCGCGCGAAACCAAATTCTCCCCACGCGAAGATTCTCTGGTCGCGTACAAAGAAACAGTGCATCCTGTTTCTTTGCATGAAGAAAGAAGATCTTCGCGCGAGAAGAGATCGGTCTCGCGCGAAGAAAGAATTGACAAGCCTAAAACATGCTAAAAACATGCAATAAATGACCTAGAAATGCATGAAAACAAAAGTACGAAGATGGGAAATTGACAACTCACCAGTGGTCCGTAGTCTGCAGGCCAATTGTGTCGTCTGGAGTGCTCAAAACAATGATATCTCACGTTCACTACCATGTCTCTATCAGAGCTCAAAATTACTACAAGACAAAAGCACAAATGAATTGAAAATGACCCTTCGAGCCCTTATATAGGTGTTGACCAAATTTTTCAAAGTGCTCGGATTTGAGCAAAAATTGCACCCCTGGCTAATTCTACCATTTTGGATCCATTTTCAAGATCAAATTCAAAATCTAACGCACCTAAGAGCCTTAAAAATGCATTTTAAAATTTTGGGGACCAATGTGATCGAATGCTTGTGCAACCCAAATCTTTCTGATACTTTATGATTCTTGGAATCCTTTCAACTTTACATTCTCCATATTTTCACAATTCATTTTGAAAATAATCAACTTAAGTCAACTGTGGTTGAATCTGGTCAACTTTTGGTCAAACTTGGTTTTTGCAACTTCGCAATCATTTCAAATCAACCCAATCTTTAGATCATTTTGATCTCTTCTAGATTCTACTGACATGATATACTGCTTCAAATCATATTTCTAGTGTGTCATCTTTCGATTTTGCTCCCGAGGGGGCAAGATGATTACATCATTGAATACTTATTGCTTGGGGCATCTAATTCCCATCTTATGTCCCTATCATTTGGGGCATCTCATCACTCAAGGCATTTTTGTTCCCTTCTATCTAGCATCTTTTCCATCTATCTTATCTTTTCATCAATTGATCAGCCTTAGAACAACTCTTCTCAGAGTTTGATGGACAGGTATTGGGACAGTCTGAATCTTGACTCCTGAGGCTCAAGCTCTATTCTGGTGATGATTCTATGACTCATGATTGGACCTTGTTATCTTTTATCAATCTCAGGTATCTAGGTGTTCTATCTAGATCCTTGAAGGTTAAGCTTCGTACTAGAGATTATCTTCTAAATGCTTTCAATTCTAGGTATCTAGGTGTTCTATCTAGATCCTTGAAGATTAAGCTCTATTTTGGAGATAGTCTTCTAAATGCTTTATCACTCTCAGGTATCCAGGTGTTCTATCTAGATTCTTAAAGGTTAAACTTCATTCTGAAGAAACCTTTTAAATGCTTATCAATTTTAGGTATCTAGACGTTCTGTTTAGATCCTTAAAGATTACACTTCGTTCTGGAGGTAGTCTTTTAAATGCTATCGATCTTAGGTATCTAAGTGCTCTGCTTGGATTCCTTAGGATTAAACTTTGTTCTAGAGATGGTCCTTAAAAAGCTTATCAATTGGTCTCCATGTCATCAACTTCGAAACCAATCTCATGTTCACATCATGCTTTCTGATTATCTTTGAATTGAACGTGCTGCTCGCACATTCATTCAAAGAGGGGCAAAATGTAATACCCCAAAATTGGCTCATTGCCATTATACCAATTCTGGTCTATTTCTGATAATTTCTAAGTCCTATTCTAATAGGAAATTCTCATTCTGCTATTCACTACTTGACTTAATTATCAGATGTAGAAAACCCTAATCTACATTCATCATATTTCTTGTTTAATTCCTATAATACATACTTATATTAGTCGCATTAAACCTACTCGATTTAATTATAATTTAATTATTAAGTATTGATACTTTAATTAAATTAAAATTTTATCCTAAGGCTAATGTATTATGGAATTAAATTTATTTAATTTAATAAATACGCCTATCCTGATTAATTAAATTTAATTATTTAATTAAATGGGGAAGGCATTTCTAATTGATTAAACAAAATTAATTAATTAAATGGAGTACTTACTTCTAATTAATTAAACAAAGTTATTTAATTAAATAGGAAGTCATTCCTAATTAATTAAATGAAGTTATTTAATTAAATAAGAAAAGTATCTCTAATTAATTAAAGATTATTTAATTAAATAGAAAAAGTAATTATGAGAGCATATCTCATTTTATTAAATTAAATATTTCAACAAAATCTCTCTTCAGTTCAAAAAGGGAAATTTCCAGTTCACTATTGATAAAAAATGAGCTAAATTAGTTAACTCCTTTTTCTACTCGAATTAAAATAGTTAACTCCTTATTGTACTCAAATTAAATCTGTTAACTCCCTTTAATTTGGGAATCTGCCTTTATGATTGAACCTCATCTTCAATCCTGACCGTTGATCCGAATCGATCTCAACCGTTGATGGATTCCAGGAAAGTCTATTTAAGAGACCTTCATCTCTTCATTTTGGGAGGATGAATTTATTTTCTATCGAATTGCTGTTGAAATTCATGCTCAAATTTACTTACATTTCTTGCACAAATTCTTATTCTTAGTTTAATCTCATTTTATTTTAATCATGCATATGCTTAATCTAGTTTGCTTTATTTTTTCTTAGATTACATTGCATCTTTCATTCTAGATTAATCTACATACTCATTCTTAGCTTAATTTCATTGTCAAATCCTTCATTCTTAGAGGGTATGGTTGCTTAAACATCTTGAATTTGAGGATATCTGACAAGCAATTCCCTTTAGATAGGAGGCAACAGGTCACTTTGCAGGCTGATTTTTGGATGAACAATCCAATGTTCATTCCGAGATGAATCTGCATGCAATGACCATGTTGAAGTGTGTGTGTTAGTAGAGGCCACATATTCACGCATACATCTACCACCTTCCAGCTTGTTCTACAAGCTTTTTTGAGGCCTTTATGTTTAGTCTCTCTCTCTCTCTCATTGTGAATTCATCCATTCACATATAAATTTCATTTTTCTATTGTGAAATATTTTCTCTTACATTGTTTTCTGGAAGCTCTTGCTCCTTCGATTTCTCTTTAGCAAGCTATTTGCATGCAAGTGATCTTGGCGAGCTGTGGAGTTGGATTTTATCAACTTCTACAAAGATCACTATCAAAACTTTCTTCAGTTTCTTCCTCACTTCCTAATTGATTTTCCTTTGCTTTCTTGCGTTTTTCTTTGAGTGATAGTTTTGCTTCAAATGCAAACTCAATATTCTTGGAAACAAGAACATAGTTATCATAGTTATCTAGTTCAAAAGCTATCAATCTTCCAACTAGAACATCCAAGTTTAATTTGTTATTTGGATCACATATCATTTCTTGAATAGTAGATACCCTAATTACATAGATAGGAAGAAGAGTTTTGAGTACCTTACTCACAACAATTTCATCTTTGATGTCTCCTCCAAATGCTTTGATTGCACTTACATTGGATTTTATTCTTTCCATATATTTTGAAATGTTTTCATCTTCTCTCATTCTCATTTGGTCAAATTATCCTCTGAGACTTTTTTCCTTGGCTCTTCTTACATTGTCATCTAGTCCATAGATAACTTACACTTTGTTCCACATTCATAGGCAGTTTTATAGTCTTTTACCTCAACAAATTTAGCATAACTGAGAGCAGATGCAATATCAATCATCATGATGTTATGATTCTTCTTCTCAGCAATATCTTCAACTGATAATGTTCTAGTGGGAGCTTTACATTCAACATCAAAATACTTGCAACCTGAATAACTGACAGTAGCTAGATGTAACCTCATGAGTCCTTGCCATGCTGCAAAATTGTCTTCGTTGAGCTTTGGAATCTCTCTTTTATAAGACATCCTAATCTTTAGCTTAGGTCCTTGAAACCTTCTCTGTAAGAACCAAAAGCTCTGATACCAATTATTGGATATATAAGAGAAGTAGCTAAGAGGGGAGGGGTGAATCAGTTACTACTAAAATAAATCCTAGTTCCCTTAAATGTCAGTACAAATTACAAACTAAAAAAAATTGAATACTACCAATGCTTGGTAAACTCATACAAAGTGTTGTAACTTGGTAAATGTTGAATGTACTTTGAAACTATTAACTTTATAGATCTTAAGATACTGTGAGTGATTACTTAATCTTAATTGCAAGCATGAAAGAAATAACATGAACACATATGACACTAGGATTTAATGTGGAAACCCAATTTTGAAAAAACCACCAATTGTAAGTAGTTATTATTTTTCACTCTTCTAAAGTAACTCTTTTAGGAGCCAACCCTATTAAAGGTTAAAAAACACACAATTATATGTGAACCTATTAAAGGATTTAAACACCCTGTTATGAGTGGCCTTGTTACCAGTCTTAAAACAATTCAATAGAATTGCCACCTTGTTGGAGGATTTACAAATGGCTATTAAACCAACTCTGTTAAGAGATTTAGATCACTGCTACAATGGTTAAAGAGTAACAATGGAATGACCTAATTTAGATGCAACTAAATTTTTGATTATACATCTTTGTTTTGGCTTGTTGATTGAATATAGCTTTTTTGCATCACAAGGGTATTTTGCTTATCCTTCAAATTTGATTCCTCTCTTCATCTCTTGTAATTCATTCATTACAACTTGCACACACACTCTAAAACTACAACTTGACCTTTTACTTATGCCTTACATATTATCAAGTCAGCTCAAATACAATTTAGAATAACTAATATTCATCACCATAGTCGGCTAGAACCAATAGACAAAACAATTAAGCTTCATATGCCAAAATAAGAAAATCCTTTGTTAGTTGACCCAACTCGATAGAAATTAACTCAGAACCAATTTCTTGTGTTAACCAAAAGAAGCTCAGTTAACACTCCAAACTTACAAAAATCCTTTGGTAACCGAGTGAGCTTGGTCAACATTGATTCTATTTAACTTTCCTTCATTAACTGAGTGAGCTTAGTTAACACTCTTTTTCTGCATCAATTCCTTCAATGCCCGAGTGAACTTGGTAGACACTAGCTTCTACATAGGAATTCTCAGTAGACACAAAAAAATGTCCTCACTACTTGAATAAGCTCAACATGCATTGATTGACAACTGATATGACATTTTTGTAACATCAAAGACAACACACAATTAATCAATTGTATCCAAAACATAAAATTGGGCACATTTGAGCTAGAAATAACATCTTATCTTCTATAATTCTCTCTCCTCTAAAGACCCAATTCATGGAGCCATTATCATCATGAGTAGAATCACTCTCCTCAGAGGAATTCAATTGAAACTATTCATACCAAACTAAGTATGCAAAAATTTGTACTTACAGATTGTACTAGAATACCTAAAATTTTAATTTATTTTTTGTGTAAATTAAGTTGAGAGGTATCACATTTAAAATATGTAAAGTTTAGAAATATAAATAGTTCAAACATTGTAGAATTAATTTATTTATCCAAGTAAAAATATACATTCTATTCTAAATTAAAAAATACTACGCAAAATAAAAATAGTCTAAAAGTTTACTTCCAAATTTTGTGGACTTCTAACTCATGATATAAAACAAAAATGTTAAAAATACCATTAAAATTTTCAAAACTAAACAAAATCTAATCAATCTTTGACAAAAAATATTACATTTCTATAAGACACTAGTCATGGAAATGAATGAGAGCAAACAACAATGAGAAAAATCAACAATGTAGTAGGTTTGCTAGAACAATGAGAGAGATTAACAATGAGAGCAATAAAAAATGAAGAATGTAGGGGAGGATGTCCATGGGGATGTAGAATCAAGTGAATCTCTAAAAAAAAAATTCTATAAATGGTTGTAAGTTCCTAATGATCCCAACCATTCATGTTAACATTCTTTAAATATCACATACATATAAATGAATAAAGTAATATTAGGATATGACTTTTGTATTGATAAAAAATGTTGATTTACAAATCTTTAAAAAAAATGTCAAATAATGCTGATTTTTACACAAGGTTAGGAAATTTTATTTGGGAAAAAAGAGTACATTCATATTTCAATCAAAAGTAAATCAAAAGGGGCAAACATATAGAGCTAGATACATGGAATAAACTACACAACCAAAATTAATGGTAGTATGCTTTAAAAATCCTTCACTATCATTATGTAAATGAAGTTTTTGTCTCTCAAAGCAACATGATTAAAAACTAATATACTTTCTGCAAACAATCTATTTCAATGAAACTCTAAAATACTCATATTTGGCACAAAATTGAAGCAAATCTTCAACTTAAGTTAAATATTTTAAAGGCAATCATTACCCTTTTGAGAGGGATTGTCATATGCATGGATGATTTAAATTAAGAAAGAAATTACATAGCAAGCTTGGTCAAGATTTATGGTATGTTATTTCATTACCATGCCTACATTTTTGCTTCAAAATTTTGCTTGAAATATAAAATAAAATAAGTCAAGAAGGTTCTTGAATGTTCATGCATTTGTCCCTTCAATTACCATTGTGGAGGTTCTTCAATTCCTTTCACACCCAACTACCTAGCTTGTAACCATCCATGAAAATGTCATACTCAATAGTGGTGAATTCAATAAAGCTTCCTTAGTCTATTTTTCCTCTAGAAATATTATAAAATAAGAGATATATTGTAATAGGTGTATTATTATAAAATATATTTCAACTATGATTCTTTCTTTTTGATAACAACTTTATTATGAAATATTTCAAATATTCAATATGATTGTTTGGATCACCTTTTTGTAATTATGAATGCAATAATTGCTAACAATAATGATAAAAATGGCTAGTTCTTGTTTTAGTTACAAAATTAATTAAATCAAATTATGTTAATGTTAGTATTATTAATATGATTTATCTGTCATTTTAATATACATGACATTGAAATGATTGTCTTTTTTTTTAATGCTAAAATTTTTACATTGATGAATGCTTCCACTCTAGAAAGCCTCTCGGCTTAATTATCTCTTAGTGATTGAGTAAAGATCAAATACAATTTTCCAAGGTGAACAAATTGCATATGCAGATGTATGCATGTATATATGTATGTATGTATTTATGTATCTATATATGTATTTATGTATATATGTATCTCTACATCTCTACATTTCATTACCATGACCTTGTGATCTCTGTATATGTATGTATATACATATATACATATATACATATGTATATGTATACATACATACACACACACATGTGTGTGTGTGTATATGCATGTATATATACCCATACATATACATAAAGAGAAGTTTCTCTAATCACCTACTAGGGAAAATATAAAGGGATACATGTTTAGAAGGAAAAGAAAAGAACATTTAGATAGGTAGCTCTTCTCCCCTTGAATAAATTTCTACATTTGGACCTGAATTACACCACAAATTGCAAAAAAAACATGAAAATCACCACAAATTACACCATCACTGCAAATTGCCATCGCAATTTGACCCCAAATGTTGTAGTCAAAAGGGCACAATGATCACAAGGGAATGACACAGAAACAAAATCATAGAGAAAGGGCATGAAGATCAAAAGGGAACATCAATGAAATGCAAAGATCACAAGGGCATGACAATGGAATGCAACAATTACAAGGGCACGAAAATGAAATCATAGATCTCCATTGATCTCCACCAAGGGCATGGAAACAAAATGCAAAGTTCATAAGGGAATGAAAATGAAATGCAACAATCAAAAGGACATGAAAATGAAATGTCCACCAAGATTTAGAGCTCTCCACCTGATTTGGGGCTCTCCACCCTCTTTTGCACACAACTCTCCATGATCAAAAAAAATGGGGAATGATTGGCATGCTCTCCATGTGAGGATTCCAAGTATCTATTGCTGCTATTAATTTGGGCATCACTATATGATCTAGAATGTTATTAATTATTAAATCTGGTAGTAACTTCTCCCATGTCTCCAAAAAATGTAGCACAGGTTTAGGGTCCCTTGGCTCCCAGAAATTTGTAGAATAGGTTCAAGTTAGTAACTCTTTACACTCAAATTTTCACTGAAGTTATACACCCAACCATTTTTACATTTCAATAAAGGGTCCCCTTATAGAATGAAGAATCTATACTTGTAGTCTATCTTAAGACATTTCAATAGATGCAATCTAGTCTACCTAGCTTTTGAAAATAGAGGGCTAAACTTTGAGTTTCAACATTAACTTGATTGGTCTATTTAGACCCATTGATTATTGTCACATGATTTTAAACATAACTATATAAGGAGTGAGTTAGGACATATAGGGGTTAACCTTACATTGACTATAAACTACAACACAAAGGTTCCACCAGGGTATTATAATATTATAATTATAGAAAACTACCTAATTTTCTTGAGTGGGTGTATGATGGAAAAGAGTTGTATTAGGTGAGTAAAGCTCACCAGTAATTATAGGAATATAGCTACATAAAAATAGATAGAAACTAGAACAACATATTTTTTAGAGTGAGTAGTTCAAGGGTCTTGATCCCCATGGATATAGGTATATAAGTAGCCTAGTAGGCAAAGTATGCCTCCTATGTTCAGATGCCTTGGAAATAGTTAGGTAGCATTTAACTATTTTAAGATATTATATGTTAACTCATGAGGATCATTCCCTTGTAGAATCCTCTACCATAATGACATTACCTCTAAACCATGAAAAGGATGTCGAAGTGGTTCCCAACCTTGAAACACTCTTATAAGAAATGAAAAAGAAAATACATATGCAATACACATATAACTATTAGTTATGCATATATGTGTGTGTGTGTATGTGTGTGTGTGTGTGTGTATACAAGCCATAACCCAGTTAAATGGGTCTAGTTGTTGAATAGCTGGGTTGATTACAAATTCATGTAGAACTATCATTAGATTAGGTATAATAAAATAAACAATCAACAATTCCCAACTAGCAAGATCAAGTAAAATTTTCCAAGGTGATAAAATTGCATATGCAAATGCATCACTTGAATGCTAGGCATGAAGTGCATTCCCCAATTTATAATGAATCATTTGATATAAAGGCTCCATATGATGGCACAACAATGGAAACCAAGGATGTAACCATGCATGTATTAGCACACTATTCATGCAAGGATCCCAAGTATCTACTAATTCTATCAGTTTTGGCATCACTATATGATCCAGAATGCTATGAAAACTCCTCCCATGTCTCTAAAAAATATAGTATAGGTTTAGGGTCCCTTAGCTCCTTGGAATTTGTAGCAGCTATTCTCATTGCTGGAAGAATAACTTTAGTGAATAGTTGAGTGTAAGGAGTTGAAGAAGAAAGTTCCACTTCTTTGTAAATGCCATAATCACGAGACTCATTCTCTTGTAGAAGCCTCTACCACAATGAAATTACCACTAAACCATGCAAAGGATGTTGAAGTGGTTCCCAACCTTGAAACACTCTTATAAGAAATGACAAAGAAAATGTAGATACAATACATATATTACTATTATGTATGTATGTCATATACAAGACATAACCCAGTTAAATGGGTCAAGTTGCTGATTAGATGGGTTGATTAAAAATTCATGTAGAATTGTAATCAAATTAGGTACAGTAAAATAAACAATCAGTTGTTCCCAACTAGCAAGATCAAATACAGTTTTCCAAGGTGATAAAATTACATATGCAACTGCATCACTTGAATGCTAGGCATGAATTACATTCTCCAATTTATAATGAATGGTTTGATATAAAGGCATCATATGCTAGCTCAACAATGGAAGTCAAGGATGTAACCATGAATGTATTAGCACACTCTCTATGTAAGGACCCCAAGTATCTACTGTTGCTGTTAATTTGGGCATCACTATATGATCCAAAATGTTATGAAAACTCCTCCCATGTCTGTATAAAATGTAGCATAGGTTCAGGGTCCCTTGGCTTCCAAGAATTTGTAGTAGCTATTCTCATTGTTGGAAGAATAACTTTAGTGAAGAGTTGAGTGTAAGGAGTTGAAGAAGAAAGTTCTACTTCTATGTAAATGCCATAATCACGAGGCTCATTCCCTTGTAGAAGCCTCTACCACAATGACATGTTGAAGTGATTCCCACCCTTGAAACACTCTTACAAGAAATGACAAAGAAAATACATATGCAATATGTATATTAATATTATTTATATATATGTATGTATATATGTATGCATGCATGCACACATGCATGCATATACATACATACATACATACATATATATATGTATATATATATATATATATATATATATATATATATATATATATATATATATATATATATATATATATATATATATATATAATCCATAACCTAGTTAAATGGGTCTAGTTGCTGATTACCTAGGTTAATTATAGATTCTGGTAGAACTATCATCAGATTAGGTATAATAAAATGAACAATCAATCATTCCCATCTAGCAGGATCAAATACAATATTCCAAGGTGATAACATTGCATATGTAGATGCATCACTTGAATGCTAGGCATGAAGCACATTCCCCAATTTATAAAAAATGGTTTGATATAAAGTCTCCATATGGTGGCCCAATAATGGAAGCTAAGGATGTAACCAAGAATGTATTGGCACACTCTCCCTGCTAGGATCCCAAGTATCTATTGTTGTTGTTGCAATGGGAAAAAAATGCAGATGCAATACATATATTTCTATACCATACGAAGGACTGCATAAAATAAAAAAAGAAAGAAAAGAAAACATGACATTAATCATTCCCCATTTGTTTTCTATAAATGCCATAATCATGAGGTTCATTCACTTGCAAAAGCCTCTGCCACAATGACATTACCTCTAAACCAAGCAAAGGATGCATATGTATATATGTATGTACATAGACAAGAAAAATGGGTAGAGTTAATGTCATTGTTAATGAGCATTATATTTCCCACACACACGCGCGCACACACACACACACACACACACACATACACACACACACACACACATACATATACATACATACATTTATACATATTTCCCATTAATTCTACATTTTTTGTGTGCAAGATTTTGAGGTAAGTCACTTAGCATGGGTTGAGTGAGTTTTATTGTTTTATTATTTGGATGATTTTTTCTGTTGTGCTAAGATGTGATAAGCACCTTAAAAAAGATCTCTTTGTATATATACATACATACTTACATACATGTATATATATGTATGTATGTATTAGTGGAGATCAAGGATTTTGTTGTCCTGCCCTTGTGATCTCTGAATCTCATTGCTATCCATTGTGATCTCTACATCTTGCTCATTTTATTGTACCTAATCTAATGAAAATTCTATAGGAATCAACCTAGCTAATTAGAAACTAGACCCATTTAACTAGATTATGGCTTGTTTCTTTCTAAAAATATTTTCTATGATATGATTTTGTAAAATTTCTTGCGAACTCTACCCATTTTTCTTGGTCTACATTATTTTTTGTGGAGGATCTTGAAGTAAGTCACTTAGCACCCTAAAAAAGATCTATCTGTATATATACATACATGCATGCATGCATGTATGTATATATGTATCTATGCATGTATATATGTATGTATGTATGTGCCCTTGTGATCATTGCATTTCATTATTGTGCCCTTGTGATTTCTACATCTCATTGTCATGCCGTTGTGATCTCTCTATATGTATCTATGTATCTATGTACACACACACACACACACACATATGTATACATACATACATACATACACATATATATGTGTGTCTATGTATGTATGCATATAAAAAAAGAGGTTTTGACACAACCAAAAAAAATAAAACTCATTCAACACATAGCATGACCACAAATATGATGGAAACACCTATTGGTAAGTATATTCCTCTTTTTCTCTCTCATTTTGCATGTGTTTACTTCACTTGAACTATTATTTCTTATGGGGCATTTTGTAATATTGGATTTATTTTATGCAGGAGGCAATGAGATATTCCTAGATGTACCCATGTTAGATGTACGAGAATTAGTAAAGAATTGTGATGAATTTCTTGTGAGAAATGAAGATGGACTTCTGCTAAGATTAGCAGGAGGCAATGAGGACATTCTAGGTACTTTAAAGATTGATCTTTTCTTAAAGATTTTAGATGTTAATGGGGAATTTAGATGTTGGGGGGGTGGTGGAGATGGGGGTAAATGAGCTTCGACCTTTATGTGGTTGGCCCTAATTAGTAGAGAATATTAAACTATTCTCAAAACCAAGTGAAGCTCAAGATTAACCTTATATGATTGCATAAAAACTAATAGTGTGAATCTCTTGGTTTTAGGAAATCTAGAAGGAGATCGTAGTTCAATATGCAATCTCAATTCATATGCATATGACATTAGGTGTAGTTGAAAAATGCAACAATTTTTCATTTTTTATTAGAGGTCTTTAATTAGGTATTTTAAGTTATAGACCATCGTGAGCATTCTCTTGGCCATATCAGCTAGAGTTCTAATGTTCATTATGGTCTATAATTATAAAAGCTTAATAGAGCTATTAAATAAATGTAACCGTGCTACATTTTTTCAATTGCACCTATTGTCCATGCATATAGAACACAACTACATGTGCATTCTTGATTCAAAGTGATAAAATCATATTCTGCATGCAACAAAAAAATGAAATGCACCAAAAGATGGGAAAATGATGTCACTTTTGTAGGTCTAGAACCTTTTTTGTACTTTAAAGATTGATCCTTTCTTAAAGATTTTAGATGTTAATGGGGAATTTAGATGTTAGTGGGGGGAGATGAACATCCACCTTCACATGGTTTGCATGATTAATTTAGAGACTATTAAACTATTCTCAAAACCAAGTGAAGCTCAAGATTAACCTATGATTGTATGAAAACTAATTGTGTGAACCTATTGGTGTCAGGAAATGTAGTAGGATGCCATAGTTCAATATACAACCTCAATTCATATGCATACTACATTAGGTGGAGCTGAAAAAACCCAACAAGTTTGCATTTTGTTAGAGGTTTAGACCTATTATATAAATGTAAACATGGTAGGTTTTTTAGCTCCTTCTATTGTTCATGCATATAGAATGCATCTACATGTGCATTCTCTATTTAGAGTTGTAGAATCTTATTTTGGATGTGATACAAAGAAAAATGACATGCACCATGAGATGCAAAAGTGATGTCACTTTTGTAGGTCTAGAACCTTTTTTGTACCATAAAGATTGATTCTTTTAAAAAGATTTTAGATATTGGGGATGGGGGGGGGAATGAGCTTCCACCTTCATGTGGTTGGTCTTGATTAGTAGATAATATTAAACTATTCTCAAAACCAAGTGAAGATTAATATTAACCTACAGTTGCATGATAACTAACTAGTGATAATAAAATTAATATTGTATTAGAGATATGAACATTCTAGATCCAATTGTGCCATATTCTTGCATCAACATTTCAAATATACATGTTGATCATGTTGGCTTGTGTCAATTTGATTACATTATCAAGAAATCATCAAAATTTGTCTCATGGATAGAAAGGAGAGTTAACCAATAACCAACCATGGTTAATGTATGATGTGACATTTAGGAAAATAATGTAACTAAAATAATGCAGACCTTTTTAGCTTGAATTCACCTAGCCTTTCCTAGCCACATTTGAAAAGGGATCTAAACTCATGCAACTAGGATTCATTTGCTACCAAAGTTTTATTTAATAATTTAGCAAGTTGTCACAATTGCAATGGTTTTTTGTAGTGGATAGAATTCACACTAAGAAAATTTCTATTAGATCCATGTTGTAGTTGTGATGTACTATTCTGACAAATAATCATCGCTTCCAAAACACGCCTATCATAGAGCCATCAAAATTTTGATAGATAGCTCTAACGGCTAACCGTTAGTCTAATGGCTAAATAGAAGCTTATACCATTACAATTGTGATGGTCTATTGTTGCAAGTGTGAGGGAAATAAGATGAACTCTTGCCCTTGCATGTTCCAAGTTATGACATATTTTTCTGTCATAGTTGCAATAGACACCCTTGCTATTACAATTTTTGATAGCAAAAGTCTGTTGCCTATTTGATGAGATCCAATTTGTGGTATTAACACTCAAGAAATAGGTTGCCATCACAATTGCAATGACCCATCATTACAATTTAGGCCTAAATGTAGTAGTGTGTGTAGGAGGTGGTCTTTTGCCTCTCCCTCATTTTCTTGGATTCCTTGATGCATCTATACTATTATTATTTTTAAATAACTACAAAACTTATAAATTAAAAAATAATATTACAAAATTTGATGGAAAAATACATAAATGATGAATAGAATAAAGACCTACCTTTTTTATAGGGAGCCATCGATGAAAATGAGATAAAAAATCTATTTTTCTCCCAAACTCATTCGAGTTTTGACCTTCACCTTTGCACTCCATGTTGATATTTTTGTTTGAGAGAATTTGAGGGCCTAGCCCACATTTCACTTTTAAATAACCTGATTAGGTTATTGACATTTTTTCTTTTTTTTGGGGGGGTTGGGTTATTGATATATATATATATTTTTTTTTTTGGGTGTCCACTTTTTTGTACACTAACTTGGTGCACTCACCCTAGCAATTTTTTGTGAAAAAAGGGGGTTCTCTATTTTTGGAGGACTTTGAGGCCAAATAGACCTCATAGTTAGATTTGGAAGGTATCAAAACCCATCATATAAAATTTGTCAAATTTGGACATAGTTGGAATCTGAGGCAATATAATATTGCTTCTAGATTGGACATGTTTCTTGAGGCAGTGATTTTCTAATTTTTGGCATGCAAATCTGTTGGAAATAACAATGGGAAATTAAGTTCTAAGAGTTTGGTGGGGGTGAATCAACACTTAAAATTTTTACCTCTAAAACATTTCATCATTCATCCATCTCATAACTTAACATGTAAAATAAAATAAGTAACCATGCATCACATCCAAAGCATAAAGTAAATCAACACATAAGATTTTGGTTACCCAAAAACCCTCCAATGTGAAGGTAAAACTTGGGTGAGGATGACACCCATAAATCTTCACTACTACAGTTGTAAAGTGTGTCCAATTATAGCTACAAAGCTTTGATCATAATCTATGATCTACCCTATGAAAGGTCTGCCCTATGAAAGGTATGCCCTATTAAAGGCTTACAAGACTGTCAGATCTCACTTTGATCAAAGGATTTAAAGTCACAACTAAGTAAGCACCCTATTAGGAGATTTACAAAATTTTGATAGGACTACTATGTTAAGAGATTTACTCTGTACCACCTATTAAAATGATTCAATATTTGATCCTTCAGTTAGGACCTTGTTACTTGATACTAGATCTCCTCTTTATTGGTTATCTCTTGATCCTCCTAGTCATATCTATCTTCTCCATCCTTTCACTACTTATCTCTCTTCTTCTCAAACTAATTCTACATTGTAGTTCCATAACTTGGCCATCATTTCCACCATGAAATTCTCCTTATGCTCTTAGCATTTCTCTCCTTGCACATATAATGCTTCTCTTTGCAACCTTCTTTGCATACATAGTACCCCTTAGGGTTTACCTCTTCAATTACACATAATAGAGATGGGATAGGTCATAGTCAATGAATGTGGTTGATCCTTATTGTTACATAATTCTTCCCTTTATCTGATTGGCTACATGTATTGGCATAGGGATTCATAATATGTCTGGATCCTTATTTCTTAATATCAAAAATTCATGTTCATGTCGGCTAAAAATGGTTTACATAGAAATGTATTCCATAACAAACATATGTGTCAAAGACTAGTAGCTCAGCATCAATAGACTCTGATGCTCAGCCTCCACTATGCTCTTTATACTAATACTTGACTTTTGAATGGCTTGACACTTACTCTTGCTTGACACCTAAATCACTTAACACACACTATTTTCTTGGCTCCTTCTATTTTCTCAACACTTGAATGACTCAGTACATACTGACTTCTCGACACATACTAGTGGTTGACACTAACTATCATATTAATTAGCATGTATTGTCTAGAGGCTTATGCTCAACATACACTATGCACTTAGCTTGCACTATTCTTTGCTAGATAATGACTAAGTGTGATGCAAGAGTGTCCTTGGTGTAAGAGCAATCTTGCATCACCCAAAAATATTTTATTTTTAGTCTTTTCTATTTTAATAAGGACTAGTAGACAAGGTGGTTACTATTTATGGGAACTTTCTATTTTTAGTTAGTTTGTCATATGAGCTCAGAATGTTCTCATTTTCTACATGAAGGTTCATTTTAGAGTTATAAGCCTACCATAAAGTCTCATTGCTCCAGCTCAAGTATTGTAGAAATTATTACATATTTGCAAAAAATCTTTTGGCTCACTATTGGAGGCCTTAGAGTTCCTAGATTAGGTTTACATATAAAACTCGATAGAAGGGTACTTGCACCATTCCAACCTTGTAGATCAAGAGCTAGCATTTTCAAAAAGTGATAATATTAGCCAATCAAAGCAACGGTTCATGAGTTATGGCCTTTCAAAGTTGGGCTACCCCAATTATCTAAAATAATTGTCAAAGATGTATTTGGCTAACTCTATATGTATTGTTAGGGTCAGTCGACCCTAGGTATTAAGTTTCAATGTCTAGAACCTTCTTGGGTGACATTAAATTTCCTATTTAAGAAAGGCCTGAACATTATCTAGGACAACTCTAGGTGGTAGTTCATAGCTTAGTCTTGCAATTTATTGTAATAAAGGCACCCATGTGGGTTATAATTTTGTACTTGTGAATTATGTAATTCTACATTTCTGATGCAAATAAGAAGTCCATATTTTGTTGTCACATTTGCTATTGTTTCTTTGTTTTTGTTATGAGTTTATAGTTTGAAGGGAAGCATCCTTCATCAAGTGGTATTAGAGCTAGAGTTCTTGAGTGTGTGGATAGATCACTGACTGTGAGGTAGTTTACATGAGGAGCATGGTTTGGGTTAAGCATGTCAACAGATCACCAATTTGAGGCAATTTTCACTAGGGTTTTAGCGGGAGGGCAAAAATTGCTTAACAAAGAGAGTGTGGTGGAAAAGTTTTAGGTGTTACACCTAAGGGTTTCCTAGCCCTCCAATGACAAATACAAGAATTGGAAGAACAAATGCATAGAGGAATAAATATTCCTCTAAGAGATGGAAGCAAGAGTGATGATGGAGTAGATTAAAATGTTGAAGCAGAGGTAGTTCTAAACCTAGAGGAAGAGAGGCTTTTTAGGGCCATCTCCAAGATTGAAAAAAAACTTAAGTTTGAGATTCCCACATTTTTAGGAAATCTTAACCCAAAGGAGTTGATTGATTGGATCAATAAATTGGAAGAGTACTTTGAGTATGAAGATATTGAGGATCCTAATAGGGTCAAGTTTGCGAAGGAAAAATTGAAGGGACATGCGAAGATCTAGTGGCAGGAGGTTCAATTGGAGAGAAGTAGAAAGGGAAAGGAAAAAATCATCAGATGGGAAAATATGGTAGCTAAATTGAAGTACAATTCATTCCTGTGGATTATGAACTTGATCTATTGAAGAAAATGCAAAGGTTGAAGCAAGTAGGACAAATCTATTCAATAGTATACTAAAGAGTTCTATTGAGTTCTCATTAGAAATAGAGATGTAAAAGCTAATAAGGAAAAAGTGACTCGTTATCTTTTTGAGTTAATGCCAAACATTTAGGATGAGCTAAGTCTTGTTTGAATGAACAATATTGAGGAGGCATAGTATTTTACCCTAAGAGTTGAAGAAAAAATGAACAAGAAGTTTGAAAACAAGAATAGGAAGAGAGGCTACGGTGGAAGATATGGTGGATGATATTATGGAGGCCATAATGATGATCAAAAGAACAAGGATGAGGCTTGAAGTAGTAGTCAAAACCAAAGGGTAAATGATTCTAATTGTTTCCATGATTAGAATAATAGAGATTAGAGAGGAAGAGGTAGAGTACAAGGATCTAGATAGGGAGGCCTATGTGTGAAATGTTTTCACTATAGAGAAGAAGGGCATAGAGTGTTTGAATATTTTCAGCACCAATTAAGGAAGGATAAATTGAAGAACAAAAGGCTAGGCTAGAGTTGCACATGTTAATGAAGATGCTAGATCATCACATTCTGAAGATACTAAAAGAGGAGAAGTCTTAGTTAATAGAAGAGTCCTACTAAGTGGTGAGATTGAACGTGATCAAAGAAGGAGCTTTTTTCACCTGAGATGTAGATGTGAAGATAAGTGTTGTGATTTAATCATTGATGGTGGAAGTACTGACAATCTGGTGTCTAAAATGATGGTAACCAAGTCGAAACTGAAGAGATAGAAACACCTACTTCTATATCGTATTTCTTGGGTGTAAGGTGACCACAAGGTCATAGTCAATCAGCAGTGCTTTGTGAAGTTCAAGATTAGAAGCTACCAGGATGTAGTACTATGTGATATCATACCTATGGACATATGTCATACGTTGTTGGGTAGGCCATGTTAGTTTGATAGGCATGTTGTACATGATGGTTGAGAAAATACCTACACTCTAACCAAGGATGGAGTGAAACAATTAAATTCATTAAAGAAGAAAGAAGTAAAGGTATGTAGTCATACTATATTATGTTTTGTTGATGGAAAAGAATTTTCTCAAAGGTATGACATGTGAACATATGTGTTTTGCTATAATTCCAAAAGATAGTAAAGAAGAAGTAGAGCAGGTACCTATAGAAGTTGCAGATATGTTGGGAGAGTTTTTTGATATTGTATTAGATAATGTACCTAATAGATTTCCCCCAATGAGGAATATTATTCACCAGATGGATTTGGTTCTAGGAGCTAGTTTACCAAACAAGGCAGCTCATAGAATGACATGAGTAGAAAGTGAAGAGTTGAACAAACAAGTTCATGAGTTGTTGTAAAAGGGGTTGATTCGAGAGTCTGCGTCCATGTGTTGTACCAACTATATTAGCATCAAAGAAGAATGGAAAATAAAGGATATGTACAAATTCTCACACTATCAACAAGATCACAATCAAGTATAGATTTCCATTGCCAAGATGGATGATATTATGGACTATTTGAGTGGAGCTGAGTATTTCAAAAAGATAGATCTAAAGAGTGGATACCATCAGATTCATATTAGAGAAGGTGATGAGTGGAAGAATACTTTCAAAAAAAAAAGGACTATATGAGTGGTTAGTCATTCCTTTTGGGCTAATCAATGCATTAAGCACTTTCATGAGGCTCATGAATGAGGTATTGAAGGATTTTCTGGGTAAGTTTTTCATTATTTACCTAGATGATATATTGATCTTTAGTAAGACATTAGAGGAGTATTTGATTCATATTCACAAGGTGTTTGATAAGTTGGCAGAAGAAAAGTTGTTGATAAACCTAAAGAAGTGTAGTTTTGTAAAGGAGTTGGTGTACCTAGGATTTGTAGTCTAAGAAGAAGGTCTAAAAATGGACCCAGAGAAAGTGAAGGCTATCCTTGAATGGCCTACTCCAAGAAGTGTGATAGAGGTAAGATCTTTTCATGGACTGGCTAGTTTTTACAAAAAGTTCATAAGAGGTTTTAGCATTATTTATTGACCCCTAACTAAAACAAAGAGATGAGATTAGAAAGAATTTAAGTGGGTTGTAGGGGAAGATAAGAGTTCTAATTTTTTGAAATAGAAAGTTACTAAGCAACTTGTTTTAACACTTCTTGATATTAACAAGGTGTTTCAAGTAGACTTTAATGCTAGTGGTACAACAATAGGAGTTGTTACAAGCTAAGAAGGTAGAATTGTTGTTTACTATAGTGAGAAACTGAATGATGCCAAAAGAAAATATTCTATATATGATCAAGAATTTTATGCTATAGTTTAAGCACTGAAGCAGTGGAGACACTATCTTCTTCATAAGGAGTTTTTTTTGTATATTGATCATCATGATTTGCAATATTTAAAAAGTCTAGGAAAATTAAACCAAAGGCATTTGAAGTGGGTTGAGTTTTTCTAGAGTTATACATTTGTTTTGAAACACAGGAGTGGGAAGTCTAACAAAGTTGCAGATTCTCTTATTAGAAGACAAATTTTACTCACAAAAATAAAGATAGAGGTGGTTGGGTTCAAGGAATTAGTACTTTATATCTAGATGATCCTAATTTTAGTGAAGTGTGGAAGGCTTCTACATAACCTATTACACTTGATAGGATAAAGTGGTTGGATTTCATGATCCAGGATAGCATGTTGTTCAAAGGAAGCCAATTGTACATTCCTAGAAGTTCAATGATAGTGAATCTCATCAAGGAGAAGCATAGTGGAGGATTGGTTGGACATTTTGGCAGAGATAAAACCATTGCTTAGGTTGTTAAGAATTATTGCTAGTCATAGTTGCAGCGAGATGTGAAGTTTGTGTAGAGTTGCAAAGTATGTTAGATGGCGAAAGGAGTAAAGCATAATATAGGGTTATATAAGCAACTACCTATACCAAAGAAACTGTGGGAGGATGTTAGCATGGATTTTTTTCTTGGATTAATGAGGATAGAATGTGGGCATGATTCTATTTTTGTGGTGGTTGACAGGTTTTCAAAGATGGCACATTTTATTCCTTGCAAGAAGATAAGTGATGTTGTTCATGTGGCTAAGTTATTTTTCAGAGAAGTGGTGAGACTACATGGTCTTCCAAAGAGTATAGTTTTAGATCAAGATACTAAATTCATTGGGTAGTTTTGGTATACATTGTGGAATAAATTGAAGACAAGGTTGAAGTCAGGGTATACTTTAAGAAACCCCTCCTTTAGAAAAGGTGTAAAAACTTTACGAAAGGTGTAAAACATCTTTAAAAAAAAAATTGTGGTGAAAAAAATAGTTTACAAAGAAAAAATAATAATCTCCATTGGTGAAACATTCATTGTCTCTCAAACAATGTGTAAAATCGGGGCGAATTGTGTTATTTTAAAACCACAAAAAATTTATACATTGGCAAACAAAAAATAATAATCACAATAAAATTTTAATTTTTTGGGCGAATCATTTCATTTAAGTCTTGAAAATTAGGGTCTTGTTCCTTGTATTTTTCAAATCTTTAGATTACCCTATTTTTTAAGACCCTCATGAAATATTTTTAGAAAAATGCTTTTAATGATATATCTCTTTCCCTAAGGGAGGGCTTGCATAAGCATGAGGTCATTATAATTTTGTTTAATCTTACATGATTGTGCTTAGCCTACACATTGCTTAATCATTCTGTTAGCAAATACCTCTGATGATGCAATGTCTTTTTAATCCTTGATCCTGTTCAAATCAACAAGTATCGCATGCCCATAATTTCAAGATGCAAGGTATTTAAATTATGTAGGCATGCGACTTGGTCACATGTAGCCTTCGCTTTACTAAAATCTCAGTGAATCATAAAAAGAGTCATAAGTTGTCAAGAGCTTTTGCAATTTTGTCAGTTCTTATTATGCACATTCTGGATTTTCTATGGTATCATTGGTTGAGTTACCAATAGAGAATATGCTTTTTATCACCAAGAAGCTTCAACCATTGATTTCATTTGAATCAAGGGCCAATGCTTTCTTGCAAGAAGGAGATGCTTGCCAAATAAATAATGTGGGGAAGTGAAAGTTGGACAAGTGGCATGTTCTGACAAGATGGGCCCTCTATTCTCAAAAAATAATGGTGAGATGTCCTCCGTGGTGTGTATCAGATGAGTTGGAATAGGTGGAGGAACATCATTCATCACTTTAGCCAATATGGTACTCAAATTGCCTGATTTTATAATGATTGATCTACTAGAGATTAAAGGCTAGCACATGCCTGCAATTTCAAGATGCACGAGAGATAAATTATGTGAGCAAGTAGTTTTTTGACGTGTGGCGAGGTGGGGTCAGATAGTTTTAATTGTATGATGCAGTGTGCCACACTGTATGAAGATTTTTTGACATGTACTTCCAGGTGGGCTATTGAAGAGATTCAAATCTTGAATGAAAGTAGACTCTTATCAGCCATAGATCTTTCAAAGATCTATGGTTAAATCAATCCCACATTATGAACTTGCAAGTTAGATAAGAAAAGCGGGAATGCACCGGAACGACACATGTCCATGGTGACATCTAAAATTCTAACTCAGGAGATTTGATCAGTGCTGTCGTTGATTTTTTGAAGATCGATGACTGGCACTTCCCTGCAATATGGACTAGCATGAATCTTACATAATGCGGGCAAGTGGGAATGGTGGGACCAAGTCTTAAAGGGAATGCTGAGTCATACCATGATGGAAAGGTTAGATGGAGTTAAGCATGCTCATTGGTGGAACAGGACAGGCATGCCGAGTTGAAAGCAACAATGTCATGGGCACTTGAAGTTTAAATGTTGTAGTAAAACCTGTTAGAGCATGTTGTAAAAGAATGATATTTGATTGGTCAAGTCAACCAAGTGGGTCATCAGGAAAAAATATTTTGGCCCACTGTTGATCTGGAAAAGATCGATCGATAGTGCATCCTCACAATAAGAAGTTGCATGAATTTTAAGTAATGTGGGCATGCACCCTTTTGACATGTGGTTGGGCACTTGATTTTTTGAAAAGAGAATTTTATTTTTAAAACAAAGCCGTCTGATCCTAGAGACTCTAGAGAGATTGACGAGTCAGATTCAAATTTGAGAAATAACACAAAACTAACGGGTGTGAGAATTAAATTGATTCAAAGTTTCCTTTGTGCGACCTCAATGCACTAGTATAACATGAAGATTGCCATTATTAAAGCATACAATTGTAGATTTTCCCAGAGCAAAAAGGATTTCCAGAGCTACAACACAGGATTTCTTAAGGGTTTCAGTGACTTTACAAAAAAAGTTGCAAAGAAAGAAGGGTGAATTTAGTAGGTAAGTAATCTGTAACTTGTACAAATCAAAAATTTGTTGTCGTAAAAGTGTGAATTTTTTAAAATGCCTCCATGAAAGGAATTTTTTGGGCAAGTTGATTATTTAAAAAGGGCTGTGCATGATGATTTCTTAGAACAATTCCCCTTATCAGTAAATGAAATAACTAAAGGGAGGGGACTCATCCCTAAGAACCCTAGGGTAGTTGTGGCTGAGGGTTTTATGATAGGGAAAACTAGGTAAGAGATGCCCAAGCCTATATTGGGGGTTTGCAATTTTTCAAAAAATGGTTTTCAGAACAAAATTTGGATGCTCCCATGAGTAATGTTTGGGAATTTGACATTCAAAAATTAACAATTCCTTCAGTTTTCTTTGATAGTGATCTATTGAATGACCTGGCAAAGAAATATGATCCTATTACGAGATGAGTGAAAAATTATTCTGGAGTCAATCTTTTTAGGGTTTGCCCTGAGCTATTCAGTGAAGTTTTCAACCTTAACCCTAACCACGCTATGCATGAAATCATTGATATGGATGATTTATAGGCCAGATATGATGCACAAAGAATATACTTGAGGATAGTACCATTGCAGGAGCATGCTGCTAGAGTTGGAACTTTGTCTTTGATTACTGCTAGCACACTCGAGCCATTATTGAAAAGACATTTTAACCCCAGGGCTCAGGCATTGTATACTTCTCTTTGTAAAATCCTTGGGATGGATGAAGCTGAGAAGATCCCAAGATCAATTGTTCTCATAATGGATCAAACTCTTCAATTTGGAATGAGTACCATTCTGGACTTTACCACTTTTCTAGCAAAAGAGATTCACAATGGTTTGGTTAGAATAGCAAGGGGAAAAGTGAACAAACCATTCTGTTGGTATTCATTCCTGATGCATGTGTACTTGTACAAGGGATACACCTTCTTCTCCAAGGGTATGGAGTTGGAAAAAACCAAGGATGAAGAGAGGAATCCAATGTAGTTGTGGAGTGTGGATATGACTTCAGAAGCCACAGATGCTAGTTATGTAAGATTTGATAGATATTTCGTATCTAGGCTAAGATTGCTTTTGAGAGGAGATAGCCCTAGAATCCCTCAAACATTGTTAGAATTGGTCAGACCCAAAGATCATGCAAAAGGATTATTGGTAAGTCATAATTGGGGGGACATCATTCCCTATAATGTTTCAACAATAATAAGAGTATATGGCTTCCTAGGAAAGCCTCATGTGCTACCGTTTCATGTGCCCTTGAAGATAGGGATAGCTAAACTCCTGTGGCAGATAGACACTATAGATGAGAGGGAGTTGTCTAAGAAGGGCACATTTTTTCCAATTGTTACTATAGTACATGATTTTGTTTTTTTCAAAAAAGGGTGGAAACACCTCAATTTGTTCCTAGATAGATATAACATGGCATAATCTCATGCCAGGTTTAATGACCTTGAAGGATTCTATGACCTATTAAGGGAGAGAATAAAAGATTCCCACATGGTGCACCAAGTATACTAACCGAAGGATGTGATTAGAAATGTTTTTACTCTGCAAGAGCAGGAATTGAGAAAGGAGAAATGGGTGGTATATAGCAAAACCCTAGAATGCAAGCACTAATGAATAATTTTTCTGAGATAATACAAGCCATGAATGAGAAGAAAGATGCATATGTCAAGGCTTATCCAGACAAAGTTGTAGAGGTACAGAAGAGAATAGATAGTAGAAATGTGGTGTCTCTTGGCCAGTATACATTGCAAAGAAGGGTAGGTTATGTCATGGTTCAAAGTATGCAACAGGCACCCCTGCATTAGAGGCCAATATTAGGAAGTCCATCCACAACTAGCTCTCCAAAAAGGAGAAAGGTAGGATAGGGGTCTTCTTCCCAAGTGGAACAATATTCTCTAAGCCAGTCTCTAATCAGAATTGATGATGAAACATCTCTGAGAGAACAACTTAAAAATTTTGGTGGAGAGGGAAGAGTAATTATTAACCCCACAGATTTAGGGATTGGAGAACCTCAGGAGCCACCCACACCTTCCTTGGATTTAACTATTGCTGATTACCAAGGTAAGGAGATTGACCCTATAGTTGCCCAAGCCTCTGAGAGGTTTATCAATGATGAAAATTTTGTGAAGTCTAGAGCATTTGCACAATTTTTGTGGAGGTTAAATATAGGCAATTTTGAAAAGACTTGTGAAAAGATAAAAGCAGAGGAACCAAATAAACCATACTCCATTATTAAAGAACATGTAAAATCCAAGTTTTTGAATTATTTTACCCAATTTACACCTGAGGCCAGGAGGTAATTAGTTAAACAATTAGGAGTCCTTATCTTACCTGAATGGGATATAGTGAATGCTATGGTTTTTGATTCAGTAAGAAAAAAAAAATGTCCAGTTAACAACTGAAGAAGAGATATTACAGGCTCATAGGGGAGTCAAATTTAGTGATGACCACCAAGCCCTTGTAATTTGGTCTATTGAGAAAAGAGATAAAACAAGGATGCAGGAAATCTCTACTGCAGAGCATACTAGTGCATTGACAGTATTCAGAGCTGGTGAAGTTGGAAGTAAAAAGATAATTGGGATGGCTTCAAAAATGCTAAAATTTGGTAGTGTGGTGTTTGGCTAGGAAGAGGATAGATTTTCCTAGTTAAATGCTAATTTTGAAGAAGTGTTGAAAGCATATGAGGAGAGAGGTATGCAAATACAGTCATTGGAAAATAAAATAGCCCAAATGGAGAAGGTTCTGGGGAAAAGAAAATTAGGAGAAACTAGTAAGCCTAGGATTGCATACCCCCCAAGGCCACTCCAATTATTGAGGTACCTGATACCCATGAGAGGTCTCAGTTCTATACTATAGATGATTTTGAAGAAGAGAAGAATAAGTTATATGCAATGCATATAGAGCTTAATAATCAACATGAAGAAAAATTGAGGCAGGATATCATGTATTTAATAGATAGGATAGAATGGCCTACATTTTTTGATCAATTAGTGAGGATCTCAGCAATCAGGGATGAACTAAAGCATAATGAAGCTATATTCAGAACCCTTGTACAGAAGTGGACAGAGAGAAGTTCAGATATCACTTTTATGTGCATATTTTTTATTCATCTAGCTTATCATCAGATCGAAGGAATTTTTAATTTACTAAATAAGTTGCAAGATTTTGATGATAAGAAAGATTCTTTATATAGAAGATTAACTAATTGTTTTTCCAAGTATTTTGCAAAAAAAATTGATTTATTCCCTTGTGCCCTAAAGTCAATTGATAAAATAAAGGAAAGGGAAGAATGGAAGAAGGAGTTAGATGAAGCTTTTTGTGAGAGAATAAATAGGGTTATAAATGAAATGGGCCATTATTGTGGGCTATGAAAAATGAGGAGTTGGTTAAAGTGTAGATATTTTATAACTCTATTAGAAAAGAATTGGTTGATATGGAGGCAATTGCAAATTCCTTGGTAACTGTACCAAGAGAAATCCTAAATTTTGATTGGCCAGATAACACTATTTAAAATAATTGAAAAGATGAGTTCATGTCTATAGAATAGATGTCAGAAGATGACAAGGTAGAAGATCCCCAAGTTAAAGTAAACCTGCAAGTAACTGAAGAAGACACATCACTATCAAGCCTCATGGTCACTTATTCCAAGGAATCAAATGAATAAAAGAATCAATTTATTGTGTTCTGCCGATTCCAGGGAATGTAACAGAAAGGGCCCACAAGAGGAATATTTTATGTAAAACTCTTTCTGTTACCTACATTTTTGTCATTTTATGATAGGTGTATCTAAATATTCCTTTTAAAAGACACCTATTAGTTTCTCTTAGTCTGAAGCTTGTTGCATTTCACACTATATAAGTGAAATTCCAGGGCAAGATAAAAGGTCCAAATTCTATTTGCTAAGTGATACACTTAGTCTATTTTTGGTCCATCATTTTTGAGAAAAAAATTTGTGGTGTATTTTCTTTGTGAGATCTTGAGAATACATGAATATAGAATGATCTGTGTTTCTTTCTGAAGGTCATTCTAAGTCTATTGTAAATTGTATACAATTTTCAAGGAAAATGAATACAAATTATGAACTATCCCCATATCAGTTCTTTTTTGAACTTTGTCTCCTTTTGATTACTTGGTTATCTTGATGTTGTATAAGTAAAGGCTTGTGCAATTGAATGTAGTTCAGTTAGGTTGTATATATGTTTATCACTGTTGTTAATTCAATGGATTAAGTAAAAGCTTTGATGAATTTGATAAGGTTTCTGTAGTAGTGGAAAGGGTTTTGAATGATAAATTCTGATAAAAATTGCTGATAAAATTTGTTGTAAGGCAACAAATTAGATCTAAGAATTTTCTATAGACTCTGAACCCCAATGGATTAGGCACTGATCAAATTTGATCTAGCTGAAAGAGAAAAGTATCACAAATGGTTGTCAAAATGTAACATTAAATCAATTTTTACCTGTATTTCTTGAAGATTTTCAAAGTTGTCCTGTACTTGTTTGTAAGGAATGTTTTAGCTTCAGTTAGCCACTATTGCTGAAAACATCTACAAACCTATAGAAGATTTTTGGCCATATCTGTTATATGGGATGTGTTTATCAAGTTATCAAGAATTGTGTATGTATTTGAGGATTTGAGATAAGAATCAAAATGAAACTAAAAATAATCCTCATATAGTTTTCCCAGTCTTGAATCATCCCTGGGTATACTGACCCTGGTTTTGCAGAGCTAGAAGAGTAACAACTAACAAAAATCTTGAACTCAAATCAAGAGAAAGGTACAAAAATAACATTATGTCAACCATAGAGTAACAAAAATCTTGAACTCAATTTTTGTAAATTGTAATTGCAATATTACTAAATAATGAATATGGAAGAACTAAAGTAGAGTATACTGTATACCTATAAATTCCTTAGAACTAAATGCTACATTACTAAATCACAATTCACTTCATTGACTCAGTCTCAAATGTGATGCTTCTATATCCCATATGGACTCCAGAATCTAGATCTTGAAACTGAAGGCTAACTAGTACTAATAGGTTCCTCTTCATTCTGAATCAAGTATTCAAAATCCATAAAATCTTCATCTTCATTTTGACTTTGAGACCTAAATTCATCATTTATGTTGGAGTCAGCAGTAGAAGTAGAACCAACATCTTTTAAAGTGTTACAAAGGCCTCGTCTTTCATGTGTGGAATTCCAAATGGCCAATGACCTATCATAAGGAAAATATCTAACATTGTATTGAGTTAAAAACAACCTCAAACAAGTTTCCAAATTTTTGTCTAGTTTGTTTCTGACATTTGATTTCAAAAACCCCAATGCACTAAAAACTCTCTCATCTTCCACCGACCCTAATATCATTGTTTGACATAAATCAACAAGTTTGAAATATTTTGATATTGAAGTACATAATACTTCACTCTGACTTATCCTTTTCCAAAGCCTTGTTATTGCACTAGGATCGAATGGATTCTCAAAGTTTTCCATCTGGTTTTTCATACACAATGCAAAAAGTTTACATTGATTTTTAAGATTATTTGAATCTAAGATTCCTTGTATTAGTTGTCCATTGCAATCTGTATGCTTTGAAAACGGTGTTATCAATTTGTCAAGTTTATTATGAAACAACTTTTCATTAGTTGGATTATGTCCAAAGTTTTTCCAAAATTGAGGAAACACACAACTCATGGCTTCAAGAATTTCTTCTCGAGGGAATCTTTCACGAATATCACTTGAAATTTGGTAGGAAATAGACTTTACATTTTCACTAACAGATTTAACAATCTTGTCAAAATCATCCTTTCTAACTAGTAGTACTCTACGTCTCTTGGTTATTTTAGATTGGTGAATTGGTATTTCAAATCCTTTCACAAACACACATAGCTCATTTTTCCCATTGAATTGTAAAAAATTCTCAGCATGATTCAAATCTATAATTATCTCCCACCTTGAAAAAATTGGGCTATGACCTGAGAGATCTAAATACAAAGAATCCAGAGCCATGCATGTCATGAATATACATAGTTCTATCTTGGGCTTTCTTAACAAGTTTGTTCATTAAATCCAGCATGGGGAGAAGATTGTCTAAAGTTAATAGGTTCTCTATATCACTTAACTTATTTAACAAATTAGGAGCTCTATCCACCATAAGGCGTTGCTCATATAGAACTCCAATCAAGGATTGATATTCTGCTAGAAGTCATTCTGCTGGTCCATGCAAAGATATCCATCTAGTCTCAACATCCTTGAGAATCTTATTTCCTATTGTTACTCCCTCAAAAAAAATCTTAAATTCTGCAAAGCGTTTAGGACTTCTGCAAAAGTATGAGTGGAGCTCATAGATTAGATCTTCAACTTTTGACACTGTAGGAAAAGTACTTACAATCTTATATGCTAAATTCATGTGATGGTCCATGCAGTGTATGCCAAGCATGTAAGGTGCAATACTAGTTTGTAATCTTGCACAAAGACTAGTCCTTTGCCCTTGCATTACTACAGCTCCATCAGCTCTGACACACACTAACTTCTTTGCAATTGTCAAGTCATCTATACCAGCAATTTCATTCAAAGCTTTCTTAACTTCTAAATATAATTTTTTTGCAGTTGAATTGGCCCTCATTTTATGAACACAAAGTAGATTAGCTTGATGGACATGATCTTTTATAGTATATACATGCATACAGACCCAAGCAGTGTTATCTACCATAGTGACTTCATCTAAGGATAATGAAATGAACTTGGATTCTTTTACTTTCTCCTATACATTTTTCTTTTCCACCTCAGCAAGATAGCTTGCCATTTCCCATCCAACGTATATTGACCAATGTGACATAGGATAGTGAGGAACTCTCAAAAAAGATAATAAATTACCATATTTTGAAAAGTCTCTCATAGGATGCCCTCTAGATAGAATATGAAAAATAACACTCATCTGAATGGTCTTTGCCAAGTTTGTGTTGAAGCCCATCCTTGATTGGATTGCCACTACTACCACAACCAATTACTGCTATTTTCTTGAAATGCTCTTCATATTCTATGACATACTTAACATAAAGGCATTCTTCCTTTGATTTCCATCTCACTGCTGCTACTTCATTTCCATCTATGATTTGTTTTTCATAAACCTTACCAATATGTCTTTCTATAGTGTCAAGCTTTAACTACAACTTTTTCTCTCTTTTAGTTTTCTAGGTACAAATCGTACACTTGCATTCGGTTGGTGGTTCATCATTGTTTGTGACTAGTTCAATAAACCAGTACTTTGCTACCCAATCAACTTGGAAAGTCCTTTTCATTTCCCACTCTCGCCCCATTTTTACATTCCTTTTTATTTTCTTCCTACCAACATCAATATTATCTTTTGTTACAACATCTTCTATTGTTGGAACATTGTTATCCTCGTTTGATGCATTTTTATTTAATTGAATAACAACCTGCTCTTCTAGTGGTGGTGAGGTATTGTGAGTTCCTTCTGCACTTGTACTTGCCAAAGTTGGTGGACCAGAAACATTGTCAATTCCAAAGAAAGCCTTTATGGTAGTATCTCTAAGTTTTTGGCATTTTGATGTAAGATTAATCCCTTCACTACCCTTGGGGGTCTTAGCCTTGTCACTTCCCTAATATTGAGAAATATTAGTTACAGACTCACCCTCCCCTGACATCTCAATCCACTGATAATCCGTTTAAACTTTACTTCCCTGAGAATAAGCAGTATTACTTTCAGACTAGGAATTGAAACTTAAAGAAAAAAAGTTAAATTACAAATCTGATGTTTGACAGTTGGTGAATCAACATTCCACGGCAAAGGAAATAGGATATTGACCTTAGGTGGTCAATATCCATGCATGCAAGCTTTAAAAACCTTTAACATCTGCTTTTTGAAAAATTTCTAATGAAAATGAGCTAAGATAGGAAACTATAGATAAGCTTCTGATTAAATTAAACTACATAAGCTCAAGTAGAGTATTTTATAGCATAGTTGCACATACCAGTGTACCACCACTTGTGGAAGCTATCTCTGGAGTCTAAGTCTTGCCTACGATGTGTCTTGCAATGCTAGAAATTTGATGGAGTGCCAACGGTATTTAGTGAATGTCTCATTGCTCGTGTGAATTTGTATTTATATACAAATCAATACAATTACCAATTTACCATGCCAAACAAGCTGACTCCTCCATGAAAAAATGAAAGTGTGTTGGCAAAATGAGCCGACTCCACTTCCCATAACGTAAAATGAGCCAACTCCTCCACGGTAAAATGAAACTGGGATGGTGAATTCTCCCATACTACATTAAATAGAAACTTGAAACTTGGCAAACATTCCATGATAAGCATTACCTGGTCGGCTACGTGAAAGGTGAATACCGCCAAGAAAAAACTCAAACATAACATTTGCTTGGCGATTACAATGCTAGGCAACCAAGTAAACCCAACAAAGCTTGGCGACTAGGAAACCATGGAAGGGCTCAGAAATTGCCAAAAATAACACTGGAAAAATGTCAAATTTTCCGAAATGTGAAAATTTGCCACTATATTATACCCTTGTTGAAGTCTAGTTCATCACATCATCCATAAACTAATGGACAGACAAAAGTTGTGAATCACAATTTGGGAAACTTGCCGAGATGTTTGGTTGGAGACAAGCCAAAAGGATGGGATCCAATTTTACCATAGACATAATTTGCATATAATGATTTTATGAATAGGAGTATTAGTAAATCACCATTCTAGAATGTGTATGGCAATAGTCCCAGAAATGCTTTTGAATTAAGGCAGTTGGATAAAGGAGAGATAAACAGTGCTGACATAGAAGAATTTGTTGAACATTTGAAGAACATCCATGAGGATGTGAGGAAACACATCATAAAGATGAATAAAAAGTATAAGGCTAAGGTAGATGTGAAAAGGAGGTATAAGGAATTTCAGATTGAAGATGAAGTCATGGTTCATTTGAGAAAAAAATGTTTTCTAGTGGGTACATATAATAAGTTGAAGATGAAGAAGTTTGGAATGTTCAAGATGGTGAAAAGGCATGATTCTAGAAATGCTTGTGAATTGGAGTTGCCTACTAAATTGAATATTTCACTAGTATTTAATATTTTAGATTTGATAGAGTATTATGAAGTAGGTGATGCAGATGAAGTTGCACAAGCATAGTGGAGTATTCCAATAGCTAGTTCGACTGCAAAGGAGATTGAGGAGGTACTGGAAAGTCATGTTGGAAAAAGTACAAGGAACAAAATTTATGAGAAATACCTAGTCAAATGGAAAGGGAGGTTAGTAGTGGATTCATCATGGCTAGCAAGGGAGAAGGTTCACCATCTTGGTTTTCCTCTTAACACTTGAGATGTGACGGAGTCACTTCCCAAACTACCTCGGGTGTCTGATGCAGGAGCATCCTAGGTGTAAGAGTAATCTTGCATCACCCATAAATATTTTATTTTCAGTATTTTCTATTTTAATAAGGACTAGTAGACAAGGTGGTTACTATTTATGGGAACTTGCTATTTTTAGTAAGTTTTTTATACGAGCTCATAATATTCTCATTTTCTACATGAAGGTTCATTTTAGAGTTATAAGCCTACCATAAAAATCTGATTGCTCTAGCTTAAGTATTAGAGAAGTTATTACGTATTTTTGGTAGAAAAAAAATCTTCAAGCTCATGGTTGGAGGCCTTAGGGTGCCTGGATGGGGTTGAAAAACTCAACAAAAGGGCACTTGCACCATTTTGAGTTTGTAGATCAGGAGTTGGCATTTTTGAAAAGTGGTTATAGTAGCCAATCAAAGCAACAGTTCGTGAGTTATGGCCTTTCAAAGTTGGGCTACCTAAAATATTTAAATTAATTATCAAAGATGTATTTGGCTAACTCTATATGTATTGTTAGGGTCTATTGACCCTAGTTATTAAGTTTCAATTTCTAGAACCTTTTCGGGCGGCATAAAATTGCCTATTTAAGAAAGGCCCAAACATTGTCTAGGACAACTTTGGGTTGTAGTTCACAACTTAGTCTTGCAATTTAATATAATGAAGGCACCCATGTGGGTTAGCATTTTGTACTTGTGAATTAGTTAATAATGCATTTCTGGCACATAAGAAATCCATATTTTGTTCTCACATTTGTTGTTGTTTCTTTGTTTTTGTTATGAGTTTATGGTTTTAAAGGGAGTTCCCTTCATCAAAGTGTTTTGTTACTACTTTGTCAAAACCACAATGAGATTAACAATCTCCCTCTTTGACATGAGTGGAAAAAACACTTTGTCATGGCATATACAATCTTATCTTATGCATAAGTCAAACAATATATCATCTCTATTTGGCTTCTATACAAAATTTCAATATCTCAAAATTTGCAAAAAATATTGTCTCCTATACCTTATTACTCTCTCTGAGTAAATACTTCATTTCATTTTCGTAACTCCTTCTGAGTAGATATTTTCCTTGAGAAAATTCCCAAAATTTAAAAAATCTATAAAATATTTAAAATCCACCTTTTTTGACACTTATGTCATTTGGGTGGTATACTTATAGTGCATTTTTCAAAAAATGGCTTATATAGTTCCATTATGATTCCCAGAGTTGTATTCCAATTTTCACTAGCTTCATCTAAAGTTTGAATCTATATTTCTATATTTATTGTCATATCTACTAGACTTTCTTGTGTAGAAAGATGATAATCTTTCTTCATTAATGTTTTTGCAAAGGCTAGTTCCTTCTACAAAACTTCCATGTGTGGAGTCAACATGGACTGAATTTTGATCAAGGTTGATCTTATATTTGCATCCTTTGCTTGCAACTTGGCGAGCCTACTCTATGTTAGCTATAATATCTAAAAATTAACTCAACTAGTGCCAAGAAATTGCCTCAATATAGTACCCATTGATTGTAAGTCTCCTTGTAGCTAGTCAATTGACTGTTGAGTTTCTTTAGTAAAGATATCAACATCACATTATTTTCTATACAGGGAGAAAATATTCTCCAACACTTTCTTCACACTATCCATCTTAGTTGATTAATCAACTTGTCTTAGTGCAATGGCACTAGATATCTTGTCCATAACCTTTGTGTGAAATTTCCTTTCAGACCATTCCAATAACTTTAGATTTGTCTCTATATCTTCATCCTTAATCTTATCAACTATATGTAAAAGTTTCTCTAAGATAGACTTATTGGAAAATGAATTTGAAATATCAAAAGAATCTACAAAAATATCTCTAATATCATGTAGAACATTTTTTTTTCTTATGCTCCCTGTCAAGATTTCTTGCCTTGATTTCCTTTGGAGAGCCTCCTGAAGAACAACCATTTCTTCAAGTGTAATTGTTTTTGGATCAAACTAGGGTAGAATAATAAATTCATCTAAAGTCTTATCCTCAAATGATGTAGTCTCAGCACACTTAGGTTTACTTGTACTTTGCCTTGATATCTATAATTATGTAGCTTGAGTACTCATCCTTTGAAGAGTCTAGCTGCTGGGAGGATGTGTAGTGATTGGTAAAGTGACTAGTGTCTAGATGGATACTTTTTCCTCTATCTCAATAGTTGTCTTATCCTCTTTCATTTGGTCAATCTCCTAATCTTCAATGGGTTTTAGTGAGGTGAGTGTAGGATTCTCTTCCTTATCCTCTTTCATTTTATTACCCTCTTTGTCAATTATGACAAATGTTGGAAACTCTGAGCTTTGCAGACTCGACAGTAATGTAGCTGGTGCATCTTCCTCCTTATCCTTCATCTCAATGACAATAGTAGGCATTAAAAATGGTGCTTGTTTTAGTTTTCCTTTTTGTTCCAAGGTAACACTTTGATCTATTGTTTGTTCATGTGATTGCTTCTCCTTAAATTCTGCAACATGTGGGGGCACAATATATGTGTCTTGCTATTGTGCTTCAGTGGATGTAATCTCAGGCTTTTGAGATTCATCAATCCTTACCAATATAGGATTTGTGAATGGAATAGAAGTATTGGTGGATTCCTATTGCAGTGTCTTTAAATCTTCCTCACTCAATGGATTTACATTCTATGTAGAGTTATCAAGTATGTCCTCAATAGTCACTAAGTCCTATTGACTCTCTTTTACTCCTTTTGTAGGACTGGTTCTTGGCACATTGACATCCTGTGCATCTTGTGTGTCTTCCTCAACTATGTAATCCTGAGCTATCTCATCATGTTTCATTTCATTTGTATCTACCTCTATTCCCATATTCTCTGCCATTGTTTCCAATGTTTGTGTGGTCAACCCATAGATTGTTTTCCAAAGTAATTTTTTTGGGTTACCACCTCTTTGATTCTACTTCCCCAAATATGAAAGGCTTTTTATTTTGGATAAAATATCCCTTTGTGTTTCTATACAACCTTTATGATATATTTCTTATCAAATTCATGCATAACTTGAGCTAAAGTAGCCTCTCTGACTTGTTTTTTAGTCTCCATATTGAACTCTCATTTTTAATCAACTCTTTCATATAAGATTTTGGGAATAGAATTAGAAATTTCTAAAGGAGTTTTAAAAAAAAGTAGCCATCATATCATAAATGGATTCTTCAATAGTATGCTCAACTCCATTATCTAACTTATCAAAATCAATATGCTAAAAACTTGACAAATCTACATTGCTCTTTATATTTTCACATAGGTTTTCAATATCATATGAAGGATTGCAGCTTACAACTTAAAATTGAATCATGTCATATAATTCTATCTTTTCAACATATGATGCCTCCTAAAGTTTCAAACTCCTCTTTAATCTCTTAAAAGGTATGCTTAGCTCTATTGCATCATCCTTCTTTTTACCTTTTGCTGATTGAGCTTCCTTATCTTGTACATTGGTAGCCCTTGTGCTTGACCTTGTCAAAGGTGAAGCTAGCTTATATTGTTCCTTATTTTCCTCTTTCTTTGGTTTATCTACTTTCTTTTTTTGTGCCTTCCTCTTCTTTTTAATTTTCTTTGGTTCTTGTTTGACTTCCTCTTCACCCTCTAAAGCTTGATCTTCTTCTTGTCCTTGTGTAAGCTATAAAGGTCGTTGACCTTCTTCTTCTTCTCCTCCTCCTTCACCAAACTTTTCTTTCAATTTCTTCAACATTTTCTTTTTCTTTTTGATGATGGTGGCATTTTGCAAGTTTATATTTTTTCTTGATTTAGCTTCATCATAATTTCCAAAGGATGTAGCATCCTTGTCAATCTCTTCTATCAACAATGTAATGATGGATGCTAGTATCTCATCAACATTTATCTCATATGGTAATGGTCTCAAAAATCTAACCCTTGGAATAACTACCTAAACATAGTTATAATTGACATTTACTAGGAAACAAAAATCATTATAATGTTTCTCCACCAGAGATACATGAATTCTTGATCTCTTCTTCATTGATTTCTTGAAATCATCAAAATAACTAATCATTACTGAATCAAAAATTTCTCCTAATTTCTCAATGAATTCACCTATCTGTTGGGTAATAGATTGACTGGACTTCCATACTACCTTTCCAAATGTAGAAAATGTGATTTTGAACATAAAAGACTACAAATAATGAGTGAACCAAACTTATATGAAGAACCCTTTTCCTTTCTAATAGCTTCAAGGTTTTCTGATAGTTGTTGAAGCTATAGCTTAGTAAGGTCATAGGAATGATCTTTCTTTATGATCTTGTAACCTAGGTCAATGACAATGCATGACACACTATTAAGTCAGCTTGACTGGTAGAATCTATGTGCTATCACTCTCGCTATGAATGCAATAATGGGGTATTCAATTGTATTAATTGACATTCCCCTCTTGTTCCATATAACTCTAGTATTATTATCAATTGCTTCTTTTGCATTGCTCCTCAATGTCTTTAGCCTATCTAGGGTAGGATAATCTGACACTCTGTGAATGATCCTCTTTGATATTCTAATATGTCCATTCTCTAACCATAGCTAATTATCATGTATCTAGCTCACTACAATCTTTATCCATTCTATTTCAAAAACTTGGAGAAAATCTAGGGCATACATTAACTCTTTTCACTCTACAATTTTTGTTTTCTTCTTTCAAAACACCATTCTCACACAACTTCTCATAGGTATCTCTAATCTCTAACTCTCCAACTTCTCCAACCTTGCATGTGTACCAACATCTTACATCTTGAATCGATAAAACCTTGGGCGAAATAGTTGATAATACACCAGATGGATCTCCTTTGTATGCAATCTCAGGAATGTCACAAAATGGTTGTTGACAAACATCATTAGTGATCAATTATACATTGGTAACCTCTTTACCTTCCTTTCTTACTTCTTCCAATGAACTTGTTGCCAATTTTCACTTGCTAGGGTTTGCAAAATGCAAAATAGTATAACTTTATATGAGTGAAATACCTTTCAAATTGATTTAAAATGTTGTGTAGTGTTTGAATCTGGTATTCAATCATTGGAATCCCTTGCTCAAATCACCTTCATGCTTTTTGATCTTCTAGTAAATGCAAATGACTTGAAAAATCAAATATATAGCCTTCAAAACCTTGCAATCGATTCTTAGTGCATATACAAATGTAAGCTCAGTTGCTATAGGGTTTTTAATTCACTAAGCTATCATAGCTAGCTCAAAAGTCACTACAGTACCTCATTACTCGATACTTATTGGTTCAATACTTCCAATACTCAGCAACAACATAATGATAGCTTGTCTCTTTCTTCTAATCACTTCATTTCATCTTAATATATGCTAATAGATCCTTCATTACTTGAATGCTTGAAACTAATCCAATATATCATTTTAGATGTCAGTTTTACACATACCTTTGATTTCCTAGTTAGGGGTGATCACCTGATCCATTGGATAAAGTGACCTCATTTTGGCTTGATGTGCCATACTCTTCCTTCTTTCTCCATGTCTTGTTCATCTACATCTTTTTCTTTTCAACATCTACCTTTCCTTTACCTTTGTTGAATTGATTACTTGGTGCATGTGATTAAGTTGGACAATTTTTTCTTACATGACTAGTCTTAAGAAAACTAAAGCATACAATCTCATTCAACCATCTATTGTAATTACTTCTAAAATGTCTCCTAATGCAATTTATGGAAACATGACCATACTCACCACAATAGTGAAAACTGTACCTTTTATTGTAATCCCAATCATAAGAGTTCCCATAATGATGTACCCTGGTTTGCTTGTCTAATGTCCACTTGGGTTTGGATCTACATTCATAAGCCTTGTGTCCATACTTCTAATAGTTGTAATGTTAACCTTCAAATATTTGAGCACTAGTGGTATTTGTCCTACATTCATTTTCTTGATGTCCTTGCTTCTTATAGTTATGGAAATGTCCCTTGAATTTATACTTAGGGGTATTATTTCTAGTATTTCTCCAATAGAAATTTGGTATGTGATCCAATTTTCCATAGTGATGACAAGTGAGCTTGTTGTTCTTTCCCTTATTATTCCTTTGTTCACCACTTCTAGATGATTCTCCTTTCTCAATGGTAGAATATCCTAATCTAGTAGTGTCATTGTTTGATCTTGGTGCTCCCATCAGTTTTTAAAAGTACTTTATGGCTTTACTGGGCTTGTTAAGATTTTTCTTTTCTATCTTCAATTCATTCTGCAGCAGGGAATTTTGTGTTTCGAAAGTTGTAATCTCAATGCATTTCTTATTCAGTTCTTGATTTGCAATCATCAGTTGATTCATAAGATCCAATTGAGTTCTTGATAACATTTGCACATATGATGACTTCTCCTAAAGTCTATTATCCAGTAGTCTTTTGTCTTCTTCAATCATGAATCTATCTTCTTTAGCTTTCTTTTCCAATTTAGTTGTCTCACATAACAATACTGATTGGGTTTCTTGTTCCCTTTTAAGATTCTTGACTTCTTCATTTAGGGAATTGTTCTTTTCCATCATATCCACAATTGCTACATCAAATTTATTTGAGTTACTATCCTCAAATAATCTAGTAGTGTCTTGTTCTTGATAGTGAGTGTCATTTTGTTGAATGACCAATTTCTTTCTTTTCTTCAATGACTATTGCAGTTCATCTCTTGCCTCCTTGAGTTTATGTTGGGCAAGTTGTATTTCAATCTTCTAGTTCTCAATAGAATTGCACAATTTGTAGACTTCCATCTTCAAGATCTTACCCCCAAAGTTGTGAAAATTTTCTTTCTAGAGGAAAAAGATTTGATACCAATTGTTGGAAATAACAATGGGAAAGTAAGTTCTAAGAGGGGGGAGGGGGTTGAATCAACACTTAAAACTTTTACCTCAAAAACATTTCAGCATTCATCCATCTCGTAACTTAATATGTAAAATGAAATAAGTAACCATGCATCACATCTAAAGCATAAAGTAAATCAACACATAACACATAAGCTTTTGGTTACCCAGAAATCCTCTAATGAGAAGGTAAAATTGGGTTTGGGATGGCACCCATGAATCTTCACTACTGTAATTGTAAAATGTGGCCAATTATAGCTACAAAGTTTTATACATAATCTACGATCTACCATGTAAAAGGCCTATCCTGTTAAAAGCTTACAAGATTATTAGGTCTCACCTTGATTAAAGGATTCAAACTCACAACTAAGCACTCTGCTAGGAGATTTACAAAGTCTGTTAGGACTACTGTGTTAAGAAATTTACTCTACATCACCTGTTAAAATGATTCGACACCTGATCTTTTGGTTAACATCTTGTTGCTTGATGTTAGATCTCCTCTTTACTAGTTATCTCTTGATCCTCTCGATCAGATCTATCTTCTTTATCCTTTCACTGCTTATCTCTGTTCTTCTCAAACTGATTTTTTATTGTAGCTCCATAATTTAGCCATCATTTCCACCGTGAAATATTCTCTATGTTCTTATAATTTCTCTCCTTGTGCATGTAATTCTTCTCTTCAAAAAATTCTTCACATACATACTCCCCCTTAGGGTTTACCTCTTTAAGTAGACATAGTAGAGATGGGCTAGGTCATAATCAACGACTATGGTTGACCCTTATTGACATCTAATTCTTCCCTTTATCTAATTGGTTGCATGTATTGGCATAGGGATTCATAATATGACTAGATCCTTATTTCTTAATATCAAAAATTCATGTTCATGTCAGCTAAAAATGGTTTACATAGAAGTTTGTTCCATAAAAAGCATATATGTCAAAAACTAGTAACTCGACATCAATAGACTCTGATGCTTGGCCTTCACTATGCTCTTTATACTAATACTCAACTTCTAAATAGATTGACACTTACTCTTGCTCGACACTTGAATCACTCAACACCCACTATTTGCTTAGCTCCTTGTGTTTGCTCGATACTTGAGTGACTTAGCACACACTGTCTGCTTGAAACATACAAGTTGATCTGAATTATTTTAGCAATTAAGAGGAAAATACCAAAAGAAGAAATATTAGTATTGTAAATACATAATAAACCATATAAAGACTTCCATTCATTCATAATATTAAATAAAATTTCATACAATTGTTGACAATCTTGTAAGTGAGATGTATGCCTGCAAATCAATCAAATTTGGACAAACTCATTGAGGAGTTGTGTGTCCAAGCTCATAAAAGTTGGGCTATCCCATGAATGATATGTATGCCCATGAACTCTATAGCAGTTGGGCGATTCCATGGTTGAGATGTTTGACCATGAACTCTGTATATAAGATCTAACACAAATTGGCAATCTCAACAAATGAGATGTATGTCCATATCATTCTCCTTCATTGAATTTGATTCAAGTCTCTTTATATATCTTCATGGAAGTTGAACAGTCATGCCATTTAAATCCTCATTAGAAATTGAATGGACAAATAAAAATTGAAAAGTCATTACAATTGATAAGAGAACATAATTAATTAAATAATATGACAATTTAATTCTGATCATTCCTCCTTTCTTATATGGAAATGGGCCCCATTGCCCCATCATCTTCGAAATGAAATAACGATGTGCCCAACTCATAATAATTCTTCTATTTAGATTTGAAGTTCTCTTGAGTATGTTAAATAAAAATATTGAAAGATCATGAAAACTTGTGATAAAATAGTCTTGCTAAATGAATAATATATTGCATAATATGGCATCGATCTTCTTTATCATCCCCATAGCTTTTAGAAAATTTATGATAGCAAAAATCTTAAAGAAACTGCTCTAGTTTTGATTCTGTAAAATATTATGAAGGCCTTTGATCACATAAATTGAGATGATTAGAAAATGTCCTATTCTACAAAAGCTGCTTTGAGTACTGATTTGTCCAATCTATTGATATCCATTATTCTTAATGTGGTGATCTCGTGGTGGTGAAAATTTTTCCAATGGTAATTTTTCCAATCTTTAAGTATTTTGCTTATTTCTAATCTCAAACTAGATCTTAGTTTGATGTTTTTTTCCCTAGAGGAATGTGAATAAAAGATCCAACATATTCATCAACATCTTCCTCTTCTCTGTGTGCAGGTTTGAGATAAACATCAAACCAAAAAGGCTTCTCCCTTTCCACCTTTATTCCTTCAATCACTAGATCCACCTGAGATTCACTGCCAAAATGGGGTCTTGAGACTTTTGTCTGAATAAAATCATAATTTTTGAGGCAGCAATGTTGCTAGGGAACATAAACCAGGCCACAAAAGTCCTCTAGAACTCCTCCTTTAGACAAATTTGATGATGAAAATAGCGAAGCCACATTAACATTTGAGGAATATTTAAATTTGAGCTTCTGCAAAAACTACATATTCGAGAAATCTGTTAGATTGGAGGGAGGGTTATAGGTGCTTAGCATTAAGGTCAAGCGAACTGAAGTGGAAGTGAAGGCTAGAAGCATTTTTTGGCATCGAAAAACCACTCCCCTTTCGCTTTGCTTACACCAAGCAACATTACTTCTTGGTAGAAAAACATGCATTTCACTCCCTAGCTCTGATACCATTGATCTAAATTATTTTAGCAATTCAAAGGAAAATACCAAAATAATAAATATTGGTATTTTAAATACATAATAAACCATATGAAGAATTCAAATCATTCATAATATTAAATAAAATTTTATACAATTGTGGAAAATCTCGCATGTGAGATGTATGCCTACAAATCAATCATATTTGGACAAATCGTGGAGGACTTTTGTGTCTGAGCTCATAAAAGTTGGGCTATCCCATGAATGAGATGTATGCCCATGAACTCTATAGGAGTTGAGCAATCCCATGTTTGTTATTTCTACCCATGAACTCCATATATAAGATCTAATACAAATTGGCAATCTCAGCAAATGAGATGTATGTCCATATCATTCTCCCTCGTTGAGTTTGATTCAAGTCTCTTTATATATCTTCATGGAAGTTGAATGGTCATGCCATTTAAATCCTCATTATAAATTAAATGCACAAATAAAAATTGAAAATTCATTATAATCGATAAGAGGCCATAATTAATTAAAATTATATGCTAGTTTAATTTTGATCACTAGTGCTCGACACTAACTATCATATTACTCAGCATGTATTGTCTAGAGGCTTATGCTCAACATACACTATGCACTCAGCTTGCACTATTCTTTTCTAGATAATGACTTAGTGTTTTGTCACTAGTTTGTCAAAACCATAATGAGATTAACAAAATTGAAATTTTTTGGCTACAAAAAAGAGATTTTTTTGGCATGCAAATTAGGGTGCTTTTGCATGATAATCAATGTATTTTGGCACGAATCTTGAGGCATTCGGTACTAGTGGGTACACTTTCCAAGACATTTTTGCATGGATCCCAAGGTGGTATTTTAATTTTTTTTTCCTTCCATCTCTTTGTTGACCTACATGTATTTTTTGGCCATAACTTGCTCATCTAGACTCTATTTTTCACAAATGAGATATCATCAAAAGGCTAGTTCCAAGTCCATCATTATGGTGCAATTTTTTTAGACTTTTAATGATGCTTGGTTTCTAGTTTATGAAGTCAAAGTAAGAGATTCTATTTTTCACTTCAGGAGTCATTTCTTTAGACATTCTATTTTACAAATTTAGCTCCTGACACATCCCATTCTCTTTTTTTTCTTTTTCTTTTTTCATTCTGGTGGATATTTTATTTTTTTAGGTTTGAAGATCGATTTGTTTCTTCAAATAATTTTTCATGGGTTGTACCATCTATTGTATCACCCTTATGTCTCTTTTGGTCTATTTAGACATCATGTGTATATATTTTTTGCAAATGCACTGAAATAAAGTGTCACTCTATTGCATTTCAAGATCTTGCACATATTTGTGTTTCATGTTGGCCATATTCACCATCTTCCTTTGTCAAGTGAGTGTTCCTTCCATGACATTAGCCTCATGATGTGTCGAGAACATGTGTCATTATAGGTGTTTGTACTTCTTTTGGACTCCTCATGTTCCTGATTCTTCTTTCTACAAGATATATTGCATTCAGTTTCAATGTTCATGTCCTACCTCTCAGCATTATACGTGGGTTATGCTGGTTGTATTGCTTTCTTGGTTTGATAGAGTGAGTTATGGGTTCATTATTTGATCCTATGTACTAGGCAATTCTAGTGGCTGGATACCCATGCATTTCAGTGACATGGATCATTTACCATATAGACAATCTTTCATTCCTATTTTTGGAGGCCATGAAGATACCTTCTATCTTTGATTGGTCAACTCTTTAGACTTAGTCTTCTCTACCTGGTCATATTCTATACAGTGGAGGTTCTTCAGATCAACAGTTTGGTAGTGTTTGTAGCTTCATGTTTTAAGGGTGTTCATCATGATCATCTTTTGTTCCTATCTTCTGGGACATTCCCCAATTTGGAGGCTTCTTCATTCCTTCACTAGTTCTTTTTAGCATTATTTTCATACAGGGTTTTTTCAATGTTGTTTTATCTAGTTCTCCTCTTTATAGAGATTTGGTTGTGCTTGGGTACCTGATCAAGCCTTTGTTGCTAAGACCCATCTATTTTTTTTTCTTTCAACAACATTTCTGAGTTTTTAGCTACTCCCTAAGTTTATCTTGGGGGGGGGGGCGTTAGAGTAATAAAGTATTTTATTATTAATTTAATCATATTGATTTAATTATTAACTCATTTATTATCTCTAGTTTACTTGAGCTAAACTTTGGGTATACAATGATTAATTCTTTTATTAATTAATATCATGCAACCTAGGTTTTACCTTGTAGAGTTTTGATCTCCTTTATGAGGATTGATCTCTTTGTAATAATGCATCTTTTTAGTCTAATGATATAATTATCATATTTTTAGAGCAAAATGCTTGTCTCTTCTTTGCTTTTTCTTCTCTGTGATAGGTTTTTGTATATAGGTGTTCTTCGGGTTTTGTGAATTTGTATTGTGTATTTGCTCAAATCCTTCATTAAATATAAAAGTTCAATAATTATAGCAATAAATGATTGGTTATATTTAATATATATATTAGACATATTCTATTGACGGACAGAGATGGCATTATATTTCATTTATTCTATGAAAGATGATTTGTGTCAATAGCTACTCATGAAACATGGGTAATGAGCCTAACTCAAAAAAAACACAGTTAAATGATGACAGCAACTACATAGTTAAATCATTATAGCAATTTCTCTATTTGGTTTGTTGACATAAATATAAATTATAAATATTTATTTAGTTTTCATAGAATGTGTGAAAGCATCCTAAATAATGAAGAAGTGTTTCCTCAAAATATTCTCTAAGCATACTATTCAACAAGTTAAGACAAATAATTTAAAACATTTAATAAATTAAAATATTGACATCTATGCTTTACAAAAATGTAAACAAAAATGAGAAAATACAAAAATATTTACTTTTAATTGATTTAAGTAAAGTAAACTAATAGAAAATTAAGCATAAATCATTGCAATAGCCTTGAGCCTCTCATGTTTAATAAAGAAATGCTGTGAATACCCCTGCACAACAGCTAGATGACTGTAATTATAACATATTGATAAAATAGTAAAAATAATGATACATCTCTTATTTTGAACATTGGCTAAGGTGATTTTTTTGCTTTTATAACATCTTAGAGAATTATATTAAAAATTAAGGTAAATTTATTCAAACACACGATCAAGTTGAAAACCAACATTATAAATAAGAACACGACCAAGACTTAGACAAGTTATATGATTCTATTTGTGCAGATAATACTGATCCACTAATGCAAAGGAAATGATATTCATTCTGTTCAAATTAAAGGCAGTAATTCCACTGATAAGCTAGGTATAGGGAAAATAAAGACGGTGGGTTTTGAAGGTTCTGCGCAACAAAAGTGGGTTTTAAAGGCCTTCAAGTAACTTTTTTCAGAATTTGGTATTTTATTGATATGCAATTGAGGTTCTTCATTCTAATCTTTATATGAAATCTATGATTGCTAAATATGAACATCCATCAAAAGCTCAAATCGCCTTAATAGTTCAGCCTCAACACTACACCATTGGGTATAATATTCTTTTCAATTGAGATGCATAAATTGAACTTTTAAGTTCCCAAAATCTTCTTAAAAAACTGGAAGACCTACTTCTCACGATTTCCTGTTAATGTAAATGCTAGAAACTTGAAATAAAAATGATGCAGAATGTTAATGATTAGCATCAATGCAAACTCTTGTACATATATTCACAAATTCAGACACAGTTCATGTGCAATCAAAAGCATGAAGAAATTATGCCTGGTGGATTGCTTTGAAGATGTTATATTCTTTGAGAGTCTTAACATATATTATCATGACCAATAATGATATAGGGAATGCAATCCTTGTACTTCCCCTATATTATGATCAAACCATCAATTGAAGCCTTCAAGTGGACAATTTCCATTGCAAATCAAAATCCACTGAGAGCATAGTTAAAATGCTAATATTTTCCCATTTTTACAATAATTGAAATTAATTTGTAATTGTAAATGTAAATAATTATTATATGAAAAATATAGTTTTTGAACATTAATGTTTTCAATAATTGAGTTTTCACTTCTTGGATCACTTTTTTTTTCCAAATAATAATTTGTATAATAATAATAAAAATATCAAAATTATCACTATTATATTGAAATATATAGTGGTAAGTTTTGTATCAAATATTTTTTCACTGTTATAAAGAAATATATTCTTCAATGTAAATAAAATCTTCAAAGAAAAAGAAAAATATAATAACACACTTATAATACAATAATATATTTTAATGTTTTAAAATTGAATATCTATCTAATTTCCATTTTCAAATTCTAGAACCAATTAGAAACAAAGATTGATTTTTGCTACAAGATTGTATCAGGCATGTATTCAAATGATTCAACTACAAAATTCATATGAAGACATTGGACATTACTGCCCTACTAATTCATATGTAGACATTAGAAGGTATGAATACCATTATGAAATTAAATATCTAAGTATCTCAAATCTTTCCAAAATTAAATGTCTAAGTGTCCCAAAGGTTTGTCTATAATCATAAGTAGTCATTGGACATTACCACCCTCTTATGAATACCATTATGAAATTAAATATCTAATTATCTTAAATATTTGTAATTAGGAATAGTTGAGGCAAAAATGTAAAGTGTTGGTTTACGTTGATGAATTTTATTATTATTTAAAAAAAAAAAAAATGGAGGGAGCTACAATATATATTATTTAAAATTAAAAATAGGTTCAACAGTTCATTTGGGAAAGAACCTGAAAGAAAACCCAAAATCGACACCTGATATAAAGATGCTAGGAGATTCCATACAAAGTGTTGAGAAAATTTATAGTAGACAAATTTATCTGATCACATGGCGAGCAGAGTTGGAGCATGTAAGGTTAATGAGAACTTTGATCCTTAAAAAACCATCCAAAAAAATTTGTAGCCCAAGAAAGTAGGACACACAAGGTCATTAAGCCATGTCATCTTGAGACACATGCCACAAGTACATGACAAGGTAACTCAAATACAACCAGATCAAAATTGAAGATATTGGGCAGATAAAAATGTCAAGGGTAATCATTTCCAAAAGTGCCAGTACATCCATCTCAATTAATCATTTTTGTTAGGAATAAGGTGTCTCAACCTTGGATAATTCCTATTCTTATTATTTATTTTTTAAAATGTATTTCTTGCAAATAATGTTGATGTGTTGGCATCTTAAATTGTGTATAAGGAGATCATCGCTAAAACGGTTATGACAGATTCCTATGACATGTAAGAGCTATGTCAGGAAGATTCAATGATAGGTGAAGACATGTGGCAACTAATAAATTTTAGAACTGTACACTCTACCCCAATAGTGGGGTTCGAGGTTCCTATTTTCTCAGAGAATGGTAAAACCCTAATTCGGTTACCTTTGGGAGTAACCCTAAAAGTGAAGCACATGTTATAAGCATTTTTAGGGTTGCGAAGAGGAGTATGCATGAAAGTGTATTGTTGGTACTGTGAGTTGCTACTAGAGTCTTTTGTTGTCGTTGTTGAACTCGCATTGCAAGTGTATTGTAACCTTGTGTTGAAGATAATACATTGTGCAGGTTCTGGAGGGGTGGAGTTGTTTTACTGAAAGGTTTTTCCCCACTGGAAAATCTTTGTGTTATTTGTTTCTTTCTCTATCTATTTTCTTTATGCTTGGTTTGCTGAAATATTGTTGTTTACATGATATTGAATCTATAAGTGAAAAGATTTTAATAGGATTTGCACCATACTTCTCTTAAGAGATTAGTGTAGGAAGTTGTTTTCGCACCTGAGTTTCCTTATAATTTTCTACAAGGTACTAAGTAACAACATGGAGAGTGCCAAATGATAAATCATGACAACCTTGTTTGATTGTTAATGATATCTAATAAACTTGGATATAGATCCGTCAGTGTAGTTGGATCCCAACTATCTAGTTTCTTTCCATCACATCATAAATTGGAAAGGTAGTCAACCAATTAGTTACCTTCATGATAAGTATGAGTGAGGAGGCAATTTTCAAAAGCATCAATTAGGCGCTAGGCCTATTTTAGCTTGTATGCTAGACTTCTACATTGAATTTTTCTATTAATACAAGGCTAAGTAATAATAAGAGAGTCCCCTTCCACTTGGAGCTGAGGTATCTTCATAGATGATGTTGTGACAAGTCTGAGGAGAAAAGCTGAAACCTCTACATTATTGTTGGTGCCCCATGGAATAGGTGAAGATTTTATAATTAGAGGTATGCCCAAGTGATTTTGTAGACACACACCTATACCAGACATCCCTTGATTTCCACGAGATGCACCATCAAAGTTTAGCTTAATAACACCTTGGTCTAGAGGTTTCCATTTCACACTCAATATGTCTTTTTTCAATGTATTTGTGAGGCTTAAAAGATTTGGAGTAGATATAAGCTTCCAATTTTTGTGAATTTGATTATCCCAATTGGAGAAGCCAATTTGCAAAGACCTCTTCCTAATATTAGTCATAACCATTCATAAATTATTTTTTCAATTATTTCAGTGACAACACTGACTCTAGATTGCTCCTGCCTGAAGATACACTTGTTACTTTCCCACCACAATGCCCAAACAACCAAGCATGGGGAACATTTCCAAATGGGTGCTAGGAGAGATTTTGAACTAACATTGTTTAGGCTTCAAACAAATCTCATAAGGTGTTTGGCAGTGGCATTGAAAAACTAAGTTTGCCAAGAAGAAACAACCAACAATCTTAAGAAAAAGCACACTGAAGAAAAACATGATCAAAATCTTCAAAAATCTGCCCACATAAAAGGGATTTAAATTGTTGGGCAATATTGGATCTTTCTAATCTATCACTTGTTAATGGCCTTTTTCGAAGAGCTAGCTAGGAGAAGTAGTCTAATTTAGGTAATGCACAATCATTCCAATAGAAAAAATAAGCCCTTTTCTTTATCAAATTATTCTCCAAACTACTAAGAGCCAAATATCCATCTTTGATTGAATAGCATCCATTAATAACAGGGGCCCAAAAAATCTCATCTTATTGTTCAAGGAAGAATACATCCCTATCACTAACAATTTGATTGAATAGACGAGCAATATTTTAGAGCCTCAAGGTAAGTTTGATGGAGTTAAGATTTTAAGAGAATCTAGGGAGTCAAGATATTTTGATTTCAAGATGTGACACCATAAACAATTTGGTTTGTGGATCATTTGCCAAGTCATCTTTCCACCATAAGCTTAATTTCTAAGTGCCAAGTTATGGAGACCACTCCACCTCAATTTTTGTCATGCATCATATCCTCCAATGAAATTAATGGGATTTTTCTATTTCTAAATATATTCCCACACCATAAGAATTTATTAATTATTTGTTTGATTTGTTTAATCACTGAAGAGGGAGCATGCAACATAGAGATGAAATAGTTTGGTGTAGTAGAGAGGACAGATCTAACAAGTAAAATTTTACCCGAGAGGGATAGGCATCTAACTTTCCATGCTAATAACTTTTGATTCTATCAACGATTGATTTCCAGTATACAATCTTATTAGCTCCCATAAAAAAGGGGATTCCTAAATATGTTGACAGTAACAATTCTTGCTGGAAGCCCAAAATATTTGACATCTCTTGCTCTCTCATCCTGATGATGGATCATGTAGTGTGATTTGAAACATTGATGGTAAAAATCTCCACACAATCTAATCCAGAAACTAATTTACATAACTATTAGCAATCTTGTCTAAAAGGATTGCATTGGTGAAGAAGATGCAAACTTTTGATTTTGGAGTTTTGATTTGCTAACCGAAACAAAATTATAAAGGTCAAGGACTTGCTTAATTGATTTGGCTTCCTAAGGAGAAGCAAACCCAAATAACAAGGTATCATCTGCAAATAAAGAATGTATGATGGATATAGTAGATCTAGGCAACTAAATTCCTTTCCACCTTCCATTTATGTGTCTAGAGGTAACCAATTTTCTGAAGGCCTCTACCATAATAATAAACAATGAGGGAAATAGTGGGTCACCCTATCTTACACCTTCGGAAGAGGAAAAAGAACTTGAAGTAACCCCATTAATCATGACTAAAAAACTACTCCAGAAATACAATCCTTAACCCATTTACATGACTTAAGAGAGAAACCAAGCTTGAGAAGAACTTTAAACAAGAAATTCCAATTAATCTTGTCATACGATTTAACCATATCCAACTTGATAATGAATAATGGAAGTTGATGAGATTTAATAGAATGCAATGTTTCATGTGCAACAAGAGCTCCTTCCATGGTCTCAATCTTAGGAACAAAACCACCTTGCTAAGGAGAGGTAATTTTTGTGAGAAGCTTATGTAATCTTAGATATATAGACTTGGTGAATATCTTATATATAGTGTTACATAAGGAAATTGGTCTGAAGTCTACAAAAGTCCTTGGAGATAAATACTTAGGAATCAACACTATATTGGTACAATTGAAATTCTTAACCATGAATTTCATTATTAATAAGTTCAAAAAATATGTAATGTGATTGAGAGGTAGCATTTCTATAGCTCAATTACAAAACTGTTTCTTAACTATGTATTGGGATTGGTTTCCAAGCCCTTTAAAATATAAGTGAATATAGATATAACTACACCCTCCAAAGGTACAAGTGCTAGTTATTTGATTTTAGAAGTGACTATTAAATTATTTGAGTTGTGCACATGTAAAATTTTAATTTTCTATTTAATTATACATTATAGAAATAGTGAAAAAATATATTCATCCCTATAGTTTGAAGTTATCTATAAATTTAAAAAATGTATATAAAGATTGGCATCATTTTAGAATCAGCCAAAATTTGATTTTAAATTTACTAAAAATTAGGTTTCTATAATATTTAATTTTTTAAAATAAAAACAAAAACGCTAAATACATTCAAAATTAAACTTTCTATTAATTTTACATCATTTAAAAGTTCTCAAGGGGGCTAGGGTTCTAAGCTCTGCATATTCTTGTGATTGTGAGGGTGGGGAGCCTAAAGTAGACAAAGATGATGGATGTGGGGCATTTTGCATGTTAGCCCCCTCTAGCTTTGTTGGGTGTTGTCACATTTTGAGGGCATATCTCACTGGCTATTTTAGGTGGTGATAGGAGGTGGAAGGTCCCACATTGGTTCTTGGGGAGTTGCTAGGTTGTGCATTGGTTGAACCTCTATAAGGGGTTGGAGTTTGTGTATGGAGACGTATTTTGCTGGCACCCATGTTTCCCACTTTAGGCTTTGGATGTATGGGGTCTTTTGGCCTAGGCATGTATCTAGTCCCTACCTCTAGTGGAATCCCTTTGATGTATCAATTATAATAGTAGTACAAAGGCAAAAAAATAGAGAGTAATAGTAAGAAAGAGCGAAAAAGAGTGACAAAAAATTAAGAATAAGAAACAAAATTAAATATAAGAAAGAAGGATAGTAAAATAACAAATTTATTCAATAAGCCCTATCAATTTTTGTTACACAAGACTTTAACAAAGATATTCTTATTTATACGCTATATAGAGCTTTTTAGAAATCTAATTTGAAGAAGCTTACATTGGAAACAAAAACTTCTGGAGTCTCCATAAATGAATGTTTCTAGATACTATAGTAAATGCCCAATTACTATACTATTAAATAAGCATTATTCTAATAGATCCCCATAATATTTATTTGGAGAGGATAGGTACTTCCTTGAGTTGTAATAGATCTCTAAATTTAGTAAATTTGACAATAGAAAATGCCTTTGTAAATATATCAGCAACTTGATCTTTTGTTCTAGAAAATTACAGCTCTACCTCTTGGATTTCAATTAGATCTCAAAAAAAATGATAATGCACTTCTATATGCTTGGACCTTGCACATAACTAATTTTTTGCTAGCTTGATAGTGATTTGATTGTCACAAAATACTGTAGTTGGATAGTCTTGTGGATGGTGTAATTCTTCAAGTAATTGTCTAAGCCATAATGTTTTTTGAGATGCCTTTGATGAGCCAATATATTAATCTTCTCTTGATACAAGTGATATTGTCGATTGCTTCTTTATGCTCGATGAAACTAGTACTAATCCAAGATGGAAGATATGTCTTGGAGTTGATTTTCTATCATCAATATCACTTGCGTAATTAGAATCTATATATCCAACTAGAGTAGGCTCTCCACTGTATTTGTATTCAATGCCAATCTGGTGAGTACTCTTAATGTATCTTAATACTCTTTTGGCTACTTTCCAATGCTCATTGTGTGGACCTGCCATATACCTGGATACAATGCCAACCACATATGCAGTATCTAGTCATTATAATGAGATACAAGAGATTTCCAACAAGTTTCCTGTATAATTTTCCATCCAGCTTGTTTTGAGTAGAGTTAGTACTCAACTTCAATCCTACTTCACATGGTGTATTAGATGATTTACAATCACTCATATATAGAAATTCTTTAATACATCAAGACATATCTAGTTTGAGAAAGCATGATCCTTCCTTCTTGCCATACCTATATTCCCAAAAAGTAGTGCATAAGCCCTAAATTAGTTATTTCAAAAACTTGTTTAAGTTGATCTTTAGTTATCTCAATATTGTGTGTGATCTCCTATAATAATCAAGTCATCCACATACAATACAATGGTAATAACTTTATCATCACTATATTTTACATACACATCTGTATCAACTTTACTTCTTTTAAATCCAACATCTAGAAAGTACTTATTTATTCTAGAGTACCATGCCCTTCGTGCTTGCTTGAGACCATAGAGTGATTTTCTTAATCTACACACAAAATTTTCTTCACAGTGTTTAATAAATCTTGGTGGTTGTTGCATGTAAATTTCTTCTTTTAAGTCACCATGCAAAAATGCACTTTTAATATCATCCATTTGAAAAAAAAAATTCAACTAAAATTTGAAGCTAAAGAAACTATTGTATGAATGGAAGTCATTTCAGCAATTAGAGAAAAGGTTTCATTATAATCTATACCTTCAATTTGTGAGAAACCTTTAGCCACTAACCTTGCTTTGAATTTCTCAATAGTTGCATATGATGTAAAATTTGTTCTATAGGCCCACTTGCAACCAATCATATTTTTTCCTTCTAGAAGCATTGTTAGTTCTGATGTTCCATTCTTTATCAAATAGTTTTATTCTTCTTGCAACTACTTCCTAGTCATCTTTTCCTTTGCTTGTTCATACATACTTGGAGTGTCAACCTGCATCACTTTAGTCATAAAAGCATAGTTAGAAAATATGTTTCTAGGACCTTCTTGATAGATTTCTTGGATGCTTCTAAATTTTTTTGGATTTCTATTGTCACTTTCACTTGATTCTTCAACTTGTGTTTCTTCTTGTATAGAAAATTAGACACCTTGATTTTGATCATTAGTAGAGGCAGATTTTTTTTTGTCAATCAAAATTGGAAAGAAAGATAATGTTGGGGAGTTATCATTCTTAACATCTTCATCAAACCATACATTTCTTTTAATATAGATTGCATTTTTTTAGGATTGTATAACCTATATCCTTTTGATTCCTCAGTATATCCAACCATTATGCACTTCTCATTCATCCTTTAAAGTTTGTTCCTTCTTTCATCAGCAATGTGACATATGCATTACAACCAAAAATTCTAAAATGAGATATTATAGGCTTTCTTCTACTCCATGCCTCTTTTGGTATTATATTCAAAAATGTCTTAGTAGGTGTTCTATTTAGGATATATATAGTAGCATGGATTGCTCCAGCCCAAAATTTAGCTTCTAGATTTCTAGAATGAAACATACACCTAGCTTTTCTCTTATAGTTCTATTTTTTCTTTTAGCAACCCTATTTTGTTGGGGTGAATAAGAGATAGTTGATTCCTTCTTTATGCCATATTTTTTAGAAAAATCTGAAAAGGTCCTATTTATGTATTCAGTAACTCTATTAGTTATTATTATCTTTAAATAGTTTCCACTTTGTTTTTCAATAAAATCTTTAAACTCTTGAAACTTTTGAAACACTTCATCCTTCTTTTGTAAAAAATGCACCCATATTATTCTACTATAATCATCTGCAAAAGTGATAGCATACGTTGATCCTCCAATTGAGGTTATTTTAAAAGGACCCATTACATCACTATGAACTAAATATAGAGGAGTTTTTAGTCTCCATAATTTTCATTGTGGAAAATTTTCCACATGTTGTTTTCCCATTGCACATCCCTCACACCTTAATGATATCTTTGGAAGTCCACGCACCATTTTTAATCTCTCCATAAGCTTAAGAATTTGAAAATTGACATGCCCCAAATGTTCATGCCATAACCAACTCATAACATCATATTGGGAAGTAACACACATATTTTTATCTTCACATTTAGAAGTAAATTCTTGAAACCTGTATAATCCATTCTCCATTTCACCAATTGTTGTGCCTCTATCATTATCATTGACATATTTTCTTAAGAACATATCATTGTATAGTTTTATTTTATATCAGGGTATGTGCAGGATCATGGTGTGCCAAAAAGTGGCAATGTGAAAAAAATAGAGTTTGAACACGTCTAAAAGCGCTTCAAAATCCGCTCTGACTTTTTTTCACCTATCCAGGTACCAAACCTGGAAAGTAAGGCCCAAGTCTTATCGGATATCCGATATGAGATCGGATATCGGATCTCATATCGGATATCGGATCTCATATTGGATATCCGATATGAGATCCGATATCTGATATCGGCAGCATAAAAATTGGAGGGAAAAGGGACAAAAATTAGAGGGAAAAACAAATTTGTAAGTGATATAACTAATTTGAGTTATGAAATATGTAAAGATATAATATATAATCTATAAATATATAATATAATAACATAACTATTATATATAAAATAATATATAATCTATATATTATATAATAATATAATATAATATTATATATATATATAACGTAATGTAAAGATATAATATATAATCTATTAATATATAATAATATATATTATTATAATATATTATTATTATATTTACTATATTTTTATTAAATATAATAACGTAATATATTATATATATGTTATTAATACATATTATTATTATTATCATATATAAATTATAATCTATAATATATTATTATTATTATCATATGTAAATTATAATATATAATATATTATGTTATTATTATTATAATCTATAAATTATATATATATATATATATATATATATATATATATATATATATACATTAATCATTATGTGTGTGTGTGTGTGAATGATTAATGTAGATGGATTAATGTAGATGGATTATTTCTAGTGGAGTCATTTATATGGGTCAAAAGGGCTCACAGGATGACATATGTCCCTAAGGGATCCTGAGACCCCTAGGGACATATTAGAATAGTTTATATGGGTCTAAGGGGGTCACAGGATGACCTATGAACCCTTTCAACATATTACAAGACGACATTTGTCCCTAGGGGTCCTAGGACCCTTAGAGACATATTAGAATCATTCATATGGGTCGAAGGGGGTCATAGGGTGACCAATGACCACCTTCAACACATTCCACGATGACATATGTCCTTAGGGGTCCTAAGACCCCTAGGGCCATATTAGAATCATTCATATGGGTCGAAGGGAATCATAGGGTGACATATGACCCCCTTCGACACATTTCATGATGACATATGTCCCTAAGGGTCCTAAGACCCCTAGGGACATATTAGAATCTTTCATATGGTTTGAAGGGGGTCATAGGGTGAACTATGACCCCCTTCGAGACATTACATGATGACATATGTCCCTAGGGGTCCTAGGACACCTAGGGACATATTAGAATGCTTCATATGGGTCAAAGGGGGTCATAGGTTGACCTATGACCCTCTTTGACCCATTAAATGATGACATATGTCTGTAGGGGTCCTAGGACCCCTAGGGACATATTAGAATCATTCTTATGGGTCAAAGGGGCTCATAGGGTGACCTATGACCCCCTTCGACCCATTAGATGACGACATATGTCCCTAGGGGTCCTAGGACCCCTAAGGACATATTAGAATCATTCTTATGGGTCAAAGGGGGTCATACGTTGATATATGACCCTCTTCGACACATTACATGACGACATATGTCCCTAGGGGTCCTAGGACACCTAGGGACATATTAGAATGCTTCATTTCGGTCAAACGGTGTCATAGGTTAACCTATGACCCCCTCCGACCCATTAAATGATGACATATGTAGCTAGGGGTCCTAGGACCCCTAGGGACATATTACAATCATTCTTATGGGTCAAAGGGGGTCATAGGTTGACCTCTAACCCCCTCTGACCCATTACATGATGACATATGTCCCTAGGGGTCCTAGGACCCCTAGGGACATATTAGAATGTTTCATATGGGTCAAAGGGGGTCATAGGTTGACCTATGACCCCCTTCAACCCATTAAATGACAACATATATCCCTAGGGGTCCTAGGACCCCTAGGAACATATTAGAATCTTCAACCCATTACATGACGACATATGTCCCCAGGGGTCCTAGGATCCCTAGGGACATATTAGAATCATTCATATGGGTTAAAGGGGGTCATAGATTGACCTATGACCCTGTTCGACCCATTACATGATGACATATGTCCCCAGGGGTCCTAGGATCCCTCGAGACATATTAGAATCATTCATATGGGTCAAAGGAGGTCACAGGTTTATCAATGACCCCCTTTGACCCATTAAATGACAACATATGTCCCTACCGATTCTAAGACCCCTAGGGACATATTAGAACTATTCTTATGGATCAACGGGGGTCATAGGTTGACCTATGACCCCCTTCACCCCATTAAATGATGACATTTGTCCCTAGGAGTGCTAGGACCCCTAAGGACATATTACAATCATTCTTATGGGTCAAAGGGGGTCATAGGTTGACCTATAACCCCCTTTGACCCATTACATGACTACATATGTCCCTAGGGGTCCTAAGACCCCTAGGGACATATTAGAATCCTTCTAATCGGTCAAAGGGAGTCATAGGGTGACCTATGACCCCCTTCGACCCATTACCTGACGACATATGTCCATAGGGGTTCTAGGACCCCTAGGGACATATTAGAATACTTCATATGGGTCAAAGCGGGTCATAGGTTGACATATGACCCTCTTCAACCCATCAAATGATGACATATCTCCCTAGGGGTTCTAGGACCCCTAGAGACATATTAGAATCATTTTTATGGCTCAAAGGAGGTCACAGGTTAACCTCTAACCCCCTTCGACATATTACATGACGACGTATGTCCCTAGGGGTCCTAAGACCCCTAGGAACATATTAGATTCGTTCATATGGGTCAAAGGGGGTCATAGGTTACCAGTGACCCCCTTCGAACCATTAAATGATGACATATGTCCCTAGGGGTCCTAGGAGCCCTAGGGACATATTAGAATCATTCTTATGAGTCAAAGGGGGTCATAGGTTGACCTATGACCCCCTTTGACCAATTACATGATGACATATTTTTTTAGGGGTCCTAGGACTGCTAGGAACGTCTTAGAATTGTTCACGACCCATTACATGATGACATAGTCCCTAGGGGTCCTAGGACCCCTAGGGACATATTAGAATCTTTCATATGGGTCTAAGGGGGTCATAGGTTGACCTATGACCCCCTTCGACCCATTATATGACGACATATGTCCCTAGGGGTCCTAAGACCCGTAGGGACATATTAGAATCGTTCATATGGATCAAAGGGGGTCATAGGTTGACCTATGACCCCCTTCGACCCATTAAATGATGACATATGTTCTTAGGGGTCTTAGGACCCCTAGGGACATATTAGAATCGTTCATATAGGTCAAAGGGAGTCATAGGTTGACCTATGACCACCTTCGACACATTACATGATGACATATGTCCCTAGGGGTCCTAAGACCCTTAGGGACAGATTAGAATGCTTCATATGGGTCAAATGGGGTCATATGATGACCTATGACCCCCTTTTACCCATTAAATGACAAGATCTGTCCCTAGGGGTCCTAGGACCCCTAGGGACATATTAGAATTGTTCTTATGGGTCAAAGGGGGTCATAGGGTGACCTATGACCCCCATCAACCCATTAAATGATGACATATGTCCCTAGGGGTCCTAGGACACCTAGGGACATATTAGAATGCTTCATATGGGTCAAAGGGTGTCATAGGTTGACCTATGACCCCCTTCGATCCATTAAATGATGACATATATCCCTAGGGGTCCTAGGACCCCTAGGAACATATTAGAATCATTCTTATGGGTCAAAGGGGGTCATAGGTTGACCTATGACCACCTTCGACACATTACATGATGAAATATGTCCCTAGGGGTCCTAAGACCCTTAGGGACATATTAGAATGCTTCATATTGGTCAAACGGGGTCATATGATGACCTATGACCCCCTTTTATCCATTAAATGACAAGATATGACCCTAGGGGTCCTAGGACCCCTAGGGACATAATAGAATTGTTCTTATGGGTCAAAGGGGGTCATAGGGTGACCTATGAGCCCCTTCGAACCATTACATGACGACATATGTCCTTAGGGATCCTAGGACCCCTACAAACATATTAGAATTCTTCATATGGGTCAAAGGGGGTCATAAGTTGACCTATGACCCCCTTCGGCCCATTAAATGATGATATATGTACCTAGCGGTCCTAGGACCCTTAGGGACATATTAGAATCATTATTATGGGTCAAAGGGGGTCATACGTTGTCCTATGACCCTCTTTGACCCTTTAAATGATGACATATGTCCCTAGCGGTCCTAGGACCCCTACAGACATATTAGAATCATTCTTATGGGTTCAAGGGCGTCATAGATTGAACTATGACCCCTATGACCTCCTTCGACAGATTACATGATGACATATGTCCCTAGGTGTCCTAGGACCCCTAGGGACATATTAGAATTGTTCATATGGGTCAAATGGGGTCATAGTTTGACCTATGACCCCCTTCAACCCATTACATAATGATATATGTCCCTAGGGGTCCTACGATCCCTAGGGACATATTAGAATCGTTCATATGGGTCAAAGTGGCTCATAGGTTGATTTATGACCCTCTTCGACCCATAAAAATGATTCTAATATCTACCTAGGGGTCCTAGGACCCCTAAGAACATATGTCATCATTTAATAGGTCGAAGGGGATCATAGGTACCCCTATGGGCCCCTTTGACCCATAAGAACGATTCTAGTATGTCCCTAGGGTTCCTAGGACCCCTTAGGGACATATGTCATCATGTAATGGATCGAACGATTCTTATAAGAACGATAAGAATGATTCTTATATGTCCCTAAGGGTCCTAGGAACCCTAGGGACATATGTTGTCATGTAATTGGTCGAAGGGGGCGATAGGTCACCCTATGACCCCCTTTAACCCATATGAATGATTCTAATACGTCCCTAGGGGTCCTAGAACCCCTTGCTATATATGTCATCATTTAAGGGGTCGAAGGAGGTCATAGGTCAACCTATGACACCCTTTGACCCATATGAAGCATTTTAATATGTCCCTAGGTGTCCTAGGACCCCTAGGGACATATGTCGTCATGTAATGTGTCGAAGATGGTCATAAGTCAACCTATGACCCCCTTTGATCGATAAGGATATATGTCATCATCTAATGGGTCAAAGGGGGTCATAGGTCACCCTATGAGCCCCTTTGACCCATAAGAACGATTCTAATATGTCCCTAGGGGTCCTAGGACCCCTAAGGACATATATGGTCATGTAATTGGTTGAAGGGGGTCATAGGTCAACCTATGACCCCCTTTGACCCATAAGAATGATTTTAATATGTCCTTGGGGGTCCTAGGATCCCTAAGAACAAATGTTATCATTTAATGGGTCGAAGGGGATCATAGGTCAACCTATGACCACCTTTGACCCATAAGAATGATTGCAATATGTCCCTAGGTGTCCTGAGACTCCTATGTACATATGTCATCATTTAATGGGTTGAAGGGCGTCATAGGTAAACCTATGACACCCTTTGATCCATATGATGCATTCTTACATGTTCTTAGGGGTCCTAGGACCCCTAGGGACATATGTCATCAAGTAATGTGTCGAAGTGGGTCAATTGTCAACCTATGACCCCCTTTGATCCATAAGAACAATTCTAATATGTCCCTAGGGTTTCGAGGACCTCTAGGGACATATGTCATCATGTAATGTGTCGAAGCAGGTCATAGGTCAACCTATGACCACCTTTGACCTGTAAGAATGATTCTAATATGTCCCTAGGGGTCCTAGGACCTCTAGGGACATATGTCATTATGTAATGGGTTGAAGGGGATTATAAGTCAACCTATGACCCCCTTCGACTCATATGAATGATTCTAATATGTCCCTAGGGGTGCTAGGACCCCTAGGGACATATGTCATCATGTAATGGGTCGAAGGGGATCATAGGTCAACCTATGATGCCCTTTGAACCATATGAATGATTTTAATATGTCCCTAGGGGTCCTAGGACCCCTAGGGACATATGTCATCATTTAATGGTTCGAAGGGGGTCATATGTCAACCTATGACCCCCTTTAACCCATAATAATGATTCTAATATGTCTCTAGGGGTCCTAGGACCCCTTTGGACATCTGTCGTCACGTAATGTGTCGAAGGGGGTCATAGGTCAACCTATCACCCCCTTTGACCCATAAGAAGCATTCTAATATGTCCCTAAGGGGTCGTATGACTCCTAGGGACATATGTCATCATGTAATGGGTCAAAGGGGGTCATAGGTCAACCTATGACCCCCTTAGACCTCTAAGAATGATTCTAATATGTCCCTAGGGTTTTGAGAACCCTTAGGGACATATGTCATCATGTAATGGGTCGAAGCTGGTCATAGGTCAACCTATGACCACCTTTGACCCATAAGAATGATTTTAATATTTTCTTAGGGGTCTTAGGACCCCTAAGGACATATGTCATCATGTAATGACCTATGACCCCCTTTGTCCCATAAGAACGATTCTCATATGTCCCTAGGGGTCGTAGGACCCCTAAGGACAAATGTTGTCATTTAATGGGTCGAAGGGGATCATAGGTCAACCTATGACCCCCTTCGACCCATATGAATGATTCTAATATGTCCCTAGGGGCCCTAGGACCCATAGGGACATATGTCGACATGTAATGTGTCGAAGGGGGTCGTAGATCAACCTATGACACCTTTTGACCCATAAGAATGATTCTCATATGTCCCTAGGGGTAATAGGGACATATGTCATCATGTAATGGTTCAAAAGAGGTCATAGGTCAACCTATGACCCCCTTTGACCCATATGAACAATTCTAATATGTCCCTAGGGGTCCTAGGACCCCTAGGGACATATATCATCATTTAATGGGTCGAAGGGGGTCATAGGTCAACCTATGACCTCCTTTGACCCAAATAAACAATTCTAATATGTCCCTAGGGGTCCTAGGAGCCCTAGTGATATATGTCGTCATTTAATGGGTCAAATGGGGTCATAAGTCAACCTATGACCCCCTTTTACCCATATGAACAATTCTAATATGTCCCTAGGTGTCCTATGACCCGTAGGGACATATGTTATCATGTAATAGGTCAAAGGGGGTCATAGGTTGACCTATGACCCCATTTGACCCATAAGAATGATTCTAATATGTCCCTAGGGGTCCTAGGACCCCTAGGGACATATGTCATCATTTAATGGGTCGAAGGGGATCATTGGTCAACCTATGACCCCCTTCGACCCATATGAACGATTCTAATATGTCTCTAGGGGACCTAGGACCCCTAGAGACATATGCCGTCATGTAATGTGTCGAATGGGGTCATAGGTCAACCTATGACCCCCTTTGACCCATAAAAATTATTCTCATATGTCCCTAGGGGTCCTCAGGACATATGTTGTCATGTAATGAGTCAAAGGGGGTCATAGGTCAACCTATGACCTCCTTTGACCCATATGAACAATTATAATATGTCCCTAGGCATCCTATGACCCTTAGGGACATATGTCATCATTTAATGGGTCGAAGGGGGTCATAGGTCAGCCTATGACTCCCTTTGATGCATATGAACAATTCTAATATATCCCTATGGGTCCTAGGACCCCTAGGGACATATGTCATCATTTAATGGGTCGAAGGGGTTCATAGGTCAACCTATGATCTCCTTTGATCCATATGAATAATTCTAATATGTCTCTACGGGTCCTAAAACCCCTAGGGATATATTTCATCGTTTAATGGGTCGGAGGGGGTCCTAGGTCACCCTATGACCTCCTTTGACCCATATGAACGATTCTAATATGTCCCTAGGGGTCTTAGGAATTCTAGGGACAAATGTCTTCATGTAATGAGTCGAAGGGTGTTATAGGTCAACCTATGACCCCCTTTGACCCATATGAATGATTCTAATATGTCCCTAGGGGTCCCAAGACCCCTAGGGACATATGTCATCATGATATGTGTCGAAGGGGGTCATAGGTCAACCTATGACCCCCTTCGACCCATAAGAATGATTCTAATATGTCCCTAGGGGTCCTAGGACCTCTAGGGACATATGTCATTATGTAATGGGTTGAAGGGGATCATAAGTCAACCTATGAGCCCCTTCAACCCATATGAATAATTCTAATATGTCCCTAGGGGTGCTAGGACCCCTAGGGACATATGTCATCATGTAATGGGTCGAAGGGGGTCATAGGTCAACCTATGACCCCCTTTGACCCATAAGAACGATTCTAATATGTCCCTATGGGTCCTAGACCCCTAGGGACATATGTCATCATTTAATGGGTTGAATGAGGTCATAGGTCAACCTATGACCCCCTTTGACCCATAAGAACGATTCTAATATGTCCTTAGGGGTCCTAGGACCCCTAGGGACATATGTCGTAATGTAATGCATCAAAAGGGTTCATAAGTCAACCTATGACCTCCTTCGACCCATAAGAACGATTCTAATATGTCACTAGGGTTCCTAGGACCCCTAGGGACATATGTTGTTATGTAATGGGTCGAAGGGGGTCATAGGTCAACCTATGACGCCCTTTGACTCATATATATTAATAATATACATATATATTAATAACATACATATTAATATAATAATATATATTAATAACACACACACACACACACACACATATATATATCTATATATCTATATATATATGGTTATTATATTTAATAAAAATATTACGTTATTATATATATATTAATAACATACTTTTATATATATATACATATATATATTACGTTATTATCTTTAGTAAAAATAATAATAATATAAATTATATTTATAGATTATAATGAGAATAACATAATATATTATTATATATTAATATATTATATGTTATATCTTTAGATTACGTTATTATATATATATATATAATATATTATAATACATATTTACATAGTAATATAATTTTTTTTTATTATAAAATATTATGTTATAATATATATTACGTTATTATATATATTAATAACACACACACACACACACATATAACTTTATTATATTTAATAAAAATATTACGTTATAATATATATATATATATATATATATTACTTTATTATATTTAATAAAAATATTACGTTATTATATATATATATATATATTAATAACATACTTATATATATAATATATATATATATTACGTTATTATATTTAGTAAAAATAATAATAATATAAATTATATTTATAGATTATAATGAGAATAACATAATATATTATTATATATTAATATATTATATGTTATATCTTTACATTACGTTATATATATATATATATATATATATTATAATACATATTTACATAGTAATATAATAAAAATAATTTATAAATCATAAGCTATAAGTCTTAAATCCGGTTTTCCCTCCAAAATGGGTTGGGATTTCAAATTTCCCACCAAAATTCACCTAGCCATATCGGATATCTGATTTGAAATCCGATATCCGATTAGGCTTGGTATTTACCAAGCCTACCCGGTCAACCCAAAAGACGTGTTTGAAGAGGGTTTTAGTGATACTCAGACTTCGGGTAGTCGTCTGACAATGTTATTTTGATTGAAATTGAATGAAATGAAAAGGGTTTTTTAATACCGCTCTGAAGATTCTATCAATATAATTTTTGTCAAATTCTGAGATCGATAACTATTTATTAGTTAATTATCAATGAAGATTATTGTAAAGTGCCAATTGACATACTGATTGAAAAACAACTATAATTTTCAAACGGTATAACATTTTTTAAATCTAAAAGTTGCATCACATTCTATGCTTCGCCTAGTATAAGAAAAAATAAAATAAAATAAAATTTGGTAAAATTTTCTATTAATTAAGGTGGTCAGACACGGGACTTTTTTTTTTTGAAAAAGTTTTGGTAAAAAATTCATATTTAATTATTTATTTGGAATAAAAATACCAAAAAATATGCGTCACATCCGGGCATGTGTCTACTTTTCATATCTATAATTATATTAAAAAAATATTATCATTTGATTTTGATTAAGGTGGTCAGACATACACCTACTTTTTATTTTTGCCCTGAAATTTTTGTAGTACTACATTAAAATTCAACCTTTTGACCAATCAATTATTTTTTTCTCCTGATAAGGCCTAGTAGTTTAGAAACTAAATTCAATTTCTTACAGATTATTTTCTTACAACTTTTTGATATAAAGTCCATAACCACTTTAAAATTATGTGTCAAGTTGACATAACCCTGATTTTATGATTTTTCACTGCCACTTAAGGCCATAGTTTGGTACACCATGATCCTGCACATACCCATCATTGACTTGTAATTTGAGATACTAGTAGTAAATTTATCTTTAATTCGAGGACTAACTTCACATTTTTGAACAAAAGATTATCATCCTTCACATTTATAGTCCCTTTAATTTCTAAAGCACTATTATCTTCCAAATATATTTTCTCTATATTATTGTCACTTATTGATTCAAATTGGTTCTCATTATGAGACATGTGTTGTGTAGCACCATAATCAATAACCCAATCATCTTCGAAAGTATTGTTTCATTTAAGTGCAATACAAAATGCATTTCTTTTAGAATCACCAAATTTTGAAGAATTATTTATCAAGTCTTCTCTATATCTCTCTTCTTCTTGAAACATTCATTTGCATTATGACCCATTTTACCACAATAATTACATTTTTATTTACTTCTATTATGATCTATAGACGAAACACTTTTATTTTCATACTTCCAATTTCTTTCTCTAGATTTATTATCTTATGATTTTTTATAATATTATTTTCCTTTCATTATATATGCTTGAGATTCACCATTAAATGATTCTTATTCTTTAACTTGTCTTTTCTCTTCTTCAAATAACTTAGCATACAATTCTTTAAACTTAATACTTTGTAATTTATCTGTAGTATCTAAACCCCTTATAAATGATTGATCTAAGATCTTGGAAGACTTTGTAATATAATTTGCACAAAATCTCTATAATCTATATCTTTTCCAAGAGAAGCAAGGTCTTTTTTTATTTTCTTTTAATTTTCTAAAATGTGGGACTATCTCTTGTGAGCTTGATAATTTCATATTATATAACTCAATAGTGAGGGATAAAATCCATACATGGCCTAAAATTCGATATAAATCCTTCAAGGTTTCCCATACTTTGACTCCACTTCTCTCATTACAAAATTCTACAAAAGCATCCTCTAAAAGTGTAAGCTTGATTAGTCTTGGTGCCTTCTTGTCCCTTCTATACCAATTACCTTGATCCTTTCCTAGATTTGTAGGCCTTGGTTCACTACTAGTCACAATTTTATAACAATTTTGAAGAGTTAGAGTAATTTCAATATGAGATACCCAATCATAATATTTTTTTGATTCAATTTAACTGTGGGTAGAGCAACACCAGGTGATTCCATTGTTAAATTCTCTCCTTTTTGGATGAGAATGAAAGAGATTTTAAATAAAGTTAATACCCAAATTGAGTTTGAAGTTTTCTCACCAAGTAGTTAGAAAACTCCCTTCTCTTGTTGAATATTCTTTTTTGCCCAAAAGAAATAATGTTGATGTTGCTCACTCCAAGATTACAACCTACAAGTATAAACACTAATAACAAAAACAACATATATTCACAACCCTAAAAATTGAAAGTGCTATGAAACCATGATCAACTGATTGTAATAACAACATAAAGGAAAAACATAGAGTGCAACACTAAGACAGAGAAAAATAGAGTAACAAAAGAACAAAGGAATAAGAGACAAAATTAAATATAATAGAGAAGTACACTAAAAAAAACTTTATTCAATAAGCACTATTAGTTTTTGTTACACAAAAAATTAATAGGGATGTATTCTTATTTATAATCTCTATAGAGCTTTCTCGAAATCTGATATGAAGAAGCTTATAGTGGAAATAAAAACTTCTAGAGTCTTCATAAATAGATGTTTTCAGATACTACGATAAATTCCTAGGTACTACACTATTAAATAAAAATTATTCTAACACCCTTTTATTTTGAGTTTGCTAGAGATGAGGATGCATGTGGGTTTAGTTTGGATGGCACTACAATATTTGGTGTCAAATTGCAATGGTAATTTGCGATGGTGGTATAATTTGTGGTGATTTTCAGATTTTCTTTTGCAATTATCCCCGACACCATCACAATACTAATGTTGGCATCATAATTGTGATGCCCTTGTGAGCATAAATAAAAAAAGAAAACATGACAATCATTTTCCATTTGATTTTGATTGTGGAGAGCTGCATTGAAAAGAGGTGAAGTGAGTTGGGCATGAAAGAGGCATAGTGTTGTGAACGTTGTCATGGCCCTTATGATTAGTGAATTTGGTTGTTGTTCCCTTATGATCTCTTTAGTTCATTTCTATGCCCTTTTTCTGCAATTTCATTGCCATGTCATGCCGTTTCTCTTTGATTTCATTGTTGTGTTGTGCCCTTGCTCTGTAATTTCATTCTCATGTTGTGCCCTTGTGATCTATGTGCCCTTTCTCTTAAATTTTTTTCTAGGGTGAGAAGAGGTTCATATGTAAATGATCCTTTCCTTTCCTTCTAAAAATTTATGTCCTTATATTTCCTTCTAAACATGTATCTCTTTATATATTCAGAGGGATCTTTTTAAGGTGCTTATTACATATTATCTACACAACAGGAAAAAATGATCCAAATACATACATATTCCAAATTCCAAATAATAAAACAATAAAACTCACTCAACCCATGCTAAGTGACTTACCTCAAGATCCTACACAAAAATAATGCAGACCAGGAAAAATAGGCAGAGTTTGCAAGAAATCTTACAGAAACATATCATAGCATACCTTTATGTATTTGAGAGAGATCTTTTTAAGGTGCTTATTACATATTATCTACACAATAGCAAAAATGACCCAACTACATACATATTCCAAAATCCAAATAATAAAACAATAAAACTCACTCAACCCATGCTAAGTGACTTACCTCAAGATCTTGCACAAAAATAATGCAGACCATGAAAAATGGGTAGAGTTCGCTAGAAATTTACAAAACCATATCATAGCAGATATTACAAAATACACAAAATGATTTTTTTAATATAAAAACTCTTCCTATTTTGTTGAATAGAAAAATAAATAGAGTTGAAAGCATGAGCTATGCAATATTAGTTCAATTTTATCAACCCTAGACTCTTTTCTTAGCTCCACCAAACACTAGGTGATCTTGTACTTCTAAGATATGCTCCATTTTTTGTTTTCTTAAGCCTTTGATTTCCTCCATCATTTTGGGGTATGGATGAGTTTTTACTCTCTATCTTATTGATGTTGATCAAGAAACACATCCCCTCCAATAGTTTCCTTTGTAATCACAAAAACTAAATTCCATCATTAATAAAATGACTTGTAATGATCTAAACACTGAATGTAATTGATTCTTGAAAGGCATGTGGGGATTAAGTCTTTTATTTAATTTAATCAAAGGAGAAATAGAATGTACATGTCTAACATCTGGGATAAGATAAGGCTTAGAGTGCTCATGGGTTGAGAATCATAACCCAAATTCTTATATGATTATCTAAAATAGAGATCTAATGGTAGAAGCTTTTGAATTAGGTGTGCATGAATATCCATTGGGTCTATGAATAAAAATCCTAGCAGTTGTTTTTTCTTATCTTGATACTACTTGAGTAGAAAACATGGTATGCTCAATTCAAGGGGATTACTTCCCAAATTAAAAAAGAAAAAGATTATTGAGTAACAAAAAGTTTGTATAAGAAAAGTTGTTGGACTAATTGCCAACATTCCCCTTTGGGATTCATGACATGGCTTAACTGCTTCCTATGTTCTATAAGTCTAGTGGTTGTATAGGGCATTGACAAGTCAATCTTTTGGTGTAACGACAACTCTAGCTTGTAAAAATTGGTATCAGAGCTTGGTCATAGGTTCAAATCTCCTCGGGTAATGTTGAGGGGGAAATTGTTGGACTAATTACCAATGTTCCCCTTCAAGATTTGTGACATGGCTTAATCACCTCATGTGTTCTATAAGTCTAGTGGTTGTATTGAGCATTGACATGTCGATCTTTTGGTGCAACAACAACTCTAGCTTGTAACAAAAAACAAGGTTCTTGATTTTGGTATGGGCTAACAAAATACACAAAATGATATTAAATTAAAATAGGGTTATATTTGATATTATGTTTAATTCATAATTATAGTTAGATACTATATGACACCCTATTTGAATTTTGTTCCATCTATTTTTTGTTGAAATTTTATTTACCAAGATATTACTTTGTGTATACTTTGATCATTATAAGTATATGATGATTAGCTAGTTTAGTATTTTATTAAATAGCATTAGACACACAAATTATTTATTTAATTGAAATGTTTTTTGAGTTCTTTATTTATATATTTGTAACCACTTTCTTTAGTGTTATCCTGAGATGATATGGGCTTTTCTATGCATCATAAAAACATGGAGAAAGAAATTGAAAATCTATTATAGAATATATAAGAATATAGAAACAATACAACTGGAAGAAGCAAGGATTTAGGTTACTTGAAAATGGAGAAATAATTTTTCAATTGAAAATAATTTAAACAATTAGTTGTTCCTAGCTAGTAGGATCAAATATAGTTTTTCAAGGTGATAAAATTGCATATCTAGATGCATCACTTATATGTTAGGCATGAAGTGCATTCCCCAACTTATAATGAATAGTTGGATATAAAGTCTCCATATGCTTGCTCAACAATGGAAGCTAAGGATGTAACCATGCATGTATTGGCACAATCTCCCTGCGAGGATCCCAAGTATATATTGTTGGTGTTAATTTGGGCACCACTATATGATCCAAAATGTTATAAAATACCAAATCCAGTAGTAACTTCTCCTATCTCTTCAAAAAATGTAGCATAGGTTTAGGGTCCCTTGGCTCCCAGGAATTTGTAGCAGCTATTCTCACTATTGGAAGAGTAACTTCAATGAAGAGTTGAGTGAAAGGAGTTAAAGAAGAAATTTCTACTTCTGTGTACATGCCATAATCACAAGGCTCATTCTCTTATAGAAGCCTTTTCCACAATGCCATTACCTCTAAGCCATGCAAAGGATGTTGAAGTGGTTGCCAACCTTGAAACACTCTTATAAGAAATGGCAAAGAAAATGTAGATGCAATACATGACAAATTCCAAGGTAATCATGACAAATCCTAATATCTTAATATCTTAAATACAATAAATTGGAGGGTAATAATCTTGTCAGAAGTGTGTTTTCTTTAAAGATCCCATGCACATAAACTTAAAAAGAGAAAGAAGATAAAGAACATACACAAAAACTAGAAAAATGTTTCAAAAGAACAAATTTGAGAAACCAACATTTAAGATATTAGGATATGTTGGTTTAAGCAAGTGTAGATGCTATTTCCAAGGAGATCATAACAAAACAAGAAAGAATGTAATTCCTACTATAGTTTGGTCAAACAAAGATGAAGTTTTGACACAATGATGACTCGTGTTTAACACCATTCACTCGCACATGGATAGACCAATATATGGCTAAGTTGAAGGAAAAAAGAATTTGATTGAAATATGAACTAATGAAGAATCATGTGAACAACTCCCTGAATGTTCAACAAAACAAGAAGGTCAAAACAAGAAGAAGAATGGAGGGAGTGACAAGGAGTTACAAACAAGAGGAATGAAGAGGAGGGGGAAAGAGGACAAGGGACATTGATGTAGTAGGCCAATCTCAACTTACAGAGAAATTAATAAATTCAGAATAAAACACAATACAGATTCAAACTCTCAATTCTTCATTCTTGAAAATTGCTTCTACATGGATCTCTAATTCCATTAAATAATAACTACCACAAAAAATAGGAAATTTCCAAATTTGGTGGATTTTGACAACGAAAAAAAATGCCATTTTTGGTAACTTCTAAAAAGCCTCTGAAAGCAATTTCAAAGTTTCCTAAATCTACCCTTTAAACAAAAAAGGTGAATACCAACTAATCTCCAAAATTTAGAAAGAAATTTTAAAGTTATTACAAAGCAGAAAAAATAAAAAAACACCTAAGATATTTTAAAACTAAAATTCGGAGGTCAAGATGGAATTTCTAGCTTTCGAAAAAATAATTAAAATAGCTTAGATGGAATCCATCTCAACTATATTTAAAAAAAAAAAACCCAAAAAAAATCTAAGAAACCCATATTCGAGTCAAAAGTTATGACTCTCCGAACTCCCTGCATCTGGCATAGGTGTTTGATCCTTGATTGCTTTAATTTCAACATTCAAGTTTTCAAGATTGGTCAACACCCTCACTTGCGAACCTTTGATGCCAAGCACTTTTTGTACTATTTCAACATCATGTTCTTGCTTTTGAGGAAATAGAACTCCTTAGGTGCATTTTTTGGTAAAACATTAATTTTGTAAAACTTTTTGTACTATTTTAACACCAAATGTTTCCTTCAAAACAATATGTGTTGATATAAACATTAAGTACAACATGTCCAATATTTTTGTAGATATACAAATTAATTACACCAAATGTTTCTTTCAAAACCATATGTGAAGATATAAATATTAAGTACAACATGTCTAATATTTTTTTAGATATACAGATTAATTACCCCAAGTGTTTCTTTCAAAACCATGTGTGTAGTTATAAACATTAAGTACAACATGTCCAATATTTTTGTAAATATACACATTAAGTACAACATGTCCAATATCGATGACAACATGAATATGCCTCTGCAATAATATAGGGAAGGACAAATAAAAATAAAAATGATTCATGTGAACTTATGTAACTTATTTGATAATGATTGATGTTTATGTATAGATGTTTTATTTATGTTCTATTGAATCTTCATGTGAATCTTGTAATGAATATTATGTTTCAATGCTAATCTAAATATTCTAATGAACCTTATATTTCAATGTTAATATGAATTTTCTAATGAAACTAATGTGTTAATGAATGTTATCATCTCATAATTTATGAATGTGACATTTTATTAATAGAATGAATGAATTTTAGATGTTAATGACAAATATGGTCAGGCCAAATCAGCTTCCACCTTTATGTGGTTGGCCCTAATTAGTAGATAATATTAAACTATTCTCGAAACTAAGTGAAGCTCAACATTAACCTATGATTGCATGACAACTAACTGTGTGAATCTCTTACTTTCATGCAATGTAGAAGGATGCCATAGTCAAACTCATTTATTTATGAATGTTTTTTATAGTGTATGAAGTATTTGAAAGAATGGCTTTCTATGGGATTGCATCAAATTATTCCTCTCCAAGGGGTATGTGCAGGATCATGGTGTACCAAAAAGTGGCGATCTAAAAAATATGTAGTTCTGAAATACCTCAAACCATTTCAAAATCTATTCCAACATTTTTCCCACCCACAATGATACTAAATGAAAATAATTAATATATTTATAAGGTCTACTACATCTTTTGATACAAACCCTATATGGTCAACTTTAAAAACATCCTAAAAATGTGTTTTTGGCCTATTTTTATGTGATTTTTACTTCAAACATGTAGTTGATGACTTTTTTTTCACCAAAATTTGACGAAATGAAAATGGTTTCTTAAGAATGTTCTTACCTTTCCATAAATGCAAGGTTTGAAAAATTATGAGTTTAGTAAGTAATTATTACTTATTTTCTAATGGAGTTACGTATAAAGTGCTGACTGACACACTACTTGAACTATATCTTTCAAATGGTAAAAAAAATTAAATCCAAAAGATGCATCACATTCTATGTTTCTTCCACTATAAGGAAAAAAAATAAAAATAAAAATATTGTAGGGTTTTGAATTAGTTAAGGTGGTCAGACATGAGAGTTTTTTTATTCCAAAAATACTAAAGTCAAAAATTAATTAATTATTATTTATTTAGAATACAAATACCCAAAAATATGTGTCACATCCAAGTATGAATCTACTACTTATAACTAGAATATTATTAAAAAATATTATCATCCGATTTTGATTAAAGTCGTCAGACATACGTTTACTTCTTATTTTTGTTCTAAATTTTTTGTAATATTGCATTATAATTCAAAATTTTAACCAATCAATTTTTTTTATAAAGATAAGTCCTAGTAGTTTAGAAATTGAATTCAATTTCTTAGAGATTCTTTTCTCTCAACTTTTTGATATAAAGCTAATAACAAGTAGGAATTGTGTGTCAAGTTGACATAACCTTGATTTTCTAATTTTTTATTGCCACTTAAGAGCATAGTTTGGTTGACCATGGTCCTGCACATACCCCAAGGTCTTTTATTGTTTCTATTTATCTGCAATCTTGTTTGATTGTATTTGATAACTTTTGTTCTAAATTGAGAGACATGAAGAAGAATTTGAATAGTGGAAAAAAATGATATTAGATCATTCATGAACTATTCTCATTATTTCTTTTGAGTGTGGTGATATGTTGAATAATATTATAGGGAGGAAGCAGAGGATGATAAATTCTATATGACATGTAACACTTTATGGAGAAAGCAAGTAACATTTATAATTTCACAATTTATAATCGTTATTGCAAATTACAATGTGGAAAAGTCAACTTCATTGGCTATATCTCTAACTAGGTTTATATATGATATCTACTAATTTGAATTTTGAATTTTACTTTCAAAATACTTTGGTTAAATTATAATTTATACGTGAATATTTCAGTTACTATTTCCAAATGCCAAGTTCACCTTTTCATTTTAATATTTTATGTATCATTTCATGCTTTTCTACTGGTCAATTTGTAGGCCATTCTCAAATGTAGATTAATATCATTGGAATTTCTTCTATCCTTCCATAAAAGTCAAAATCATAATCTTTTGTAGATTTGAAACTTCACATTCAATGCATTGTAGATGGAGTCACTTCTCTCATCCTTTCTATTCTTCCTATCACCAAATTTAATAGGAGGTACAATTTTTCACCTATCTTTAGTATAATAAATTATAGTATGGTCTTGTCTCTTTTTCCATAGATTTATTTCTCTTTAAAAGGTTAGAATTTTGTTCAGTTTAGGGATATTTGAGGGAGAGCACAAGCCACTATCGACTAATGTGGATGATGCAGAAAGAATAAATTTCTTCTTTGATCTTCTAGGGACATGATCTTCTAGGGACATGATGTATGACCATCCTGGGTGTAAGAGAAATCTTGCATAACCCAAAAATATTTTCCTTTTCAGTCTTTTCTATTTTAATAAGAACTAGTAGACAGGGTGGTTACTATTTCTTGAAACTTTCTATTTTTATTAAGTTTTTCATACAAGTTCAGAATGTTCTCATTTTCTACATGTTCATTTTAGAATTATAAGCCTACCATAAAAATCGCATTGGTCCAACTTAAGTATTAGAGAAGTTATTGCAGATTTTTGATGGAAAATTTAAGAGAAAATCTTTCAGGCTCATTGTTGGAGGCCTTAGAGTGCCCAGATGAGGTCTAAGTACTCAAAGGAATGGAACTCACATTGTTTCAAACCTATAGATCATTGATAGCATCAAAAACTAGTTATAATAGTCAATCAGAGCAATAGTTTCAAAGTTATGGCCTTTTGAAGTTTAGCTACTCGAAATTTCTCAAATAATTTGTCAAATATGTATTTAAATGACTCTTTATGTATTGTTAGGGTTTATCAACCCTCGGTATTAAGTTTGAGCATCTAGAACCTTCTTCAGTGACATAAAATTACCTATTTAAGAAAGGCCCAAACATTGTCTAGAACAACTCTGAGTGGTAGTTCGCAGCTTAGCCTTGTAGGTTACTTTAATGAAGGTGCCCATGTGGGTTGGCATATTGTACTTGTGAATTCTATAATTCCTCATTTGCGACAATAGTAAGAAGTCCATATTTTGTTCTCTCATTTTCTATTGTTTCTTTGTTTCTATTCTGAGTTTATGGTATTAAGGGGAGCACCCTTCATTAGGGTGTTGAGGAATCAGTAAGTTCTATGAATTATTCACTCCATCGAGTATCATTATAAGATTAGTTTTAGATTTAGTTGTGTACATTCAGTAATTTATAATTATAGTATTTTTCATTAATAATCTAATACAAAAGAGATTTCTTTTCAATTCACAATGTTGGCTTTTTGATAAACATGATTCTGGATGAAGACCATGTTGCTCTTTTAACCCTCCCTCATTAATTTTTCTGAGAAATATCTTAGATCACTTTCAATGAAAAAAGATCATATTTGCATCTTTGATCTTTCTCAAGGGTTTCTTATCAACATTCTAGATCATTTTCAATGAATAAAGATCATGTTTATATCTTTTTATTTTCCTTGGGTCTCTTTCGCTTTTCATCAAGACCATGTCTATGAAGTTTCCACTCCTTGTCGATTCCATATCTGCAATGTAGGAATGAAGAGGGGTAGCAAAAAGACACACACAAGCTTACATATCAAAATAAAGCATTACATTGATTGAACACCTGACTGAGCTTCAGCTCTTACATTCTAGAACTCTTTTACACATTTCTACATTCAACTTACAAACTTTTGTTCACAGCTTCTATCTGGAGAGTACGTAAAAAATTTATATATACACTATGGAGGATACTAAATTCTCATAAAGTATGTCAAATTACAAATGTGATGGTGGATAGAAAAAATGAAATTCATTTGGAACACTAAAGATCTCCTTCAATATAGCTAACATGAAAAAGATCATAGCTATTATATATCAATTTGGAATAATCATTCTACTATATATCAAACTTTTGTAATAGAGCTGAAAACCCACTAAAGATTGTTGATCACTAAAACATGACTTTTCAACATAAAGATATAGAAAAAATTCATAAACATGAAAGATGGAAAGAAATGTCAGTCATAATAGAAATAAAGGAAAATGATAAGAGAGATAGAGAAGAAACAAATGCAAAGTCAGGCAAACCCAACAACTTTTTTGGAAAACACTTATATTGAGCAAGACCCTATCATAGTACTGTTTAGCCACCTTCCACAAAACTTATGGTCCCCTTTGAATTTAGTAACAAAGAATGTTATTGCAATTCTATATATTTTTTATTTATAATGTCACTGGAGATTGTAAAGTGTAGACCTATATTTGCAATTATTGACAATGCCTAAAATTTGAATAAAAAATAGAAAGTGGAGAAAGTATGAATGGATGGCATAGGTATCGTGGTGTTTGACAAATGGTTGTTTGGAAGGCATCTGAAATGTATTATCTCTACTTTCATTAAAATTTTGAATGCATGCACCAAGTGTTGGAAATATTGCATCATTCTAGTAGTTGTTTTAAGGTTAAATAAGATTTCTTTTTTAAGTTGTTGAAACATTTCATATATTATAGAGTCCTTTTAGGGTGGTTCCTATAATATAGGATCTAACAAAGAAAAACATTATGTTTATTCTTATTAAATAGAGATGAAGAATCAAAGCGTGGTATTATTTGTGTAAACTATTTGCATGCTTCCATAATTCTACCCGAAGAATCACATGGTATGAGCATAGAAAAATTATTCCAAGAGAAAAATGCAATCAGATAATTTTGGAGGATCTAAGCTGAAGAAGATTTTGACTATTATGGGGAGCCCTCTAATCTAAACAGTTATGGAGTACATGGTTGATCACTCTATTTCATGTTCACATGAAACAAATCCTTTTTCTGGATGAAGAGTTTATTGCATAGATCTTGTGAGACATGCTACATGCAATTTGTATCTGCCACTAAAGCAAGAACCTATTCATACCCTATTACATATGTCTTTATATTGTCCTCAATTTTTTTAAAAAATTATGGAGGTTAAGATGAAGATATTTTCCATGTTACCAATTTCTCATAAGTACACAATAATTTTACCATTTCTAATCTCTGACTCTAGGTTGTGAGAATTCATCTAGACAAGAAGTTCTTGATGTATTTGGAAACAAAATTTTTTCAAAGAAACAACAATCATGCTGAAATATTAATGAGTATTGGTGAAGAAGAAATCGTAGCATAGAGACATATGGTAACCACAATTCAAATTGGAGGGGAAATATTCTCTCAACTTTGGCAAGGGTGGGCTTCTCACATAATGGATAGACAACAAAGAAAAGTAATCTGCAACATTTGAAATCAATCTTCCACCCATATAGATTTCCTGAAGAGGGTTTCTTAATCTCTCAATTTCCACTAATATACTTTTCAAAGGAAGGTGCTTTAATAGTCATTTCTTTTCTAAAAATTCTTGTGGAGTTCTAAGTAATCTTCTTAACCACATGCATGTCTATATTAGTCAATTATAACTAACAATTTTCTATATATATATATATATATATATATATATATATATATATATCAGTACAACATATATGTATAATCTTGAAGAAGAGATGGACAACATTATACTTGTTCCCTTTCCATATGATAATTTAGACATTTTTAGCTCTTGGGATAGCACTTTGACCATTGGCTAAGTACTAAAATAAGAATATTGCATTTTGATTAATTTTTGTGATATGATTTCAATTAACCTCTGTTGAAGATTAGTTTGACCTATGTTCTATTCAATGAACCTTGTCACAATGTACTAATTCAGAGATGGAATATACATGCTTGAAGAGTTCAAATCTTAGTAACCATAGGGACAACCACACCAATAGAAGTTATGACCAAAACCATATGAAAAAGAGGAACCTCCAAAAAAGAGACAAGCAAGAAAGATACACATCCCCATTGAAACATCAATAGGCAGAGTGGATCAAAAAAATTAAAGGAGCTCTCACAACACCATCAATAACAAGAGGAACTCAAACAGTGATAGAAGCAACTAGAACCATCACAACTAGTTCTTGAATCACGTGATCTTCTACATAATGTTGTGAGTTATTAAGCATGATTTTAAGATCATACTCACAATATGTTAGTATACATTATTTAGAGGCAAGTGATTCTTGGAAAACACTCAACAAAATCACATTTATTGCTCATTTATTTTAGGGGATACTTATATAATGCCATGTATTGAACATTTTCTATTGAAATCAATTATTATAAAAAGATAATAAAAGACAAATAGGTTTAGAAGAAAACAATTAAAATAGACCTTATGTAATTGAGGATGTTTACAATATTAGGTGGACTTGTAGGAGAGAAAATGGAGTGTGCTTCAGAAGGATAAAATTTGTGCTATGTGAATGAAGTTGCACCATGTTGAAAGGACCTTATAAAAGCAATCGTAAGAAATAAAAAGGCATGGTATATCCCTTGGGAGATGTGTAGAAAAGTAATTACAACACAATATCTCATCATGTGTCAAGATATAATATTGAATGATACCACAAGGAAAATATCTAAAGAACATGTTTAAAATTAATAATTTGTTCTTCTTTGTTAGAAATACATTTTACTATGTTGACCACGTGTACACTATTTGGTGTAGGTCATGTAGTTTCCTCTTTGGCCCCTCTCATGGAGATTGTGTTTGACATTCTTCTAAGTTTTTTGATTGATATTGCTTTTGCTCAAGCATTTCACAGATAGTGTTGTATTTCCATTTCCTTTTTATATTAGTGTAGATAAGAAGCCCAACATCATTATTATTTCTCCATGTAGGAAGCCGTGGATTCAACATACATTTTGTGTGCAACATTAGTTTATTGAGGATTTGCAATGAAAATAAGTGGACCACTGCCAAAAAGCCACTTACAAACATTTGGCAGTGGTCCACCTATTTTCATGTCAATTCCTTAATAAACTAATGTTGCACACAAAATGTATGTTAAATACACGACTTCTTGCATGGAGAGATAATCACAACATTGGGCTTCTTATCTAAAGTATTATAAAAAGGAAATTGAAATACAACACTATTTATGAAATGCTTGAGAAGAAGTAGTATCAATTACACAAATTATAAGAATGTCAAACACAATCTCCGTGAGAGGGGCCAAAGAGGAAACTGCATGACTTGTGCTAAACAACCTACATGTGTGATCAACATAGTAAAATGATTTCTAACAAAGAAGAAAAAATGTCATTTTTAATATATCAGCAAGCCATCACAATTATAACAGCTAGGTACAATGAAACGTCATTGGAACAAGATCATTATTGTCACATATCCATTGCACATGTGACAAACAAAGATGAAAGAGAGCTATCGCAGCCACAACATTACTATCACATACCATCACACTTCTGATGGCCATTCTGACACTTGACTTTCAGCCATACACCATGATCATTGCTATTCAAATGACAAAGTGAAATTGTTAGATGTTGTAATTGTGATGTCGGCCTATTGCAATTATGAAAATGTCATGGTGACTTATTGGCCCTACCTTCTGGCAAATTGTGATGACTTTTGGTGTCATAATTACAATGAACAAGGTTTTCATCATAATTTTCGAGGCTAAAAGTCTGACATTTTTCTGACGAGGGCCAATTCTTGGTACTATTACTTGGGCAACAGTTAGCCATCATAATTACAATGTCTTATCATTACAATTTGGGTCCAAATGTAGTAGTGTCGCTATGTACAGTGGCTTAATTAGCATTTCTTCTCTTTGGCGCCTTTAGTTATGGCTCTTGGGGATCTTGTGATTCTTAGGGTTTGTAGGGGCTTGGACATTGATAGACTTTTCTATAGGGAAACTGTCGCTCCTATCATGGGTGCGAGTTCTATTGATGGCATTGTGTTCCTTAGAAGAGTCTTTTATTTTGGGTTTTTTTTACTGTTAATAGGGTGGGCACTTTTGGTCATCATTTGGGGATTCTCTTGCCTCATGGTGCTTGCTGCTTTGGGGTTTCCTTTAGTTGCATGTGCTATGAAGAGAAGGATTCCTCTATTTGGTGGTGGAATCTAGTTAAGGAAGTCATTTTGGGGCTTCAAATGCTGATATGGTGGAGGTGTCCTCTATTTTGTTCTTTAACTTTCCTACTTCCTATTGAGGTGGAGAACCCTATTAAGGCAAGGGAAAAGCTTATAAAGGTAGTTGTTTACTAGAGGAAAGTGGTGGTGAATATATTCAATGGGTACTTTCTTGTTGTTTGTGAGTATCTCTTTCTTATTGTAAGGTATCTGGTTGGACAAAGCATGTGTGGATGATGTATTTCACATGGTGAAAAAGAGATAACTCCATAGCTAAGCACCTTGGTGAGGAGATGTGTGTCACTTCCTACAAGGATGGCTTGAGTCTTCCTCTTTGCATCTATGTTGAAAGCACCTATTGAGGTGGAGAAACCTCTTATTGAGGTGGAGATCATATTTAGGTGTTGGGAAGCAGAGCATATTCCTATCGAAATGTTGTGTACTTGTGCTATTTTTAGTAGTTTTGTTAGCAGAAGAAAGGGGAGCTACTGTTACCTCTAGGGGTTGGTCTTCCTCCTCCTCCATCCTCTCATCACTATTATTTTGATTTGGGAATTTTCAGGGGCTTGAAGATTTTTACTGCATTTACCACGGCTAGAGGCTAAAGCTTGCCTAGACCCATGGTTAAAAGATATTTACTATTCTTGCCAAGGATGGAGGTATAGTTTTGTTTGGTCCTATTTCTTTGCTTACTATTCTGACAAGCATGGATGTCTTCAATTATTTATCTCATTATTATGGCGATTTCCTATTTTAGTTTTTCTTTTCCTTGTGATCAAGTGATTTCTAGAAGTTTTAAAGAGCACACTCTAGCCCTTTGTTGTTGTCTTTTTTTTTAAAACTCTAGTCATTTGTTGTTGTTTTTGGGTTAAACCTATATTTATTGTGGGGTTTGTCCCAAGTCTTTCATTGTCAACAATGACCATGGTTGGAGAGTCATTTGCTTGTGGACTTTTGTCTTTGATAGATGGAGATCTAACTTATCTATGTCTTTCATTACTAGGTGCTAGTAATGTTTTGTTATTAGTGTTTAGCATTTTGAGTGTACTTTGGGTCACCACCTTTTAATTATCACTTTTCTTAATAAAAAAACATATATCCTCATTTAATTCATATCGAATTCACGTGAATATTTACTCAAATTTAATAATTGATTATAAAATTTTAATTGAATTAGATAACCCATATTTGTTCTATTTTAGGTATTTGATTTATACATTCATAATCTATAGATACATATAATATTAGAACATAAAAAGTGTGATGAAGGTAGTATTTGTCTAATATTAAATAAAATTAGATATAATAAGAAAGTTCATAATATTAATAATTAAATTAGTAGTTAATAATTACAATTTTCAAATTTGTACATTTATGAAATTAAAACAAAAAGTCAATAATAAATAAGGTAATACTAAAAAAACGTAGATAATATGAATATGTTCTCTTTCAAAATTAATTTTTTTCTAATTAAATAATTTTTTATATATTAAAAATTAAAAATTGTGACCACGGTTAAAAAAATTCTTCCAATAAAATAATATTATATTGTACAATTATCCCTTCACCTCTATTGGAAACATTATATTACAATAGTTAATTATTTTTAATTATGATATTCTATAGACACGTTTTTCATCACTATACAAATATATTAGGTGAAGACTAAATTCCAGCTCTTTTGAATTTAAAGAATAAATTAAATTTATAATATATTAAAATAAATATAAGAGACAATTATCAGTAATGAATTACATGATTTGTGTAATATAATCATGATTATAAAGAATAATAAGTGATATTTATGTTATATATTTTATGTAAAAGGAATAAATGCCTCTCTTGAAACTAAATAATCATCTTTATTGACTTTGCACCTATAGTGAAATTAACCAACTAGAATAAATTATTATTTAGTTAATTAAATAATTGTAAAGTTAATATATCTTTTTAAATTATACACTATTTATTTCAATGATAATTGACTCATTTCATTTTTGGATAGTTATTAATTTTTTTTTAATATAATCATTTAGACTGTATATTATATTATTTTTTATATGTTAAAATAGATTATTTCAATTTAAATACTCATTATGCACTATTTCCTTAAAAAACATACAATTCATTATCATTTAGAAATTAATGTTTTTAACATATCCTTTTTAAAGCAATATTTAACATGCCATATATTATATTTTAGTTAATATTTTTATTCAAAATAGATATTTCTCATATATAAAGTTAATATAATGATTTTATTATACATCTTGCTTTTTATAACAATTAACTATTATAATATTTAATTTTCATAGTCACAAAGTTATAATATGGCTTTTAAATCATTACAAATATACTATAATATGTTCTATTTGGCACTTGTTTGAATTAGAATTAGATAAATTGTGTTATATACTATTTTTATAAATAGATAAAAATAATAATTTAATTTAATTTAAAGTTTGATGGGATTAGATGAATTGTGACACTAACCATGAATATGTAATAAATTGTGATATTTATCTCTTACTTTGATACTAATTCAATGTCATGCAAGCACAGAGCCTCAAAAAAGAAGAACTATGCATATGTAAATGCAATAGTACTACCCTATACAAGTACAAAAAACTATTGAAGAAAAATAGTTTAAGTATAATAATTAAACATAAAATATTAACCTTTTTAGTTTCAACACCATATCAAAATAATAGAATGTCCACAAAGAAATTTAAAAAATTCTCTCACAATGAAACATATTCTTCAATTCATAAACTATACTTATGTCTCTCTTGACCTCTATGAACCACCCTAGTATACTATTTCATTATTTTCAATTATGTTATTTTATTGTTGGTGTAGTAATGTCCTAGAATTCTTCTTACTAGGACTTTGAGTTTGTCTTTATGTCATTTTTTTCTCCAAGATGATTGATATTCTGTGCCTACGTGAAATTGGATAAAGTTTTGGGAGCATTTTGGAGATCCAAGTATTCCTTTCTATTCAAATTATCCATTTATAGATTATGGGTAAAAGTACAAAGTTATGTCACCTTTCAAGCTGACTTATCAAAACAACTGAATTTGAGTATTTCTATCTGATTTTATTTTTTTTAAACACATGATGTAGATAAATTTATTCTAACTAAGTTATATATGGTCTCACACTTTTCCAATTGGAAATGTCTATTAAATGCATGTTTTGTACTAGTTTGTATCCAATTACTAAAGAAGTAAAATTATTTCATAAAAGTGGCATTTCAATAACTTTTACTATTTTTTATGATGTTTTTTTTAATAACATATAAACACAATTTTATAGAGCTCAGAGTCAAGAATATTCTCATGTAGAGTTTATAGGCTTTTAATTAGATATAGTATATTCTAATTGAAAAATTCCATAACCATGTATATTAACACTCGAAAACATGTTAGTTTTGAGAAGGAAAAAAATATTAAATTATATCAAAAAAATCTAAAAATTATATGTCATTCTAGAGGAGAGATTCTTCTTCTAGAATGTATAATTTTTCTCCTAGTTAGAATATATTTGTTTTGAAAAATGTGGTGGGAGATGAAAACTATCAATTTTAGGTGAGTTGAAATTTCAATCCTTATAAAAGAGAAAATATAGGTCTAAAGCCAATTTTTATTTTTGATTGTTCTAGATATACATGTTATCTATAACATAGTCTGAGATCAAAGGGGAATAAGTTTATTTCCATATAGTTTGTGGTGAGAACTAGACCCCTAATTTTTAGCATTTTTTAGCACCTAAAATTTTATCTATAAAAATTGCAAAAACATATCAATTCTCATTCCAAATAATTATTAAAAATTATAATCCTAAAATTCATTCATTTCTACACATTTCATTAGTTCACTTCATTTCCAAGTTCAAAATAATACTACCAATTTTATGTCATTGAAGGTGAATAGTTATACTTATGTTAGCCTTTTCCTTTACAAAAGGGTGACACAGGTTTATGCCTTTACCCTTATCTCATTCCATTTGATGATGCATATAATATTCCCTATGATGATGATACATTAGAGTTCATCAAAAATCTTGTAGAAAGCCTGAAGCCACATCTCCAACTTCTCTACTTGAAATCACATTTATTGTTGCTCGTGATGATACTTGCATTTGCATAGCCATGGATTTAGATGATTCAATACACTATGACATTACTTCTCTTCTAGTTACAGCTTCTTTAGACAACTTCTTGTCAGACAATGTAGGTTGCTTTATGGAGGCACACATTAAAGATTTGGGAGACATCATTGATGATATGCATCATCTCTTTGTTGAGGATGATTCTTCTTCATTTTTTGTAAGGCGTCACTCCAAACCTCATTGTTCTTTACTTGATCATTCTTTTAAGTTTGGCATGATTATGGATCCTTTGATATAATAGACTCTGCATGAGGTATCTTTCACCTTAGAGAAAACATTTCAGTCTTTGGAGATTGGTTTCATGAGTCTGAAACTTCACTTGAGATGTCATATTTTATTGTTGATCATACTCATGTAATTGGTTATTCCTATTCACTTTCCCAAGACATCGTATATTTCAAGGATTTTTTCTATTGATTGGGGAGGATTCTTTAATAAACCTATGACACCATTTCCTCCTAAAGAGAAGAATATCATTCAATTTTCTTCATGCAACTTCTAGATTGATCTAGAAGTATCGATCATAGGTGTAAATTCTACATTCCAAATAGGGTGATTATTTGCTTCTCTTCCTACTTCTTCATTTGAGGAGGCATCTTTGTATTTCAAGTTTTAACCATATTCTTACATGGATCAATTATCATCAATTCCTTAATTTTTACCTTCTATTAGGCTTCATCTTCACTGGTTTATGACATCTTCATCAACCAAGGCCATGGTGACACATCATTAGTCTTTGGAGGCATCATACTTCATTTGGATTTGCCTTCCTTCTTTCTATCCACAATTGGAAGCCTTCTTACATCTATACTTGGTGTATCTTCTTCCTAAGAGGAGAAATGTTTTTCGTAGACATTGAAGTATCTTTTGTTTTCAAGCACTCTCTATCCTCGGAAGAGATTATTCATTCTAGGGGGATTTCATGTCTCCTTGTTTCCTTCCTATGGATAATGCACTTGCATATTAGTTGTCATGTAGACACCTAGGAGTTCACATTTTATTTCAGCACATGTTGTCTCCCACCTCTCTTTCTATGATAGAACTTTGTGTTCTTATCACATTATCACTCTCCCATGTCACATATACTTTGTTGCACAATGGAGGACAATCCACCTTTGGTGTGCTTAGTTGTTATGCTTATCACTTGCATGAATCCTAGTTATCATGCATTGCCTACATATTTAGACATTGTGTCTCAATTTGGTTATCATAAGATATAAGCATTGTGCACTTGACCATTATTGACATAATCAATTGATCATCATTTTCCTATATCACTTGTTCATCTTAACATTACACTCACTACCTTAGGCAAATTCTTACACATATTGACAAGTTTTTCTTCACTAAACAAGTATTCTAGATTATATAAATTCTATAATGAATAATGCATACATTATATCTTGTACACATATAAATGTTTTTGAAATTAAAAGTGACCAAAAACAAGGGGGTCAACCCATATACAATCAAAAAGTTGGTAACTAGCACATTACCAGCCAGAAACACCAGTAGACAAAAGAAAAACTAAGCAAGGTTCCAAAAGTCTGCAAAAACAACCAAAGACTAGTAGCTAAGCTAACACCATAAAGGAAATAAACTAACTATAAAAGTTCCACAAAAACCAAAATGGCAACTAGGCCAACCCAACTTGTAATTACAGCTGAAAACCAGCAAAACCAACACTATTAGTAAGACATTAAGAGTCTTGGATCCAAAGATACCAGTAACTAATAAAAACATTAAAAAAAAAAAAACTTAGTCTTCATTTTTCCCCTTCCCCTTTGCATGTAGTAGGATCTGGGCCCAGTCATCGGCAAGGAACTTGGAAAGCAACTTATGGTCCTCCATATCCAAGCCCGCATCCTCCTTTTCTTGTGCCAGCAATTGAAGGGTAGTGGCAACAACATGGGTAACTTTAAGGCCGAATTTGGAGAAGGTAAAGAACCCCTCCTCCAAAGCTTTAACCCTTTTTTCTAGGTACATGTATCGCTCCTCCATCACCTCGGTCCCATCCTTAGGCCCCGCTTCACCCTATGTAGCATCCTCCTTCATTTTTTGCACCTGCAATTTATCCTACAAAACTTGTGGGTTAGAGGAAACCTTCGAATTATCCTTAACAGGGGATGAAATGGTTATGGGGGAATTATCCCTCTTGTTGTTCTCCTCACAAAAGGTAATGGGTTTGAGGGAGAAGCTGGCAGACACATGGGTGGTCTCAATTTTCACTACTTTTCCAACAGACGCCTGGGTTTGAGTATCATCCACCGAATCGTCCTTAGAGTTAAAAATTTTCTCCCCCTCCTCATTACCATCATCCTTCTTTGATTTGGAAATATCTTCCTCCTCCCTTCTATCACTATTATTTCCAAAACTATCTTCCTCAACCTCCTCAACTGGGTATCTAATGGACTTTTGTTTGCTCCTAGCATGGGTTTGAGCAAGCCTACCAGATCTTCTCTTAGCTTTACCCCCAGTTTCCTCCCCTGAATCCTTTCCAACGACCTCCAACAATTTTTCAATTTTTATCTTCTTGTTTCCCTTCTATTCCATGACTATATCAGGTTTTTTATTTTATTTTTATTTTCCTTACTAGGGGATGGCATGGGGGTATGAATTTTCGTCCCTGTACTTGAGCTCGGGGGGGAGTTCTGACCATGGCATGGGTTTTCCACAACCACCTCTCTAGGGGGGCACAAGGTGAGGTGAAACTGATAAAGGTGGAAGATTAAGCCTTGATGAATTATGGTGAAATTTAAACCTTACTCCTTTTTTCCCTAACATTAGTAACCATGTCCTCAAGAGAATGCAGTAGCAAAAAAGGAATAGAAATGAAATCCCTATTTCTAAATTGGTTCAACAGAGGGAAATGGTAGGAATAGCATACACCAAACCTACCCTCCAGCATCAGATACCTCATAAGGACTAGGCACACATCATCCCAGGGGATGCGTAACTTGTCTCTCTTGAACCCTCCTCTATAACGAATTAGCTCCTCATCCTCCACGAAGAAGCTATTCATGCTGGCCTCATCAATAATTTTGGTAACCTTTCTCCATTTTTTCCCCTTCATGGAGAGGCCAGTCACCATGGTGATAACTTCCTTAATGACTTGGAAAGTGATACCATTGATGGTAACCTTCCTATCACTCCAGCTATTCACAAACTGGAGAGCGCAATTCTCATCGTACCTAGCCATCGACTACATGTAGGGTAGCCATTCTGTCCTTAAAATTCTCAATTTTCATTGGTTCGAACCAATTTAGGTCCCCCCCATATCAATTCCTCCAATTTTCAACACCCCTTCTTCAGTAATACGCATATGAACCTTTTCAGCTTCAATCTTTCTACAACTACTCTCCACCTTAAGCCTTTTGAAAAGATGTAAATAAAATGTGTAGACCTATGCTTGATGAGCTCCAAAATCCCATATAAAGTTATTATGGGATTCGTGAATGTGTAAAATCATAATTTTCTCACCTCGACGAATTCTGACATCCTGATTAATAATATCTTTCGTACTTCCCTTTGGAAAGTAATTTGAAACTTGCAATGGGTTACCATAATTATAGAATAACATTTCTCTTAATTCATAATCACTCCATTTTCCATTTGTAAGGCCACGTCTGCTCTTTATTTCCAAAATGCAATAGTTTAATTTAGCGACCGAAATTGCCATATTGCCAAATTTGGCCTTACATTTAAAATTTGTAGACATCATCTTGAATTCTTCCCACCTTTTTCATTGGATATCAACAACCTTATATCTTCGTTAAGATTAGCTAAATTCTCCCAACACATAATTACCATAGCATTAAACCCCATGGTAGCTGCCGCATCTGCCACCTAATTGCCCTCCTAGTAGATGTGCTGCAGGTGGGCTATTTTCATTTCATTCAAGATTTTCTTGATATCCAAAATGATATTTTGAATCTTCCACCCTGATCTAGCCTCCCCCTTAACCAAGTCAATCACTAATTTGGAGTCCCTTTCTATTGTTAACTCCATAATTTGTCTTTCCCTAGAGAGTTGAAGACCCCATAATAATGCCATGGCCTCTGCTTCATTATTGCTACCATTCCCCACCTTTCCTACATATACCAACAACACATCACCATTCCTAACTCGCAACACACCTCCGGCTACTCCAATTCCTCCTTTTGCAGCACCATCAAAGTTCAATTTATACTGTGTTATGGTGGGGGGTCTCCATCTTGTCTGTTGTCTCCTTCTCATAGTTGAGTAATCAAAAAAGAAGAAATCCTCATGATAGCCCCAATTTTATGCCACAAGGCCTTCAAGTCTACATGGCTCCTCCTTTGGCATTTTACATTTAGCCACTCTTAAATTCTCCTTTAACAATTTGTTCATTATTCCAAATACCACTTCCACTATCTTACTTTCCTCCCTAAAAATTCTGTTATTTCTTTCTTTCCATATGTACCAACAAACATATGGTGGAATAATATTCCATAAAAAAACTAATCTTGGGTGATAAAATGGACAATCCCAACTCTCCACAAACTGTCCCAAGTTATCTTTCATAACCCAAACCACACCAAATATTTCCCATACCTTAGTCCAGATCCCTAAGGGTCCATTTGGTTCCTAAAAGATGACAGGAATTGGCTTTTTCAAAACTTGGATTTAAAAATTTATGCGTTTGTTTCAAAATTTGCAAAATGGAATTAGCATATGAGACTTCCAATTTTGCCTCAAAACTAGGTTTTCCAACTTCCTAAAAAAAGTAGGAATTGAAAATCAAACCTGGTTTGTTTTTTAAGGAGTGTAAAAACATTAGATTGGACTACTTTTTGAAATTTGCCTTCAACTCCAAGCTTATGCATAAAAATGTGTCTTCACACGCATCTTCCTAGTGAAACAAAGCATTTCAATAAAATCCCAAAAATCAGAATGAAGATATATAAAACCTTGACTTGGCTAAACCAAGATTTGTAGAAATCCAAGTTTTTTAAATTCCACGAACCAAATGGACCCTAAAGCAAATTGGCATTCTAGGAAGAGGTGTGAAATACTTTCTTCCTTTTCTTTACAAAGACAGCAATGGTTTGTTATATAGAATCCCTTTTTTTTCAAGTTGTCTAATGTTAAAATTTTGCCATGCTGAACCGTCCACCAAAAGAAATTGATTGTAGGAATAAGGTTAGTAATCCAAACCTTATGCCATAGGATTGGACAAGGGTCCTTACTAAAGATGAAAGTATATGCTGATTTTACAATGAAATTACCATTTGGGGTTAAGTCCCGGGCCATAATATCCTCTTGAGATAGAAAGGGGAGTCTCTGTTCTTTTATCAATTCTTCCAATTCCTTTAGGAGAACAATATCCTCATGTGAGTAGTTCTCCTTATGAAGCTTCTTCCACCTCCTCCCCTGATTCATATAGTCCCCAACTTTTCCCCCTACATCCACTTTAAGAAGTTCCATTAGTCTACTCAAGGCTAACAGTTTCCCATCCATACACCTGTCTTCCCAAAATCTGATATTGAATCCATTCCCCATAATCCACCTCAATCCTTCTCTTAGTAAACCTCTATTCCTAACAATATTCTGCCAAATCTTTGAACCTCCTAGGAGGTCATTATTATATAGGTTCCACCTAAAGGAGGTGTTAGATAAATACTTAGCCTTCATGATATTTCCCCATCTAGTGTTTCCTTCAACTAGCCTCCAGCCAATGTTCATGAGGAGAGCTTTATTGAGATCCCTCAACCTCCTAACCCCTAACACCACCTTAAATTTTGGTTTACACACCACCTCCCAGTTGACTAGACTCAATTTATTTTTCTCCTCTATCCTTGACCACAAGAAATTCCTTTGCATTCTCTCAATTTTCTCCGCCATGTTTTGGTTGATTTTGAAAATTGATAAGAAGTAGATAAGGATTCCTTGAAGAGCAGTAGTGAGCAGTTGTAATTTTCTAGCATTACTTAATATCTTCCCTTTCCAACCTGCAAGCTTCCTTTGAATTCTCTCCACTATTGTATTCCAGAATTCATTAGTTACTTCCTTAGTAGTAAGGGGTAGACCAAGATAAGTGTCTGGGAGGCAAGCGGATTGGCAATCCAAAATTTTACTAATCCTTCTTTGAAGCTAGGCTTTAGTATTAAAGAAATAAATCTTACTCTTATGGTAATTCACAGGCTACCCTGAGCTTTCTTCATAATTATGTAAAATTATCTTGCAAGCTTCTGCCTCCATAAGTGAAGATTCCCCAAATAGGAAGGTGTCATCCACAAACTACTGTATAACCTTAGTTTCAGCATTAGTAGCTAGTTTAACACCTTTAACACAACCCGTATTAACTAGTTTATAGAAAGATCTTCCTAAAACTTCAATAATAAAAAGATAAGGAGAAAGTGGGTCACCCTATCTTAAACCTTTCTCTGCAGTCAAGTTACCCCAAGGGGAACCATTTAGCAAGACAAAATACTGCACTGAGTTGACCATCATCGCGATCAGGTTTATAATCCTATTGCTAAATCCTATTCTTTCCAACACATCATGAAGAAAGTCCCAATTGACCTTATCATACGCTTTGGATATGTCCAACTTAAATGCCATCCCTGGTTGCCTATTCTTTTTCATAGAATGGATAACCTCATGAGTGGTTATGGCCGCATCCAATATCTGTTAAAGATGTTTAGATGTAGAATTTTATATTTAAAGATGTTTAGATTTAGAATTTTATATTTAATCTTATTATGTTACAAATATTTAATCATGTTTTATAGAATTGAAGAAAAAATAGATTGAACATCTTTAGAAAGATAAAAAAGATATGATAGAAAAATAGTGACTATTGACCCAAAAAAAACAAACTAATTACCATAGATCTACATGAAACCAAAGAAACAATTATAACAATCATGATAAAGAATAAAATATAATTAGAAATAAGATCTAAACATTATCATAATGAAACTATTATAAAACTTATTTATAAATAATTATTATAAAACCTAACATAGATATATTTCCTTTACCCTATATCTAAAATAGAACATTTATAAACATCTTTGAAGCCATAATTAGTCTTTTTAACATCAGCTTTTTACCTTCCCCTCCATGATGGTATGATGATAAATTGCACTTAAAATTGATGAAGTATAAATTTTATGGTGTAGATTAGAATCCTCCGAAAATAGTATCACTGCATAAAATTTGCAGATAATTTTATCAATATTTTTTTTATCATATTGGTGTAATCAACGTTAGCTATAAATTGTTTGGAACCTAAAGATGCATCAGCATTTCAACAATTTTTGATGAATGGCAAATTAGAGTCATTTGACCACGGAATTCTGTATTGAAAATCAAGATTCATGATCAAATTTGTTTTTGGATTAATTTGGTCGCGAGGAATGTGAATTGATAGAACCGAAATTATGAGGCAAAAACATGGAGCTGAAAGAGAAGCATGAATGAATCTGCGATATCCTCCTCCAAAAAATTAACAGAAGAGGCAAAGTACACACGTCATGCCATTCTTTTCAATTGGATGTATTTGAATTTTGCAGTAGAGGACGAATAAGTAAGTGGCATCTCAGTACATTTTCTATTTTCGCAGCATCCAGCATTTATAATCAGTTACTAACGGAACTGTTGCATTAACGAACATTAATTGGAAAATGTTAAGAGACAAAACAGAAAACAATATGATGATGAATCATGGTAATTATTCCTACTTTATTTTTACCTTTGTCAAATAACAGAAGATGCAAATTCTTCACACCTTCACTGCCTGCCACCTACTTCTCCCACGCAAAACAATGCCTTAACTGTTACTCTTCCTTATATTCTTCCTCTGCCTCGCCCATTCTTGGCTGTTTTAAAGTTCTCATCATCAAAAGCGGGAGGAGGAGAAGCAGAAAATGCTTGAAAGGTGAGGTTTTTTGGTTGATTTTAATGGATTTATAGTGTTTTCTGTGTTTGTGATGTGATTGTGATGACGGTGATGATATTAATCTTGATTGCCGTTAACGATTGCTTTCATGATCAGTAGAAAGGTTGGAATTTGGACAAAAAATGAGAATGGCGGCACGGATAGACAAAGGCATCTGCTTCCACTGTGGCAAATGGCTGATTGCGTAGCACGCGTACTAACAGTAATTGTTTCCCTGACAGATCCTTTCTGAGAGGGGATTCGCGGCACCAGACAGAGAAAATATGGCCGTCTTCTCTCCAGAATATTCTTATTTCTTGTTCTTCGGGCCCCACTGGTGGCTGATACGGCAAATTCTCTTCTTTTCCCTTGTGATTCTCGCTTGTCGCACCGCACAATTTGAGAACGTGAAATTTCTGAGCGATTTGTACAGAAAGCCCCTGATAAGCCCAAACCCTGATTAGAACAAGGTTAAAGTGAGAGTTTCTAAAAGCTTGACCTGAATTACTATAATCGGCTCATGTCCCTGCCGGATTTCCACAAACGCGGCATAATTATGATGGCAAGATATTCTTGAATTCTTGTTTTTTCGATTAATGATTCAACCCCCTTGGTTGTGTAGATACGGAGAATTGAATTCTTCGCGCTAGCTTTATATTTTTCTTGATCGGACCAGACTTTTCGCTTTGGAGTTTTCTTTAGTTTTCACAGATCGGTTGAGAGGCGAACCTAAGATTTCTCATGTGCAGATTGGGGTATTCTCCTGTAAAACTATCAGCCCTCTTCTTATCTATGGCGTTTTCATAACTTGCAAATCTTGTTATGAAGATAGTTACGCCCCTTTGCTCTGAGGATGCAAAGATTCGAATTCCCGACCCTTAACCTTTGCTCTGGATATGGGAATACTCGAAATTTGGAGCCTTTATTACTCCATAATTAGTTAAGAGAAAGAAGCCTAGGGTTTCTCGTGCATATTAGGGTACTATACTATCAAATTACAGGTTCTCTTTATAACAAAGCACTCTGGTAGTCTGCTTTACGATAGAAACATTTCTTGTTAGTATCATTTTGCTCTGGATATACAAAGATTTGAATTCCCGAACCTCCAGTCCTCCAGTCTTTATGGATCCAGCTGATTTCTGTTTCTCGAACTTATTTTGATTTTTCGTAAATTAGTTCTTAAGGAGTTAGACTTTATGTGATTTTTCATGAATTTTAGGAGTTGAACAAGTAAAGACTTTCCATTTTTATATTTTAAATGTTTTATTATCGACCTATCAGCCCTCTGTGTTTGAACTTTCTGATACCTTGCTTGTTACAGCTTCGCCTGGTTCATTTCTTTAATTTTTAGTTGCTAATTGCAATTCGACATGCTCAACCCTGCAATTAACTGTAAATTTTGCAAAATGATGCAATGATTTTTAATGTAAATGTTTTCATAGTACATTAAATTGAATCTAGAGCTTTTAGGAAAAACTTTATAAATAGATTTCATCAACACTTTAGGTTAAATTATATTACTTGATCCATTACGAGCATGCTGAAAAAGATAGAAACTAATATTTAATATCCTGATAAAATTAGATCACAAAAAGTTCAAATCAAAATTTCTATATTTTAAGGTCTGTAAATTGGAATTTTGGCTTCAAATAAGATTTTTGTAATTAGGATTTCATATATTTTTTAAAAATTGTTTGAAGTTGATTTTATCAACATATTAGATCAGATTATACTCCATTATATAATTTATTCTGAAAACGAAAAAGATCGCAAAGATTTATCTCAAATCTTGAATACAGACAAGAAGCTTTACATTCAAGTGTAATTTTTGCTCCCGTGTCTGTAATTTGAACTTCTTTCTCAAAAACGCATTTTCTAAGTCATAATTGCGTGGACGCGCAGGGGCGGATCGGTGAACATGTCAAAAGCATTCCACCTGGGGCCGCAAGAACGGCTGCGTAATCTGGTTGGAGCAAAACGCTGGGATTACCTCATTTACTGGAATATCAGCGAGGATCAACGGTATGAATTAAATTCTAATTGAAGATTCTTTATAGGTGTGTCAAAAAAGAAAATTTGTTTGCTTTAAATTAACAGATATCATGAATGTGATCATTTGCATTATTCGATTTGTGCAGGTGCCTAGAATGGATCGGTTGCTGCTGTAGTGGAGCAGATGAATCGGGACATGGATTTCAAAATCCTTTCTCAGAGTCGCACGTTTTCTTTTCGCCTCGTTATTTTGAAGGATGCGGGTGCCGGGATTCGACTGTTCAACATCCCAGAACTACTGCATGCGACCTCTTAGCAGATTTTCCTTCCTCAATTCCATTAGATACAGGGTAATTAAAACTCTCCAATTATGCATCTTTGACAAGATCGTCACGATTTATTTGCAAATATCGATGGATCGAAAGCTTCCACTTTTAGCCCTAGCACTTTAATGCATTTAATAGAGCCACCGCCAGCCCATTCTCTTAGCCATTAATTTTAGAATTTCCTAGAAGGTGAATCAACCGTAAAGCACGATTTAAATCAATGTAATTGCTAAAACCACATGACTTCCGTTTTATATATTTGTATCGTATAAGATACGCTTGGAACCCTAGTTCGGTTAGTTACAAATGGCTCAGCCCAGAGGGAATACACAACGTCTTTCCTAAAAAGTACAATTATTTAGAAGATCGAATATTATCGTAATGATATGTGTTTTAGGATGGGTTGTTACGAAAATCAGATGTTTATTCTTCACAAAATAAATTACGTTATTTGCCCAAATCACTGTTGGGATTCGAGATTGACCGTCAAACGCATGAACCTCAGTTTCACTTCAAGCTGCAGAAAGAGACAAGAGTGAGTTGAATGTACTTGGAATAATCAAGCTTTGTGCAATATTTACAACAAAGGCTACTGCGGTTTCGGACAATTCGTCAGGACTTAAAAAGAATACTGTCATTCAATGAACCTATATACTGACAGGTTTATATTCCTTGGTAGCGAAATATCTTTTCACAGTTCAAAATAAATCTATTTAAGTTTGTTTGTTGCCATACATGATTCTCCAAGCATTGTTCTCCCCAGTTGTCCTCGCAACCTTCATTCCTGGAGCTTTAAATTTATGTATGTTTTCTGCTATTTAAAACTAGTTGTTTCTTCTTCCTTGCAAATTCATCCTACTGAAAATTTCCAGTTATATTCAACCACTTAGAATGAAGAATCTTATCGTGTTTCAGGTTATTGCCAACATATCTCCATCCGAGGACTAACAGGAGGTGTCCTGGGTGCAAACTTAAATTTAGTTAGGAAGTAACTGAAACACAGGGAAACTTTTTATTTGCGATGGTCAAAACTCTTGATCATTGCAAAGAAATGTGTGGTTTTAACATATATATGATGGCATTGGGAACACCCTAAATTTGAAACATAAATATACCGGATTATACACTTACTGTAATAAGCACCACGTATGACCCGCAAAAGATAGCTATGGATTGAATCTCTAAATAGGCCATAATCTGGCGTAGCAGAATACAAAAATAACACAACCCAGTTAATCATTCAAACGGTTCGATATCACCTTCACCGTTTTCCCTAACAAATTACTATCATTTCACCTAATAGCAGTAGGTATTTGCACTTCTTTGAAAGTGAGAAGTTTCAAATTCTAATCATTATGTTAATTCGCGTTCAGGATTCAAGGACAGGTGTTCTTATCAGGGCAAGCGAGGTGGATGAACTTTCCCAACATTGCAGACCCAAACGCTGGACAGGTGAGTTCCTTGTGTCCTTAACCAAAAAGACAATAGTTCCAGTCCATGATTATTCTCACCAGCCTTTTCTTGATTTCATTGTCAGGAAGCAGTGCAAACTAGAGTCCTCATCCCTGTCCGGAACGGCCTTGTAGAGCTCTTTGTTTGCAAACCTGTAAGCCTTCAAAACCTAGTCACGTACTAGCCTCCTATATATTCTCGTTATATATTAACTTTATGTGTATTTAATTCAGTTCAACACTCTCGCAGGTTGCAGAAGACGCATCGCTTGTACAAATTGTATTGACACAGTCAGATCTGTGGCTTTCCCAAATGTATGCAGAGTCCAACAATTTGTTCGGCGTGTCAGGTTCAGCAGGCGGAGGATTTGGATCCGTGAGTGAAACGGCTAGTACGTTGCCTTGGCTTCCTGTAACAGCGACAGATTCTTCTGTACCTTGGGACTCCTCGGCTGCTGACAGGGCTTTATCAGAGTCTCAGCTGTCTATTCATCTCAACTTCCTCGGTCAACAATTGCAAGACAGTAATAATAGCAAGCCCCTGAAAAACGACTTCTTTGAAGGCTCTGCTGATTCTATCAATCATTCGGATAAACCCACTAACGATCATCCATTACAACAAGACAATAACAATATTCAGGCTGCTGTTGCAAGCCTACATATACCCATCATGAGGACCAGTTCGCAGCTCTCTAAAGAAAACCATGACAAAGAGGTGAAGCACGAATTTATACGAGCAGATTCCTCAGACTGCAGTGATCAGATGGAGGATGATGTTGATGATCAGAAATTAGTTAGCCGTTCCGGAAGAAGACATCTCTCCAAAAACCTTGTAGCTGAACGGAAGAGGAGAAAAAAGCTCAATGAACGGCTTTATGCATTGCGTGCTCTAGTCCCCAAGATCACCAAGGTATTCTTTTTTCTACAATTTCTTTTATTTCAGAAATTAAAATCCTATGTTAATATTGTTCAGGCAATCTCAATCGAATTTCATAAACTTCTCTTCTACAGTATAAAGGTAATTATGTTTCTAATATGTGATGGGTAAAATACCATTAATGCCTAAATTTTTAAAGCTTAAGTAGCTCGTGATTGTTTGCTGATAAACACTCAATATCCAAATTAGTACCACCGGTTTAGTTTGAGGCACCCAGTTGAGATATGCCCTATCCCTACGAAAATTGTTTAATGAAGCTTTGAATTTTTGGAAAATTGTTTATATGAAGCTTTGAATTTCCAAAATAAAAAACCTTTTTAAAGACTAATGAGTATTTACATTGTCTTAAGTTCTCTAAAATCTGTTTGAAATTTTGAATGGATGTCAATTGTCCTGATATATTTCTCACTATTTAATTTATTTTTAAAAAGAAAGAGTTTGTTTGAGTGCAGATGGACAGGGCCTCTATATTGGGGGATGCTATTGATTATATCAAGCAACTGCAGCAACAGGTTAAAGAGCTGCAGGAAGAACTGAATGAAATGGACATGCAAGCAGCCAACCCTGGGTCTCCTCCTCATTTTGAAAATGGTGTGCAACAGACTATAGAAGAAGAAACCCTAGCAAGATGCTCAGCAAAATCAGATGTCACTAAATCCACAGCGAATGAACCAGCAGAAGAGATGGTTCATACAATGCAGGTACCATACTTAATTCCATTTATTATATTGGAGAAGCACTGTATTATTTAAATTAGTTTATTTTAATTAATCTAACAAGTAAAAAAACACTTTCTATGGTGAGGCATTTTCAATGACAAAATTTACACCAAATTTAATTTTTTTAAAGAGAGTCAAGCCTACATTTGCCAATATTTGTCATACTATTAAATATACTGTTCCTCATTGAGATACAGTAGAGATTGTTAGGTTCCAACAGAAAATATCACACCAGTTTTCCTTCTCTTCATACCTAGCATGTAATTATATCATCTGCCCAACTTTAGCATGAATAAGTATGATGAAACTCACAATTTTGTTGGGTGGTACAGATTGATGTAAGCCAGCTGGATACACACGTGTTCAACCTGAGGATATTCAGTGAGAAACGAGATGGTGGTTTTGTTAAACTGATGCAAGCAATGGATAGATTAGGGCTTGACATTTTGAACGCCAACATTACCTCCTTCAGAGGCCTGGTTCTGAATGTATTTAACGCGGAGGTGTGTTTCCAATATCTAAACTATCACACAAACAAATTAAATTGTTAATTTCGCCATTGGTCTTAAAATGATTTTTTCTGACAAATTATGTGGTTGCAGATGAGGGACAAAGAAATAATTCAAGCAGAGCAATTGAGAGAGTCCCTGCTGGAAATGACACTGAACCCATCATCATCTCCAGGTGAGGCTGCAGCTTCCGATCATCAACAGCGTCACTTGATGCATCACACCACCTAAACTCATCATTTCTATCATTTATTCCCAACACTCATATTCTTTACTTTTCTTCTTCATTATGTGCTTTGCTGCTATTATTCATCTTCTTTTTCTTCAATGCAGCTACTGTAACTTACCCATCATGTCATTCTTGTTCTTTGGGTCTCTTTCTAGACTACATTTATTTTTCTGTGTTTTTATATTTAGTTTTCTAGATTTGAGAAAAGAAAGGCTTGTGAAATGCTTATGCTTCCACCTTGCAGTCGGAGATTATAGGTTATAAACGTCATTAACTTCATCAACAGAGACTACTTGTGTAAATATCATTATTACAAGAAAAATTCCATATTTGAAGCATCTTGTGTTTCAATGGAAATTGAAGTACAGCATGCTATCGGCTTGCTATGCGTTATTTGTATGTGTGCTCAGATGTTGCACGTGTTTGAAACTATATTAATTTTACCAACAATTAGTAACAAGCTACAGAATACGGTCTGGTAATTGTTGAACTTTAATCTGCTGCAAGTTTTTGTACTTTCGTATTTTTTTATTCGACTCCATGTTCTTTCATCTTAATGGTTTCCATGTATTTTTTTTGGGCATTACACAAATGACAGATAAATGGGATACTATACAACTGAACATTCTTCAAACCTGTAGGTGTTACGCGTTGAATTTGTTGTAAAATATGCTCTTGCATTACCTGCACCACTCAGGGTTATGTACCCTGTTCATACAATATGTCCGAGGTTTTAAACTTGAACTTACAACCATGTACTAGATTTTCTGAAACCAGAAACCATTAAGCTATTATATTTGATTTGGACATTGTGTTATCAATATATATAAACTAGCTATATATACCTCTATATATATTACGCGGAGAGTAATCGTTCTCGAGGCGCCTATTTTTATTTAATCCCAAAGTTATTTTAATCGAAGTTGGGATTAATGAAAATAAAAATAGGCGCCTCGAGAACGATTACTCTGGGCGTAATATATATAGAGGTATATATAGCTAGTCGCGGCGCAATAGGAAAAATATTTACTTTTTATTTTTTATTTTGATAAGGTTACTATAAATTTGTTAATTGATTTTTAATTAGAGTTGTATGAAGTTAGTATAAAATTATGCTTCAAAATATTTTTAAAAATTTAATATAAGGAGTTTAATATAGATTTAAAATATATTTTTTATTTTTGGGATATTGTAATGTAAAATGTTATAGTCATACATAGATATATGGTTAGGGACAAAGTTACAATTATAGTTAATGTTAACCTTAGGGATAGAATTAGGGTTAGAGTTAGCATTAGAGTTAGGGTTGGAGTTAGGGTTAGGGTTTGAGCTATGGTTAAGGTTAGGGATAGAGTTATGGTTATGGTTATTGTTAGAGTTATGGTTATGGTTTAGATTAGAGTTATGTTTATGGTTAAGGTTAGGGTTAATGTTATGGTCATGGTTAAGGTTAGGGTTAGAGTTATGGTTATGGTTATGATTAGGGTTAGTGTTAGGGTTATAGTAAGGCTAACGTTAGAGTTATGCTCATGGTTAAGGCTAGGGTTAGAGTTATGCTTATAGTTAGGGTTAGGGATAGGATTAGAGTCCAATTATGGTAGAGTTAGAATTAGGGTTAGAGTTAGGTGTAGAGTTATGTTTATGGTTAAGGTTAGGGTTAGAGTAATGCTCATGGTTAAGGTTAGGGTTACGGTTAAGGTTTGAGTCAAATATTATTTTAAATTTAATATAAGGAGTTTAATTTAGATAAAAATATATATTTTAGTTTTGGGATATTGTAATGTAAAATGTTATAGTCATACGTAGATATATGGTTAGGGACAAAGTTAGGGTAAGGGTTTGAGCTAGGGTTAAGGTTAGGGTTAGGGTTAGATTCTAATTATGGTAGAGTTAGATTTATGGTTAGAGTTAGGAGTAGGGTTAAGGTTAGTGTTAAGATTAGAATTAGGGTTAAGATTAGGATTAGAGTTAGGGTTAGGATTAGGGTTATAGATAGGGTTAGGTTTAGGGTTAGGGTAAGGTTCTAGGTTAGGGTTAGGGCTAGGGTCAGGTTTAGGGTTAGAGTATGAGTTAGGGTTAGAGTTTGAGTTAGGGTTAGGGTTATAGTTTGAGTTAGGGGTAGACAGAGCATTATAATTTGGGTTAGGATTAGGGTTAGGTTTAGGGTTTGAGTTTGAGTTATGGTTAGAGTTAGGGTTAGAGCTAGAGCTAGAGTTAGAGTTAGGGTTAGAATTAGGGTTAGTTTTAGGGTTTGAGTTACCAATAGAGTTAATTTTACAGTTGGGTTAATGTTAGAGTTAGGGTTAGGGTTAGAGTTTTGAGTCAAGGTTAGGGTTAGAGTTAGGGTTAGGGTTAAAATTAAAATCCAATTATGGTAGAGTTAGATTTACAGTTAGAGTTATGGGTAGGGGTAGGGTTACGCTTACAGTTAGGGTTAGAGTTAGATTTAGGGTTAGGGTTAGGGTTAGGGTTAGGTTTATATTTAGAGTTAGGGTTATATATAGAGAGGGTTATATCAATGTTAAGGTTAGGGTAAGGGGATTGAGTCAGGGTTAAGGTTAGAGTTAGGGTTAGGGTTAGGGTTAGAGTCTAATTATGGTAGAGTTAGATTTACAGAAAGAGTTAGATTTAGGGTTAGAGTTAGGGGTAGGGTTAGGGTTAGAGATAGCGGTAGACAAAGGGTTAGGCTTAGGCTTAGGGTTAGGGTTAGGGTCAAGGTTAGGGTTAGGTTTAGGGTTAGAATATGAGTTACGGTTAGAGTTTGAGGTATAGTTAGGGCTATAGTTTGAGTTAGGGGTAGACAGAGTATTAGAATCCTAGCTACGATTAGGGTTAGGTTTTGGGTTACGGTTATGGTTACGGTTAAGGTTAGAGTTAGGTTTAGGGTTATAGTTATAGTTAGGGTTAAAGTCCAATTATGGTAGAGTTAGATTCAGGGTTACAATTAGTGGTAGGGATAGGGTTACAATTATAGTTAGGGTTAGGGTTAGGGTTAGAGTTAGAGGAAGGGTTATATTTAGAAGTTTTCTTATGGTCACAGTTATAGTTAGGAGGGGAGTAAGGGTTGGGATTTTAGATTATATTTATTATTATATAAGGTGCCCTATATAATAATATGTATATTCCCACGCTCATGGATAAGGTTAGGGAAAGAAGTAGGACTGTGGTTATTAGTGTTACATTTAGAATTTCATTTAGGAGGGCATTGTGTGCTATTTTTTCCCCCTATTCAACCCATCACTGATGTCTGATCTGAGAGACCTTAAATGGGATAGGTTCTTTGCAGAGGGTTAACATCGCTAAAGTTGGCGGCTAACATTTTGTGTTGGCTCGGTTTCTTCATTGACCACGCTGGATCATTTTTTCTTGGTCGGGTTGATTCATGCTGCGAGATTCGATAACTCTTATTTCTTTGCGAGCTATCTTCCCATCTTCCCAAAAGTGCAAGATGTTGCCATGCATTCCCATTCTAATGTTTGTTTATATGCTAGTGTCTTCGAAACACTCTAAAGCCTAGAATTGCACAAGATGCTGCCATGCATCTCCATTCTAATGCATTGTCATGCTACATTGTTTCTTCAATTCTCTGAAGCCCAAAATTGCATCATGCTACCACGCATTGCCTTTCCAACATTTCCTCACTCCACAATGCTTTCATGAGTCTTTAAGACCCAAAATTGTGCCACATGGAGGGGGTTCACACCTTTTGTGCTATCTTCTTCGTTTGTTGGGAGGAATCTCTTCACTACATCTTAGTCATCCATTGGAAATAAAGCCAATCTTGATCGACGAATGTGACTTAATCCTTCATTGGGAGGAGTTTCCTCGTTGCATCTCAGTCATCCTTTTTGAGGGGAGAATCTACATCGACGGTTGTGACTTAATCCTTCATTGGTGAGGATTCACAATGCATCTATGCCGTCTATTTCGAGAGGAAGACCTTCATCGATGACCATCATTCATTTTTGGGGAAACCAAATTCCCCCTTGGGATCAACCTTGCATTTTTTGTGGGAGGTTAAGACATCATGTTATCTCTTTTCATAGTTTTTTGCCAGTGACATGAATGTCTTTCCTCTTCTTTCCATGAGTCTCCATTCTAGCGCCTCCTTAAGCTGCATTGTTTATGCAATGCTCTAAAGCCCAAAATTGCATCATGCTACTACATGTCACCTTTATGACATTTCCTCACTCTGTAGTACTTTCGCAAGGCTCCAAGACCCAAAATTGTGCCATGTAGCGGGGGTCCCCACCTTTCGTGCTATGGTTACAATTTAGATTTTAGGGTTATGGTTAGAATCAAGGTCAATTCTAGAGTTTATAGAATATTTAGAGTTAAGATTAGGGATTAAATATACATGAGGGTTAGCATTGTGTTGTATGATAATTACAGTTAGGATTATAGTTAGATATATCATTTAGATTAGGTTTTAGTTAGGGTTTAATTAGACTTAAGATTAGGGTGAGGATCAAGGTGAAGTCTATATTAGGGTTCATATCATGGTAGGATTGAAACTAATGTTAGGGTTAACATTGAAATTATGATTAGGGGTAAGGTGAAGATTTATATTTGGTCATGATTGTGGTTTGTGCTAGGATTAGGGTCTAAGATATGATTAATTTTATGATTGTACCTTTAGGGTTAGGGTTTTGTTTAAGTTTATGATTATGGTTACAACTATGGTTTATGGTTCAAGTTTAAAGTTGGGAATGTGATTAGGATCAGGGATTAGTAAATTTTTTAAGAGTTCGGTTATAGGTTTACACCATGGTTAGGACCTTGGGACTGGATTTAGAGTTTAATATCATGGTTATCCATATAGGTAGGTTTAGGATTTTGATCAATATTTTGGAGTTTTTTTTTACATTATGGTTAAGGGTTAAATTTTAGGGTTAGGACTATAACCAATATTAGTGTGTAGGTTTTTGGTTTAGATTATGGTTTGGACTGAGATTTTCATTATATCAATAGGGATATGTTTTAGTGCTATAATTATAGTTTAATGTTGGATTATAGTTATATTGTACATCATTGTTGGGGCTAGGGCTAAGGTAGGGGTTGTTGTTAGGGTTAACTAAGGATGAAAATTAGGATGGTTTATCTTTTCAAGTAGAAAAAAAAACTCATATTGATTCAAAAACAAAGAAATTATACTTCGAAAATATTTTTCTATGTCATAATAGATTCATTTATTTTAATTATTGTATTAGTTAATGAGTTGTTTGATGTTTCAAAGTAAACATGGCTTATTTTATTTAAATTTAAATAATATTATTTTTTTGAATTGAATTTAGCTTAATTGTTAATGATCATATTTATATTTCTAATATTAACTCCAATTTGATCAAAGACCAAATATATTTTTGGTATTTTTGTAAACGAACTTGCTTAACACTTCCCTATTTCAAAGTTAATAAAATATCATTTCTATTGTCTTAGATTTGAGAGTAAGTATATTAAATAAGTAATAATAAATGAACATTATGATTAATATATTTCTAAAATAAAAATATATTACTTAAAAATTTGTTTACTTTAAATGAATAAAGTACTCATTTAATTGTAAATTTTAAAAATAGAAATTAATCTACATATATATAAAATATTTATTCATTTTCCTATTTGCATACAAATTAATTAAAATCTAAACTTTAAACTACATAAATATTTTTAAAATATATATCCATCAATAAATAGTTTAGAATAAAGTAAAATCTAAAAATTAGACACATATAGAATCTTTTTAATTTCTATATACATGTTTTTCTAATTTATTTCTACAAACATGCAACTGATATTTCTATTATCCATTTTTTTCCATTCTAAAAAAATCTAGATGTAAATAGAATTTTTTTAGATGCATGCAATCTTTCTAATTTTTTCTACATACATATATTAACATTTCTATTTTATATTTTGTTTTTACATTATGGTTATTTCAATCAAAATATGTAGATGTAAATAGAATTCTTTTCAAAAAAAATTATTTAAATTTAAATTATTGTTTTGAACTGAATTTAGCTTAATTGTTAATGATCATATTTATATTTCTAATATTAACTCCAATTTGATCAAAGACCAAATATATTTTTGGTATTTTTGTAAACGAACTTGCTTAACACTTCCCTATTTCAAAGTTAATAAAATATCATTTCTATTGTCTTAGATTTGAGAGTAAGTATATTAAATAAGTAATAATAAATGAACATTATGATTAATATATTTCTAAAATAAAAATATATTACTTAAAAACTTGTTTACTTTAAATGAATAAAGTACTCATTTACTTGTAAATTTTAAAAATAGAAATTAATCTACATATATATAAAATATTTATTCTTTTTCCTATTTGCATACAAATTAATTAAAATCTAAACTTTAAACTACATAAATATTTTAAAAATATATATCCATCAATAATTAGTTTAGAATAAAGTAAAATCTAAAAATTAGACACATATAGAATCTTTTTAATTTCTAGATACATGTTTTTCTAATTTATTTCTACAAACATGCAACTGATATTTCTATTATCCATTTTTTTCCATTCTAAAAAAATCTAGATGTAAATAGAATTTTTTTAGATGCATGCAATCTTTCTAATTTTTTCTACATACATATATTAACATTTCTATTTTATATGTTGTTTTTACATTATGGTTATTTCAATCAAAATATCTAGATGTAAATAGAATTCTTTTCAATAAATCTAGATGTATATAGAATTCTTTTAATTTTTTACATACATAAAATCTTTCTAATTTTTTTCTACATACATAAAAGAATAATTTCTATTTTCTATTTTTAAAAAAAAGCTATCATAAAGATTGATAAAAAAATTGATTGCATATGCATTCTTTAGTTTGTGCACTAAATGCACAAAATAAATTGTATAGATTAAAACTTCCCGTGCTGGGCATGGGAATATACAATAGAAATATCAGTTACCAAGAATAGTCGGCCATAAGCAATCAAATCTTAAACTCTGCAAAATTTTTTGCAAGGAATCTTTGTTCTATCTTCGGCTGAAAAGGAAAAAAAGAATTTCAGATCTGAGATTGTTTAGATTGCCCTATTCGATTCAAAAAGCCATGGAAGTCATGGCAATTACATCTCCAAGAGGCCTAATGTGCCTTGATTCAGTACCCACATGCTTATCTCCACGAAAAACTCTGCATAGGTCCTCCAGTGGCCTCAATTTCGGTCATATGAACAGAATTCTAAATCTAAATGAAATTAATTAAAATTGAAATATAAATCAAAGTAGAATATTATAACTAATTTTGAATTTCAATTTACTTCTACATCTAAATCTAAATGAAAATGTAAATAAAAAATAGAAATCTCACCTGCAAAAATGTTACTCCAAAACTTCAATTTACTCCTATTCAAAAACTCCAATCTAATCCTCCAATAACCTCCACCTCTTCCTTCCTGCACAAACATAAAATGAAAATGAAATGAGGAGCCTTGGTTTTATAACTTCTGAGAGGCTCCTCATATCCCCCAACAGATGTCTCTTCACATTCCACGAATTTGTTTCAAATTCCCCCACTCCCCACAAAAAAAAAGCATGAATGTGCATGCAAAATTATATTTAACAAAAAAAAAATCATATTGAAATTATTTCGCCCCTATTTTTTCGGGCCCTATTTTTTCGGGTCCTACTTTTTCGGGCCCTACTTTTTCGAGCCTATTATTTCGGCCTCCATTTGGCTTCCTATTATTTCGGCCAGCTATTATTTCGAGAATTCTTTTTTAATATTTAATTTGGAAGTTTGTAACTGCTCTCAATTCTTTTTTATTGACAAGGAATCTTGGCATATTCTCGTGCTAGGCATTTGTGCTGCCATTGTATAGAACGCCTCTCGGCGTAATAATTATGGTCGATTTTAGTCAACATTGAATAAAACAAATTTTTATCATCTTTAAATATTCTAATAATCTAATAATAATAATATCAGCAAGTATTTGAAATATGTTATTAAAGGTAAAAATTAGAAATGGATATAAATCAAATTGTTTAAATATATTATATGCATGTAAAATAGACTTTATGTGTGTATGCACATTTATATACAATAGTCTAAGATTTGCCTTTTCCCTTTATACAAGCATACTTCAATGTACAAAGAATTAATAATCTATTAAAAAATATACAAGTTTGTGTTAGTACTATAAATCTCTAAGCTATAATCCAACAATTCTACTTATCTAACATCCAAACTTGAAGAGGTAATGACTTATTAAATTTATCTTTATATTGTACAATAATTCAAGTAGATCCATCCAAATAATCAAAATAAAAACTAGCTCATAGAACTATGGAGCAGGAAAGCAAAAAAATATATTTAAGTTGCATTATTAGGGGCAATATAATTATCAACAATGCTAGTAGAAAAATCAAAAGAAATCATGATAACATTATAAAACCACTAAATCCATAGTAGAAATTGTCTAGAAAATAGCACTAGTGGGACAACAATATAAGTACATGTATGCTAGAAATTGACACTAAGAAGTAAATTTGTAGTCCTCAATACTAGAAATTGTCTAGAAAATAGTAGTAGGAGGATAATAATATAAGTAGATGTGAAATACAAATTGACAACAAGTACCACGTAGTGGTACACTTGCTGTCATAGTTAATAGAATGCATATGTAGTTAGAAAAACTATTAAAGTTACAAAACTCAAATGAATAGATTTAACATATTTCGTCAACATTAAAATTTAATTATTTCTTTTGAAAAAGTTGAAGTGTTCTATAAAATACAATTATTTATTTATTTTTTTTCAATAAATTCTTTGAAATGTTATGTAAACTATAGATTATGGAGAATAACTATGATGTAGTACAAGTATCTACTCACAACATTACATTCAATCTAGAAAGAAAACATCAAAGAAACAACTAATTGACTCCTAGAAAGCTGAAAATAAAACTAGACTTTCCTTAAACTATGACAATCAGACTTGCTGATTAATCTTTGAGTTTGGAAATGTTCATTAGAAGTTATTACAAAACACAAATTCTAAAAAAGGCACAAAGATTATAGAAATAGAGTTTTGGGAGTCTAAACAATTTTTTTGGGACCCAAAAATATTTTTTCTAGACACAATAAAGCAAAGCTAAATTGTCAAACCACCAAACTTCTAACAAAACCACTATAAAAATTTGAGAGAGAACCCAGGTCTGAGTAAAAAGTTATGACTCTCGGAAGTTGATGCATCATTCTTCATTTCATGAAAGAAACACATCTCCTACAAGTGACTGGCTGTGAATTGTTGTAACTTTGTTGGATCTAACTACATTAGTTCCCACTCAAATAACCATGTACTCTCTGTTTCAGGTATCTCATCCCACTGTATCAAGTATCTATTATGTTGGCTATTCCTTATAGAGATAGTTTGCTTGTCAAGAATTTTAACAATCTTTTCCTTCTTCTTATTGGGAAGGTGGTTTTCCCAATCCATGCACTATTCATCCTCCATCTTTGGAACATCTCTATGGAATGCATATAAATTAGAAACATTAAATATAGGAGAGATGTCAAGATTTTCTGGTAAGCTAACCTCATAAGCATTATCATTGATCATCTTTGATGATTTTGTAAGGCCCAATCTTTTTATACTTCAATTTATGGTATGCACCTATAGGGAATTGTTCATGCATCAAGTAAACCATCACCAAATCACCATCAACAAATATTTGTTGTCTTTGGGTGGCAACTACAAAAATCCTATATCTCACTTTAGCATCTTGTAAGTATTGTCTCACATCTTCTTGGAGCTAGTCAAGGTGTTCAACAAAAGCTACTCCATCATCACTAATTTTGTCACTCAATGGAAGTGACACAAGATCTAGAACACCTTGAGGGTTCCTACCATAGACAATTTGAAAAGGAGATTTTCCTATCGATTTGTTAATAGAACTATTGTAGGCGAATTCTGCCTAGGGCAATGCCAAGTCCCACTATTTGGGAGCTTCTTACCAACAATGCATCATAACAAGTTTCCTAAGCTCCGATTAATGGCCTTTATTTTCCCATCTATTTGAGGATGATAGGTGCTACTAAACTATAACTTGGTTCCCAATTTCCTCCATAGAGTCCTTCAAAAATGACTTAAGAACTTAGTATCTCTATAAGATGTAATGGTCTTTGGAAGACCGTGTAAATAGATAACTTCTTAGAAGAATAGTTCAGCTATCCTAATTACATGGTTGGTCTTTTTACATGTAATAAAATGAACCATTTTTAAAAATTGATCAACAACTACAAAAATAGAATCATTACCTTGTTGAGTATATGGAAGACCCAATACAAAACTCATACTTAAATCAGTACATAGTTCAGTGGGTAGTGGTAAAGAGATATATAGTCCCATATTTTGTTAATGTCATTTAGCCACTTGATAGATTCTACACCTTGCCACATATTTAATGATGCCCCTCTTTATCCTGGGCCAATAATACTTATCTTCAACTAAGTTTATTGTTTTGTCCTTGCCAAAGTGTCCAACTAGTCCATCACTATAAAAATTCACTGATAATATTTTCTTGCATAGATCCACCTGGTATACATAATTGTTTACCTTTAAAGAGGTAACCACCCTACATAAAATAATCACCTCTCACATGGTTTGACTTACCAGTGTTTGAAGCCTTTATTGTTCTACAATTTCCTAAAAATCATCACCAGTCCCATATAAAGCATTAATAGCTGAAAAACCAATGATTTCAATTTCCATAGTGGTTAATAGTGTAGTATGCTTGCTCAAGGCATCAACAACCTAGTTTTGTTTTCCAGACTTATGTTTTAGAACAAACATGTATCCCTATAAAAAGGATACACACTTGGCATGTTGGTTATTCAACTTATTTTGAATGTTAAGATATTTCAAGGCAATATGATTAGTAAATCACACAATCTCTTGTGGGACTAGATAGTGCCTCTAGTACCTTAGTACTTGAAAATTTGCATTGCATAAAAATCCAAATCATAGGTAGAATAATCTTTCTTACCTCATTTATTTTTTCACTAAATAAAGTTGCAAGCTTACCTACTTGGCTAAGAACAACCCCTGTTCCAACATGAGGAACATCACACTCGACTTCAAATAGCTTGTCAAAATTTGTAAGTGCCAATATAGGAGATTCAGTTACCTTTGTCTTCAAGAACTTGAAACTTTCCTTAGCATCTGAGATTGTGCATGTGAATTCCCTTCCTTTGGTATAATTAGTTATGGTTCATAAAATACTGATAAAATTTTGAATAAAATTTCAGTGGAAAGTTTCCAGTCCATGAAATCTTCTTACCTTTGTTATGCTGAAAGGATTAGGCCATCCTAGGATTGCCTTGATCTTTTCTAGATCCATCTAAACACTAGCTTAGAAAATGACAAAGCCTAAAAAGGTCAAACTAGTTTGTATGAATTTTCACTTTTTCAAATTTGCACAGAGTTTCTCTTTCCTTAGTACACTCAAGATGATTCTTAGGTGTTGTAAGTGTTCATCTCTACCTTTTCTATAGATCAAGATATCATCAAAATAAGCTACAAAAAAAATACCAATGTAAGGTCACAACATAGTATTCATCAATCGCATCAATATACTAGGTACATTAGAAAGCCCAAATGGCATAACCATCCATTCATACAAACCATGGGTGAATGCACAAAGTTGGGTCACAATTCTAAGGAATGAGACCACTTTAGAAATGGGTACCCAATTTGTTAGAATTGGGTACCCTTTATCATTTGGGTACCCAATTCGTATTCAAAAATTAGGTACCCGATTTTAAACAAAATGGGTACCCAATTTTGAAAAAGCATATAACCCATTTTTTATGGGTTTTTATTCATTTTTATCCTCATTGTGAATGGGAGCCCAATTTAAGCTTGGAAATTGGAGCTCAGTTTTTTATTTCTACTGATCCCAAGCTATTGTTTTTCATCTATCGGGTATTTTACTTCTTTTTTCTATTATTTTATTTCATTTTATTTAGTTTTTCTCTATATAATTCTATCAATTTATTGCATTTTTTCCATGTTAAATAGTTTTGTATGTGTTCATTTAAATTAATTTGTTTTCCGATGTTCATTTAAAAATTATTATTTTAGATGTTTCAATGTTTTTAATAAAAGTTGAAGTGATGAATGATTAGATAGATGTTTAGATTGTTTAAACATGTAATTACATTGATGTTTTAGATTTGGGTGACCGTAAGAAGTTGGGTTGCAATTCCGTGGAAGTCAGATCCGCGGAATTGTACTTCTCAGAAACAAGCACCTGATTTTTTAAAAATCGAGTACCCGTTTCTAAAATTAAGCTTCAGACACCCAAGCCAAATTTTAAAAATTGGGTACCCGATATTGAAAACCGGATTGGGTGCCCGAGCCGCTCAAATATCGGGCACCCGCCTTTTTACAAATCGGGTACCCAATTTGTAAAAGTTTATTTAACCACTTTTTTGGCTTTTTTGAGGTCATTTTCATGACCTCAAAAATGGGAGCCCGATTAGAGATGCATACGGGAGCCCGATTTTCAACCCTACTGACTACCCCCTTGCTGCTAGTTTTCGATACACCAGGTATTTTAATATGTTTTATTCTATTTTACTTTATTTTTTCAATTTTCAATTTAATATGTATGTTAATTTATTGTTTTTTCACTTTTAATATACGTAAAATTGTAAATTTACATTGTTAATGAACTTAGATGTTTAAATTTTTGTATTTGTTAATTAAAATATAGTTTCATAAATGTTTATTTAAAAAATTATTATTTTAGATGTTTTGAAATGTATTTAATTTATGTATTTATTACAATGTTGAATGATTAGATTAGATGTAAATTCATTGTTTAAACATGTAATTTTACAAATAAATATAACCTCGACCTAAAACCATATAACCTCGACCTTGTTTTAACTATAACCTCAACCTAAATTCATTGTTTAAACTATAATCTCGACGTAACCATATAAATAAAACCCTAAACATATATAACTAAGTACTTAATCACATAACAGCCCGCCAAGGGATCCAAACAAAAAACTTATAGTATTTAAAATGATTTTACTTAAATTGTATTGTACTTTATTTCATGGATCGAAAATGGATGATGTAAACTATTTTATAAATGTATATTCTTTCAGCCTTTCATACCCTGTGACATGTATAGTGGATGATTGTGCATTTCGAATTAATTTGCCAAGTGGCATTCAGAACAAATGTATATAAATTATTTAAATGGATTGAACTGAAGTAGTTAATATTCTTTCATGTGTATGTGTTATTTATTTTACTTTTAGTACTTATAATTATTTAAAAATGAAATGTAAATGTGCTCATTAAGGAATGCGATCTCTTATGTTTTTTATAAATGTAAATTATTGTATGGATGTTATTGCTTGCTTAGTAAAACTTTTGATTAGTTCTTTGGATCCCTTGGCTGGGTGTCATTTAGGATTAACTATAATGTCAATTTGTATTGAATTTAACTCTAATCATAACCCTTACTATCATCTTAACCTTAATCTTAATTTGCTAAAACCTACACCAGGTAATATATAAATAATTAAATAACTTTCCTATCTTACCTTGAGTACTAATTTTATAAATGTCAAACCCTACGATTGAAAGGTAACCCTGGCCCTTAACTAATTAATATTATACTTATAAACCAAATTGAATTAAACCATGATCATAAACTTAATTATATATCCCAACTTAACAGTAGAAACCTTGAATTTAACCTTAAAAATCCTTTCCCCAACCATTAACCAAATTGAACCATTACCCTAGAAGATTGAACCAAGTTAAACATTGACCTTAAGACTAAACCAAATCGCCCTAAACTAGAACTCAATAATATATTGAACACTTTAAAACAAAATTCAAACCTAACTTTTTTGAATTAATGTTGGTTTTTAATCTAAAAGCTCTAACTATAATTCTATATCTAAAACCAAATTTAGCACTTTAAAACTTAATTCAATTTATTAACTCTTGTCCTAATTGAAACCTAAGCATGTAAACCTAATCAAATAGTACAAACCAAATTGAACCCTGATCCTAAAACTAATTAAACATTGATATCAAGGTCTCAAAATGATACATCATAAAAAATTAGAAGAGACTTGAACGAATCAAGCATCTAATTAAGTAACCCTCCCTGACCATCAAGAGGTGGAGGTGTCCACATCAGTGCGAGTAGGAGCTCGAACTACACCCTTGGATGCCTAAGAATATATCTAAAGAAGTGAATAAGTTGTCTCTCCATTGGATGCCTAAACCTTTATATCCTAAGTGAGTATTCATCATGTAATATCTAATTAGGAGGGTATTGAAGCACTCTAACACCCCAATCCCTAACTAGATAATTATGTTAGGGTACACTAATTTCTATTTATCTTGGGTTGGAAGTGCCTAAAAGTGTTTTTTGGAGATTGGAGATTACCCTATTTGTTTCCTATTTTCCTGTATGGGTAGCCTAAATGTTTATTGCCTTTTCAGAATGGAAGGCCACATAACAAAATATTGTCTTATTCTATAAAAAGAAATACCCACCCCCTAGTGATATATATAGTAAGATCTTTTTCCTAATTTTACTATCAATTTTTTTGGTTAGAAGACGATGATAGTTCAAAATGATTTAGAAGGTAGGGATAAAATAAGAACCAACATTCCTAGAATGAAGATGCATTATTCCAAGTGATAAACCCATTTCTATCATAAATCAACTCCTCCATCCAAAAAATTAGTAATGAGAAATCCCTACATCAAGTAATCAATGGAGGGCTCATAAAATTGATCAAGTGATCAACGGAGGGCTCATAAAATCCCTAGGTCAAGTAATCAATTGATCCCCAAGGGGAGATAATAATCTCATTAAAAATTAGAGACAAGACACTCCTAAATGCATATCATACAAAAAAATTATTGCCAAGGCCTTAGCCTCTAGACTAGAAGATATCCTACCCAAGATCATTAACCCTACACAAAAGTGTTTTGTTAAGGATATTTATGCATATTGGAGAACTTGATAACCTATTGGAAGACTTTGGATTGAGAAACATTTCTAGGATAGAGTGTAGGCATGCTCAAGTAATTGATTATGAAAATGTCTACAAAAGGGTGGAATGGAGTTTCACTATGATGATGTTGCAAGCCCTCCATCCAATATTAAATGTCAAATGGTGTCCTCTCTTATGATTGGTGTCAGGGTTTTAGTAAAGAAATTAATGGGGTTAGATCATAATTTTTAGGACTCTCTAGATCAATTATGAAAGGGTGTCTTCTTGCATCCTCTTTATTTTTTATTGTTGAACATTAAATCATTACATTATCTTCTTAGAGATAACTAGTTGTCTCTAAAAGTTAGAGGATCTACTCTCCAAATAATTAATAAGTATCTAACCTACATAATTTTTTGATAATATATTTGTATTCTTTTTAAACTAGAATAGTGCAACACGAGTCATTTAATGATCAAATTGGACCTCTTTTCTTTGTATTGGGTACTAAGATTTACGTCTCTACATCTATCTTATTGGGGCTAAATATTGAGTCCCCTACCTTGTGTAGTAAATATGGTATTGGATGGAGATTTCATAATTAAGTGGTTAGGTACGTAGGGATTCCATTTGTAGCAAATCCTAACATATAAATGAAATGTGTCTTTATATCAACGATAAAATCTTTGGAAAACTCAACAATTGGAACTCTAATTATCTCACTTTGGTTGGTAGAATTCAAGTATGTTAAAAGATTCTCTCCTTGAATATTGGGTGTAAGTTTCTCTTCTTCCTGCTCATTTTATTTAAATCAATTTGGTCTTCTATATAAATCTATTAGGAACATTTTGTGGATAGCCAAGGGATTACTCTAGCAATAAAATGGATAGCCAAAGCTTCATAAGGTAATGAATTATCGATTATGATTAGAATTAGGATTATTCTATGGTTAGGGATAGGGTTCACATGTATTAGTTCATTACCTGACATGATCTACACTTATAGTTTGCATTAAAAAGCGGATAATAGTTAGGATTCAAACTATAAGCATAAATATTTTTTAATCAAATCATAATTCTATCTCTAAGCTTTCATTAGATAATTGTAACCTTAACTCTCGTCTTAACACCATCTATTATATATCCTATAAACAATAGGACCATAATAAATATTTGAAACCTAAATATAATTCTAACTAAAACTATAATTCTAGGTAAGTTCCCTAAGATTAAAGGATTGCAATCATTATAATAATCTTAAGCTTAGCCATCATGAAAACTATTAACATAACAAAATTGTAAACCATAACATTGTCATAATCTTAACTTTGTTTCATCCTGAGATGAACATGTATAATCCATAATGAGTTCATACAATCCCCCAGTGTCACAAAATAAGTGTACATGAAAGTAAAATTAGCTTGGTGGCTCCTATTTTTGTTAGAATCTGAAAAGATTAATAACCCATAAAACTAGTGCAAAGAGTAAATATCTAAACTATGAATGCAAATGATAAAAAATCAAAATAGCATCATAGAGTTAGTCTACAAGAGAGTAATGCAAATGCTGGAAGCAAAATAGCATTAAGAGGATGCAAAAACAAGAGATATGAATACAAGCCAGGTAGCATGCTTATATAGGCTAGGAAGAGGGAGGAGGTGGCAACACCAACCAATGAGGAGCAACCATCTATCAGGCTAAAGATAGCAAAGTATCTTCCCAAGATAGCTAATGGATGCTCACATGTAGGAAGGTGACACCTCACAACCATTCACCTAATAAGACATGATTTATTAACCTAAGCGAGATTATTAAAAGTGTAGGAAAAACCTAGCAAAATAGAAAAAATAAAAAACTACACTAACACCCCCCCATAAGCGAAGCTTAGGTGGATGTAGAAATGGGTCCCAACAACGAAGCCATGTTAGGTACCCAAGTACAATGCAAGAAGATGCAACCTCTGAAAGTGGGGAAAGAGAGAAAACCACAAGGGAAAAACCCTCCCCCAAAAAGAGGTAAGAACCTAGTGAAGAACTGAAGAAGTCTCCCGCTAGGGAAATTGTCCCCTAAAATAGGAACAAAGAGTGATCATGAAGAAGCAGCATCACTGAAGCATGAAGAACCGTAAAACTCTGTCAAAATGCTGATCTATAGAACCTCCATGGAAATAGAAGGCACGAACCATCAACCAAAGGAACCTCCATGGAAATAGAAGGCACGAACCATCAACCAAAGAAGCATAGAACAACAATATAACCTCCCCTTAAGGTAGGTGAGGTGACAGGCAGCTGAAAAGATGGGCCAAAAATCTCTTACAACACAGGAGCCAAACCCATCGAGAGTGAGGTACAAACACAAATAAAGGCATGTGTCGTCAACATTGCATGAGGAATTAGAGAAAGAGGGCCTATAAGCAGCAAACAACTATCCCCCCCATGGCACTTTATATAATAGTGCGAGTACAACGAATCACAATGATGAAAAGGATCCCAAAATGCAAGAGTGGCACTTTATCTCAGTGCGTTGCATAAAGATGCTTACAGTGAATATCAACAATGATTAGAAAAAACATAAGGCTGAAACAAAAGAAGGTAAAGCCCAAAACGAAGCAACTGAAGCAACAAAATCGATCTCTGGACCTGAAACAAACAGAATATCCACCAGAATGCTAAAATGCAAAAGACTGAATAGGATGTGTCTGGAATAGAATCTGGAACAACAACTAGCATCACTAAAAAGAGCACAGAAAGAGCTTTCCAGCGATATAAAAAAGTCCAAAAATGGAGATCGGAAGCTCAAGATACGCCTCTCAGAGTGCAAAATAGAACATCCGGCTTCGACTACCATAACAGGCAACCAAACTATATCAAAACTCAAAAACACCTATACTAGCATCTCTGCCTTAGAACTAGCTTTTCGGCGCTTCTTTCGGATCGGAAAAATACCTTCGTATGCAAAAGTTATGGCCAAAAAACCAAAGGTAGGTCCAAAAGCAAATTAGGAGAGGTGCATGCAAGGGCTGATGCAATGATGATGTCATGCTGATGTCAACAGTACCAGGGATTAAATTTGACGGCCTACGGCCCGTCACAACAAAAAAAGGTGCCACATGGCATCACCACGTGGCATGTACAGCTGATGATGTGGCAAGGGCCACGTGGCACGCCTGCCACGTGTCATGCGCAGATTGGCGCTGACGTGGCACCCGTTGGAGACTGCTGACTGTGCCCGGCGGAGCAGCGGGTGGTGGACCCAGGCGGAGCGGGCTCTGTGGGAGCTGAGCGGAGGTGGTGAAACCAGGAGGAGGTGGCCGCAGGGCAGCGCCGGAGTGGCCTGCAGGTGGCACCGAGCCGCAGCGGCGCTGCCGGTGGTAGCGACCGGCGAGCTGTGTGGCGGCGGCCGCTAAGTGGTGCGGCGGTGGCCGCCGAAAATTATATATATATATTTTAAAAAATTTGATGCCGAAATCGTCCGTACGATCCGTACGGAAGCCCTGTAACCAAAATTTTTTTTGCCTTGCGGAGCTCTGTCTCCAAAAATGACAAGTTTTATATGAATCCTGACCCGGCCTTCCGGATCCAATGGTGATGTCCGTTTGGGCTGAAAGTGCTCCAAAAATTCACTGATCCCCTGATTTGAAGAAAAATTGCATTCAAATCTGCGACTGCCAACGGAGAGGGGTATGGCTGTAGCTTTGCATGCTTGATTTTGAAAAATATACAGCTTGCATGCAAAATCTAAAAGATACCCAGATGGTTTTTCGGGGCTGCGAAGAAAACCCAGAAAGTGTTTTTCTTGCTGATGTACAGAAGATGTTGTTGTAGTGTAAATCAGATGCTTTTAACAGTAAAAAATGGCTCCAAAAATCAAAAAACGACCCCAGCAACCAAAATATGACATGCTAATGCTTGATCAGCTTCTTAAGTCCATCAATGGCATGCTGGAACCTGCAAAACTAATTGAAAACTCCAAATATGCAAGTTGGTTGTCAGATTTGAGATTGAAACCCCAGAGAAAAACTGTTTTTGTCAAAACTTTTCTGATTCTCAGGATCATCCAAAGATGCAAGAGAAGAGCATACTTCATTTTTCAAAAAACTACAATAAAGTTTATTTGCCCCCCCTGAATCTCTCAAATAAGGAAACTAAAATCTACTCTTGCACATAGAAAAGCTCTGATACCATGTTAGAATCTAAAAAGATTAATAACCCAGAAAACTAGTGCAAAGAGTAAATATCTAAACTATGAATGCAAATGATACAAAATCAAAATAGCATCATAGAGTTAGTCTCCAAGAGAGTAATGCAAATGCTGGAAGCAAAATAGCATTAAGAGGATGCAAAAATAAGAGATATGAATACAAGTCAGGTAGCATGCTTATATAGGCTAGGAAGAGGGAGGAGGTGGCAACACCAACCAATGAGGAGCAACCATCTATCGGACTAAAGATAGCAAAGTATCTTCCCAAGATAGCTAATGGATGCTCACATGTAGGAAGGTGACACCTCATAACCATTCACCTAATAAGACATGCTTTATTAACCTAAGCGAGATTATTAAAAGTGTAGGAAAAACCTAGCAAAATAGAAAAAATAAAAAACTACACTAACAATTTTAAGAAAAGAAACCTTGAACTAATCTAGATATATTTTTTTGGACTATTATTTTATGATTAGACTTAAAAATTTAGTATTTAATGTTTAATTTGACTTAAGTGTAACTTTATTTATTTAATTGATATGATTTTATTAAAGATATGAGCATTTATATAGATCTAGTTGATAAATTTTAGATTTAAATTTTATTAAATAGTAATTTTTTCATGTTTTATGTTGTGATGTATTTTTGTCATGTTTTATGTTTTATGTTGTTTAAACATATATGCAGATTATATTTGATGGACCCACCGCCACCCCCTCCCCCTCCCATACCCCCACCTCCGCCACCTCCATCTCCACCTCCACCTCCACCTCCACCTCCAGCCACACCTCCACCACCCACTGCAGATGAGCTCCACGAGACCATGAGGCATAGCCTCAACGAACTCATGAGTGATATAGAGGTTATCTGACGTGAGAGGCACCCCCTCCTCACCTACTATGTCTTGTAGATAGCATGCAAGGCGTGGTTGAATCCATCCATCATTTTGATTTAGACATTGATTCATTTAGATCATGGAGGGAAAGCATGCGTGCCTTCTACTCTGATGGCTTATCATACAAAGAGGTTTATAACCTGCATATATAGGTAAAGGTAATTTTTAATATTATTTTGTAAACCCTAAGGTAGGTGAACCAATTAATGATAAGAAGCCTCACATTTCCATTAGGTGGTCTACACATCCACGCATAGTGGCACATTTTGGGAGTGGTGGTGGATGGTATTTGACCATCCACCACACGCTAACCATGAGGTGCCCATGTACTTCCCTAGGAATTTATGGGCTCAGTTTGAGTTGGTTTTGAAACCCAACTATTTTGATATGAAAGCATTTCAGGGAGTTGGTAGAGGGATGCCTCAGGATAGGCCTGGGGCAAAGCTGGGTGATAGAACAAGAAACTGCAGGCAAGCTGAGCCCCTTGTACCTCTTCTTGTGCCTATTGTGCCTGCTCCTCACCATCATCATCTAGTTTCATTTGCTTTTACCCATTTGAGTGCCCTTTCAGGAAATTTAGTACAACAGTGGACGCAGGCGGTACATGCTCCTCCACTTGGACATGTTTGTACTAGCTATGGAGGCATATGCATAGGCCCCCAGAGCGATCCTGGTGTAGCATACGATGGCCATTATGTTGAGGGTGTAAATTTTGATGATGATGTATACGCTGCCCGTGGTGATGGTAGTGACAAGATAGACGTGTCATCATTTGTTGACCTCATGCAGCAGGGAGAGCCTAGAGAGAGTCAAGAGCAGTAGGTAAAATTTTAATTTCAATATAAATATAAAGTGCACATAATTATTTACTTTCTACATACATGTGTAATTGTATTAACTATATTAATTTGTACCTTTCAAATAATAGAGGATGGATGATATTGTTCCTCCTAGGAGGCAGTATAGTCTTTTTCCAAGACCTACAGACGTTGGCATCCCTTATGTGGTATGCACTTTGAATTACATTGTAAAAATGTACATTCAAATTCAAATTTAATAATATGTGCTCATATGTTCTTTTTATTTGATTTTGTAGGGATTGTCTGCATCTACACATATTGATGTTAGTACAAGTCCTACTCCAGTTACCACTGAGGCACAACCTCAAATACATGTGGTATGAACTTTTGACTAAAGACAAATAATTTGTATTATTTTTATGTATGTACATTATTATTAACTTATAATATGAACAATTTTGACTCACATGTATATATTTTATGTGTTTCGATTTTATGAACAGGAGCCATATCATACTCATCCATACAGGCCTCGGTATAGTCTATTTTTGACTCCATCTTATGATTATCGTGCTAGCATACCTATAGACACACCTATGACATTGGCTACCACTCAGGTATGATATATACATTATATATACATGTTAAGTTTATAGTGTATAAAAAATGTAGTGTACAAATTATGTACTTTGTAATTATTCATGTATATTTAATTTTGACTAAACATTTATGTATCCATAATTTTAGGACTATGTTAGCACGAATGTTGCTGAGAGCACGAGACTTAGCCAGATGGAGGTACATACATCATCATTTGAGTTTAGTATTGTGATTTATGTACATAATGTATAGTTCATTATGCTCTAAAATCAAATTTAAAAAATGTATGTATTGTGAATTACAGGACCTCACCACTGCTGCATTTGGTAGTTTTGACAATGCACCTCCTCCTATTACCGAGGGACACCCATCTCATGTGGTATAATTTATTTTATTATGTAGTGAATATTTAATTTATTTGCAAGCTAGATTTTGAGAACCATTTCAATTAAGCATGTACATGATGAGACTTGCCTCATGTTACACAAGGTGATACACCTACCTCATAGGGTGTCCGACATGACGAGATGACTCATATTACACATGATGATCCATCTGAGTCCTCTTCGCATGGAGCAAAGAGGTCATTTGATCAGATAGATTAGGTCTTGTTGGCACCTATAGATTGTGTTTTTATGATGTATACACTTTGTGTTAGGATAGTTAAAATTGTATGTTAGACCATGTATTTTTTCACTTCATAGATCATGTTATGATGTATGTTAGACCATGTACTATTTTTTTATGACTTCTTATCATGCTTGTGTATGTAGTACATATATTATTGTCATGCCTTGCCAAGGGATCCAAAAGAATTAACCTAAAGTTTTACTAAGTTTGCTAAATATTTTTTTTTTAAAGTAAGAAAGTATAACATACACATCAAACACATAGTAGAGGAAGCAATAACATGTAATCATCAACAAACATACATAACAGGTTACATTCCTTAAGGATCCCAAGATGTTGAGTCACATTTAAATTTAATCTAAAACTAAGTCTAACAACTACCACATCCACATGAAAGAATAATCAGAAAGTCCAATGTACTTATAATATACATTTGTTATGAATGCCTCTTGGAAAATTAATTTGGAATGCTCAATCATCCACTGTACATGTCACAGGATATGAAATGCTTAAAAGAATATACATATGTAAAAATAGAAGTGCATCAACCTCCACAAATCCATGATACAAAGTACAATAAAATAAATGAAACTAATAACATACATGATACATCCCTCCATCATAAAAGATATAAAAATATAATATACTAGAATAAAGCATAACTAAACAACATTATCTAAATATGATAAACAAGCATACCAAGAAGCTCCAGCCACGGTGACTACGAACGGATCTCAATGGTAAGAGTAAAAAGCACTACCACCCGACTGTGTGGAACCTAAATGGCCCACTCCCACTGCACTGAGGAGATAGTCTCAAGTCCCAAACAAGATATCAAAACAAAAAACACAAGTACTCTCTAAGCCTGGGAATCCTAAAAGTGCACTAACTCAAAGGTTCCAATGAAGATAGACATCTAGACTCAGAGGCACCACAAAGACACACATAGGAAACCTACAATGCAAGGAGGAAAGTGTCATCGCAAAAGTCATGTAGAAGTTACCCGAGCAATCCCTTAGGAATCTCGGGTCCCTAGTGATCCCTGCGGCCACTATTATCCTCTCGAACTGATGAGGCATACTACGGAGTGCAAGGTCACAACCAAGCGTTCTCTCTACCCCATCCTACTCTGTACTAGCACTCAAGGCATGGGAGAGAACATACATTATCTTGTTAGGTTCATTTCTCTCTCATTTAGTGTAAATGTTTTCACTTATTAAAACAACTTACAATGGGTTTACATTAGCAGCCTCTTAGGGCCTTGGCCCCCATTGCAAGCCACTTTCCGACACTGCACATAGATAACCTTCCCTAGGCTCATGAAATCACAAATCAAAGAATCAAAACAAAATCACCTCAGCCCTATACAAGCGACTGGAAAGCATCAAATGTTAATCATAATAATCACAATAGTTCTTTATCAGCAACTAGAGACATCAATGATCAATCACAATATCCAATGGTTCTCTAATGAGCAATCGACAATTATCCCACTAATAGATCACAATATTGATCGAAGACTCCAAAATGGTCAAGTCAAACATGTCACAACATGACATCATTAAGAGCATAGCAAAACACTTCAGTCCCCTCTAGACGACTGGAAAGCAACCCAAGTATAACTGATCGATGACTCAAAAATGGTTAAGTCAGGTAACTCAAATACATACACCTCAACTTCACACAAAGAAACTGGAAAGAAATAATAAACAATAAAAACATCCATCATAGAGCATATCAACACATCGCCATGGTTGGGTTTAAAAAGATTGAGAATAAATCATCAAATATCACAATCGCATAATCCCCCAAGCCTCTGGTAAACATCATAAACTGGTCAACACTAGACAAAGCCCAAATCCCCAAAGCATAGACAGTACATGGAAATCATAATAGAATAACAATTTGGTTTGTCTGAAACATGACATTGAGCTATATATATGGTTTTAGTTTCTGTTTTAATACATATTCTAAGCAGATGAACAATTTTGAGTTTACCCCTTAATTAACCCAATTTCATATTCGAAGAGCAAACAAAATTATCCCATTTTATTTTTAAGTCAATTACCTAAAACATTCTAAGGATAATCATATATATACATTTTGTTATATTCTTTTTAAATAATCATTTAAAAAATTCCTCATTGAATTTCAATAATTGAAATTCAGTAAAGTCGAAATTAAATAATTTCCACCTAATTATCTAATTTTCATTATTAAATAAATAAATAAATAATATTATATTTAATCAATCTAATAACTATATAATTAACATTTAATTAATTATTAAAATTTGTTTATAAATATTATTGATAAAACAATATTAATAATTATAATTACTATCAATTAAAACATTATATTAAATAATATTAAAATTTAATAATTTAAATATTATGAAATATATATATATATATATATATATATAATTTTTGAAAACATCTAACAGCATTTTTTTTAAAGCTCGTTGGCTTATTACAAAGCCTGCGGCCTGCCACAGTCCTATGGTCGCAAGGCCTATGGTGGCAGGTACTTGGTACCTGACGTAGCAGTACCTATGATGCAGGTACTATCGAGCAAATTCATGATAGTGGGGGTGGGGTACGGGGTAATTCCCTTGCCCCCCCCCCCAAAAAAAAAAAAAAATTTGTTATTTTTTAAAATAAATTTTCTTTGTAATGAATATTTTTACAAATCGTTTCCTTTAATAAGTTTTATAAATTAAAAAAAATTAATAAAACAAATTCTTTTTTTAAATTAAAATCTATTTTTATTTATTTTTATATATACATTTTTATTTTTATTTTTGTGAAAACCTAGCAAATCTCTAATAGGAGGAAAATGATCAACCAATCGAATTTACTATCTAAATTTGATTTACCATCTGAATTTCAGCTAAAATTTTCATTTCCAAAGATTCAAACTCCTTCCAAAATTAAATTTCTTAATTCTATTTAATTCAACCCAAAACCCAATTTAATCCAAATTTAGAGTTTTAGTCTTAGATTCAACCCTTCTCATCTAAATCCTATGTATATAGAAGTTAATTGACAAGCATCTGATAAATTCCAACATTGAAATGTTTAAATATTCATCGTGGAGAATTGAGGTCTACAATCCATAGACATGAAGAAGACAGAAAATAGAGAAATTGCGTAAATAATCAGCGATCAAGACACAAGACCCTACCTGATCTTGATGCTAATACGAAATTCTCAAAAATCTATGAGAGAATTCGCTCCCCTTCAATAACTTTTCTCTGTAAATCTTTTCTAGAATTCTCCTTCAGAAATTCACTTCCAAAATTCGTGGTCCCCTAATAATGAACCCCAAAGTTGTGATAAGGAGTTTTCTCCTCAAATCGGGGCACTAATTGTGCATTCACTCGAGAGGACTCTTTGCTCAACTGAGTTAACTCTAAAATTAACTTGTATTAATCTTTTCTTTATCTTTTAATGCACATTAAATGAATTATTAAATAACTAAATTAAATAATCCACTTGACTTCTATTTTTTTATCTTTATTACTTTTAATCTCATGTGTACTTTATGAAATTAATAACATTATTATTTTTACTTATTTTATCTTTTAATTAATTTCTTTTATTTAATCTCATGCACGCATCATGCGATCTTACAACTTTTTAATAATTAATATCTTTTCACTTTTTAATTTATTTTAGAAACTTAATTGATAAAATATTTAATTAACTTAAATAACAATAATATTTAGCATTTATTTAAAAATGAACTCTAAATATATTATTATTCAATTAAATAAATATTATCACGTTCTAAATTTATACTTAAACTTTTATCTCCAACTTTAATTCTTTTATTTAATTAATTTCTCAAAATTAATCAAATATTAAAAATATCATATTAATTTTTCCATTAAATTAAATCATTAATTTAATCTTTTAATTAGACTTAACTAATAAAAAATACACCAAGGACTCATAAAGACAACATACAAAAACTCATAATAGAAAAACACATACTAAATTAAACTAAAGGGTTATAATCACGAATTAATATCGTTCAATGCATTCAAAGGGTACTCAACTCAGATAATTGTCCTAATTATCAATTAGGACAAATGGCTAAAGGGTTTAGGATTTGGACTTAAGATTTATCTCCCCTCTCTTACCATTGAGATAATGCGATAGGGTACGCTCATCTTGGCAATTGAGAGAAGTCGATACCCGGTACCTGCAACCTACATAAAATCCCTGCATGTACAAACACAATATTTTAAGCTAAACAAGCAATGGCAAGAAGTGGTGCATCGTGTAGATCCCGACTAGCAAGTGACTACAACTCGCTTCCTTAACCACATTAGAAACACCATACATAAAGAAAACAAACATTCGCACCATACACATGTAGTATGGGGTAAGTATCCATAAGAAGACACATGTGATAATAAACCATCTAACTAATCATCATCAATAATTGAAAATACTGAATAATCATCATACATACATGGAATAGAGAGTACCAAGTAATCTCATCATATAATAAACTAAATGTAAAGCAACATCTAATAATCTCCAAAATAATAGTACTAATCATCAAACATAAGAATGGCCTAAAAGAGTTTGGCAAATGAAAGAAAAATGCAACTTAGGCTTACTCCTGGAAGCCTACAAGAAAAGTAAAGCTAAGGACTCACTGTGCAGGTCCCATTGGACCCTTTCCCCCTGTAGGAGGTTAAGACTCCACTGAGTACACTCTCTGGGCTCTACCCATGTAATCAACTGTAGGTTTTGAAACTGCGGATCCCTGGCCTGAGGATGGTGGTTTCCTTTGAGGACATTGAGATGACTTGTGTCCACGTTGTCCACATGTGAAAAACTCTCCATTGAAGCTCCTCTGAACTCTAGGTGCACTAGCCTATTGAAAACTAACCCTAGTAGGATAAGGCTGAACACTCTAAGACGGCAAATCATACTGGTTGGGCTTGTTGCGATGAGCCTTGTGATAGTTCCTAGCATTGGAACCACTACCACCACTCTGTGCTAGAGGATAAGTTCCCTCCTGCCACTGATTACCCCCAAAAGGAGGTTTCCTATTGCCACTTGCTCCCTGATTACCCTGAGATGGCTGGTGACACTGGTGGCGCTTATTATGTCATGCATTAGGAACTTGACAAGAGTTCATGCACTTAGGTCTATGCTCAAGTCCTGCCCAAGGTGCTCTATCCTGATCATGAATAGGAGGTAGGTGATCAATGATGGTCTGCAACATTTTCCTTAGTTCAACCTCCTTAGAGACAACCTACTCCTCTCTATGGTCCTCTTCCTGATGCTCACTGACATGCTCTTCCCTATTCCCATTTTGGATAGGCTCTTCATAGATAGACACATGGAAACTGATAGCTCTGTCTCGTCCATGGCCCCTACCATGGCCTCTAATGGAAGACCTCATCCCAGATACCATCCTACACCAAGATACAAGATACTATAATAACCATAAAACATACTACTGAGAAGCATAGATAAAAGACACATGTTTTGCAAATAAAATAGTTTTCAATTTTCAGTTTGCCTATAATTTTGGTTTAAGTATAATTTCAGTTTTGAAGTCTAAGTGTTGAAGTATGAAAAATATACAAGTAACAGTTTAAGTTATGTTTCAGTTCAACTAGTTTTAGTTTCAGTTTGAAGGAGATACACATAATAGTTTAAAGTTTTCATTTTTTATTATTTTTAACTAGTTAACACTAGTGGCGTTCCAATATACCCAGAGCTCCCAATGTAGAAACTCAGGCTTTGATACCAGATGTAATGCCCCGCCAAGGGATCCAAAAGAATTAACCTAAAGTTTTACTAAGTTTTCTAAACATTTTTTTTTTAAAGTAAGAAAGTATAACATACACATCAAACACATAGTAGCAGAAGCAATAACATGTAATCATCAATAAACATACATAACAGGTTACATTCCTTAAGGATCCCAAGACGTTGAGTCACATTTAAATTTAACCTAAAACTAAGTCTAACAACTAACACATCCACATGAAAGAATAATCAGAAAGTCCAATGTCCATATAATATACATTTGTTCCGAATGCCTCTTGGCAAATTAATTCGGAATGCTCAATCATCCACTATACATGTCATAGGGTATGAAAGGCTTAAAATAATATACATATGTAAAAATAGAAGTGCATCAACCTCCACAAATCCATGATACAAAGTACAGTAAAATAAATGAAACTAATAACAGACATGATACATCCCTCCATCATAAGAGATATAAAAATCTAATATACTAGAATAAAGCATAAGTATACAACATTATCTAAATATGATAAACAAGCATACCAAGAAGCTCCAGCCATGGTGACTACGAACAGATCTCAATGGTAAGAGTAAAAAGCACTACCACCTGACCACGTGGAACCTAAATGGCCCACTCCCACCATGCTGAGGAGATAGTCTCAAGTCTCAAACAAGATATCAAAACACAAAACACAAGTACTCTCTAAGCCTGGGAATCCTAAAAGTACACTAACTCAAAGGTTCCAACGAAGATAGACATCTAGACCTAGAGGCATCACAAAGACACACGTAGGAAACCTAACATGCAAGCAGGAAAGTGTCATCGCAAAAGTCACGTAGAAGTTACCCAAGCAATCCCTTGGCAATCTTGAGTCCCTAATGATCCCTGCAGCCATTAGTATCATCTCAAACTGACGAGGCATACTATGGAGTGCAAGGTCGCAACCAAGCATTCTCTCTACCCCATCCTACTCTGTACTAGCACTCAAGGCATGGGAGAGAAAATATAATTATCTTGTTAGGTTCATTTTTTTCTCATTTAGTGTAAATGTTTTCACTTATTAAAACAACTTACAATGGGTTTACATTAGCAGCCTCTTAGGGCTCCGTCCTCCATTGCAAACTACTTCCCGACACTACACATAGATAACCTTCCCTTGGCTCATGAAATCAAAAATCAAAGAATCAAAATAAAATCACCTCAGCCTTATACAAGCGATTGGAAAGCATCAAATGTTAATCATAATAATCACAATAGTTCTCTATCAGCAACTAAAGACATCAATGATCAATCACAATATCCAATTGTTCTCCAACGAGAAATCAACAATTATCCCAATAATAGATCACAATACTAATCGAAGACTCCAAAATGGTCAAGTCAAACATGTCACGACATGGCATCATTAAGGGCATAGCAAAACACTTCAGTCCCCTCAAGACGACTGGAAAGCAACCCAAGTATAACTGATTGATGACTCAAAAATGGTTAAGTCAGGTAACTCAAATACATACACCTCAACTTCACACAAAGAAACTGGAAAACAATAATAAATAGTAAAAACATCCATCATAGAGCATATCAACACATCACCATGGTTGGGTTTATAAACATTGAGAATAAATCATCATAATATCACAATCGCATAATCCCCCAAGCCTCTGGTAAACGTCCTAAATTGGTCAACACTAGGACAAAGCCCAAAACTCCAAAGCATAGACAGTACATGGAAATCATAATAGAATAATAGTTTGGTTTGTCTGAAACATGACATTGAGCTATATATATGGTTTCAGTTTCCATTTTAACACATATTCTAGGCAGATGAACAATTTTGAGTTTACCCCTTAATTAACCTGATTTAATATTCGAAGAGTAAACAAAATTACCCCATTTTATTTTTAAGTCAATTACCTAAAATATTCTAAGGATAATCATATATACGCATTTTGTTATATTCTTTTTAAAGAATCATTTAAAATATTCCTCATTGAATTTCAATAATTGAAATTCAGTAAAGTCATAATTAAATAATTTCCACCTAATTATGAAACACATCACCATAAAAATGAGAACAAAGAATGAACAATGATTGCAATAAATTTTTTTTTTAGAAATCATCTTAATTCAAGTACCAATACATAGCTTGAACTGATCTTAATCTGAAAATCTCAATATGCAATAGGATGTCGTCCAAATACATAACCATTACAATAAGAATACAAAAAGAGTTCATTACAATCATGAAGTACAATTTCATCTCTAGACACCTATGTCCAACATAGGAACCCTAAATACTGATTCAAGAAGTAACTTCAATAAACATCCTTAGCTACTTGAAACTCGAAGCACATAAAAATCACACAGAATACAACATAACACAAACAGGGGCTCAGTACATACTGAGTTTAAAAGCGAAATCCATTTGCATACATGTTAGTACCAAGATATAGATATCCAAAAGCAGATCTCTAATCTATCTAATGTAATTCCAATATGATATTATTATGCAAGAAGTAAATAATTACTTAACAATGCAAGATTAAACTCGCACTAAGAATAACACGTAAATGAAACATATATATACTGAGGTGTCATCGTTATGGCACTATGATTTTGCATCCATGTATGGTATGCTCATAGTCAACACATAACGGGTTTCTCTATTTTAGTTGTCCATGACAGAATAGAGATAGACCTTGTACTCCGTCCTTAACCTTATAGGTTAAGTCCTAGGTAAGGCCAATTATCTTATATGTAATTAACTCACCCAATTCATTTTATAATTTTCATTGAATTAATTAACTGAATAGGATAAACCGAATTTAGCCACCCCAATATACATTCACCACAACTATTCTTATAAATACACGTCAAACAAATTTTCTAAGAATGTACATGCTTCAGTTATAATTCAGTATTCAACATGATACTACATCCTATAATCTATTTGAGCACATCTTAACTTGCCTATTTCCAAGGTAAATCTAGACTACTATAACAATGGAAGAAAATAATATAATAATAAGTACCAGTAAATACCATTAAACCATCATCTTAACCTAATGATACTTACTAATCTTAGTTCTATACTATTTAACCCCACTACCATAACAATCTAAATTTATCTTTTGAAATATCAAGAAAGTAAGATCAAATACAAATGATATTTTAACAAAAAAATGAAATTTCATCAACATATTTCATAATCAAAGCTTAATATTCTTTCCATTTCAAAAGAATCTGGAAACAGTTCTGATTCTCAATAATAATAATAAAAAAAAAGAGTATAACTTTAACATAAAAGAAATTCCTTATTAATTTCAACATAATGACTGAACTGTAATACTTCAAAACAACATTCTAACACTTTTGACAGCTTTCATAACAAGTTTAGATCCCATCAATGTTTGAACAAAAGTCCAATAACAAAGTTGTCATACGGGTTTGAGTATTCATTCAATTCAATATGATTTATTTTCTACTCATAACAAATTTCTAAATTTAAATAAAATTTTACAACATAGTCATTTACACCATATAACTGTCAATAGAGACTATGTTCTCATTGTAAAAAAAATATTTCTTTTTTTAAAACTTACAACACCATCCTACAACATTCCTTGCTGTTATCTCAATAACTAGCCTCTATTTTCTTCGTCTTTACAATACTATCCAGTCTACTGTTTATAAATGAGTGAAATGAAACTATCTAAAGAATCGACAATTATCAAATTAAAAAAATCTATTGTTATATCAAATAAATCAAATATCAGCATTTTACTAATTGTTCTCCAATAATCACTGTCAACTAAAAGTTTCCCAATTATCATATGACTATCAAATGATCATAAGTCATTTTATATCCTATTCAATATAGAAAATGTTCAACTGTCAGCTGGGGGTTTTAGCTATCATAGATAGCGAAATAATGAAGGAATGTTGTTTCGACAGCTAATTTAAACATTCCAAATCGATAGTTCTTGCAAACTATCTCAACCAAATCCCTAGTTTCCCTAATCCAAAGAAACCACCATTCATTACTTAAAACAACACATATCGACAGAGATACGACTGTTTGTCCAAACACAACAAAAATCACAGAGTATGCAAATGGTTTTTCCATAATGACATTGTCAAAACCTTATTATCGACTGTCCACAATTTCCTATATTATGCAACCAAAATAGAATTCTATACTATTTATCTCACAACAGTATAGTTTATGATAATAGAGTGATAAAATCATAAGATAACCCGAATTGCTAAACCTAGCATATCATTGAAGCATCTTAAACCTTACTTCAAGCCAACTGTATGACGAAATGACTATGCCGAGAATTCCATAAACATCCCTTTTCCTAAGACTTAACCCTCGGTCTTACAAAGTTAACAATGTCAACATAACAAATCTAAAATACCGCATAAACATATAAACTACAGCAAATCTGAAACACATTACTAAATCTCCCATTTAGGTATGGGCACACACAGAGCTACGCCATAACATAGAGTCCAACTCTACGTCTCCCCACACATAAATGACAGATATTTCTACAATGTAACTAATAAACATGTGTGTACAACAAGACGAATTACAAATGCAAATAAAAAGAGAGTGAAGGGTAAGAAATTGCCCCTACGTGAGGTAAGAAGACACAACTGTTCAACACAGTCCCTGCTATGCAACTTGATGCGAAGCCCAAAACGTCGAATCCGACCAAAGTTCAAAATGCAGAGATGGAAGAGCTTGATAAACAAATTGGCTGTGAGTAATATCTTGACGCTCAACCTCATATACATGAAAATAGTTCCAACAAACACTTTCATGTTGCCGAAAATCACTGCAACTATGTTCACAAGTGTATGTCAAATAGAGCACAGTGGCCATGATTCCGGCCAAACCTTCTGGCCAAACCTTAATAGAAAACCCTCTTGCAAATGAAATGATCAACAGAAAACCGAGTGCCATAATACCTCTTTAATATTGCTTTTAATGCTATAGTGACACATAGCGATACTGGGTAAAATAAAATAGACCCATTACCACCGCCATTTTGGCATTTTAAAACAATGCAAAATTCACATCTTATAAGCATTAAAGACTAAATTACCAAAACAAACTAATATGCATGTTCTGTCATCTGCGGTTAATAAGACCCTAACTTAAACAAGTGAACCATTGACATGAAACCAAAACCAATTTAGGGTAAGATGCAATAAAATATATTTAACCCTATTCACAACATCTGCAAATATACCAAGTCAAAATCACCTCTAAGGAAGTAATTAATCTTTTAACTTTATATGCATAAACCTTGTAAAGTTTATCCTCATGAACACTTGATACCCTAACATTATAAATTCTTATAATCATGTTTTCAAACCTTAAAAATTCAAATTAAATTAAGAACTTAAAACATTTACTCCTTCAAAGAAATCTAATATATGCAACCGAAAAAGTCAGGTATTTAAAACCTCTTAATAAAACATATTAAAATCATAAGTCATTTGTCATATCTAGATAAAGTAGTGCTAATATCAGAAACACACTCAACAAAAGTTTTATGTTCTGGCTAAACAGAATATAACCAAGTTCTGACTGAACAATCAACGTATCAAACTGAAAGAAATTAGATAACAGCTAAGTCATAAAAACAAAATAACCAAAAGAAGGAGTCAGGCATGACAAATTATCTAATTTTCATTATTAAATAAATAAATAAATTATATTATATTTAATCAATCTAATAACTATATAATTAACTTTTAATTAATTATTAAAATTTGTTAATAAATATTATTGATAAAACAATATTAATAATTAATAATTACTATCAATTAAAACATTATATAAAATAATATTAAAATTTAATAATTTAAATATTATTAAAAAAAAACATAATATAAAAATAATTTTTAAAAACATCTAACAACATTTTTTTTTAAAGCCCACCGGCTTATTACAAAGCTTGCGGCTTGTAGTCTTGTGGTTTCAGGGCCTGCGGCAGCAGGTACTTGGTACCTGACATTGCAGTATCTACGATGCAGGACCTGCCAGCAAAGCCACGACAGTGGGGGTGGGGTACGAGGTAATTCCCTTCCCCCCCCCCCCCCCCCTCCAAAAAAAAAAAAATATTTATTATTTTTTAAAATAAATTTTCTTTGTAATGAATATTTTTATAAATCATTTCCTTTAATAAGTTTTATAAATTAAAAAAATTTAATAAAACAAATTCTTGTTTTAAATAAAAATCTATTTTTATTTATTTTTATATATACATTTTTATTTTTATTTTTGTGAAAACCTAGCAAATCTCTAATAGGAGGAAAATGATCAACCAATCGAATTTACTATCTAAATTTGATTTACCATCCGAATTTCATCTAAAAATTTTATTTCCAAATATTCAAAATCCTTCCAAAGTTAAATTTCTTAATTCTATTTAATTCAACCCAAAACCTAGTTTAATCCAAATTTAGAGTTTTAGTCTTAGATTCAACCCTTCCCGTCTAAATCCTGTGTATACAAAAGTTAATTGACAAGCATATGATAAATTCCAATATTGAAATGTTTAAATATTCATCATGGAGAATTCAAGTCTATAATCCACAGACATGAAGAAGATAGGAAATAGGGAAATTGCGTAAATAATCAGCGATCAAAACACAAGACCCTACTTGATCTTGATGCTAATACGAAATCCTCGAAATCCTATGCGAGAATTTGCTCCCCTTCAATAAATTTTCTCTATAAATATTTTCTAGAATTCTCCTTCAAAAATTCACTTCCAAAATTCGTCTCCCAAAATTTTTGTGTCTCCAAAATTTGCGGTCCCCCAATAATGAACCCCAAAGTTGTGATAAGGAGTTTTCTCCTCAAATCGGGGCACTAATTGTGCATTCACCCAAGAGGACTCTTTGCTCAACTGAGTTAACTCTAAAATTAACTTGTATTAATCTTTGCTTTATCTTTTAATGCACATTAAATGAATTATTAAATAACTTTATTTAATTTTCCACTTGACTTCTATTTTTTATCTTTATTACTTTTAATCTCATGCGTACTTTATGAAATTAATAACATTATTATTTTCACTTATTTTATCTTTTAATTAATTTCTTTTATTTAATCTCATGCACGCATCATGCGATCTTACAACTTTTTTAATAATTAATATCTTTTCACTTTTTAATTTATTTTAGAAACTTAATTGATAAAATATTTAATTAACTTAAATAACAATAATATTTAGCATTTATATAAAAATGAACTCTAAATATATTATTATTAAATTAAATAAATATTATCACGTTCTAAATTTATACTTAAACTTTTATCTCCAAATTTAATTCTTTTATTTAATTAATTTCTCAAAATTAATTAAATATTAAAAATATCATATTAATTTTTCCATTAAATTAAATCATTAATTTAATCTTTTAATTAGACTTAATTAATAGAAAATACACCAAGGACTCATAAAGACAACATACAAAAACTCATAATAGAAAAACACATACTAAATCAAACTAAAGGGTTATAATCACGAATTAACATCGTTCAACACATTCGGAGGGTACTCAACTCAGATACTTGTTCTAATTATCAATTAGGACAAATGGCTAAAGGGTTTAGGATTTGGACTTAAGATTTATCTCCCCTCTCTTACCATTGAGATAATGCGATAGGGTATGCTCATCCTGGCAATTGAGGAAAGTCGATACCCAGTACCTGCAACCTACATAAAATCCACGCATGTACAAACACAATATTCTAAGCTAAACAAGCAATGGCAGGAAGTGGTGCATCATGTAGATCCCGACTAGCAGGTGACTATGACTCCCTTCCTTAACCACATCAGAAACACCATGCATAAAGAAAACAAACACGCGCACCATACACATGCAGTATGGAGTAAGTATCCATAAGAAGACACATGTGATAACAAACCATCTAACTAATCATCATCGATAACTGAAAATACTGAATAATCATTATACATACATGGAATATAGAGTACCAAGTAATCTCATGATATAATAAATTGAATGTAAAACAATATCTAATAATCTCCAAAATAATAGTACTAATCATAAAACATAAGACTGGCCTAAAAGAGTTTGGCAATGAAAGCAAAATGCAAACTAGGGGCAGGCACTACAATTATTATGTTTCACCATGTTTTAAGTATATTCAAACCATTTTCTTTATTCTGACATATTTTATTCATGAACATATGACACATTTTGTAAGTATATATGCAAGATGAACAATAATTTTAACTATCTATAGAGCATTATTGGATAAATATCACATGAAATTTATGCATTGAGATTCATACAAATAAAATTTACCTACTAGATTAAAAAATGTATTGATAACATACCTAACAATGTATCATAAGTGATCTTAATGTGTTGTTTGGTAATGTAAGACTCATTGTCACCTAATAAGACCTATTATGTGGTAGTAAACATATGAATACCTATCATAACCTATAACAGACATAATAACCTATTAGGACTCCCATGTCCCCTTAAGACACACATGTATGGATAACGTACCTAACAATGTATCATAAGTGAACTTAATGTGTTGTTTGGTAATGTCGGATATAATCAATACAATGAGTAATGATCTTTAAATTATCATGTGCAAGTGACAATAGTAATTTGAAACTTCAAACAAACATTAATTTAAACATGCTTGAATGTAAAAGTAATGGAACAAAATAGGAGGTCATTACTTAAATTGACAATTAATTTATAATTTATCAAGTGCACATACCTTTAACTTTCAAATAGAAGTAAACTCTCATTTTTGAATTAGTTTGTACAACATATTTCACAATATATGTAAGACAATGTCAATGATATATTTATAGTTCAGTAAACTCATTTGAAACATAAAATTGGTTGAACACATCTCTTCAAATGAGGTCCTGTAAAATAAAAATGTAAAACAAAAACACACATGTTAATAAACACATAAATTAATATTCAAGGTATCTGAACTATGTAAATATATGTGTAATGTGTATGTACTTATATGTGAAATTACACAAGATGTTGATGTTCGATCCACTTTAACATTTAAATTTGCATAAATTGTAATTGAGACCTGAATAAGAGGTATATAAGTTCTCTAAATTGGTATTGACAAAACAAACATACATGTAATTAAATTATATAAGTACACACACACACATATCTAAAATACAATAATGAAAATACTTGCATGTCTTTGATTTAAATGTAGTCATCCCATTGTACCATCTGCATCCTCTCTCTTTTGCAATGCATCTATGATTGTCTTATGCTCGTCCATTGAAATTGTCCATAATACCTTATTGGCAGGTCTCCCTTTGTATCTTTCTAATTTGATATTTGTTGCCACAACTAAATGAGAATAGTGTAAAATCTTTTTTTTGGTTTGGTAGTCTTCAAATGCTGGCAAACCATTTCTTCTTGTTAGGTATCTACATAGCCAGGTGCTAGCTACAACAACAGACCTGATTGGATACTCAAAACCATCATCGTCTACTTGATGACATGTCAATTTTTTCTTAGGTTCCACACATCTAGCTAGCCAATACTCAGTATATTCATCATTATCACTAGGTGCAATAACAACATAAACATGTCCTACAAGATAAGATAAAGTATAGAAACACTTTAATCACATGAGTGTACATATGCAAATTATATAAATTGAAGCATGAGATCACAAAAAAATCTAATTAAATTGTGCATACCAGGTTCTATGAGGTCTAAAATATGATCATAGTCTTCTAATGCAAAAGTAGCATTCTGGCCTTCATTTACTATATCATCTTCAAAATGTGTGTCAGTAAGTGCTAATGATCTTTGTTGCCAATCTTCAACCCATTCTGTATTCTCACATTCTTCCTATTCACCTGCAAGACAAAATTGACAAAAACAAGCAAGCTCCCTAATCCATATAGTCCAAGTGTTAGATTCTGAACTCCTAAATGAATGTCATTTAGCTGACCCACTAATTGTATCATAATCATATCTTGAAGAGATATTATTTTCTTCAACCAGGTAGAAGAAATGTTTGATTGTAGAGTTTTGACTTGATCCCGTGTATAAATATTTGTTACACCATTCGACAATCTCATGTGCATTTTTGAATTTAGCTTTTTCCTCAAATTTTAATTGCTCTCTACTAAGGGCTCTCTTCACACATGCACCGGCACCATCATGTTCTCCTTTACCATGTCCAGCCTCAAAAAAACTCCACACATGTTGGATGTTAGTTTTCTTATGTGTCCTACTCAACCAATAGAACATTCTAGCATTCTTGAATTGTCCTGTACAATTATCTGACCATATCCAATGTTGTGTCATTTGAATTTGTCTCTCTTTTAAATTATCATAAAAGACCTTGAAACAATATTGGACAAACTCAGATGAATGGAGTTTATTATCACTTAAATAAAAATGGTACTCTCTCAATATTTTTTGATCCTCCTCTGTACTATCAGGTGCATGCCTATAAACTATATGAATATAAATTGTTACTTGCACTAAATTGTAATATTGTGGTTGTACCTCTTCTTACAGTGCAAGTGTGTAGTTCTCTACAAAGTCAAGAACTGAAAGTATAGTATCAATTAGAAATGTATTCTTACATATGCAAAATTGTCCATCAAGCCATCTAGAATATTGAGTGTTTAACATATTTTGGTATGATCACACTCTTAAACTCATCCATAAGTGCATGACAACTAACTTTATTTGTGACTAGATCACACCTTCTTCCAATCTTCCCATCCTTCAATGGATATTCAATAGTTTTGAATTTTTTTACCTCAACTAATTGTTGTCCAAAAGTAGTCAAAGCATTTTCATGCAAACATTCATCTAACAAAGAAAGATTTCTGCACATATCACATGTACTAGAAAGACATGCATTGAGAAGAAAGTATTGATCATTAGGTGGCTTACAAAACAAACTTGATATAAAATCTTTTATAGTTTGAGGTGGTATTTTTATACCACATTCTTGGAACATTTCTTTACTATGCATGGTACCACGTATAGATTGAAATACATGATAAGAGTAATGAAATTGAATATGAGTTTTACAACAACATGTGATTCTTTCCTTGTTAATCCTTACATACCATGGTTTACACTTTTTAAAAGATCTTTGACTAATGGTAACATTTAATACCTTACCATCTACAAATTTTTAAAATAATTCAGTTTGAGTCATGTGCAAAAGGTGTTTAGGATGTGGATCATGTATTTTTGACCCAATATTCAATTTAAGAACATCTCTTGAATTAGGTGATACTCTTGTATTATCATGCCAAAAATTTTCAGTCAAACTTTTGATTTCACTAGTAAGTTTCATATCACATCTCAGGAGTCTACCACTAGAAGTTCATAAAATATTTGTTGGATCACATTCAAAGTTAACCCTTCTCTTTATAGCTCTTTCTAAAGTCTTACGATTCACATTAAGATGTCCACTTATGTTGGTAATCAATCTTTTGTCAGATGTTGATTTGTTAACTAAAGCTGTTGTTATTGCTTGTCGTGCTGCATTCTTATCTTTGAACTGACTTCTCTTTCTGATAACATCAAAGGCACTAGCAACAGTGGATACAACTTGTTTTAAAGACTCATTTTTATTCTTGGATTTTGCATACATTCGAACCTTCTCATTACTTTTTGCATTTTAGACATTTTAATTAATTGCAACATTAGCTAACATTGAAACCCAAATTTCTTATTATAAAAAAAATGCCTATACAATCTATTAGCATGTGTCCTAATTTGTCTCCATGAAACCAATCCCTCAAGATTATCTAACACATCATTAGGAATATGAAAATTATGTTCAAACACTTTAATATCATCCTGACATGTTTGTTCAGTAGTTGGTGTTTCTATGTCTACATTCATGCATTTTTATTTTCAGACACTTTACTATTTTCACTATTATTTGGGATTTGAATATCATTTTCAAATTTTCTTGGTATTTATTTTAGGGCAGGCATTTCAATTGGAGTGTTTTGTGCATGATCGTTTGACAATTGCTTCTCATGAAGAAAATCTAAATCGTTTAAATCGTAACCTACTGCTAAAAAATCACCAATTTCATCACGAGAGAAAATTCGAGGGTTTGGAGACACACTTGTATTGAACGCATGATTAGAATGTGCACCTAAATTTTTTTGTATTGGGTTCTCTTCTTTGACCTCTTCATCCATCATGGTATCCTCAATGTCTTTCTCCTTTGAAACATTGTTCAAGTCTCTAATTCTCTGTCTTCTCTCTCATTTTTGATAAGGTAAATAGGTTTTAAGGGGTCCTGAAACCCATAAGTTTAACAACAAGAAAGGCTAAAAATAAGCAAAAAAATGCCCAGCCAAAACATAAGCCTTACGGCTGAAAATAAGCCCAAAGGCCCAGCCCGAAACAACTGCCCACTAAAAAGGCCAGAGAACCAACCAGAAAAATAGAGACCAGACAAAAAGCCAAAGCCAGGAGAAACAAAAACCAAAGGACAGAGACCCAACCTAGCAGACTACTTCTCCATCTCAAGCATGGTCTAGGCAGCTTCGGCGCACTCTTGTTGCTCTTCTACCTTATGATCCTGGGCGTTCGTCAAATCCTGCTCCATAGTGCTGTCCTTGGCTTTATCCACATCCAGCCTATCTTTGTCTCTGTTCTGTTTATCATCTTCCTCCATCTGGTTCCTGTCTTTGAGATTTTCCAAGAGAGAGAGGATGTTGTCGTTGATCGAAGCAAGGAGGGAGATCATTTGACTTGCCAGGTTGTGATTGTAGTTCTCAATATTTTTTACTCTCCTCTCCATCAGAGTCTCCCAGCTGTTCCGGTCGCCTTGGCTTTCTGCACCTGTCTTCTCTCTTGTTGACATTGTGCTTCATTCTATTTATTTGCTGCAATCTCTTCATCTGCCAGAACTCTTGCTTTCTTCTTTCTTCGTTGTTTTGATCCCATGTTTGAACCAATTTTGAATTTGAATTAGTAGCTTGCAAATTGTATAAGAGGACAAGAAAATAGAATAGCATGACAAAATTCGGTGTTGCAGATCGAAACTGTTGTTCAATCATTTCAATCATTGAAATTGGGTCGGTGGGGCAGCTTTTGGGGCCCAACGGGTACATTAGAAATGGGTACCCGATTTCTTAAAAATTGGGCACCCAATTCTTTAAAAATTGGGTACCCGTTTATAAATTGGGTACTCGATTTTTAAAAGAATCGGGTACCCGATTTTCAAAAAGTCAGGTACAACAGTTCAAAGCAATCGGGCACCCAATTTTTGAATTACAAATCGGGTGTTGGATTCTTGAGACATGAGCTAGAATTTGGTATGGCTCCCAAATTTTGCATGGGGTTTTTCCTTGGGGAAAGGCATGGCATAGGCTTGGTCCTACCAAGCCATGCCTTTATGATCATTTTTTTTCTAAGGCATTTAATTGACAATTTCTGGTATTGTCATAATTTTTTTAGTCATTCCCATTGAATTTTTTGATGAGACAAAAACCTATTATAGGTCTTACTGTTCTGATTTCAAAAATGTAAATTTTATAGTGTTATTAGTTTATTTTCTATTTTTCCATTATTTATTAATCAAAACTATCTCCTAAACGTTAAAAAGTGACATTCACTAAAACTTTAATAAATTTTTTATTTTATAATTTTTCTTAAATTAATTTATATGTGATCAATCTACATACAATTCTTTTTATGTTAAAAAAATTTTTTGGAAAAAGTGAGATTTTGGTCAAATTATGTGGTCCATACACGAGAGGTTTTAAAATTTACCTTTATAGCCAATTAATAATTAATAATAAAAAAATTATTCAATTAAAAATTAAGGAAAAATATTCTTATCAATATTAGGTGTATTAGGTAACTCCCTTTAAAAGGATTTGCAAAAATTAATTTATTTGTGTCAAATTATGGTATCCGTACACAAGCATGGTATGGTCCTGAAACAGGCATTTTGAAAAAGTGTTTTTTAAAGATCCATACCAAAAAAATAATCTATCATATGGGTGCACAAATAAATTACATATTCAAAAACTAGATTTTGAACACTAAAAATTTTATTTCAGGAGTTTTTTAATATTCAATTTCTAAATACCTCAAATTTTGACATCAATTGACAAAAAATTTTAAAAACAGGAAAAACACTTCCACTTTTTGGCCAAAAGTGAGACCCAACTTCTTGCACTGACCCATTTATTTCAATTAAATAGTAAATAATTGTAAATTAGTTTGTTGTACATATTAAATACATGTTTATGAAATTTATTTTTCTAACTCTAATGTATTAACTTATGACCCTATTTATTTCTTTTAAAATAATAAATGTTGTACATACTCTGCTCTGACATTATGATGAAAAAAGCCAAATCATACTCCAAATTTAGTTGGCCCTTCATGAAATTGGTCGTGCACCAGAAGAAAATTACTCTTCAACCCCCTTTGGCAACCAAAAACCATTTTGAAGTCCTTTCGCAATCAAAACCAAGGAAAGGAGAAATCTGCAAAATAATTGACAATAGCTTTGAATCATTTGTGCAACTACACACCAACCAAATCATGAAAATCTATAGAAATCAATCTCACAGGAAAAAAGATGTTTGAAAAATAGTGCGGAGCCGAAAAAACCAAACCCGAATTCAGCAAAAATCAAATATCAGGGAAGGAAAACTTCCAAAGCAAAAACCCTTCTACTATCAATCCAATTCTACTACCAAATTTGAGCCCAACCCTACCTCTAAATCGAAGAGTACTAGATGGAGCTTCCAAAATAGCCCTGAGGGAGATCAGAAGTTAATGCAATCCCGCTTGGAAAATGGTCAAAAAAATTTCCCATAAATTGGAAGGCTCCACTGAAGCAACCCAATGGGAGAAATAAGAAAATTAACTATATTGATAAGAGAAAATCAATATACATACCTCCACATAGAAAAATGGATCAATCAATGCATAAAGGAAGGATTCAATTTGGCCAAACAAATCTCCACTGATCAGCATACCTCTGATGAAGAAATAATTATAAGCAACCCTTATAATGAAAAAAATGGAAGGATTGCGAGGATAAAGGCATCTATGTGTATTGGAATGGTTTGCTAAGGAAGAGATCCAGGCTAGTACACATCATTTCCATGATTTGGGGTGACAAGGTAAGTACCCTTAACTCTTTTGCAGATAAACTCTAGTTTATTATATGTAGAACTAAATAGGACAAGGAAGAAATTTTGAAATTCAATACACTATTTTACAAAGGCCATTATATTAATTTTCTATAATGGCAACCTAACTTCAACAAAAATCATATTGAAAGTTTGGTAACAATTAAATGGATGGAATATAAAGAAATCCCATCAGAATTAATGGAAGAAATCACCATTAAAAAAATTGGCAACTCATTAGGAAATATAATTGGATTTGAAGATAACCCAAATAAAGCGAACAGGATTAGGGTTTTGGTTAAATATGCTCAAAATCAACCTATAAATAGAAAGATAATTACAAATCAATCCATATATAAATTAGCTTTTGAAGAATATTTAGGAGAAATATACAAATTATTAGATGTTAACTTTGCCAAATCTCAAATCATCAATAACATTAAAGAACATTTAAAAACTAAAAGGAATATAGGCAAGAAGACAAGGAGAAAGGAAATGGATTTGGTAATGAATCCATTCTCACAAGGAGGAAAATATTTCGAACAAAGATCCCTAGATAGCAGAATTGCATCATTAACAAATGAAGAAAATGGGGATAAATCAAGAGAGATAGAAGTAGAAGAGCAGATCAGCTATCAACACTCACTTAACAAATTCAAGAATTGCATGGACTGTCAGATAGAAAAAGAGAACATTGAAGGAATGGAATTAAATATAGTTAAATTAAATCAGCTTTACCATGAAATTCTGCTGATATAGAACAACTTAATTGATCAGAGTCCATCAGCAGAAGAGTCACCTAAGAAACATAAAGGGAAATATATTCAAGCTCCCGAATCAGAAGGCATATTAGAAACAAGTGCAAATTCGATGTAGGGAACTAAGATGAAGGAAAAATCAATTCACATTGGATCTATTGAACTTAAACTAAAGGATCGAAGGTCAAAAAATAGAATGGAACAAGCTTTAGAAACTCTGCAAGAAATGGCTAATCCAAAAAATGATAGTATGCAAGAATTTATCATTTCACCAGTAGATTTAGCACAGTGGAGCAATATAACCATTAGAAAGAAAGGAAAGAATAAAAGTTACAAATTTTGGAAAACTCCTAGTAATGGGAAAGACATGTTTGCTTCAGATAGAGAAGACAATGGATCAGCCACAAAAGTAAATCCATGTTCAAAAGGTATAGAATCCATTTGGGGAAACAAAGAACAGAACAACCTCATCAATATATATGGCCACAAAGAGAATGAGGCATTAAAGTGCACCCAAACAGGAACATGAGAGAATCAACAAATTAGTAAGCTGTTAGTTACAGAAATAATCTCAGAGGATTTGAAGGAGGGGGAGGTCTCTTTAATAGTAGAGAATGTATTAGATGAACAATACCTTGACAAGTTAGGTATTGCTATGAATCAAGAAGGATTGAAAATACCAATTTGTGCAAAATCTAATCAGAAACGTGGAAGAAATCACTTAAAGAAGTTAGAGAGGTAACAAGGTAGGTTAAGGACCAGACAAAGATCTCTAATATACTAAATAATGGGAAGGGAAAGTTCCTTCCCAAGGAGCAATGAAGATAACAACTTGGAATGCTAGGGGTCTTAACGCCCCTAGCAAAAAATGCTTATTAAAGCGTAACCTCACCCTATTTGACTCAGACATCTTATTATTACAAGAAACCAAACTTAGCAAAGATGAAGATTAAAACTGAGTCATAAATTGGGAAAATGGACATCAGTATTTCAGTAGTCTCAAGGAGCTTCAAGAGGAATATGAATAATTTGGAACCCCCGAAAAACTAATATGGAATTACTCTCCCTTCAAGTAAACTAGATGGGAATGAGAGCTATTAGCACAAAATCAAACCTGCAAATAGTTATAATCAATGTATATGGACTAAGTTCTATAGATGACAAACAAAAAATTTGGAATGAGATCAATTCTTTCCTTAATTCAATGCCACAGGAAATAGCTATTATAGGTGGAGATTTCAATGTGGTCTCAAGCATGGAAGAAAAACAAGGAGGGATGAGCCAAACTAATAAAGCCATGGAAAGATTTAAAAGTTGGATTCAGAGGGACTCTCTCTTGGACATCAAAACCAAGAATGGAATTTATACTTGGAATAATCGTAGAAAAGGATTATGCTATATTGCCAAAAGATTAGACAGATTTCTTCTAAAGGGTTAATTAAATATGGACAATTTGATAATAGCAGAAATATTACCTATGGCAGGGTTAGATCACTTTCCAGTGAAAATGAAAATTAAGGAACAGAGTAAACCTAGTAGAAATCCTTTCAAATGTGAGAAAATGTGGTTTATGAACAAAAGCTTTATGGATCACATTAGATATTGGTGGTAGGAGGATCAGTTTGAAGGATCACAAATGTTTTGCCTGGTCTCCAGGCTAAAAAACTTAAAGCATAAGATTCTAAATTGGAACAAGATACATTTTAAAAATATATTCAAAGAAAAATTAGACATTGAAGATAAAATGAGCAAATTGAATAAGGAAATTATTTTGAAAGGAATGAATAATGAATCATATCAATTAGAAAAAGAATACCTCTTAAAAAATGAAGAAATTTTAGCAAAAGAAGAAATGTTCTGGAGGCAAAAATCCAAAGAAAAATGGCTCCTAGAAGGAGATCATAATACAATTTTTTTCCAAAATAGCACCATTAACAATAGGAATTATATTAATATAACCAAAATTAGGAATCTAGAGGGGGAGAAAACTGAAAATACAATAGAAATTGCAGGAATATTTATCGAACACTTTTATAATACGCTCAACAACTTTCACTCTTCAAACAAAAGTGCTCAAGAGGAAATGCTGAAACACATTCCCAAGTTGATCTTAGAGGCAGGCAATAAATTCCTAAATGAACCTATTTCCCTTATTGAGGTCAAGACTGCACTCTTTAGTATGAACCTAGACAAATCCCCAGCTGCCAATGGCTTCCAAGCCTTCTTCTTCCAAAAATGTTGGGATATTTTAGGAGAGGATTTGTGGAAAGCATTAGAAGTGGCTTGTAAAGGTGGCTCCATCTTAACTGAAATCAATCGCACCTTTTTAACCCTTATACCTAAAAAGCATGAAAGTGTTGCACCGAGAGATTTTAGACCTATTGCATTATGCAACACTATCTACAAAGTGTTTTCAAAAATTCTAGCTAATCATCTCAAAAACTTCTTGCCTAAACTTATCTCGAAAGAACAAACTAGATTTGTCCCTAGCAGATCCATTCTAGACGGCATCTCAATTATTTAGGAAACTATCCATTCAACATTAAAAAATAAAGAAGCTTGTATGCTACTCAAACTTGATATTCAAAAAGCATAGAACAAGTTAGATTGGAGATTTCTTTGTAAAACTTTAGAGGCCTTTGGCTTCTCCAAACAATGGATTAACATTATTTATCAATGTATTTCAGCCCCCAAAATCTCTATTCTTATCAATGACACCCTAGAAGGTTTCTTTAATATTTCAAGAGGCATCAGACAAGGAGATCCTATATCTCCTTTCCTATTTATCATCATGGCAGAAGCATTTGGAAGGGCTATTAAAGTAGTGCAAGGAGAAAGGAAAATTATCGGGGTAAAAGTCACTAATGGAGTTAAAAATACCACCCATCAACAATTTGCGGATGACACAATCCTTGCTAGAAAGAGCACCATGGAAGAGGCGGATCACATGCAGCACATCCTGAATATTTACTCAAATGCATATGGGAAAATGATAAATGATGAAAAATCAGAAATTTTCTTTCTAAATACTGATATTGAAGTTGAAAACCTAATCTGTCAAAAACTAGGATTTAAAAAAGGCCAATTCCCATTCAGATATCTGGGGATTTACCTTGATAAAAGCAAGAAAAGTAATCCAGGTTGGGAGCATATTCTTAACAAAATTGACCACCAAACTGAATCTTGGAAAGGTAGATGGTTAACAAAGGCGGGAAGAGCAACTAAAATCAAGGTAGTATTGGCAGCTATCCCTTCCTATCAAATGACATGTTCTTATCTTCCAAAACACATCAACTCTAAATTGGAAAGTAAACTATGAAATTTCTTCTGGAAAGGACTAGAAGACAAGAAAAAAGTAGCGTTAATTAGTTGGAACAAGATCTGTGGACCAAAAGCATATGGAGGATTATACATCAAAAACCTTGAATGGAAAAAATGAAGCATTATGAGAAAAACAAGTTTGAAGACTCTATCAAGAAAGTGACAATAAATGGGCAAAATTTTTATACAATAAATATCTTAATCCTTCGGATAAAACCTCGCTATTTAGAATCAATTCTCCTCCCAAAGGATCTACCGGCTGGAGCTTTCTGCTAAATAATCACAGTTTGATTTCTAAATATCTTACATGGGATTTAGGGAATGGAGAGGAAGCTTTGTTTTGGGAAGATTCTTGGAATGGAAATCCTCCTTTGATTAATTCAAACTTCTCTCTTGAAACTATATCACATCTAAAAACCCTATGGGGCACAAAAGTCAAAGATTACCTAGAGGAATTTGAATCAGATTTGGGAAAGGCATGGAAATGGAAATTAGTCTCATAATTTGACATTAATCTAGAGGAAAGGAATAAATAGGAACTATTATTAAAAAGCCAGACTATTGCATTTAAAGATAGGGAGGATAAACTTATATGGGTAGCATCAAAGGATGGAGCCCATAAAGTTAGATACGGTTATAGGATGATAACCAACTCCCAGCAATGGGAAGTCAATACCCTTCCTTTGAACCTATGTTGGGATCCAACAAATCTTCCTAAAGCATGAATGTTTCTCTGGACAACTATGGAAAAGAAAATATTAATAGAGGATAGGATTAGAAAAATGGGATTTGAAGGGCCATCTAGATGTCCCCTTTGTAGAGAGGAAGAAGAAAATGCAGATTGCCTCTTATTCTAATGCAAATTTTCTCAGGAATGCTGGAGATGGCTTCAAAGGAAACTCAATTGGTCCTCCCCATTAGCAGGTCATTAGGAAGGTTATTTGATGGGATGGCCAAAAGAGGATCCCAAGAAAATATATGGTAAACTCTGGAACATATCTCCGGCAATAGCCATGTGGGAAATTTGGAAAGAATGCAACCATCGAATCTTCTTAGATCAATATCTCTCAAAAATAGCCCATTTTCAAAAATAGAATTAGGAATCTCAGAAGTAATGAACAATGATCTTAGAAAGAGACCTAGAGAAGAGGGATCCTTCTTTGATTGGGATGCAACAATTAAAAAGCTATGGCCATTATTAATGAATCCCCCCTTAACCTATAAACAAAAGAATGACCTTGCTAGACTTTCATGCAAATGGGAGCCTCCCCCTCCTGGTTGGAAGAAACTAAATTTTGACGGGGCATCAAGAGGAAATCTTGGTAAAGCAGGAATAGGATGTATCATTAGAGATGAATCAGGCAACTAGATTATTAAAAGATCAAAATCATTAGATATGGCTTCTAATAATATTGCTAAACTGGAAGCTGTAGAAGAAGGAATTAATCTATGTATTAAATCAAATATTAAAAAACTTATAATAGAAGGGGATTTCCAAATCATTATTAATGCTCGCCAAAAAAGGAGCCACACCAAATTGGGTGTTAAACTCTAAACTAGAAGTAATTATAAATTCTCTTTTCAGCATTTGAAGATATAAGATACGCTCACATCTTCAGAGAAGGCAACAAAGAGGCTGGTATATTAGCCAATCTTGGTACCAATGGTATTAATTCCTTAACTTTCAATCATTAATAGATCTGCACAATAAAGTCGGACTAATCATTCTCTTTCTAACTTCGATATTGTAGTATGATCTCACATGTATCGGACAGAGTACCATTTTATGGGAAATCCTTCATTTCAACCCTGTAATCCTTTTGATATGATGATTTTTAGAGGAGTTTTATTAATCATTCGCATGCCTCTCCATTATTAGGCATCTAAAAATTTTGACTCATCCTATTTATCAATTACTTTGGGGTTTTTGCAATACATTCTCACAAAGTTTGAGTTTAGCTATAAATTAGTTAGTGGTATAGGCTGGGTAAGATGGATTCCAACATTAGTCTATTTCATGCTTATGAAAATTGCACCGTGGCTTTCTATGGGCTGATTATGCAGGAGCGATGGAATAGGATTTTGAGGCCCATAGATGATATGAGCCATATAGTAGTCAGTCAGGCTTTAGAGGAAGGAATTTCCAATTATGACTACTCATGGAGGACTAACACTGACATAGTTGGGCTTTGGATAGGTTGTTTGGCTCGTGTAGGGATTGAAAAATTGGATATTATCAGGATTACCCACAATATTTTCAATCCTTGCTGGTTAGTGGGTTTGGAAATTTCTGTCGCAAACAATGATGCTCGGCTCTGCATTCCTCTACCAAAGGCATACATGGAATTTGAGGTCAATAGTTAGGAATTGGAAAGGAGCCCAAGATGCCCTTGCATGGTTATTAGGGATAATATCTAGTTTTTCAATGAATGGGTGCGTATGGAGATGAGCTTCAATTTTCTATTGAGATGGAGGGGCATTATTGAAGACCCAAGAAGGGATTGGCTAACTGGCTACCTAAGGGCATATGATGCCTATATCCATCTGAATGTGGATTTGAACAACATGGAGGATACATCAAATTCTTTCTTCCAAACTATGACAAAACCAGCAGGGGTAGGTCTACCTATAAATTTCCCCTAGGATCAAAGGCTAGCTCTCTACATGAAGCGTCAGAAGTCATAATGGTTTTCAAAAAGTATGACTAAATAATCTCTCGGGTCATTTTGTATACTATCATGACTCATATTTTGGCTTGTAGCACTCGATTTTAAATCACGGTGCCTTTGTAGATAAGTTGTTCTTGCTATAATATCAAGCAAATCTATTTCTTAACACCTTTCACTTATGTATCTTTTCAATATTAGATGGGATATGGTAGTTACTATACATATAATCATCTATTAATAGAAATTGTATTTAGCTACAATTCAGCCTCTTGTATGTGGTTATGGTGTTCACATTTCATTTCTTTGGTTTAAATTCAGAATAAATTTTAAATGAATCCCTCCTTCTATTCAGGGTACTAAGCTAATGGGATGTCAATCTAGATCACAATTCATGCATCAGTGGTTTTTGAGAGATTTGGAAAAACTCTTTTGATACTGTCGATGGATTTTTGGTTTTCTCTCCACTGGGTTTTAGCTTATTAACTTAACTGGTGACATAACCTTCTTTTAATTTTGCAAGAAAATTAATCTTTAGAAGATTAAAAAAATTTGTTTCTTATTTTTACTTTCATCATCATTTCAAAATCTCTAACATAATTAAATTAACTGCATATCAATAAAATAATGTTTAAGACAGATTAATCAATTATTGTAAAGATTAATTAAAATTTATAACAAATTCAGTTTATTAATATTCTTAATTAATTTCATCATGAAATTTATCATTGGTGAAGGTCCCCTTGGCTCCATATTATATATTTTTTTAAAGTTTTCATTAACCCATAACATTTGTTGATGGTGGTGAATTTAGACAGATGGTGATTATCTTCCATCCAATCTGATACCTCTTTGGAAGACATCTGTATTACTTTGAATATCATTTTGATGTAATCACTAAGGTATGCCCCTTTTACTAATGTATAATATATGACTGAGGTCCTAGGCAAGACAGGAGGTTTTCTTTCCCCATTCTTTCCTACCTATGCCTGCCATAACAGGGGAATTATTTGTTTCTCTATTTTATCAATAAAATTAATCAAGGCTTAGGCCATTTACCGAGCAAAAAAAAAAAAAAAAAACTTATTACCCTATTTAAATTCCTAATTCAACTATATAATCCAAATCTTAGGTAACTATAATCCCTAGAATTGAACTATAATCCTAATTTGAATGTTAATCATGTAGTCTAATTTTAACCAGAGCTATAGTAACATTGGCCTTAATTTATGTACATCCTAACTGAACCCTATGTAATACACATAATCTAAAAACCCTTACTTTAATCCTACATCTAACTCTAAATCTTAAATACCTAGCAGTAGATAATAAGTCAAGTTTCAAACCTTATATTCCTAACCCTACCATATAGACACTAAATTCTAAACATAAATGTAAACCATGATGTTAGCTACCCATATTCATAGCCCAACACTAAACCTAACCAAGTTTAATGAACTCATACCCTAAAATGGTATTTCTAAAACTTAACCATGTAGCCCTAATCTTGTAGTTTAAGGTGATGTACATGTATGTTTAAATTGAATGTAAGTTTAATATTTTATGTATTAAGTTTATAAAATTTGGTAAGTGTTGCAGTCTCTCAATTATTCACATATGTTCACATCTATGAATTGATAGTTCATTATATGAAAAAATCAAGTTAGAAATTATTTTAATTTTTAAATAATAAATAATCAAGCTTTATGTTTTTTTAAATAAATTCTAAATTAAATATATAAACAATAGATAATTTAAGTAATTTACCTTTATATCAAATGATCTAGAGCTATGTAAATATATATATGAATGTAATTGTAATCCTAAGCTAAAATCTAATCCTGACATTAACTAAAACCCTAATCCTAAACAATCATAATCAAATCCTTAACAAAACCTTACCCTTAATTATGACATAAACCTAGACTACATCTTAATTTCTATTTGTGATTTTCAATAAGTCATGTTTCCCTTCCAAATCAAATGTAAAATTAAATATAAATTTGATATTTGTATTTGAAAAAAAAGTGATATTACAATAAAAATAATTTTCAATATAATTAATTAAAATATAATTTTGATATAAATATCTTATAAATAATTTTATGTTGAAGTGTTGGGATTTAATTTGTAAGTTTCTCACCTGGGATGTCAATTTGGGAGATGAGGCCTTCTTTTGGGAGGACTCTTGGGATGGTCATTCTCCTTTAGTTTCCAAACCCTTCCCTGAGCAGCTCAAGGATAAATTAGTCTCTCTTTAGGGTGTTAAAGTCAGTAACTATAAGATGAAAATCACCTCAGAAGAAATAGATAGATGGGTCTAGAAGTCTTTGGAAGGGGTGGAAGTAGATCCAATGGCTAGAGAAGCCTTTGAAAAGATTTTGTTAGATAGGGAAATCAAGAAAGCAAAGAACAAAGATGAACTTATTTAGGTAGCAGCGAATGATGAAAAATATAGCATGAGGAATGGTTACAAAGTGTTGGTTCACCCACAAAGCTAGAACAAAATAGATATCCCTCTCAAGCTCTATTGGGATACTACTCCAAAATCAAATTTTAACGGCAGATGGGTTATGCAAATTTGGCTTTCAAGGCCCATCCAGATGCATGTTATGTAAATAGAACAGCGAAGATGCGGAGCACCTATTATATAGTTATTCCTTTTCTCATGCATGTTGGGAATGGATTAGACTTAGGCTGGGGTGGTAAACACCTTTGCCAAAATCTTTCCTAGATCTCCTCAAAGGATGGCCTACAAATTTGGTTGAAGGTATTTATAGTAAATTATGTAATATATGTCCCTCAATTATTGCATGGAAAATCTGGAAAGAGAAGAATAGACATATTTTTTGTGACTCTGAATTAAAGTATGAGGAGTTAATTTTGAAAATTAAGGCTAGCATAGTGGAAGTAACTAACTCCCATCTAAGAAATTCTAGGAAAGAGGAAGGATCCTTTTCTTCATGGTACAGTGTCATGAAGAAGAACTGGGTCAACTTGATTAACCCCTCTCTAGTTTACTTCAAGAAAAGTAAGGAAGCAAGGGAAAATTGTAAATGGACTCCCCCCACCGAAAGGATGGTTCAAACTCAACTTTGATGGGGTAGCTAGAGGCAATCCAGGGATGGTAGGGATTGGTTGTATCATTAACAATGACATAGGCAAATGGATAGCTAAAAAAACTATGTCTATTTTGCCCACCTCCAACAATCTAGCTGAACTAGAAGCCTTGGAAAAAGGTTTGTAGCTATGTCATAAATTAGGGGTGACAAAAGTTATCATATAAGGTGACTCTCAAATCATCTTAAATGTGATTAGGAAATGTACCACCCCTAATTGGGTCCTCAACTCTAAATTAGGTGAAGTATTTGAGCTTCTAGACCATTTGTTGAGAGTAGGATATGTCACATTTTTCATGAAGGTAACTAGAAGGTGGATAGACTATCCAATAAAGGTGCTAATGGTATTAATTTCCAATTCGTTAATAAAGTATAGTCAGTCTTAGTTACATTTCCCAAGTTACCATTAATTCTTTCCTCAGTTAATTTTATTTAGCCTCTGATCTTAGGAGTTAACTTTATTCTTGTTTTCTTTTAATGATGTCCATGCATTATGGATTGGGATGCATGCCTCAGTTTCCATCTATGTTAGCTATTATGATTGATCCTTGACAGAGCTTTTGAATTCCTTTTTGCTAATCATACTACTAGGTTGCATCTTATGTTTTTTTATTTAAAGATGACATTGACATCATAAATTTTTCCCCTATGGCTCCTCCATCATTTTCCTCATCATTGCAATAGGATGATGTCATTGATTCATGAGGTCATGCCAGAGTGGCTTCTAGACCCTTCACTCCTCATTTTTTTTTATTAGCAGCCATCATTTTCCTCACACATTATTTAGCACATCTTTATCGGTTAATGGATACCAACATCTACATTTTTCATGCTAAGGAAACATGCACCATGGCTTTCTATGGTAATATTAAACTAGAGCGTTTGAATATAATTCTATAGCCAATCGATGATATGTCAAGAATTGCTATGAGTAGGGCCATTGGGGAAGGTGTATTTAACTATGGATTCACATGGAGGAAAAATAATGATGTAATTTGTGCCTTCATTGGGTGTATGGTGAGAGTGAGGGTAGAGCACGAACTCATAATCCAACTTTTTTGTGATATTTTTGACCCTACCTAGAGAAAGGGGCTTGAGCAAGTAGTTAAGAGCATTGATGATAAGCTGTAGATTCCTCTCCCTAAGAAATGCATGTAGCTTCCACTAGGGTCACTAGACTTGGAGGTCTCTTATCATCACCCTTCACTAATGATTCGTGAGAACCTCGCCTTGTACAAGGAATGACCCAAAATGGAAGCAAGTATCCATTTTCTTCTGCACTGGAGGGGCATTGTGGTAGAGGAGAATAGGGCTTGGCTTACAAATTACCTAAGCATCTCCAATGCATATATACATCCTGGGGCAGTGTTTGAAAACCTAGATGCCCTAAGCTTTTGCACCCCAAATTTGAAAAAGACCAGTCGGCCCAAATCTAGTTTCAAATTCCCCCCCCCCCCCCCCCAACTTTCATGTGAAAAATAGTAATGATATCTCTAAAGTGATTATGGTATTCCCAAAGTAAGGTTCACTCTGTACTAAAGGGTTTTTGTTTATAGGATTGATAGCAATGTATCCCTGCTAAAGGGTTTTTCTTATGGACTCTTCCAACATGGCTTAGTGGTTTGTAGTGTCTCTTAAGTATTTTTATTTTGTATGATTCTTTGGGTTTCGGGCATATATAGACTTTGAAATCACTTTTAGCATGGACCTATAAATCGACGTATTATGATATCAATGATATAAGATTAATGTTTGATGTTTAGCTCTGGTTCTTTTGTTTTTATAAGACATGTATTATTGTCTTCGCATTGATGTTGAATGGATCATTTTAATGTAGTAGAAATAGGGTGAGTTCAAATGGAAGTAAAGTAGGATGGTTATTCAAAATCTTTAGTTAGTTGAAGTGATTTAGATTTGATCAATGATCATAGATATTTGTTTTATGATTGTGGAAGTCAATGTTTCAGTATAGTATGTGCTTCTTGTGATAATTTTCTGATTGACTTCCTAGATTTAAAGTCTGTATCATAATTCTTGGGAATATGGAGGATCTTCTTGTGATTGTGGTCAAAGGAAGATACTTTGTTTTGTTTACAATCGACATTAATTTTGAAGATAAACAAGGATGGTTGCAATGAGATTATCTTAACAAAGCATTTCACTTTTCACTCACATGTGTTTGGTTCCTTTAGTGGAATTTATTATGTATTGTACTTAATGTAATTGCATTTGGCTATCTACCTCTATCCCTAGTAGGTATTTGGTTTTTTCTTTCATTGCTCTACTTCTATCTAGTTTCTACACCTATTATGTTACTATTACTATTTAGTAAGGCTTCTCTGTGTTGGCTTCTAAAGTTGGGCTTGTAGTTTTGTGGTGTTGGCCAGAGTATGGTAAAAGGAAAAGGTGATGGACATGTCTAGTCTTGCTTGATGGAAGTGAGCATTTGAATCTAAAGCTATATTTTGGCCCTATGATTGACATAATCTCATTTTTGGCTTTAATTCATGTCCTATTTGTTTAGGCATTATTAGTTTTATGATATAGATTTATAGAAGAGATCATTTTGGCATGTTATGTTGGCTTATCATTATTATCTTATTAGGATTTAAGCACTAACTTGATTTAGTAGGATTTAGTGTTTGTATATAGTAAGTTAGGCTTCTCTTCCAATTGGTATTTTGATGTTTGATCTATAATTTGTGATGTTGGTCTGAGTTTGAAAGAAGGAATTGGGTGATGTATATTTTATTTGATGACTTTAGGTATCGAGTTTCAAAACTATTTAGTTACAGCAGTAATTATATTTTCTATTTTAGTCTAGTAATAGGTTAACATCATCCTTAATTGACCTATTTAATATAGGCATTTTTTTCCTATCTTGCAGAGATAGTTAGGTAATTATGTAGGATGATGTCAACATTATTCATTAAGGATCTTAACATTCTTGTATCAGATTTAGAACATTATCTTAAACTCTATATTCATTATTAACTAGATAGGGATGACCACATTGGTCTCTATGCATAACTAAGATGGAACTCTTGTCAAGAGAAGGTGGTGGTCCAAAGCACAGTACTTTAATCTTGATATAGTCATTTAATCATGCTATAATGTATTTTTAGATATTCTAACTAGGGTATGCCCCTTTTATTTTGTAAAAATATAGGACTATGGTCTCGGGCTAAACTAGAGGTTTTCTTTCCTTGTTCTTTCCTACCAGTGCTCATTTGAATGGTGGAACGCTATTGAAATTATTTTATTATGAATAATATAATATCATGGCCTTGGCTGTTTACTGATTTAAAAAAAATCTTATAAATAAAAATAAAAATTTAAGTCCTTTATTATAAATACAAATTGATTAAAATTTATAATTCAATATATTTGATATAAATATCGATATCAAATGTTAAAGGGAAACATGACTTATTAATTGACATTGTAAAATATTTATTTCGCATATTTATATTTAATACAATTGAAATAATTAGGGCTAAGGTTGTGTGTTAAGGATTTGGTTATGATTTTTTAGGATTAGGGTTTTAGTTAATGTTAGGATTAGAGTTGGGCTTAAGATTAGAGTTACATTCATGAATCTAGGGTTTTTAGTTAAAACTTTACATTCATGAATCAATATTTTAGAGTTGAGCTTAGGATTAGAGTAAAAAATAAATTCAATTCTATTGAAATTGTAAAATATTGGTTCATGAATGTAACTCTAATCCTAAGCCCAACTCTAATCCTAACATTAACTAAAACCCTAATCCTAAAAAATCATAACCAAATCCTTAACACGTAGCTTTAGCCCTTATTATGACATAAACCTAGACTCTCTTTTTAATTCTATTATAAGTGTTTTTTTAATAAGTCTTGTTTCCCTTCTAAATCAAATGTAAAATTAAATATAAATTTGATATTTATATTTGAAAAAGGTGATGTTGCAATAAATATATTTAATTTTTTTTTAAAAATCTAATTTTTTATTTTTTTGATCGGTAAATGGTCGAAGCCTAGATTAAGTATTATTATTTGTTGGAATTAATGATTATTATATGTTAAGTAAAGGTAGATTTGAACCCAAGATCTCCCACATGAGAGGCTCACAAGTTACCGTTGCATTGTAGGCTCTTGCCTAAAATTTAAATCTATTTTTGATATATATATATATATATATAAACTAAATAAAAATAAAAATTTAAAATCTTTAGCATAACTAAAAATTAATTTAAATTTAAAATTCAATATATTTGATATAAATATTAATTAATAAATAATAAATTCAGTACAATTGAAATTGTAAAATATTGGTTCATGAATGTAGCTCTAATCCTAAGCCCAACTCTAATCCTAACATTAACTAGAATAGTAATCCTAAACAATCATAACCAAATCCTTAACACAACTTTAGTCCTAATTATGACATAGACCTAGACTCTCTTCTAAATTCTATTAAATTTTATTTTTGATAACTCATGTTTCCCTTCCAAATCAAATGTAAAGTTAAATATAAATTTGATATTTATATTTGAAAAAAAGTGATATTGCAATAAATATACTTGTAAATATATAATTAATTCAAATTCAAATTTAAATCTAATTTTGATATAAATATATACTAAATAAAAATAAATACTTAAAACCTTTACCATAAATGCAAATTAATTAAAATTTAAAATTCAATATATTTGATATAAATATTAATTAATAAAAAATAAATTCAATACAATTAGAATTGTAAACTATTGATTCATAAATGTAACTCTAATCCTAAGCCCAACTCTAAAATATTGATTCCTGAATGTAAACTTTTAACTCTAAACCCTAGATTCATGAATGTAACTCTAATCCTAAGCTAACTCTAATCCTAACATTAACTAAAACCCTAATCCTAAATAATTATAACCAAATCCATAACACAACCTTAGCCCTAATTATGACATAAACCTAGACTCTCTTTTAAATTTTATTAAATGTTATTTTCAATAAGTCATGTTTCCCTTCCAAATCAAATGTAAAATTAAATATAAATTTGACATTTATATTTGAAAAAAAGTGATATTGCGATAAACATATTTTTAAATATATAATTAATTCAAATTCAAATTTAAATCCAATTTTGATATAAATATCTACTAAATAGGAAACAAAATTTAAAACCTTAGTCATAAATACAAATTAATTAAAATTTAATATATTTGATATAAATATTAATTCATAAAAAATTAATTCACTACAATTGAAATTGTAATATTCTCTCTCTCTCTCTCCCTCTCTCCTTCCCCCCCCCCCCCCTCCCATCCTCTTTCTTCATCTCATCTCTTCCCCCTACCTCTTATCCCTCTTCTCCCTTTCTACCCACTTTGACCTCTTCATTATTATCTATATTTTTGGATTTTTATTGAGATATATCTCATCTCTCTCCCTCCTCATCCTCTATCTTCATCTCATCTCTTCCCCCTACTACTTATCCCTCTTCTCCCTTTCTACCCACTTTGACCTCTTCATTAAAATCTATCTTCTTGGATTTTTATTTTTATTTTTTAAGTTACCATTCATATTATCTTAGATTTAGTTTGGTTTGTAGTAATGATTTAATTTATTTTTTCATTTATTTATTTTTAGAATTCACATTTAAGTTGATTTATTAATAGTTTTTTGGAGTATCATTTTATGATTAGGCTTAAATTGGGTATAGTGTTCAATTAGCCTTAAGATTAAAGTTTACTTAAGTGTTTAACTTTATTTTAGTGTTAGTGTTATGGTTCTATTTGGTGCAGATTAAGATTAAATTAAATTATTAGAGTTTTTTTTTAGATTATTATTTTTTGGATTAAATTAGAATCAAAAAAGGACATTTAGCATTCACTTTTATTTAGTCTTCATTTTTTAGTATTATTTAAGATGATATTTAATTTCATATAATTTGTTAAAATAGGTTTTGTTTACCATATACAATTTTGTATGTTTATGATGTCCATAATGTTTCTTTAATTCAATATATTCTCTCCTCTTTGTTAGAATTCTTTAGAATAACTGAGAGGGGGCATGAATCAATTATCCAAGGTCTTGTGATATCCAATACAACTTTTTTCTAATTCTACAAATCCTTAATTGCACATAACTGAAATTATCATGCATGAAATTGAACATTAAACAATCATGAAAAGTAAACATGCATCACACCATAACACTAAGGATTTGATAACCTAGAAACCCTCCAGGAATAAGAAGGTAAAACTGGAGTGGGTATGATACCCACAAAATAACTGCGCAATTGATTTCAACCACTTCTAATGGTCTGCCCTGTTAAAGGCCTGCCCTATTAAAGGCTACAACACATTGTTAAATGTGACCTTGTTAAAGGATTTAAGAACATTCAACTTGGAATGTCATCCTGTTAAAGGATTTATATAGAGTTGTTAGGCTCACCCAAATCCATGGGATTTTCAGTCACCTTCTCAAAAGATTCTTTCATCCCTCTCTAAGGATCTCCTATCCTCCTAAAGATCTCTTTATCCTTCTCTTAAGGATCTCTTTATCCTTCTCCTCAGGATCTCTTTGTCCTTCTCCTAGGGATCTCTTTATCCTTTTCTTGAGGTGTATCCACCTAGCTGTTAAGCTAACCTAGCAATGTAGGGTTTCAATATCTAATACAACAGTAAGAAAGTATTAGAAGGGGTTTGACCTGATACAGATTGCAACTTCAACCTTGCAGATTTCAAATCACTCTTCAGTCCTTTTCTTTGCTTGGCTTTCCTCCCTTACAGTGCTGACAGCTTGTTCACCCTTCAAGATCTATCTCCTTGAGTTCTTCCACTCATTATGCAAATGCTTTCTCTGGTGACTCGATCAATTCAGAGTCTTAATGCTCTGTTCTTACTCCTCTTGGCTTCTTCGCATGATTACACTTATGACCAACTCCTTCGCATGCATGCGCACTTGATCTCTGAACTATAACTCCTTATAATGAATTTATGTTCTTGATTTCCCACTCAAATCTCCCTCTCCAACTTTAGGGTTTAAATGGATTAGGTAGGATACAATGTATCTGTCCCATATCTTGTTTCTCTCTAGAAACTTCATGATAAATCCATTAGCATTCACCAAAAATGTTTTACATAGTGTTCTGTGTCACCAGCTCATCATTCTTATCTTCTATCTGGTTCACAAAATTCTAGATAACTACCATGTCGGCTCAAATCTTGTGAATCTTTGACTTTTTAAAATAATGCAACAACTCAGCATCATTGGTTTACTGATGCTTGGCACCTTCTATGTTACTTGGCTTCTTAATATTATTTACTAGTGCTCGACACCTGTATCTTGCTTGGCATCTATATCTTTCTTGGCACCTGAAGACTTCTCGGCACTTGATCTTCACTCGGCACCTAAAGGCTGCTCGACACTTGATCTTCACTCAGCACACACTAAAGTTGAACTTGTTCAGCTTCAACTGAGAATCTGTTCGGTACTAACTAGGACTTAGTTAATCCTTACATCATGTGTCTCAGTGTGTCCATCCTCTATATCTTAGAGTATGTCATCAATGCACTATTTCATCAATGGCTTAGCTGATGCTTATAATTCATTACAACATCATAACTTCAACCTTTCTCTAGGTACTCTAGTTACATCTTATTGATTGCCACCTCCTTGTCAATTAACCAATTGATGGTATTTGGATCACTAAAGCAATTGTCATTCCTGCAAGTGGTAAGTTTGACATCAATAAAAAAATAATGATTGAAAACATTCTTTACCAATTCCATTATTCTTCATTCATGATCTTTTCAATCATTTCCAACAATCTCCCTCTTTGGCATTGATGGACAACCAAACTGATCAATTGATTAAGCGGATCAACTTAGTTACCACCAAAATTACATACATTTTCTTTGGTTGATACAAACTGAATTCTTTGTTCTGCTCCTTCCTCTGGACTGTTGCTTTTCTTTAATCTATATCCCTAATCCTTCATATATATCTCCCTCTTTGTATTGATCAGTTTCTCATATATCTCCCTCTTTGACATAAATGCCAAAGGTGTAACATCTTTAACATGCTAAATAGAGGCTTTGCATCTTCATGTTTTTCTCCCTCTATCACCATGCTTGTGACTGATCTAGAGTTTCTACTCCTGTTGTCATTGTCTGCATCATTATTCTGATATTTCAATGATCTACTCCTATTGATGCAGGGTAGCTTCTATGTTGCTTTAGACTGCTTGAGTTAGGAGCAATAACCCCAACTTGCCTCTAAGATATTCATAAGCATCCTTGGGCAATAGTTTGGTGAAGATGTATGCAATTTTTTCCTTTGTGTGAATGTATTCCATCTTCACTTGTTTGTCTTCCACCAATTCTCTGACATAGTGATACTTGATTGCAATATGCTTAATTTTTGCATGCATTACTAGATTCTTGGATATGTTTATAGAACTTGTATTATCATAATATAGTATCATAAGTTTAGTTACCTCTTCTTTTATTCATTTCAATATATTTTTAAGCCACACAATGTTCGTGCAACTGACTGCTACTGCCACATATTCTGCTTCTGCAGTGGACTGAGATGTGCATGTTTGTTTCTTGCTAGTCCAAGTAACTAGCCTTTTGCCTAAGAATAATGTTCCTCCACTTGTGCTTTTCATGTCATCAATGTTTCCTCCCCAATCTGCATCTGTTTATGCATTGAGCTCAAAATTCTCATTCTTTTTGTAATACAGGCCAAAATCATTAGTTCCTTTGAGATACCTCATTATCCTTTTTACTACCATGAGATGATTTTCTCTAGGATTGGTAGAGAATCTAGCCACTATTCCAACTGCTAGTGTAATGTCTGGTCTGCTATGTACAACATATTGTAGTTTTCCAATCATGGATTTGTACATTGTTTGATTGACTTCAGCTGATTCATCATTTTTAGATAGCTTATGTCCTATTGCCATTGGTGTGCTGATAGGTTTGGAGTCTTCCAATCCAAACTTCTTGAGTATCTCTTTGATGTATTTTGATTGTGTCACAAATATGCCATGTTTTAGTTGATGTACTTGCAATCCTACAAAGAACTTGATTTCTCCAAACATAGACATCTCAAACTCATGTTTCATTTTGTTAGCAAAACTTTTGCACAGTACTTCCTTTCCTCCAAAAACTATATTATCCACAAATATTTTAGATACAATAATATCCTTACCTTCTTTTGATTTGATGTACATGTTGTTGTTATCATCATTTCTTTCAAATCCTATTTGCACCAAATACTTGTGAAGTCTCTCATACCAAGCTCTAGGAGTTTGCTTCAATCCATATAGAGCCTTATGCAATTTACATACCTTATTTTTGTTCTTTTCATCAACAAAACCTTTTGGTTGCTCTATGTAGACCTCCTCTTCAATTATACCATTTAGAAATGCAGACTTTACATCCATCTGATAGACTTTAAATCCTTTGAAGGCTGCATATGCTAGTAAGGTCCTTACTCCTTCCATTCTGGCAACTGGAGCAAAAGTTTCTCCATAATCTAGTCCTTCTTCTTGTGCATATCCTTTGCAGACTAATCTTGCCTTGTTTCTTATGGTTTCACCATTCTCATCTAACTTGTTTTTGAACACCCACTTGGTTCCAATCACATTCTTATCAACTGGTCTTGAGACTAAGGTCTATGTCTTGTTCTTCTTAATTTGTTCTATTTCTTCTTTCATAGCATTATACCAGTCATCATCTGTTATGGCTTCACTTACTATTTTTGGTTCCATTTTGCTGAGCAGACATGTTTTATTTCTGAGTCTATTCCTTGTCATTGGTCCTTCCTCTTTGTTTCCAATAATTTGATCTGTAGGATGATGTCTTTTCACATACTTTGCCAATACAGGTTCTTTCCTTGTTTGTATGTTGTCTCTTTCAGAATCTGTATCGTCATGCATATTTTCATCAAGTATTTGTTCATTTTCTTCTTGTTGGCTATTCTCAGAATCTGAATGAACATTTTTTGTATTGTGTAGCTCAGCTTCTAAATGTGTCTATTGTTTAGCATTCATTGTCTGTGACTTGGCAGATACTAGATTCTATTGTTGATTGTCATTCTGAGTTGCAACTTCACCATTATTAGGTATACCTTCATAAAAGTATACAAAGGTATTGTATTCTTCTTCTTTCTTGGTGTTTTCAACACTTTGAACTTCTACAAGCTCATCAAATTTCACATTTGTGCTTTCTACTACTTTGTTAGTGTTACCATTCAAGCACTTATAAGATTTGCTTCTAGTAGAATAACCAAGAAATGTGTCTTCCTCACTCCTTGCATCAAAATTTCCATTCCTAGACTCTTTATATATATAGCATTTGCATCCAAATATTTTGAAATGTTTTACATTAGGAGAATGTCAGTACTATAATTCAAAAGGTGTTGCATTTGTACCTTTCTTGACTTGAACTCTGTTGAGTATGTAGACTGCAGTACTTACAACTTCTCTCCAATACTTGAGTGCAACATTTTTCTCCATCATTAAGGTCCTAGCATAGTCAATAATGGATCTATTCCTTCTCTCTGCTATACCATTTTGAGGTGGAGTTCTAGGTGTTGATGTCTACCTTTTAATTCCTCTTTCATTGTAGAACACTTCAAATTCTCTTGATGTGAATTCACCCCCTCTATCAGATCTAAGACATTTTAGGCTCTTTCGAGTTTCTTTCTCAACTTTGGCCAAGTACCATTTGAACATTTGGAATGCATCTAATTTTTGTTTCAAGAACATGACTGTCATCATTCTTGAATAGTCATCTACAAATAGCATTATGTATCTGTCACCTTTGTAGCTTTGTACTTCAATAGGACCACATAGGTCAGTATGAACTAGCTCTAATACTTCTTTTGAAGTATAAGTCTTACTTTTGAAAGTTGACTTGGTCATCTTTCCTAGTTGACATTGTTTGCACATGATGTTATTAGGCTTCTTCAACTTTGGTAGACCTCTGACTTTCTTCATTTTGTTGATGCTTATCATATTGTCAAAATTTACATGACATAGCCTCTTGTGCCATAACCATACATCATTAGTTTGAAAAATAAGACAAGAAGCATCTTCCATGTCAAGGTAAAACAAATCAATCTTAGTCTGATCACCTTTTCCTAATAGACTTCCTTGAGAATCATAAATCTTAGCAACTCCTTTTTCAAATTCAACCTTACACCCTATGTTTCCTAACTGTGAGACACTTAACAAGTTATAATTTAGTCCTTCAACATAGTATGCATTATCACATGATATCTTTTTATAAAGCTTAATACTACCTTTCCCTTTGATCTTACATGGTGCATTGTTACCAAATCTAACACTATTTCCTTCATATTGAATAAAGGTAATGAACTTACTTTTGTCTCCAGTCATGTGATGAGAGAATCCACTGTCTATGATCCATCTATCATTTTTGTTCATGCAGGTTACCAGAGTAGTTGCCTTATCTTCATCTAATTCATCTTTCATAGCCACATAGACTACTTCATCATCATTCTCGTCAGAGTCTTCTTCAACAATATAGCATCTTTTGCCTTTACCTTTGTAGTCCTTGTTTTCCTCTTTCTTGTTCTTGAAGTTGCCTCCATCCTTGTAATTTTTCTTTTGTGTGCATCTGGCTACAATGTGACCAACTTCATTACAATTGAAACAAATGATTGGTAGCTTACCTTTGAATTTGCCTCTTCCTCTGTGAAATTTTCTTGCTAGTAATGCCTCTAATTGGTCCACATCATCTTCATTAGTGCTTCTATCACTGGATACATACTTTCCTTTTCCATTCTTTTTCTTTGTTTGAACCTCCTTGTTGTCTTTCATTGTCATCTTAGCTTTAAATGGAGATTCAAAATTTTCTAGCTTGTAGTTGTCAAAGTTGGATAGCTCAAAGGCAATGAGTCTTCCAATTATTCCTTCAAATGTCACTATGTTGCTTGGTACACACCTTAGCTCTCGGACAGCTAATACTCTTATAGCATAGATTGGAAGCAAAGTTCTCAAGTATTTGCTACATACTATTTCTTTTGCTAACTTTCCTCCTAGGCTTCTTATGGCAATGACTACTTCCTTTATTCTTACACCATATTGAGTAGCATTCTCTCCTTCTTCCATTTTCATATCATCAAATTTTCCTCTTAGGCTTTCTCTTTTGGCTCTCTTGACATTGTCATCTCCTCCATAGATTCTTGATAATGTTTCCCACATCTGATGTGAAGTATCACATCCTTTGATGCCATCATACTCAACATAGCTTAGTGCTAAAGCAATGTCTAACATTGCTTGATTTTGCTCCTTCTTCTTGCTCATGTCATCTACAGTGAGGGGTCCTACAGGGTCTACATGGTCAACTGTGATTGAGGTCTATGCATAGTCTCCTATTGATCCAAGGTGTAGCTTCATCAAACTTTGTCATGCAACAAAGTTATCTTTGTTTAGCTTGGGAACTTCTCTCTTGGACATCTTGATCTTCCTAATGCTAGTACCTTGAAACAAATCAGCAGTGAACTCTAATGCCAATTGTTAGAATTCTTTAGAATAACTGAGAGGGGGGGTGAATCAGTTATCCAAGGTCTTGTGATGTCCAATACAATTTTTTTCTATTTCTACAAATCCCTAATTGCACATAACTAAAATTATCATGCATGCAATTGAACATTAAACAATCATGAAAAGTAAACATGCATCACACCATAACACTAAGGATTTGATAATCCATAAACCCTCTAGGAATAAGAAGGTGAAACTAGAGTGGGGATGATACCCACAAAATAACTGTGCAATTGATTTCAACCACTTCTGATGGTTTGCCTCATTAAAGGCCTACCCTGTTAAAGGCTATAACACATTGTTAAATGTGACCTTGTTAAAGGATTTAAGAACATTCAACTTGAAATATCACCCTATTAAAGGATTTACATAGAGCTGTTAGGCTCACCCAAATCCATGGGATTTTTCATCACCTTCTCAAAAGAATCTTTCATCCCTCTCTAAGGATCTCCTATCCTCCTCCTAAGGATCTATTTATCCTTCTTTTAAGGATCTCTTTATCCTTCCCCTGAGGATCTCTTTGTCCTTCTCCTGGGGATCTCTTTATCCTTTTCCTAAGGCTTATCCACCTAGTTGTTAAGCTAACCTAGCAATGTAGGGTTTCAATATCTAATACAATGGTAAGAAAGTATTAGAAGGGGTTTGACCTGATACAGATTGCAACTTCAACCTTGTAGATTTCATATCGCTCTTCAATCCTTTTTTTTACTTGGCTTTCCTCCCTTGCAGTACTAACAGCTTGTTCACCCTTCAAGATCTATCTCCTTGAGTTCTTCCACTCATTATGCCAATGCTCTCTTTGTTCACTCAATCAATTTAGAGTCTTGATGCTCTGTTCTTACTCCTCTTGGTTTCTTCACATGGTTACACTTATGACTGTAATGCCCTGCTAAGGGATCCAAAAGAATTAACCTAAAGTTTCACTAAGTTTGCTAAACATTTTTTTTTTAAGTAAGAAAGTATAACATACACATCAAACACATAATAGCGGAAGCAATAACATGTAATCATCGACAAACATACATTGTAAGTTACATTTCTTAAAGATCCCAAGACGTTGAGTCACGTTTAAATTTAATTAATTCTAAGTCTAACAACTATCACATACATATGAAAGAATAATCAGAAAGTCCCATGTCCATAATATACATTTGTTCCGAATGCCTCTCGAAAAATTAATTCGGAATGCTCAATCATCCACTGTACATGTCACAGGGTATGAAAGGCTTAAAAGAATTTACATATGAAAAGATAAAGATACAACATCCTCAAATCCATGATACAAAGTACAGTAAAAATATATGAAACTATTCCCCATACATGATACATCCATACATCAATAATGATAAAACATCTATCATAAAATCTAACCATCCATCATAATAATCCAAGAACATAGTGAAGGTAAATGCCAATCACGAAAACTCCGGCCACGGTGACCACAGAACGGATCTCAATGGTAAGAGTAAAAGCACTACCACCTGACCGCATGGAACCTAAATGGTCCACTCCCACCGCACTGAGGAGATAGTCTCAAGTTCCAAATAGGATAACAAAACCTATAATCATAAATACTCTCTAAGTCCAGGAAATCCTATAAGTATGCTAACTCAAGGGTTCCTAAAAAGATCGACATCTAAATCCCAGAGGTACCACAAGACACGTAGGAAACCTAATATGCAAGCGGGAAAGTGTTATCACAAAAGTCACGTAGAAGTTACCCAAGCAATCCCTTAGGAATCCCGGGTCCCTACTGATCCTGCGGCCACTAGTATCCTCTCGTACTGACAAGGCCTACTATGGAATGCAAGGTCATAACCAAGCATTCTCTCTACCCCATCCTAGTCTGTACTAGTACTCAAGGCATGGGAGAGAACATACAATTATCTTGTTAGGTTCATTTTCTCTCATTTAGTGTAAATGTTTTCACTTATTAAAAATGACTTACAATGGGTTTCTCAAGGCAGCCTCTTAGGGCTCTGACCCCCATTGCAAGCTACTTCCCAACTCTACACATAGATAACCTACCCCAGGCTCATGAAAACATAAATCAAAGAATCATCATAAAACCACCTCAGTCCTATACAAGCAACTGAAAAACATCATAAAAGATAAGCCACAAAATTACATCAGTTCTTCATGAGCAACAGATAAGCATCAAATAACAATCATATGATCACGACAATTCTCTATCAACAACTGAAGGTATCAATGATAGATCACAAAATCCAATGGTTCTCCAATAAGCAACTAGAAAGTAACCCAATAGTAAATTACAATACTGATCGAAGACTCCAAAATGGTCATCAAATATAATTGATCGAGACTTGAAAATGGTTAAGTCAAGTATCTCAAATCCGTACATCCTAGCTTCACACAAGGAAACTGGAAAGCAATAAGAAACAGTAAATACAATCATGTCATAGAGCACTTCATCACATTACCATGGTCAGGTTAAGAAAGATCGAAACCAAATCATCATGACATCACATTCACAACCCCGAGCCTCTAGTAACAACCTAAACTGGTCAACGCTAAACCAACCCCATAACATTCAAAGCACAAATAAAACATCAAGTCTCCGAGATTGGATTTGAAAGTATATTATTGAGTTAAGGTAAGGTTTATGTTTTAGTTTCTAGTTGAACGTAAGTTTTAAACAGATAGAATCCATAGTTCACCTTTACAAATTATCCCGTTCCTATCTCCAAATGAAACCCCTAATTACCCTTAATTGATTTTAAGTCAAGTCCTAAAACAATCTAAGGTAATAATTAAATTATTAATAATCCTTGTTGATTATAATAATCTACGCTTCCATTAAAATCGGTGTTATAATATTAAATTTGCTTAAACAAATTGTCAATTTAATTAATCCTAATTAAGTCAAACCTAAATAAGATTAATTAATGATACCTAAAGAATCGTATGATGTTTATTAATAATTTATTTATTTATAAAATTATTAATAAACAATAAAATTTCAATATAATTTAAAGTTTAATAAATTTTAAATTAACTAACAATAATAATATATAATTATAAAAATGATTTAAAAAAAAAAAAGGAATCGTAATACGCTTTTTACGAAATCATGATGTTTTTAAAGGCCCGTCGGCCTGCCATCCACCTACGGCCGCAGGTGTTACTGCTGCCGCAGGCAGCAGTACTTCTTACTGCTGCTGCGCAACAGTACCACCTGCTGCGGCAGCGTGGGGAAAGGTGTGGGGCGTGGGAAGTGGTGGCCCCGCCCCACCCTAAATATATTATATATATTTTTTTTAAAAAAATTCTTTTATATTTAAAACAAATCTCCAATTTTGATTTTAATAAAAGTATAAAATAAATTTATTTTATTTTAAATTAGATTTATTTAATTTTATTAAAACAATAAATATATATAAAATAAATAATGTTTATTTTAAATTTAGTTTTATTTAATTTTTTTTGAGACAATATCCTTCAAGGAAAAAATATATATATATATATATATATATATATATATATATATATATATATATATATTTTTTCCTTGAAGGATATTGTCTCAAAAAAAATTAAATAAAACTAAATTTAAAATAAACATTATTTATTTTCAATTAGAACTTTCAATTTTACATTCAAAACCCTTACCCAATTAAATCTTAATTTCTTAATCAAGAAAACAAGGGTTCTAATAACTCTTCCAGTCTCCATGGGTATAGAAATTATTGACGAACAATTGAAAAAAATTCACAATATTGAAAGCTTAGAACTTTCATCACAGAGAATTCGGATTTACAAACCCCAGACACGAAGAAGACAGGAAAGATAATTGTGTGTTTAATTGATAAATAAAAAACACAAGACCCTACCTGATCCTGATGCTATTATGCAATCTCCAGGAATTGTAAGTGAATTCGCTCCTCTCACTAACCTTCTTTCGAAAATCTTTCTTTGGTATTAGCCTTCTAAAATTCGCTTCCAAAAGTTGTCTCTCCAAAAATTCTCGTCCAGCTTCGTATATCTCAAAAATGAACCCCCAAAGTTGTGATAAGCAATTTCTCCTCAAATCGGGGCACTAATTGTGCGTTTACCCGAGAAGACTCTTTGCACAACTCAGTTAACTCCAAATTAACCTTTATTATCTTTTCTTTTATTTAATATTCCACTTGACTTCTATTTTAAATTAATTTATTACTTTAATCTTATGTGCACTTTTAAGAAATTAAAATAACATTATTAATTTCTATAATTTAATCTTTTAATTTAATTATCATATTTAAACTCATGCTTAGATCATGCGATCTAGAATTCTTAATAATTTAATATCTTTCAACTTTTAATTTATTTTAGAACTTAATTGATAACATATTTAATTAATTTAAATAACAATAATATTTAGCATTTATTTAAAAATGAACTCCAAATATATTATTATTAAATTAAATAAATATTATCCTGTTCTAAATTTATCTTCGAACTTTAATCTCCAAATTTAATTCTTTTATTTAATTAATTTCTCAATTAATTAAATATTAAAGATATCATAATAATTCTCTATTAAATTAAATCATTAATTAATCTTTTTAATTAGACTTAATTAATAGAAAACACATCAAGGACTCATATAACAACATACGAAAACCTAACATAGAAAAGCATATACTAAAACAAAACAAAAAGGTTACAATCTCGAAATTACATCATTTGATGCATTCAGAGGGTACTTAACTCAGATACTTGTCCTAATTATCAATTAGGACAATTGGATAAAGGGTTTAGGAATTGGACTTAAGAGTTTATCTCCCCTCTCTTACCATTAAGACAATGCGATAGGGTACGCTCATCTTGACAATTCAGGGAAGTCGATACCCGATACCTGCAACCTGCATAAAAATCCATGCATGTACAAACACAATATTCTAAGCTAAACAGACAATGAAAGGAAGTGGTGCATCGTGTAGATCCCGACTAGCAGGTGACTACGACTCCCTTCCTTAACCACATCAGAAACACCATACATAAATAAAACAACACGCACACCATACACATGCAGTATGGGGTAAGTATCCATAAGAAGCACATGGAATAATAAACCATCTAACTAATCATCATCGATAACTGAAACCATTGAATAATCATCATACATGCATGAAATATAGAGTACCAAGTAATCTCATCATATAATAAACTGAGTGTAAAACAACATCTGATAATATCTAAAATAATAATACTAATCATCAAACATAAATTGTCCTAAAAGAGTTTGGCAATGATATCAGAAATGTAGCTCGAAAATGTAGACTAGGGGCAGGCACTACATCCACCCCTCCTAGACTTAGGCTTACTCCTGGAAGCCTATAAACAAATAGGGATATAAATCCCGTAATCTAGATGCATCCTTCCATCTAGCTGAAGAGTCATCAGTAGGGTCCCATTGGACCTTTACCTGCTCTATGGTTCGATCCCTGAGGGTCAACTCCTGCTGCTCCAGAATATGAATTGGCTCCAAAGCCAGCTGCCCGTCCTCTACCTGCAATGCATTCCAATCAAGAATATGTACAACATCAGGGATATACTGTCTAAGTATTGAAACATGGAAAACATCGTGAATGCGAGCAAGGCTGGGCGGTAAAGCAAGACAATAAGCAACTGGACCAATCCTCTCAAGAATATCGAATGGTCCCAAAAAGTGAGGTGCTAGCTTTGAGCCCTTTCCATAACGGATCGGACTCTTCCGCGGATGCACTCTCAAGAAAACCTTCTCACCCACAGCAAACTGCTTATCTGTCCTATGTGCATCAGCATACTTCTTCTGCCTATCCTGTGCCGTTGTCAAGTGCTCTCGGATATGCACCACCTGTTGCTCCATGTCACGAAGCATCTCTGGACCCAACAGGATGCGATCCTCAAGGCTATCCCAACTCAAAGGTGTACGACAAGGGCGTCCATATAAGGCTTGGAAAGGTGCCATGCCAATAGAACTGTGATACCCATTGTTGTAAGCAAACTCCACTAGGTAGAGATAGTCCTCCCAATGAGTTTGCCTATCCATCACATACATCCTCAACATATCTTTGAGAACCTGATTCACTCTCTCTATTTGCCCATCTGTCTCTGGGTGATATGTTGAACTAAAATTCAACTGTGCTCCAAGATCATGCTGTAGTGATGTCCAAAATGCGAAAGTGAAAACATGATCCCTATCCAAAATGATCTTTCGGGGAATACCATGTAGTCTCACAATGTCATGCATGAAGACATTAGCTACTGAAGCTGCAGTGTAGGAAGACCTAATTGGTGTAAAATGTGCCACCTTAGTCAATCGGTCAACGGTGACCATGATAGCATCATGACGACAAGGAGTCATAGGTAATCCTACTATGAAATCCATAGAGATGATGTCCCACTTCCATGAAGGAATGAGATTCGGTTGCAAAAGTCTTGCCAGATGTTGGTGTTCTGCCTTGACTCTCTGACACTCAAGACATCTAGCCACAAAATTAGCAATGTTGCGCTTCATCCCGGACCAATAGAATAAACGTTGCAAATCTGCATGCATCTTCTTGACACCTGGATGTGCCAAGTAAGGTGCATGATGGGCCTCTGATAGGATCAATATGCGAAGCTCATCTAGTAGCGGCACATAGATCCTTCCTGAATGTCTCAAAAGGCCATCTGACTCAAGGACATAGCCTGAAAACTTACCCTCCAAGGGTCTCCCTGAATTGATCTCACTGCACACCTCCAGATACCATGAATCAGTGGGGAGTGCCTGAAGTATTTGACACCTCAAATCGACACTAAGAGTCATAGATGATATCACATGTTTCCTGCGACTCAAAGCATCAGCTACAACATTCTCCTTCCCCTGGATATACTTTACCTCAAAGTCATACTCGCACAAAAACTCATTCCAACGCCTTTGCCTAGCATTCAGATTAGGCTGCGTGAATATGTACTGAAGACTATAGTGATCACTATGTAGTTCAAATCTGTGTCCCAACAAGAAATGTCTCCATCTCACTAAGGCATGAACTACTGCTACTAACTCAAGGTCATGTGTAGGATAATTCAACTCATGATCCTTGAGTTTGCATGATTCATAAGCAATCACTCAACCATTCTGCATTAGAACTACTCCAATACCCTCAAGGGAAGCATCCGTACACACCATGAAATCACCTTCTAGATCAGGTACTGCTAAGATCGGTGCACTAGTCAGAAGCTCCTTGAGTTCCTGAAATGCTTCTACACATTTTTCTGTCCAAAGAAACTTCTTTCCTTTCCTCTGAAGGGAGGTAATAGGGTGTGCTATTCTGGAGAAGTTTTGAACAAATCTGCGATAATAACCAGCTAGACCCATGAAACTACGAATCTTCGACACAGTAGTGGGTGCAGGCCAATCTACTATTGCCTGGATCTTTGCAGGGTCTACAGAGATACCTTCGCCTGAAATAACGTGTCCCAAATACTGTATCTCTGATTGAAAGAAATCACACTTTGCCGCATTGGCATAAAGTTAATAATCTCTCAAGCACTGCAAAACTAAACTCAAATGTTTCTCATGTTCCTTTTGGGACCTAGAATATATTAGAATATCATCGAGGAACACAAGAACAAATCTATCAAGATAGGAATGGAACACCCCATTCATTAAGCACATGAAAACTGATGGAGCGTTCGTCAGTCCAAAGGGTACCACTATGAACTCATAATGCCCATAGCGAGTTCGAAAGGCGGTCTTATGAATATCAGCCTCCTTGATTCGAAGTTGATGGTATCTTGACTTAAGATCAATCTTAGAGAACACTGTAGCCCCCTTGATCTGATCAAATAAATCATCAATCCTTGGTAAAGGATACCTGTTCTTTATTGTCACCTTATTCAGCTGTCTGTAATCAATGCAAAGGCGCAAAGAACCATCCTTCTTCTTCACGAAGAGCACTGGAGCTCCCCATGGTGATACACTAGGTCGAATACTACCCTTGGCCAAAAGTTCCTCTAACTACAAACGCAACTCACTTAACTCTTGAGTGGTCATACGGTAAGGATCTCTAGAGATAGGTTCCGCTCCTAGAGTGAGCTCAATGCTAAAATCAATGTCTCTCTTCGAAGGCATGCCTGGAATCTCACTCGGAAAAACATCAGCATACTCCTATAAAATAGGGTGATCTAGGGTCTTCCTTGTAGAGTCTTCCTCATCTAGCTCATTTACTGTAACGACAAATACCTGACATCCCTTACGAAAGCTTCTCTTTAATTGCATAGCAGAGATCATCCGTAGGGATATAGGCCTCGGTATCCCCACAATCTCAACATCCTTCCCTTGGTCATCCTGACACATAATGGTCTACTTTCTACAATCTATACTAGCCCTATGAGAGCCAAGCCAATCCATACCTAAGACCACATCATAGGAGCCAAGAGGAATAACTCAAAAATCGACTGAAGTCTCAAACCCTCCTATGCTAAGTCCACACTTATGAACTATAGAATCTGTGGAAACTTTAGTGCCTGAGGCTAGTTCCACTTGCCAACCATGATCTTGCTTAACCGACTCCAGCTTACACTTATCAACTAGAGATGGAGAAATGAACGAATCTGTAGCACCTGAATCAAATAATACAGAGAGAGGTGTACCTCGGATAGCTCCTGTAGTCTCAACTACTATCCCCTGATGGTCTACCTAACGATGATCCACCGCTGTAAAAACTCTATGAGATCCACCTGCATTTCTGACTGTAGGCTCAGATGCTGCTGGCCTAGGTCCTGAATACTGAGATGCTCACTGTGGGCAGTACGCTGCAATATGACCAATCTGTCCACACGAATAACATCCCGTGCTTCTACCAAATCCTCTCCCTATAGGTGGTGCATTCGACCACTGGTGGCTACCCCTGCTAGCAAAAGACTGGCTGCTCTGTGCAGGCCGAGATTGCTGATTCTGTTTATTACGTTGAGCATTGCGATTGATCCTAGAGTTGGATCCACCACCACCACTCTATGTCTGAGGGTAAAATCCCTTATGCTGCTAAGGCTGTTGCTGAGAATGTTGATTCCTCCTAGGCAAGGGAGGCTTCCTGATTCCACTGGAGTTGTGGTTGCCCTTAGATCCTACTATAGTAGGCGCTCCCACAAAACCCCCTTGCCCAAAGTTGACACTCTGCTCTACCAGGATAGCTCGATGTACCGCATCCTTGAGGGTCTTAGGCTCAAATACCTTAACACCCCCAATAAAATGGTTGTTCAAGCCTCGAATGAAATGTTGTGCCAACTGCGCTGGGTTGTCACTGAATTTCAAAAAAGGCATGAGCTCATAGAACTTGCGCTCATACTCTACATCGGTCATAGTGAACTGTCTCAGGTTATGGAACTCATTTGCTCTATGCTGCTTCCATTCCTCTGGTAGGAATTGCTCATGAAAACTCTCCAAGAAAATCTCCCAAGTGACACTACCCATGTTAATGCCCAACTTCTTCTCCTCAATAGTCCACTAGGTGGCCCCAAATAACTCTAGATTGGTAATGGAAAATCTTGCTTTGACATTACTGTCAAAGTCCTGCATAGAAAAAACCCTGTCAAGGGCAATAAGCCATTGCTCAGCTATATACCTAGAACCTTGCCCATTAAAGGGCTTGATCTTGGACCTCTGAATGTCCTTCATCTGAGAAGATACTATGGATCTATGTCGATCCCTCAGAGGACTCCTAGACCTATGTCTATGCTCATGTCCTACCTAGTGTGCTCTATCTTGCTCAAGAACAGGAGGTAAGTGATCAATAAGGGTTCACATCATTTGCCTCAGATCAACCTCCTTAGAGTCAGCATGTCCCTCTCCGTGCTTCTCTTCCTGATGTTCACTGACATGCTCTTCCCTATTCTCTTCTTGAATGGGGCTCTCGTGGATAGACTCATGAACACTAATATCTCTGCCTCGTCCATGGCCTCTGCCACGGCCAAGGCTATGACCTCTAATGGAAGATCTCATTCCAGATACCATCCTACAATAATATCCAAGACATAAGATGCTAAAATAACCATGAAACATACTACTGAAACACATAGATAAAAGACACATGTTTTGCAAACAAGATATTTTCAATTTTCAGTTTACCTATAATTTCAGTTTTGAAGCCTGAGTGTTGAAGTATGAAAAATAGGTAACTAATAGTTTACATAATGTTTCAGTTCAACTAGTTTCAAGTTTTAGTTTAAGGTTTACATTTTTGTTCAACTAGTTAACACTAGTGGCGTTCCAATATACCCAGAGGTCCCAATGTAGAAACTAGGCTCTGATACCAGATGTAACGCCCTGCCAAGGGATCCAAAAGAATTAACCTAAAGTTTCACTAAGTTTGCTAAACATTTTTTTTTTAAGTAAGAAAGTATAACATACACATCAAACACATAATAGCGGAAGCAATAACATGTAATCATCGACAAACATACATTGTAAGTTACATTTCTTAAAGATCCCAAGACGTTGAGTCACGTTTAAATTTAATTAATTCTAAGTCTAACAACTATCACATACATATGAAAGAATAATCAAAAAGTCCCATGTCCATAATATACATTTTTTTCGAATGCCTCTCAACAAATTAATTCAGAATGCTCAATCATCCACTGTACATGTCACAGGGTATGAAAGGCTTAAAAGAATATACATATGTAAAGATAAAGATACAACATCCTCAAATCCATGATACAAAGTACAGTAAAAATATATGAAACTATTCCCCATACATGATACATCCATACATCCATAATGATAAAACATCTATCATAAAATCTAACCATCCATCATAATAATCCAAGAACATAGTGAAGGTAAATGCCAATCACGAAAACTCAAGCCACAGTGACCATGGAACGGATCTCAATGGTAAGAGTAAAAGCACTACCACCCGACCGCATGGAACCTAAATGGTCCAGTCCCACCGCGTTGAGGAGATAGTCTCAAGTCCCAAATAGGATAACAAAACCTATAATCATAAATACTCTCTAAGTCCAAGAAATCCTATAAGTATTCTAACTCAAGGGTTCCTAAAAAGATCGACATCTAAATCCCAGAGGTACCACAAGACACGTAGGAAACCTAATATGCAAGCGGGAAAGTGTTATCACAAAAGTCACGTAGAAGTTACCCAAGCAATCCCTTATGAATCCTGGGTCCCTACTGATCCTGCGGCCACTAGTATCCTCTCATACTGATGAGGCCTACTATGGAATGCATGGTCGTAACCAAGCATTCTCTCTACCCCATCCTAGTCTGTACTAGCACTCAAGGCATGGGAGAGAACATACAATTATCTTGTTAGGTTCATTTTCACTCATTTAGTGTAAATGTTTTCACTTATTAAAAATGACTTACAATGGGTTTCTCAAGGCAGCCTCTTAGGGCTCCGACCCCCATTGCAAGCCACTTCCCAACTCTACACATAGATAACCTACCCCAGGCTCATGAAAACATAAATCAAAGAATCATAATAAAACCACCTCAGTCCTATACAAGCAACTGAAAAACATCATAAAAGATAAGCCACAAAATTACATCAGTTCTTCATGAGCAACAGATAAGCATCAAATAACAATCATATGATCACGACAATTCTCTATCAGCAACTGAAGGTATCAATGATAGATCACAAAATCCAATGGTTCTCCAATAAGCAACCAGAAAGTATCCCAATAGTAAATTACAATACTGATCGAAGACTCCAAAATGGTCATCAAATATAACTGATCGAGACTTGAAAATGGTTAAGTCAAGTATCTCAAATGCGTACATCTCAGCTTCACACAAGGAAACTGGAAAGCAATAACAAATAGTAAATACAATCATGTCATAGAGCACTTCATCACATTACCATGGTCAGGTTAAGAAAGATCGAAACCAAATCATCATGACATCACATTCACAACCCCAAGCCTCTAGTAACAACCTAAACTGGTCAACACTAAACCAACCCCATAACATTCAAAGCACAAATAAAACATCAAGTCTCCGAGATTGGATTTGAAAGTATATTATTGAGTTAAGGTAAGGTTTATGTTTCAGTTTCTAGTTGAACGTAAGTTTTAAATAGATAGAATCCATAGTTCACCTTTACAAATTATCCCGTTCCTATCTCCAAATGAAACCCCTAATTACCCTTAATTGATTTTAAGTCAAGTCCTAAAACAATCTAAGGTAATAATTAAATTATTAATAATCCTTGTTGATTATAATAATCTACGCTTCCATTAAAATCGGTGTTATAATATTAAATTTGCTTAAACAAATTTTCAATTTAATTAATCCTAATTAAGTCAAACCTAAATAAGATTAATTAATGATACCTAAAGAATCATATGATGTTTATTAATAATTTATTTATTTATAAAATTATTAATAAACAATAAAATTTCAATATAATTTAAAGTTTAATAAATTTTAAATTAACTAACAATAATAATATATAATTATAAAAATGATTTTTAAAAAAAAAGAGGAATCGTAATACACTTTTTACGAAATCACGACATTTTTAAAGGCCCGTCGGCCTGCCGTCCACCTGCTGCGGCAGCGTGGGGAAAGGTGTGAAGTGTGGGAAGTGGTGGCTCCGCCCCACCCTAAATATATTATATATATATTTTTAAAAAAAATTCTTTTATATTTAAAACAAATCTCCAGTTTTGATTTTAATAAAAGTATAAAATAAATTTATTTTATTTTAAATTAGATTTATTTAATTTTATTAAAACAATAAATATATATAAAATAAATAATGTTTATTTTAAATTTAGTTTTATTTAATTTTTATTAAGACAATATCCTTCAAGGAAATATATATATATATATATATATATATATATATATATATATATATATATATATATATATATATATATATATATATATATATATATATATATATATATATATATATAATTAGAACTTTCAATTTTACATTCAAAACCCTTACCCAATTAAATCTTAATTTCTTAATCAAGAAAACAAGGGTTCTAATAACTCTTCCAGTCTCCATGGGTACAGAAATTATTGATGAACAATTAAAAAAAATTCACAATATTGAAAGCTTAAAACTTTCATCACAGAGAATTCGGATTTACAAACCCCAGACACGAAGAAGACAGGAAAGATAATTGCGTGTTTAATTGATAAATAAAAAACACAAGACCCTACCTGATCCTGATGCTATTATGCAATCTCCAGGAATTGTAAGAGAATTCGCTCCTCTCACTAACCTTCTTCCGAAAATCTTTCTTTGGTATTAGCCTTATGAAATTCGCTTCCAAAAGTTGTCTCTCCAAAAATTCTCATCCAGCTTTGTATATCTCAAAAATGAACCCCCAAAGTTGTGATAAGCAATTTCTCCTCAAATCGGGGCACTAATTGTGCGTTTACCCGAGAAGACTCTTTGCACAACTCAGTTAACTCCAAATTAACCTTTATTATCTTTTCTTTTATTTTGCATTCAACTTTAATGTACATTAAGTTGAATTATTAAATAACTTTATTTAATATTCCACTTGACTTCTATTTTAAATTAATTTATTACTTTAATCTTATGTGCACTTTTAAGAAATTAAAATAACATTATTAATTTCTATAATTTAATATTTTAATTTAATTCTCATATTTAAACTCATGCTTAGATCATGCGATCTAGAATTCTTAATAATTTAATATCTTTCAACTTTTAATTTATTTTAGAACTTAATTGATAACATATTTAATTAATTTAAAATAACAATAATATTTAGCATTTATTTAAAAATGAACTCCAAATATATTATTATTAAATTAAATAAATATTATCCTGTTCTAAATTTATCTTTGAACTTTAATCTCCAAATTTAATTCTTTTATTTAATTAATTTCTCAATTAATTAAATATTAAAGATATCATAATAATTCTCTATTAAATTAAATCATTAATTAATCTTTTTAATTAGACTTAATTAATAGAAAACACATCAAGGACTCATATAACAACATACGAAAACCCAACATAGAAAAGCATATACTAAAACAAAACAAAAAGGTTATAATCCCGAAATTACATCATTTGATGCATTCAGAGGGTACTTAACTTAGATACTTTTCCTAATTATCAATTAGGACAATTGGCTAAAGGGTTTAGGAATTGGACTTAAGAGTTTATCTCCCCTCTCTTACCATTGAGACAATGCGATAGGGTACGCTCATCCTGACAATTCAGGGAAGTCGATATCTGGTACCTGCAACCTGCATAAAAATCCATGCATGTACAAACACAATATTCTAAGCTAAACAGACAATGGCAGGAAGTGGTGCATCGTGTAGATCCCGACTAGCAGGTGACTACGACTCCCTTCCTTAACCACATCAGAAACACCATACATAAATAAAACAACACGCACACCATACACATGCAGTATGGGGTAAGTATCCATAAGAAGCACATGGAATAATAAACCATCTAACTAATCATCATCAATAATTGAAACCATTGAATAATCATCATACATGCATGAAATATAGAGTACCAAGTAATCTCATCATATAATAAACTAAGTGTAAAACAACATCTGATAATATCTAAAATAATAATACTAATCATTAAACATAAATTGGCCTAAAAGAGTTTGGCAATGATATAGAAATGTAGCTCGAAAATGTAGACTAGGGGCAGGCACTGCAATGACCAACTCCTTCTCATGCATGCACACTTGATCTCTGACCTGTAACTCCTTATAAAGAAGTTTTGTTCTTGATTTCCTACTCAAATCTCCCTCTCCAACTTTAGGGTTTCAATGGATTAGGTAGGATACAATGTATCTGTCCCATATCTTGTTTCTATCTAAAAACTTCATGTTAAATCCATTAGAATTCACTAAAAATGTTTTACATAATATTCTATGTCACCAGCTCATCATTCTTATCTTCTATCTAGTTCACAAAATTCTAGATAAGTACCATGTCGGCTCAGATCTGGCGAATCTTCGACTTTTCAAAATAATGTAGAAACTCGGCATCATTGGTTTACTAATACTTGGCACCTTCTATGTTACTTGGCTTCTTAATATTATTTACTGGTGCTCGGCACCTAAAGACTGCTCGACACTTGATCTTCACTCAGCACCTGAAGGCTGCTCGGCACTTAATCTTCACTCGGCACACACTAAAGTTGAACTTGCTCGACTTCAACTGAGAATGTGTTCGACACTAACTAGGACTTAGTTAATCCTTACATCATGTGTCTCAGTGTGTCCATCCTCTATATCTTAGAGTATGTCATCAATGCACTATTTCATCAATGGCTTAGCTGATCCTTATATGTCATTACAACATCATAACTTCAACCTTTCTCTAGGTACTCTAGTTACATTTTATTGATTTCCACCTCCTTATCAATCAACCAATTGATGGTATTTGGATCACTAAAGTAATTTCCATTCCTATAAGTGGCAAGTTTGACATCAATGGCAAAATAATGATTGAAAACATTCTTTACCAGTTCCATTGTTCTTCATTCATGATCTTTTCAATCATTTCCAACACTCTTTTTGTTATGTTCAAGTAGCTAAAGATGTATTAGATGTAAATTGATATGGTTTTAAAGATGTACATTTATATAATTGATATTTAGATTTATTTTATTAAATAGTAATTTTGTGAATTTTTATGTTGTTTGCATATATGTAGATTATATTTGATTACATATAGGCAAGCTAATATCCAACATGTGTGGAGTTTTTTTAAGGCTGGACATGGTAAAGGAGAACATGATGGTGCTGGTGCATGCATGATGAGAACCCTTAGTAGAGAGCAACTAAAATTTGAGGAAAAAGATAAATTTGAAAATGCACATAAGATTGTTGGATGGTGTAATAAATATTTATACACAAGATCAAGTCAAAACTCTACAATCAAACATTTCTTCTACCTATTTGAAGAGAAGAATATCCTTTCAAGATATTATTGTGATACAATTAGTGGGTCAGCTAAATGGCACTCATTTAGGAGTTCGGATTCTAAAACTTGGACTATATGGACTAGGGAGCTTGCTTGTTTTTGTCAATTTTATCTTGCAGGTGAATAAGAAGAATGAGAGAATACAGAGTGAGTTGAAGATTGGCAAAAAAAATCATTAGCACCTATTGACACACATTTTCAATATGATATAGTAAATGAAGGCCAAAATGTTATTTTTGCATCAAAAGACTATGGTCGTATTCTAGACCTCATACAACCTAGTATGCACAATTAAATTAAATTTTGTTGTGATCATGCTTCAATTTATATCATTTCTTTATGTACCTATCATTAATATAATTCAAGTACATGTCTTTAATATATTATCTATATATGTACACATGTGATTAAAGTGTTTATTTAGGGTAGGTGCAAGAAGTTGGGTCTCACTTTTGGGCAAAAATTGGAAGTGTTTTTCCTATTTTTGAAATTTTTTGTCAATTGATGTCAAAATTCGATGCATTTAGAGATTGAATATAAAAAAACTTTGGAAATAAAAATTTTAGTGTTTGGAATCTACTTTTTGAATATGTAATTTATTTGTATACCCATATGATAGATTTTTTTTTTGGTATGGATCTTTAAAAACCACTTTTTCAAAATGCTTATTTTAGGACCATACCACACTCGTGTACAGACGCCATAATTTGACACAAATAAATGAATTTTCATAAATCCTTTTAAAGGGAGTTACCTAATACACCTAAGATTGATGGCAATATTTTTTTCTTAATTTTTTATTGAATAATTTTATCATTATTAATTATTAATTGGCTATAAAGGTAAATTTTAAAACCTCTCATGTACTAACACCATAATTTGATCAAAATTTCACTGTTTTCAAAGATTCTTTTTTTTAACCTCAAAAGAATTGTATGCAGATTGATGATATATAAATTAATTTAAGAAAATTTATAAAATAAAAAAGTTATTAAAGTTTTAGTAAACTTCACTATTTTACACTTACGTACCACCTTTCATTAAAAAATAATGCAAAAATAGTTAATAAAATCATAGCACTATAAAATTTATATTTTTGAAATTAGAATAGTGAGAGCTCTAATGGGTTTTCATTTCATTAAAAAAATTGATCGGGAAGACTCTCTAAAAATTATGCCAACGCATGAGTTTGTCAGTTTAATGCCTTAGCCAAATCTTGAGAGGTCAAAGCATTGGCTTGGTCTCACCAAGCCTATCCCAAACAAAAATCTGAGGTAGGAGGAAAAAATTCCCACCCAATGTTCTAAGAAATAGGCACCTATTATTTAAATTCAAAAAATGGGTACCCATTTTGAAAATGTCAAATTGATACATAAAATTCCCCCCAAAAAAAATTGTAATTTTAGAAATGGGTACCTAGTTTTTAAAAGTAAAAAATGGGTACCCATTTCTAAAAAATACAATTTCTTTACGTTTTCAAAAATGGGTACTCATTTTTTGAAAATAAAAGTGGATACCCAATTTTTTTAAAAATGGGTGCCCATTTTTTAAATTTTGGATCGAGCATCCAAGCCTAAAATGGGTACCCATTTCTTAAAGAGTGCGATCTCAATCCACAAACTTTTGCAAAATTGAGATCCAACTTCTTGCTTCTACCCTTTACTTTATCTTATCTTGTGGGACATGTTTATGTTGTTATTGCACCTAATGATAACAACGAACAAATTGAGTACTAGATAGCTAGATGTGTGGAACTTAAGAAAGAATTGATATGTCATGAAGTAGATGATGATGGTTTTGAGTATCCAATTGGTTCTATCATTGTAGCTAGCACCAAGATACATACATAACTAACAAGAAGAAATAGTTTACCAACATTTGAAGACTACCAATTTGAAAAGAAGATTTTACATTATTCTCATTTGGTTATGGCAATGAATATCAAGTTAGAAAGATACATAAGGAGACCTGCCAATAAGGTATTATGGACAATTTCAATGGATGAGCATGAGACAATCAAAAATGCATTGCAAAAGAGAGAGGATGCAGATGGTACAGTGCGATGACTACATTTAAATCAAACACATCTAATTTTTTTCTTTATTGTGCTATTTTTATATATGTACTTATATAATTTAATTTAATTATATAATTTAATTAAATGTATGTATGCATTGTCAATAGAAAATTAGAGAACTTAAATATACCTCTTTTTTGGGTCTCAATTATAATTTATACAAATTTAAATATTAAGGTGGATCAAACATCAACATCTTGTGCAATTACACATAGTAAGTACATACAAATTACACATATTTACATATTTCATATAGCTCATATTAATTTATGCTTTTATTAACACATGTTTTTATTTTAGAATTTTATTTTGTAGGACCTCAATTTAAAGAAATGCGTTGAGTCAATTTTATATTTTGAGTTCATTTCTATTTATGTCATTCACATTGTCTTACATATATTGTGAAGCATGTTGTAAAGATTTAAAAACATGAGTTACTTCTATTTGAAAGTTAAAGGTGTGCACTTTATTATAAATTAATTGTCAATTCAAGTAATGACCTCCTTTTTTTTCCATTACTTTTACATTCAAACACATGTTTAAATTAATCTTTCTATATAAATTATTAAAATTATTATTCATGTACCATATACTTACAAAATGTGTCATAAGATGAATAAAATATGTAACAATAAAGAAAATGGTTCATACTTACTACATGATGACATAATAATCTATACTACATACACTAACATGATAAGAAGTTGTAAAAAAACAGTACATGGTCTAACATGTCATAACATGATCTATGAAGTCAAAAAATACATATAATACAATTGATTTTCCTAATACAAATTTTATCAAAATAAACAATATGTGTCATAAAAACACAATTTAAAGGTGCCAAAAAGACCTAATCTATCTGATCTGTAGTCCTCTTTAGTCTACAAAAAGATGACTCAGATGGATCATCCTATGTAACATGAGGTGTCTCATCATGTGGGACACCCTATGAGGCAGATGGATCATCCTATGTAACATGAGTTGTCTCATCATGTGGGACACCCCCTAAGGTAGATGGATCATCCTCTGTAAGATGAGATGTCTCATCATGTACATGCTTAATTGAAATGGATCTCAAAATCTACCTTGCAAATAAATTAAATATTCACTATATAATAAAAATAATACCACATGAGATGGGTATCCATTTGTAACGAGAGGAGGTGCATTGTGAAAGCTACCAAATGTGGCTGTGGTGAGGTCCTGTAATTTACAATACATACATTTTTAAAATTTGATAAAGAGCATAATGAACTATCTATGTACATAAATCATAATATTGACCTCAAAGGATGATGTAGGTACCTCCATCTGGCTCAATCTCTTACTCTTAGCAACACTCATGGTGACATAGTCCTAAAATTATGGATACATAAATGTTGAGTCAAAATTATATATAGATGAATTACAAAGTATGTAAACTAAAAAGTACATAATTTACACTACATGTTTTTATAAACTATAAAAACATGTATATATATCATACCCGAGTAGTAGCCAATGTCATAGATGTGTCTAAAGATATACTACCACAATGCTCATCGGCATGTCTCAAACAATCAAAAGATGGAGTTAAAAATAGACTATACTAAGGCCTATACGGATAAGCATGATCCATCTCCTATTCGTAAAACCAAAACACATAAAATTATACATGAATCAAAGTTGAAGATTATAAGTTAATAACAATGTGTACATAAAAATAGTACAAATTATTTTTCTTGAGTCAAAAGTTCATACTATAGGTATTTGAGGCTATGCCTCAGTGATCAATGGATTAGGACATATATAAACATCAAATTGTGTACCAGAGACAATCCCTACAAAATTAGATTAAAAGAACATATGAGCACATGTTATTAAATTTGAGTTCAAATTTACTTTATTTATAGTGTAATGTAGAGTGCATACCATATGAGGGATGCCAACATCTGTAGGTCTTGAAAAAAGACTATACTGCCTCCTAAGAGGAACAATATCATCCATCCTCCATTATTTCAAAATCAACATACATTAATATGGTTAATAAAATTACACATGCATGTAGAAAGTAAATAATTATGTACTTTATTTAAATTTTAATTAAAATTTTACCTTTTACCCTTGATTGTCTTCGAGCTCTCCTCGTAGAAGGTCAACAAATGATGACACATCAGTATCATCACTACCATCACCATGGGCAATGTATGCATCATCATCAAAATCAGCACCCTTTGAATAATGGTCATTATGTGCCACATCAACATCACTTTGGGGGCCTCTATATATATCTCCACAACTAGTACAAATGTGTCCAAGTGGATGAATATCTCTTGCATGTGTCCACTACTCTACTAAATTTTTTGAAAGCACACTCAATGAGGTAAGATCGGATGATATTGCTCGATGATGGTGTGGCACTAGGAAAACTAGTGTGAGAAGAGGTACAAGAGGCTAAGGTTGTATGTGATTCCTCATATTATTGTTCAGCTTTGCCCTAGGCCTATCCTGAGGCATCCCTCCACCAACCCCCTAAAATGGTCTAATATTAAAATAATTGGGTTTCAAACCCAATTCAAATTCAGCCCATAGCTTCCTAAGGAAGTACATGGACACCTCTTGATTTGCGTGTGGTGGATGGTCATATAGCATCCACCACCACTCACAAAAGTGTGTTGATATATGTAGATGCATGCACCATCTAATAGAAATGTGAGGCTTCCTCTTGCTAATCTCAAGAGTTTTCTTAGAGTGTATAAAATATCTTGTAAAATTTTGTTTGTTTATTTTGAGCTAATGGACCTCTCTATAGGATAGGACATCATAATAAAAGGAAAGCATGTTTTTCCTCCATAATTTGAAGCTATTGATATTACAATCCAAATGCTCGATAGAGTGAACAATGCCTTGCATACTATCTGTGAGGAAAATTAGGTGAGGATGGGGGACCTCATGCTTAATGGTCTAAATACCACACATGAGGTCACAAAAGTTTCACCTCATGCTCTCCCTTAGATCCTCTGTGGTAGGTGCTAGAGGAGGACTAGGTGGTTGTGGAGGTGGGGGTCGGGGTGGGGGAGGGGGAGGTGGTGGGAGTGGGTCCATCAAATATAATCTACATATATGTTTAAAGAACATAAAAGATCACAAAATTACTATTTAATAAAATTAATCTAAAATATCAAACTATATAAATGTATAGATCTTTAAAAACATATCAATTAAATAAATAAAGTTAAACACTTAAGTAAACTTTAATGTTAAGGCTAATTTAACATTATACCAAATTTAAGCCTAATCATAAAATAATACTCCAAAAAACTATATTAATAAATTAACTTAAATGTGTATTCTAAAAAAATCTTATATAAATATGTTTATGATTATGCCTTAGCAAATTTGTATGATTAGGTTTCAATATTAAAACAATTAGGATTGAACATATAAATAAGATTGTGGTTTGGGTTAGGATTTAGGGTTATTCATTTACAAATAGGGTAGAGTAATTAGCATTATAATTTAGGCACAAAATATAAGATTTAGAATTAGCATTATGATTGGGGCTACTCTTTTGGAGTTAAAATACAGGATTTTCCTTAATACTAAGTGTGTGTATCTTGAATGAGATTCCCTTATCACTGTTGATTCTATGTAATATAATATCACACATAATTATTTTTTTAGAAAATACTTAAGATCAATCACACAGATAATAATAAAATGTAAAGATATTTTATATTTTCCATATATACCATAAGGTAACAGGAGTTGAAATGTCCTAGAAAAAGGGTTGCAAAAAGAGTCATAAGAAACAACATGGACTACAAAAGCATGGCATTCCATCTTAGAAATCTAGATCGAGTGATCAATATCATTACTCAAAAGTGGAGTTAATATGGTGATACACTAAATGGAAGAGGGAAATATTATGACATTTTATTTCCCTTAGTGGCCATATCCAAAAGTGGAAGGGTAGTATGCATTGGTAATGTAAAGATGGAAATGACAATTTCATTTTGTTTATTGTTATGGAAAACATGGCTTTATAAAAATAAAAATATACCTTGGGAATTAATAATGGCACTTTAAAAACCAATTTAATCATTAATGTAACATAGTGAAGTTTATATATATCATGGGCTAGGTAGAAATATTAATTTTCCTTCTCATTCCAATAGTGACACTCTACACTTAAGGTACCTTCATATGGATATGTTGATTAGGATTACTCATATAAGAAAAAAAAAATGCTTTTCGTAGGGGTGATTTTAGAGAATAGTATTAAAAAGGTTGATTTTTGGACATGACCTAGCAATACATACAATGAATGTGAACACTATCATTGCCACATTTTTTGTAGTCTTATTGGATCTTAGTAAACCAAAGGAAATGACACGTGCTCTATGAATTAAACTATTCAAAAGGGTTTCTCAAGGGGTTTAGATGTTAAATAATATCAAGTGATATGTAGAAAACAAAAGGAGGGAAAAATATTTTCCCTTCTCAACTAGATGATGTTTCAAGAATTGAATAGAGGTGTCCATGGTGGTAAAATTTAGTGCCCTTTTCTTTAAGAATTTTTGGACTTATTAATGGATGATAGAAGAAGGTGGTCCCAAAAGTAATGGTTTCAAAAGGTCTTTTTAGTGAACATGAGAAGGATTTAGTCAAAAGTAACCAAAATATTGTTTCTCCCTCTAGTATAAATTTTAATAAAGAGGCTAAGTTGGAGACTCATGTAGATCGTGACCTTAGATGTTCAGTGAAGATTTGTATAACCAAGAATGTGTATCAAAAAGTGGTGTTTACTTATAGGAAACTTCATGTTGATTACTAGATCACAATTATGTTTTGTGTAAATGTCATAGTAATGGTTAGGGTGATAAAAAGATCTTAGTTGGAAGATATTATCACAATATTTTGACAATATGGCCCTACCTACTAATGTAACCTTTTTTGGATTGTAATGGATGGCCAATGCTCTATAGTAGCTATTTAATGATTAAAAATGCAAAACTTAATATAGAAGGAACATGCAATCAAAAACTCAACATGTAAAGCATGTGCACAACCTACACTTTTCATAGAGCCTTTCTACATTTTACCACATGATTGAATTAATTCTTAATATCAACTAAAGAGGTCCACAAAATAACATTAATCAAATGCACATAAATAATTACATAAGAAGATAATAAATAATCATAACAAGAATAATCAATGATTGAGATAGTTATATCTAAGAATCTCTCAGTCATTGAATATAATTTAAGAGTCAACTAAAATAACAAGATATCAATTATTAGGGCCTATGAGGCCTATTAACTCTAAATGCCACTTGAACATGTGTATGCTCAAAGGTTTTTTCAAGGTAGTTACAATATTCACCTAAGTTTCAACTTTCTCCAATTTTACATTTCTATCTCTACCATGTCTTGTGTGAGAAAAATGGTATTGGATGTCCATGTATTTTTCTTTCTTATGGAAGATTGGATTCCTTGTCAAATTTATGACACTCTAGCTATTACAATAGATAGTTATATTTCCTAGAAAATAGAACTCTTGACCAAATAATGCTTCAAGAAAAAAAATCCAAATTTAACTTAGACATAGACATGAAATTATTTACACCAATGTCTACATATAAAAACCATAATTATCAATCAGGCTAAAAAAAAGTTTCCCTTGGAGAAAGATAATGATTTCTCCACATGGTAACCTTCTCTTTTATATTTTGTGTACCTATCCCATGTGCTTCAAAATCTTAAGCTTTAGAATTTATAATCAATTAAAAATTATTAACATTATAAATACAATTTTTTTATAATATAAATGGGTCATAGCCTATAGTACTTATTATTATTATTTTATTATTTGTTGAGATCAATTTTTATTATATGTTAAGATTATGTAGACTCGATTCCAAAACCTCACAAATGAGAGGATCACAATTTACCATTGTGTTGTAGTTTTTTGGCTCATTCTTGTAGTGCCTGCCCCTAGTCTACTTTTTTTCTGGTTACATTTCTGCTATCATTGCCAAACTCTTTTAGGCCAAGTTTTATGTTTGATAATTAGTAGCATCATCTTGAGATTATTAGATATTGTTTCAGACTTAGTTGATATATGATGAGATTATTCGATACTCTATACTTCATGTGTGCATGATGATGATTACAATGCTGTTAGATTATTGATGATGTTTAGTTAGATGGATTATCCTATGTCTTTATGATGGATACTTACCCCATACTGCATGTGTATGGTGTGTGTGTTTGTTTTCTTTATGTATGATGTCTATGATATGGTTAAGGAAGGGAGTCGTAGTCACCTGCTAGTTGAGATCTACACGATGCACCACTTCCTGCCATTACCTGTTTAGCTTAGTATATACTAAGTATGTACATGTGTGGATTTTATGCAAGTTGCAGGTACCGGGTATCGACTTCCCTGAATTGCCAGGATGAGCATACCCTATTGCATTATCTCAATGGTAAGAGAGGGGAGATAAACTCTTAAGTCCAAATCCTATACCTTTGAGCCATTCGTCCTAATTAACAATTAGGACAAGTGTCTGAGTCTTGTACCTTTCGAATGCGTCAGATGATGTTAATTCATGATTTTAAACCCTTAATTGAATTTTGTATGTGTTTAACTATGATGGGTTTTCATATTTTTTTACTTTATGAGTTTTGGTGAATTTTCTGTTAATTAAGTCTAATTAAAAAGATTTAATTAATAATTTAATTAATGGAAAATTATTTGTTATGTTAATATTTTATTTAATTAATTGAGAAATTAATTATATAAAAGAGTCATACAAAAGAATTAAATCTGAGAATAAATCTATAAGTTTAAATTTGAACATGATAATATTTAATTAATTTTATCATATATATATATATATATATATATATATATATATATATATATATATATATATATATATATATATATAATTGGAGTGCATTTTTAAATAAATGCTAAATAATATTATTATTAAAATTAATAGATAGTTATCAAATTTATTGTTCAAAAATAAATTTAGAAGTGGGAAAAGAAAATTAAATTATTAAAATTTTTATAATTTCAAAATACGTGCATGAGATTAAATTAAATAAATCAATTTAAAAGAGGTCAAGTAAAGATTAAATAAATTAATTTAATAGATTATTGTATGTGCATGGAAAAGATAAAAGAAAGATAAATGAAAGTTAATAAAGAGTTAAAAAGGTGTGAGCAAAGAGTTCTCTCAGGGGAATGCACAATTAGTGCCCCGATTTTAGGGAGAGAACTCCTTTATCACAATTGGAGGTTCATTTTTGGAGGGGCTAAAATTTTTGGGAGAACAAGAAGGAAGAATTTCAGAGAAGGAGAAAGTTCTGAAAGGGGAATTGTTTTCTACAGATTTATGGAGCGTAGCAGATTAGTATCAGTGTCTAGGTAGACATTTGTGAAGATTTGCATAATTCAAATACGTTCTTTTAATTCCTATCTTCTTCATGTTTGCTAAATTATTGTCTGGATAATTTTGGTAAAGAATATATATCATGCTTGTGAATTCTGAATATTGGAAAATTATTCTGTATATGGGTTGTTTTAATTGATCAATATAATTTCTTCCCAATAGATTGAAAATTGTGAAAACTTATCAAAAAGGGTAGAAATCTTATTGGAAAATCTTCTAAAAATATTGATAAGAAAATAAGAATTGGAGATCTAGATTGTTGTTTACTAGAATTAATTATGAACTTTCGGTAAAGGAAAAATAGAAATATATATATATATATATATATATATATATATATATATATATATATATATATATATATATATATATATATATATTTACACAGTAAATATATATTCCTTTTTAAATAGGTTTGATTATAATCAAATTAAATATTTACAAGTTCTATGGTTAAAACATTTCTTTTCATATATATAAAAACACGTTTTTCATAAAAACATCATTTTCTTAGAAATTTGTTTCATATATATATATATAAAAATGCATATAAAAATAATAATAATGAAATGGCTTTGGGAGGGGGGGTTTTACCCCACCCCGTCCCCACTTGTTGCCTGCAGCGCTGCTGTCACTGACCGTAGTATAAACTGCGGTAGCAACAACAGTACGTAGTACTACTGCTGCGGCCGCAACCTGGCCTGCGGCCGACAGTCTCCAATTTAAAGCCACGCGGGCTATAAACGTTGTATTTTGTTTTAACATTTGTTTTATCATTTTTTTAAAAAGTATTAACATTTTTTAATAGTTTTTTTTAATATGTATAAATTTTTAATTATTAATACGATTAATATTTGTAATACTTTATATATATATATATAATATTATTTAATAATATTTTGTTTATAAAATATATATTATGAACAATTAATTAATTAGGTGATCATTTAATTTAATGTCGAGATTAATGAAAATCAACAGGAATCTTACCATCATCAGATTAGAATTAGTATAAAATAATAATTACCTTAGTAAATTTAGGAAATTGTTCATGGGGTAAATATTGTTTTATACTTAAGCTATTATTTAAATTTACAATAAGAAGAACGATGGAAATATTCCATCACTTGTTAGTAAAATCTAAACTGGAAAGTGAAACTCCACATTCAACTTAAAACTGAAAACATGTGCTTGTACCTTGCTTTCCTTATGCTATTTATGTTTGGGATTTTTTTTGGGTTGACTAGAGTGTTGACTAGTTATAAGACGTCTACTAGAGGCTTGGGGGTTTGTGAGTGTGGTATCATGTTGATTCGATCATGATCATTATGGCTCGACCATGTATGTGATGGTATGTTTATGATGACTATATTTATTTTATTGATTATTATGTTTCAGTGTCTTGGTGAAATAGTGAAATGTATGCTATGAGATACCTACCTGAATAACCATTATGAGTCATTGATCAGTATTGTTGGATTATTGTCGATTGCTTGTTGAGAGCCGATGAATACTTTGATTTATCTTGTTGCTTTCCATTTGCTCGTAGAGAACTGATGTGATTACTATGATTATCTTTATGATGCTTTCCAGTCACTTGTATAGGACTGAGGTGATTTTGCTATGATTATGTGATTTGTGATTTCATGAGCTTAGGGTAGGATTATCTTTATGCAGTTTCGGGAAGTGGCTTGCAATGGGGGCCGAGGACCCTAAGTGGTCCTGGGGGTAACCCATTGTAATTTGTTTAATAAGTGGTAACTTTACACTTAATACTAACTTAAATGAACCTAATAAGAGATAATTGTATGTTCTCGCCCATGCCATGAGTGCTATTATAGACTAGGATGGGAGTAGAGAGAACGCTTGGTTATGACCTTGCATTCCGTAGTATGCCTTGTCAGTGTGAGAGGATACAAGTGGCCGCAGGGATCACTAGGGACCTAGGAGTCCTAAGGGATTGCTCGGGTAACTCTGAACGTGATTTGTGCGATGAAACTTTCCTACTTACATAGTAGATATCTACATGTCTTTGTGGTGCCCTTGGGTTTAGATGTCAATCTATTTTAGGAACATTTGAGTTAGCATACTTATAGGATTTCCTGGACTTAGAGAGTATTTATGTTATATGTTTTGTTATCCTATTTGGGACTTGAGACTATCTCCTCAGCGTGGTGGGAGTGGACCATTTAGGTTCCACGTGGTCAAGTGGTAGTGCTTTTTACTCTTACCATTGAGATTTGTCCGAGACACCGTGGTTGGAGTATTCCTATTGGCATATACCTTCATTCTTTTCATGGATCATTATGATAGATGGTTATATTATATGTTGGATGTTGTATCATTTTATGATGGATGTATATCTCTTGATGTATGGATTTATTATGTATGATGAATAGTTTCATTTATTTTATTACACGTGTATCATGGATCCAAAGAGGATGATGTATATTTATCTTGCTTATGTATATTTTTTAAAGCCTTTCATACCCTATGACATGTACAGTGGATGAATGAGCAGTCTGAATTAATTTGCCAAGAGGCATTCGGAACAATTGTATATTTTATGGATATTGGATTTTTCATTATTCTCTCATATGGATGTATTAAATGATGGACTTAGTTTTAGATTAGATTTTAAATGTGATTCAACGTCATAGGACCTTTAAGGAATGCAACTTGTTATGTATGTTATTGCTTTCGCTACTTGTGTTTGATGTGTATGTTATACTTTCTTTAAAAAAAAAAAATGCTATCAAACTTAGTCAAAATTTAGGTTATTTCTTTTTGATCCCTTGGTGGGGCGTTACATCTGGTATCAGAGCCCGATTTTCTTCATTGGGAGCTCTGGGTATATTGGAACGCCACTAGTGTTAACTAGGTTAACAAGAATGAAAACTTTAAACTATTATGTGTATCTCTTTCAAACTGAAACTTGAAACTAGTTGAATTGAAACATGATGTAAACTATTAGTTGCATATTTTTCATACTTCAACACTAAGACTTTAAACTGAAAATGACACTTTTACTATTTGCAAAATGTGTCTTTTATATTTACGATTTACAATTTTATACATTATGGATGTTATAGTATTCTGTATCTTGGATATTATTGTAGGATGGTATCTGGGATGAGATCTTCCATTAGAGGCCATAGCCTTGGCCGTGGTAGAGGCCGTGGACGAGGCAGAGATATCAGTGTTCATGAGTCTATCCACGAGAGCCCCATTCAGGAAGAGAATAGGGAAGAGCATGTCAGTGAACATCAAGAAGAGAACCATAGAGAGGAACATGCTGACTCTGAGGAGGTTGATCTGAGGCAAATGATGCAAACCATCATTGATCGCCTACCTCCTGTTCATAAGCAGGATAGAGCACACCAGGCAAGACATGAGCATAGACATAGGTCTAGGAGCCCTCAGAGGGATCGACATAGATCCATTGTATCCTCTCAAATGAAGGACCTTCAGAGGTCCAAGATCAAGCCCTTTAATGGGCAAGGTTCTGGTTATGTAGCTAAGTAGTGGCTTATTGACCTTGACAGGATTTTTGCTATGCAAGACTTTGACAGTAATGTCAAATCGAGGTTTGCCATTACCAACCTGGAGTTATTTGGGGCCACCTGGTGGACTATTGAGGAAAAGAAGTTGGGCATTAACATGGGTAGTGTCACTTGGGAGATTTTCTTGGAGAGCTTTCATGAGCGATTCCTACCAAAGGAATGGAAGCAGCATAGAGCAGATGAGTTCCATAACCTGAGACAGTACACCATGACCATTGTAGAGTATGAGCGCAAGTTCTATGAGCTCATGCCCTTTTCAGGATTCAGTGACAACCCAGCATAGTTGGCACAACATTTCATTCAAGGATTGAACAACCATTTTTTTGGGGGTGTTAAGGTATTTGAGCCTAAAACCCTCAAGGATGCGGTACATTGAGCTATCCTTGTAGAGCATAGTGTCAACCTTGGATAGGGGGGTTTTGTGGGAGCGCCTACTACAGCAGGATCCAAGGGCAACCACAATTCTAGTGGAAATAGGAAGCCTCCCTTCCCTAAGGTGAATCAATCTCAGTAGCAGTCTCAGCAGCAGAAGGGATCTTACCCTCAGGCACAGAGTGGTGGCAGTTGTTCTAACTCTAGGAACAATCGCAATGCTCAACGCAATAAATGAAATCAGCAGGCTCAGCCTACACAAAGCAACCGGTCTTTTGCTAGCAGGGATAGCCACCAATGGTCAAATGCACCACCTATAGGGAGAGGATCTGGCAGGGGCACTGAATGTTATTCTTGTGGACAGATTGGTCACATTGCAGCGTACTGTCCACAACGAGCATCTCAGTATTTAGGACCTAGGCCAGCAGCATCTGAGCCTACAGTCGGAGATGCAAGTAGATCTCATAGAGTATTTGCAGTGGTGGATCATCGTCAGGCAGACCATCAGGGGACAATAGTTGAGACTACAGGAGCTATTCGAGGTACACCTCTCTCTGTATTGTTTGATTCAGGTGCTACAGATTCTTTTATTTCTCCATCTCTAGTTGTTAAGTGTAAGCTAGAGACAATTAAGCAAGATCATGGTTGGCAAGTGGAACTAGCCTCAGGCGCTAAAGTTTCCATAGATTTTGTAGTTCATAAGTGTGGACTTAGTATAGGAGGGTTTGAGACTTTAGTTGACCTTCGAGTTATTCCTCTTGGCTCCTACGATGTGGTCTTAGGTATGGATTGACTTGGCTCTCATAGGGCTAGTATAGACTGCAGAAAGAAGACCATTATGTGTCAGGATGACCAAGGGAAGGATGTTGAGATTGTGGGGATACCGAGACCTATATCTCTATGGATGATCTCTACTATGCAATTAAAGCAGATCTTTCGTCAGGGATGTCAGGTATTTTCCGTTATGGTAAATGAGCTAGATGAAGAAGACTTTATGAGGAAGACCCTAGATCACCCTATTTTACAGGAGTATGCAAATGTCTTTTCGAGTGAGATTCCAGGCATGCCTCCGAAGAGAGACATTGATTTTAGCATTGAACTCACTCCAGGAGTGGAACCTATCTCTAGAGCTCCTTACCGTATGACCACTCAGGAGTTAAGTGAATTGTGTTTGTAGTTAGAGGAACTTTTGGCCAAGGGTAGTATTTGACCTAGTGTATCACCATGGGGAGCTCCAGTGCTCTTCGTGAAGAAGAAGGATTGTTCTTTGCACCTTTGCATTGATTACAGATAGCTGAACAAGGTGACTATAAAGAATAGGTTTCCTTTACCAAGGATTGATGATTTATTTGATCAGATCAAGGGAGCTACATTGTTCTCCAGGATACCATCAACTTCGCATCAAGGAAGCTGATATTCATAAGACCGCCTTCCAAACTCGCTATGGGCATTATGAGTTCATAGTGGTACCCTTTGGGTTGATGAACGCTCCATCAGTTTTCATGTGCTTAATGAATGGGGTGTTTCATTCCTATCTTGATAGATTTGTTCTTGTGTTCTTCGATGATATACTAATATATTCTAAGTCCCAGAAGGAACATGAGGAACATTTGAGTTTGGTTTTACAGTGCTTGAGAGATAATCAATTTTATGCCAATGCAGCAAAGTGTGATTTCTTTCAATCAGAGATACAGTATTTAGGGCATGTTATCTCTGGTGAAGGTATCTCTGTAGACCTTGTAAAGATCTAGGAAATAGTAGATTGGCCTACACCCACTACTATGTTGGAGATTCATAGTTTCATGGGTCTAGCTGGTTATTATCACAGATTTGTCCAAAACTTCTCCTGAATAGCACATCCTATTACCTCCCTTCAGAGGAAAGGAAAGAAGTTTCTATGGACAGAAAAATGTGAAGAAGCATTTCAGAAGCTCAAAGAGCTTCTGACTAGTGCACCGATCTTAGCAGTACCTGATCCATAAGGTGATTTAATGGTGTGTACAAATGCTTCCCTTGAGGGTATTGGAGTAGTTCTAATGCAGAATGGTTGAGTGATTGCATATGAATCACACAAACTCAAGGATCATGAGTCGAATTATCCTACAGATGACCTTGAGTTAGCAGTAGTAGTTCATGCCTTAGTGAGATGGAGACATTTCTTGTTGGGACATAGATTTGAACTACATAGCGATCATCGTAGTCTTCAGTACATATTCACGTAGCCTAATCTGAATGCTAGGTTGAGGCGTTGGATGGAGTTTTTATGCAAGTATGACTTTGAGGTAAAGTATATCCAAGGGAAGGAGAATGTAGTAGCTGATGCTTTGATTCACAAGAAACATGTGATATCATCTATGACTCTTAGTGTTGATTTGAGGTGTCAGATACTTCAGGCACTCCCCACCAATTCGTGGTATCAGGAGGTGTGCAGAGAGATAGATTCAGGGAGACCTTTGGAGGGTAAGTTTTTAGACTATGTCCTAGAGTCAGATGACCTTTTGAGACATTCAAGAAAGATCTATGTGCCGCTACTGGATGAGCTTCACATATTGATCCTATCAAAGGCCCATTGTGCACCTTACTCAGCACATCCAGGTGTCAAGAAGATGCATGCAAACTTGCGACATTTATTTTATTGGTCCGGGATGAAGCGCGACATTGCTAATTTTGTGGCTAGATGTCTTGAGTGTTAGAGAGTCAAGGAAGAACACCAGCATCCGGCAGGACTTTTGCAGCCGAATCTCATTCCTTCTTGGAAGTGGGACATCATCTCTATGGACTTCATAGTAGGTTACCTATGACTTCTCGTCGTCATGATGCTATCATGGTCACCGTTGATCGGTTGACTAAGGTGGCACATTTTTCACCAATCAGGTCTTCCTACACTGCAGCTTCTGTAGCTAATGTCTTCATGCGCGATAGCATGAGACTACATGGTATTCCTTGAAAGATCATTTCGGATAGGGATCATGTTTTCAATTTCACATTTTGGACATCACTACAGCATGATCTTGGAGCGTAGTTGAATTTTAGTTCAGCATATCACCCAGAGACAAATGGGCAGACAAAGAGAGTGAATCAGGTTCTCAAAGATATGTTGAGGATGTACGTGATGGATAGGCAGGCTCATTGGGAGGACTATCTCTACCTAGTGGAGTTCGCTTATAAAAATGGGTATTACAGTTCTATTGGCATGGCACCTTTCCAGGCCTTATATGGATGTCCTTTTTGTACACCTTTGAGTTGGGACAGTCTTGAGGATCACATTCTGTTGGGTCCTGAGATGCTTCATGACATGGAGCAACAGGTTGTGTGTATCCAAGAGCACTTGACAACGATACAGGATAGGCAAAAAAAGTATGATGATGCACATAGGATAGATAAGCAGTTTGTTGTGGGAGAGAAGGTTTTCTTGAGAGTACATCCATGGAAGAGTCTGATCCATTATGGAAAGGGCTCGAAGCTAGCACCTCGCTTTGTGGGACCATTCGATATTCTTGAGAGGATTGGTCCAGTTTCCTATCGCCTTGCTTTATCGCCCAGCCTTGCTCACATTCACGATGTTTTCCATGTTTCAGTACTTAGACAGTATATCCCTGATGTTGTACATATTCTTGATTGGAATGCATTACAGGTAGAGGACGGGTAGCTGGCTTTGGAGCCAGTTCATATTCTAGAGCAGCGAGAGTTGACCCTTAGGGGTCGAACCATAGAGCAGGTAAGGGTCCAATGGGACCCTACTGATGGCTCTTCAGCTACATGGGAGGATGCATCTAGATTACGAGAGTTATATCCCTATTTGTTTATAGGCTTCCAGGAGTAAGCCTAAGTCTAGGGGGGTGGATGTAGTGCCTGCCCCTAGTCTACTTTTTTTCTAGTTTCATTTATGCTATCATTGCCAAACTCTTTTAGGCCAAGTTTTATGTTTGATAATTAGTAGCATCATCTTGAGATTATTAGATATTGTTTCAGACTTAGTTGATATATGATGAGATTACTCAGTACTCTATACTTCATGTGTGCATGATGATGATTACAATGCTGTTAGATTATTGATGATGTTTAGTTAGATGGATTATCCTATGTCTTTATGATGGATACTTACCCCATACTGCATGTGTATGGTGTGCGTGTTTGTTTTCTTTATGTATGATGTCTATGATATGGTTAAGGAAGGGAGTCGTAGTCACCTGCTAGTCAGGATCTACACGATGCACCACTTCCTGCCATTGCCTATTTAGCTTAGTATATATTGTGTATGTACATGTGTGGATTTTATGTAGGTTGCAGGTACCGGGTATCGACTTCCCTGAATTTCCAGGATGAGCGTACCCTATCGCATTATCTCAATGGTAAGAGAGGGGAGATAAACTCTTAAGTCCAAATCCTATACCTTTGAGCCATTCATCCTAATTAACAATTAGGACAAGTATCTGAGTCTTGTACCTTTCGAATGCGTCAGATGACGTTAATTCATGATTTTAAACCCTTAGTTGAATTTTGTATGTATTTAACTATAATGGGTTTTCGTATTTTTTTACTTTATGAGTTTTGGTGAATTTTCTGTTAATTAAGTCTAATTAAAATGATTTAATTAATGGAAAATACATTTGTTATGTTAATATTTCATTTAATTAATTGAGAAATTAATTATATAAAAGAGTCATACAAAAGAAATAAATTTGAGAATAAATCTATAAGTTTAAATTTGAACATGATAATATTTTATATATATATATATATATATATATATATATATATATATATATATATATATATATATATTTGGAGTGCATTTTTAAATAAATGCTAAATAATATTATTATTAAAATTAATAGATAGTTATCAAAATTATTGTTCAAAAATAAATTTAGAAGTGGGAAAAGAAAATTAAATTATTAAAAGTTTTATAATTTCAAAATACGTGCATGAGATTAAATTAAATAAATCAATTTAAAAGAGGTCAAGTAAAGATTAAATAAATTAATTTAATAGATTATTGTATGTGCATGGAAGAGATAAAAGAAAGATAAATGAAAGTTAATAAAGAGTTAAAAAGGTGTGAGCAAAGAGTTCTCTCAGTGGAATGCACAATTAGTGCCCCGATTTTAGGGAGAGAACTCCTTTATCACAATTGGGGGTTCATTTTTGGATGGGCTGAAAATTTTGGGAGAACAAGAAAGAAGAATTTCAGAGAAGGAGAAAGTTCTAAAAGGAGAATTGTTTTCTACAGATTTTTGGAGCGTAGCAGATTAGCATCAGTGTCCAGGTAGACACTTGTGAAGATTTGCATAATTCAAATACGTTCTTTTAATTCCTATCTCCTTCGTGTTTGCTAAATTATTGTCTGTATAATTCTGGTAAAGAATATATATCATGCTTGTGAAATTTGGATATTGGAAAATTATTCTGTATATGGGTTGTTTTAATTGATCAATATAATTTCTTCCCAATAGATTGAAAATTGTGAAAACTTATCAAAAAGGGTAGAAATCTTATTGGAAAATCTTTTAAAAATATTGATAAGAAAATAAGAATTAGAGATCTAGATTGTTGTTTACTAGAATTAATTATGAACTTTCGGTAAAGGAAAAATAGAAATATATATATATATATATATATATATATATATATTTACACATTAAATATATATTCATTTTTAAATAGGTTTGATTATAATCAAATTCATTATTTACAAGTTCTATGGTTAAAACGTTTCATTTTATATATATAAAAATGCGTTTTTCATAAAAACATCATTTTCTTAGAAATTCGTTTCATATATATTAAAAAAAATGTATATAAAAAAAAAATAATGAAATGCCTTTGGGAGGGGGGGTTTTACCCCAACCCGTCCCCACTTGTTGCCTGCGACACTGCTGTCGCTGATCGCAGTACCGCAGCCTGGCTTGCGGCCGACAGTCTCCAATTTAAAGCTACGTGAGCTATAAACGCTGTGTTTTGTTTTAACATTTGTTTTATCATATTTTTAAAAAGTATTAACATTTGTTAATAGTTTTTTTTAATATGTATAAATTTTTAATTATTAATAAGATTAATATTTGTAATACTTTATTTATATATATATATATATAAATAAAATATTATTTAATAATATTTTGTTTATAAAATATATATTATGAACAATTAATTAAAGATATTAATTAATTAGGTGATCATTTAATTTTATGCCGAGATTAATGAAAATCAACAGGAATCTTATCATCATCAGCTTAGAATCAATATAAAATAATAATTACCTTATAAATTTAGGAAATTGTTCATGGGGTAAATATTGTTTTATACTTAAGCTATTATTTAAATTTACTATAAGGAGAAAGATGGAAATATTCCATCACTTGTTAGTAAAATCTAAAATGGAAACTGAAACTCCACATTCAACTTAAAACTGAAAACATGTGCTTGTACCTTGTTTTCCTTATGCTATTTATGTTTGGGATTTTTTTTGGGTTGACTAGAGTATTGACCAGTTATAGGACGTCTACTAGAAGCTTGGGGGTTTGTGAGTGTGGTATCATGTTGATTCGATCATCATCATTATGGCTCAACCATGTATGTGATGGTATGTTTATGATGAGTATATTTGTTTTATTGATTATTATGTTTCAGTGTCTTGGTGAAATAGTGAAATGTATGCTATGAGATACCTGAATAACCATTATGAGTCATTGATCAGTATTGTTGGATTATTGCCGGTTGCTTGTTGAGATTCGATGAATACTTTGATTTATCTTATTGCTTTCTAGTTGCTCGTAGAGAACTGATGTGATTACTATGATTATCTTTATGATGCTTTCCAGTCACTTGTATAGGACTGAGGTGATTTTGCTATGATTATGTGATTTGTGATTTAATGAGCTTAGGGTAGGATTATCTTTATGCAGTGTCGAGAAGTGGCTTGCAATGGGGGCTGGGGACCCTAAGTGGTCCTGGGGGTAACCCATTGTAAGTTGTTTAATAAGTGGTAACTTTACACTTAATACTAACTTAAATGAACCTAATAAGAGATAATTGTATGTTCTCACCGATGCCATGAGTGCTATTACAGACTAGGATGGGAGTAGAGAGAATGCTTGGTTATGAACTTGCATTCTGTAGTATGCCTTTTCAGTGCAAGAGGATACTAGTGGCCACAGGGATCACTAGGGACCTAGGAGTCCTAAGGGACTACTCGGGTAACTCCGAATGTGATTTGTGCGATGACACTTTCCCGCTTACATAGTAGATACCTACATGTCTTTGTGGTGCTTATGGGTTTAGATGTCAATCTATTTTAGGAACCTTTGAGTTAGCATACTTATAGGATTTCCTGGACTTATAGAGTATTTATGTTATATGTTTTGTTATCCTATTTGGGACTTGAGACTATCTCCTTAGCATGGTGGGAGTGGACCATTTAGGTTCCATGTGGTCGGGTGGTAGTGCTTTTTACTCTTACCATTGAGATCCGTCCGAGACACCGTGGTTGGAGTATTCTTGTTGGCATATACCTTCATTCTGTTCATGGATCATTATGATAGATGGTTATATTATATGTTGGATGTTGTATCATTTTATGATGGATGTATATCTCTTGATGTATGGATTTATTATGTATGTTGAATGGTTTCATTTATTTTATTACACGTGTATCATGGATCTGAAGAGGATGATGTATATTTATCTTGCTTATGTATATTTTTTAAGCCTTTCATACCCTGTGACATGTACAGTGGATGAATGAGCATTCTGAATTAATTTGCCAAGAGGCATTCAGAACAATTGTATATTTTATGGATATTGGATTTTTCATTATTCTCTCATATGGATGTATTAAATGATGGACTTAGTTTTAGATTAGATTTTAAATGTGATTCAACGTCATGGGATCTTTAAGGAATGCAACCCATTATGTATGTTATTGCTTCCACTACTTGTGTTTGATGTGTATGTTATACTTTCTTTATAAAAAAAAAAAATTGCTATCAAACTTAGTCAAACTTTAGGTCATTTCTTTTGGATCCCTTTGTAGGGCGTTACAATTCTAAATATAGTTTTAGTCAATTTTGTATTAAATAGTAAAAAAAAATGTCCAATGTAAACAAACCTCATGCTAAAAGAATCAAACACACATCTAAGGATAAAATCCATATCGATTGAAATGCATTATCTACATAAATCACGATGAAAAGTTAAGTCCTACATATTGTGTGGAGAAATTAAAAGAATATAAATCATAAAATATCATTATCAAGAGAACTATTAACAAATTAATATAATTAGATTATAAACTTGTACAAAATAAGTTTTTCTTGAAGTACTATTTTATAGTTTATCATTTAAGATTTCAATATTTCTTGAACCCAATTTAAAATCATTAAATAATATTTTCAAATCTACGATTAAGATTACTTTCCATTATGGACCTGTTGTTATGATTACTTGGCTAGGGATCAAGTATTAGGTTTAAGATTTGAAGTTACAATTAGAATTAAGGTTTAACATTTGGGATTAATTTTATTAATGATTAAAGTTAGGTTTCTTAATTTTAATTATATAATTTGGTTAAAATTTTAATCAGTGCTAGGGTTAGGCTTAGAATTATGGTGAGAGTTAGATTTTACATCAAGGTTAATACTATGTTTATGGTTAGGGTGTAATTTTATTTAAAAAGATATGGTCATCAAATTCTAGTAATTCATGAAATATAAATGGTATTGCAAAGAGCTATAGGTCCAAAATCCCCTGGGTTTTAGGGTCATCTTTCATGGGTATCAAGGTAAGAGAGGTATTAATGATTTTAGATAATAATGATCCACCATTTCTTGATGCTTCAATGACTTTCTAAAGATCAATTCTGATAATGTCCCAACATTTTTGATAGAAGAGAGCCTAGAATCCATCTAGACCTAGAGATTTGTCAGGGTTCATGTTGAATTACATAGATTTGACTTCTTTGAATGATATGGGTGTAATTAATGCTTTATTATCTTCTATAATAACCACTTTTGGTATAACTTTAAGAATTTTTTCTTGAGCTATTATATTTGAACTATCAAAATTATTTAATACATTATAGAAATGACCTAACCTACAAAAACCTTTGTTATTCTATCATGATTTTCAGTGATAGTACCTGATGAGTCTTTGATTTTTATAATTTTTCTTTTAGCTTTGTTATACAGGGTGCTATTATGCAAAAAAAATTGTATTATGGTCTCCTTCTTCAAGCCATTTTTCTCTTGATTTTTGTCTCCAGAAAACTTCTTCCTTTGTTAGAATGTTTTCCTACCTAGTGAGTAGTTCTTTTTGTAGAAAAAAGTTATCATTATTCATACCTTCTTTAATTACTTTTGTGTTTAATTTTATTAAGCTTTCTTCGATATCTATTTTTTCTTTAAATATATTATTGAATTGTTCTTTATTCCACTTAAGTATATTTTCTTTAATCATTTTCATCTTAGAAACAAATATGTACATTTTGGAACCTTTAAAATTGCCTTGATTCCACCATTCTCTAATAAGCTCCATAACATTTTTGTCTCAAAACCACTTTTTTTTACACTTAAAAAGGATTTTTGATAGGTTTAGTAGGTTCAATAAATTCAATTCTAATAGGATAGTGGTCCAATCCTACTATTAGTAGAATTGTGGATTGGATATCTAAATCTAATCCACATAGTTTTCCTTTGAGAAAGAATCTATCCAATTTCTCAGTGATAAAAGAAAAATCTTTTCTTCTATTATTCCATGTGTACTTACCATTATTAATAGGAATATCGATTAGGTTGTTAAGGTCTATCCATTTTTAAAATTTCTTATATGCTTGGGAAATTTGCTAGATGCTTCCATATTTTTCATCTATAAATATGATAGTATTAAAGTCCCCACCTATAAGAATTAGTTAATTACTGTAATTTTAAATAAATAGACTGATTTCTTCACATAAAAGTTTTTTTTATCTATGTTATGGATTGGACCATAAATGTTTGTTAAAATTAGTTGTAGGTTAGTCTTTATGCTTTTAATTCTACTGCTTATCCATGAATTATTTGATTTTAGTGCATTTATAGTTACTTTCCTAGGGTTCCAAATCATTCATAATCTTCCTAAGGCTCCTCTGGATTCATGTAAGTTTTAATGTTACAACTACCTAATTTATTTTCTAGCTTAATTCCTTCTTCCTTATTCAATTTTTTTTCTTGTAACATAATAATTTTAAAGTCAAATCGTTTTAGGTTTTTTTTTAGTAATCAATTCTTGCTAGGAGTTTTTAAACCCCTAGCATTCTAGGTAGTGATCTTCATGCTGCCTTGGGAAGGTTCTTTCCCTTCCCTAGATTAAGTAACTAACTGGTCTTTTGGTGTTCTTTTTCTTGCCAATCTACTTCTCTAAGTTCTTTAAGAGATTTTCTTCCTCTTTTAGCTTTCAATCTGCCATATTTATGAGAATTTATCCCTTCTTGATTCATCAGAATACCCAATTCCTCTATGATCTCCTATGCATTTAAGGCACTTTTAGTTTGTTTTCCTTCTCTCTCATCTTTTTCTTCATTTTTTATTTTTTATTTTATTTGTTCTACGAGGATTGTTTGACCATCTATATGTCTCTTATCTGTTAAAATTGGTATGCTCCATAATCTATCCATTTCAATACGATCTCCTTGTCATGTTATTGTTCTAGATTTGGTTGTCTGTAAAGCATTACTTCTCTTATCTTCATCCTCAATGATTAACATATCTCTTCTTAAATCTTCATAGGTGTAGTTATCTTTTCCTAGTTTCAAAACTCACTGCAATAGTACCTCTTTCTGTAATTCACTACTTTTATCTATATTGTCAAAGTTAAATACTTGGATCAATTCATCAGTTAATAGTTCCAAATTTTGTTTCTCTACCTCATTTGAAATTACCATTTCCAAATCTTAATTCTTTGACATATCATTATTCAAAAATTCATGAAAATCTTGTGTTAAAGTACCTTTTATCTTACTTTGATCCTTCTCCCTTGCATTGTACTCACTGAGGTTGTAAATAGGTGATTCTTACATTGTAGTAGGTGTCTGCCAAAACTTAGTGAATAGATTTATTGTCTCTTTTATGGAAGCTATGATCTCTTTTGTAGGCTCTTATTTCTATTTTTGTGGAGCCTCCATCATTCCTTTTATATATTTATCCTTGCTTCACTTTGGAGATACATCAAAGAAAAGATGATTGTTTTCTTCTACAAGTCTACCATTACTATTACCCAAAGGCTTTTTTTCTTGAGACCTAGATTCCTTTTATGATAGTTTTTCTTTCCCACTGATTTCTTTTTTATTCTTAGCTTTCTGTGCTTTCTTTACTTTCTTTTTTAACCTTCTGTTGTTGATGACTGTACTGTGCATCCTTATGTTAGGCATATCATGTTTAGTTTTTTCTTTTTCTTTCCTATTGATTTTTTTGGTACCTTGATCTTCATAGGTAAGATGTATTTTCAACTAATAGGTAGTGCTTTACATTCTTTCATATCTAACAATTCAATAGTTTCTTTACTATTATCTAGTATTGAAAGCTTTCCTCTTTCTTTTCTTCGAGATTTTTTTCTTTAATAGCTTGTAGTATCTCTACTACTTTCTTTTGATCTTTCTTGAAAATAGGAGAAGAGCTACTTCTGATCTCTATAATTGGAACTAGAAATGTTGGTTTTTCTTTTCTTATTTCACCAATCTCCAATTGTGGAACTACTTTCCCTATTGTATCACAAGTAGGCTTTAGGAGACTTTTCTTATTTACAAACTTCCTCTGGTATTCTTTTGGTTTCTTATATTCATCATAGGGAAGGTATCTTTAAGATCTGAAGTTGGTTTATAATTTTTAAATGTATTCTTTATCTCATTATTTAATTTGATTATTTATGAGATTTTTCCTTCAAATTTGTAGATTTTTAAGCTATAGATAGATCTAATTGTTAATACCTAAATAGGTTTGAATTCTAGATTTTTAGTCTTGTAATTGATCAAAAATTTAATATTATTGCAATATTTAAAAGAGGCATCTATTCCTATCAAATTACCAATTGAAAAACCTATTTTCCTAAGAATATCTACATGCTTAAGTTTAGGAGGAAGAGATTGAATGGAAATCCAGGTTGGTATTGAAAAGTTTAACATTTCTTCCTTGCAGTTTGGTTTGCATTCAAAGAATTTAACAACATTTCCTTTAAAATAACAATCACAGACAAAAAGGAAATATTTTTTAACATATTCATCACTGCAATGAATGTAAATTTATCTATCAAAATGGTGAAATATACTAACCTAATTTTTACAAAAATCCTTTAGCTAATTAATTAAATTGATCATTTCTTGTTTTGGCCCATTCGAAAATGCAAATAGACCAACATTGTGACAATATTTCTAGTGATCTTTCCTATCTTGATTGTTGATAATCAAGATCAATTCCTCATTTTTTAAAGAATTTGGACAAGGAACCGTGAGGGGTTGAATAGAAAAATGAGTGTGAGACTTGGAAAAAATATTCCTACAAATGTGGGGGGTTATATGTTTTAGGAAGGATGAAGGATGGTTTGAGATTTGAGGTCTCAAAGTTCTGGAGTTGTGCTTCAGAAAAATTAGGAGAATTCTCATAGGATTGAGATACAAAACCTATTTATAGAGAGTACAAGGGATATGTATTTTGACCTGCATATTTAGTATGATTAAAAAAGTGAATTTTCTTGTCAAGGATTTTAGTGGAAAAAATGATATTAGGTTGAATGTCTTTTTGAGTAGGAGAATTGACTAATTTGGGAAAATCATTTCTAATAATCATTTGAGGGTTTATCAAAAGCTTACTTGCCTTATTATGATTTGGAGAGACTCGAAGTGTAGAGACCTAGTTCGTTTCCAATTTAGCTTTGGCACAAATATTCCCATTGGATTTTACCACTAGCTGAAACCATATCCTCTCTAAAGATTTTGCCAGAATCTCTTGAGTAATGACCCATAATTTTGATGAATGATCTAAAATTTTTAATTAATAGGCTGAGATGTTCCAATTCATTGGACTCAATTAGGGCCAAAAATGGATTTGACATCTTCACAATATACCTTAAATTTGTAGATACTTTGAGATTGAGGGGAGGATGATCAATCTAGAGTCTCCCAGATTTATTTGCTTCCTTGCTAGGGCTTCCAGACAATTGCATAGGATGAGGCACGAATCGCGTGCAAATAAATTGAGAGCTAGGATTCATATTATTCACTGAACAACCCCATTTCTTAGAATGCCAAAAGTGATTTTTTTGTCGCTTGTCTTTATTTGCACTTTTTGCATATTTGACATGTTTGAAGTCTATCACATTTCCCTTATAATTATTATATATAATAATATGTATGATTATTATTATATAATCTAGTAATATATTATTAATATATTAAAATATATAGTGATATGTTATTATTATATAATTTATAGTGATGTATTACTATTATTAAATATATTATAGTTGAATGCATCGATAGGGGTAATAGGTTTTCCTATGAGCCCTTTCAACCTATTTAAACAAACCAAATAGGACCCTAGGGGTCCTAAGACCCCTAGGGACATATATTGAAATGAAATGCTTCAAAATGGGTCATAGGTTTTCCTATGACCCCTATCAACCTATTTGAACAAAGCAAATAGGTCCTTAGGAGTCCTAGGACCCCAAGGGACAAATGTTGTCATGAAATGCATTGAAAGGGATCATACATTATCCTATCACCCCTTTCAACCCATTCAAACAAACCAAATAGGTCATGTTGTCATGAAATGTGTCAAAAGTGGACATAGGTTATCTTATGACCCCTTTTGATACATTCAAACAAACCAAATAGGTCCCTAGGGACATATGTTGTCATGAAATGCATTGAAAGGGGTCATATATAATCTTATAACCCCTTTCAACCCATTGTAACAAACCAAATAGCTCTCTAGGGGTCCTAGGACCCCTAGAGTAATATTTTGTCATGAAATGCATCAAAAGGGACCCCTTTCAACCCATTTGAACAAAGAAAATAAGTCTATTAGGGTCCTAGGACCCTTAGGGACATATCTTCTCATAAAATGTGTCGAAAGGGGTGATAGGTTATCCTATGACACCTCTTGACCTATTCAAACAAAGAAAATTGGTCCCTAAGGGTTATAGGACCCCAAAAAACATATATTATCATGAAATTCATCCAAAGGGGTCATAGGTTATGCTATGACCTCTTTCGACCCATGCAAACAAAGAAAATAGGTCCCTCTGGGTCCTAGGACCCTTAGGGACATATGTTACCATAAAATGTGTGGAAAGGGCTCACAGGTTATCCTATGACCCCTTTCGACCCATTTGAACATACCAAATAGATCCCTAGGGATCCTAGGACCCCTAAGGATATATGTTATCATGAAATGTGTTGAAATGGGTCAAAGGTTATTCTATGACACTTTTTGACCCATTTGAATAGACAAAATAGGTCCCTAGGGATCCTAGGACCCTTAGAGACATATGCTATCATGAAATGCATCGAAAAGGATCATAAGTTATCATATGACCACTTTTGACCCATTTGAACAAACCAAATAGGTCCTTAGGGGTCCTAGGACCCATAGTGACATATTTTTCCATGAAATAATTTTGAACCATTCAAAGAAAACAAATAGACCTCTAGGGGTCCTAGGATACCTAGGGAAATATGTTGTGATGAAATGCATCGAAAGGGGTCATATGTTATCCTATGATCTTTTCAACCCATACAAAAAAACCAAATAGGTCCCTAGGGGTTACATATTGTCATGAACTGCATTGAAATGGGTCATGGGTTATCTTATGACCCATTTCCACCTATTTGAACAAACCAAATAGGTCCCTAGGGACATATGTTTTTATAAAATGCATCAAAATGGGTCATATGTTCTCCTATGATCACTTTTGACCAATTTGAACAAACCAAGTAAGTCCTAAGGGGTCCTAGAGCCCCTAGGGACACATGTTATCATGAAATGCATCAAAAAGGGTCATAGGTTAACCTATGACCCTTTTGACCAATTTGAATAAATCAAATAGGTCCCTAGGGGTCTTAGGACCCCTAGGCACATATGTGTCACAAAATGATCAAAAGGGATCATAGGTTATCCTATGAGCCCTTTCAACCCATTAGAAAAAACCTAATAGGTCCTTATGGGTCCTACGACCCCTAGGGACATATGTTGTCATGAAATGTGTGGAAAGGGGTCATGGGTTATCTTATGACCCATTTTGACCAATTCAAACAAACCAAATACGTCCCTAGGGGCCCTAGGACCCTAAGGGACATGTTTTCATGAAATGCATCGATCACTTATGACCTCTCTTAACCCATTTGAAAAAACCAAATATTGACCACTAGGGACATATGTTGTCATAAAATGCATCGAAAGGGGTCATAGGTTATCTTGTGACCAATTTCGATCCATTCAAGTAAACCAAATAGGCCCCGAGGTGTCCAAAGACCCTAAGGGACATACGCTGCCATGAAATGTGTAGAAATGTGTCATAGCTTATCCTATGACCCCTTTCAACCCATTCAAATTAAATAGGTTCTGAGGGGTCCAAGGACCCCTAGGAACATATGTTGTCATGAAATGTATTGAAATTCCTATGACCCCTTTTGACTCATTGAAACAAATCAAATAGTTCCCTAGAGGTCTTTGGATCCCTAGGGAAATGTGTTGTCATGAAATGCATCAAAAAGGGTTATAGCTTATCCTATGACCCTGTTCAACCCATTTGAACAAATTGATTAGTTCCCTAGGTGTCTTAGGACCCCTAGGGACATATATTGTCATAAAATGCATCAAAATGGGTTATAGGTTATCTTATGTCCCATTTCGACCCATTCAAACAAACCAAATAGGTTTGTAAGGGTCCTAGGACCCCTAAGGACATTTGTTGTCACAAAATGGGTCACTATGACTACTTTTGACCCATTCAAACAAACTGAATGGGTCCCTAGGGGTCCTAGGACCTCTAGTGACATAATTTTGTCATGAAATTCATTGAAACTGTTCATAAGTTATCTTATTATCCCTTTTGACCCATTTGAAAAAATTGAATAGGTCCTTAGGGCTCTTAGGATCCCTAGGGACATATATTGTCATGAAATGCATTGAAAGGAATTATAGGTTATCCTAAAACCAATTTTGATTAATTTAAACAAATTGAATAGGTCCTTATGGGTCTTAGGACACCAAGGGACATATGTTGACTTGAAATGTGTCAAAAGGGGTCCTATGACCCTTTCAAACAAGTTGAATAGGTCCCTAGGGGTCTTAGGACTCCTAGGGACATATGCAGTCATGAAATGTGTCGAAAGGGGTCATATTTTATCCTATAACCCCTTTTGACACATTTGAACAAACCAAATAGGTCCCTAGGGACCTTAGGACCCCTAGCAACATATGTTGTTAGGAAATGCATCAAACCTATGACTCTTTTCGACCCATTTGAACAAACCAAATAGGTTCCTAAGCATCTTAAGACCCCTAGGAACATATGTTGTTATGAAATGTATCAAAAGGGGTCAAAATTTAACCTATGACACCTTTCAAATCATTTGAACAAAAAATATAAGTCCTTAGGCATCCTAGGACCCCTAGGGATACATATTGTAATGACATGCATCGAAAGGGGTCATAGGTTAACCTGGGGACACATTTCAAGACAATATATCTCCCTAGGAGTCATATGACCCCTAGGGACCTATTTAATTTGTTTGAATGGGTTGAAATTGGTCATAGGGTAACCTATGACTCCTTTTGACATGTTTCATGACAACATATTTCTCTACAAGTCCTAGGACCCCTAGGGAACTATTTGATTTGTTCAAATTGATCAAAAGGAGTCATAGGAAAACCTATGACCCCTTTCAATGCATTTCATGATAACATGTGTCCCAAGGGGTCTTAGGACCCCTAGAACCTATTCAATTTGCTCAAATGGGTCAAAAGGCATCATAGGAAAGCCTATGACCCCTTTTGATGCATTTCATGACAACATATGTCCCTGGGGACCTAAGACCCATAGGGATCTATTTTCTCTGTTTGAATGGGTTGAAAGGCATCATGGGTTAACCTTTGACCTCTTTTGATGCATATTATGACAACATATGTCCCTAGGGGTCCATTATGGACTTATTTTCTTTGTTTGAAAGGGTTGAATGTGGTCATAGGATAACCTATGACCCCTTTTGACATATTTCATAACAACATATGTCCCTAGGGGTCTTAAAACCCCTTGAGACCTATTTGGTTTTTTTGAATAGGTCAAAATGAGTCATAGGATAACCTATTACCCATTTCGATTCATTTCATGACAACATATGTCCCTAGATGTCCTAGGACTCTTAGGGACCTATTTGGTTTGTTTGAATGGGTTGATAGGGGTCATAGGACAACCTATGACCCCTCTCAATGCATTTTGTGACAACATATGTTCCTAGGGATCCTATGAGCCCTAGGGACATTTTTGGTTTGTTCAAATGGGTTAAAAAGTTTCACAGGATAACCTATGACCCCTTTTTACACATTTCATGACAACATATGTCCCTAAAGGTCCTTATATACCTGAGGACCCATTTAGTTTGTTCGAATGGGTCAAAAGGGGTCATAGGATAACCTATGACCCCTTGTGACACATTTCATAATAACATATGTCCCTAGGGACCCAAAGACTCCTAAGGACCTATTTGGTTTGTTCAAATGGGTTGAAAGTGGTCATAAATTAACCTATGATCCCTTTCGACATATTTTGTGATAACATATGTCCCTACAGGTCCTAGGACCCTTAGAGACCTATTTATTTTGTTCAAATGGGTCAAAAGGGGACATAGAATAACCTATAATCCTTTTTGATGCATTTCATGACAATACATGTCCCTAGGGGTCCTAAGACCCTAGGGCCCTATTCAATTTGTTTGAATCACTTAAACAGGGTCATAGCATAACCTATCACCTCTTTTGACACATTTCATGACAACATATGTCCCTAGGGGTCCTAAGACCCCTATTGACTTATTCAATTTGTTAAAATGGGTTCAATAGGGTCATATGATAACCTATCACCCCTTTTCGATGCATTTTGTGATAACATATGTCCCTAACAGTCTTAGGAATCTAGGAACCTATTCAATTTTTTCAAATGGGTCAAAAGGGGTCATAGGGTAACCTATGACCTATTTTGATGCATTTCATGACAAAATATGCCCTTAGAGGCCTTAAGACCCCTAGGGTCATATTCGGTTTGAATTGGTTGAAAGGGGCCATAGAATATCCTAAGACCGTATTTGATGCATTTCATGACAACATATGTCCCCTGGGTTCCTAGGACCTCTAGGCACCTATTTGGTTTATTCAAATGTGTCGAAAAGGGTCATGAGATAACCTATGGCCCCTTTCAACACATTTCATGACAATATATGTCCCTGAAGGTCCATATTTGGTTTGTTCGAATGGGTCAAAAGGGGTGATAAGATAACTTATGACCCCTTTCAAAGCATTTCATGATAGTGTATGTCCCTTGGGGTCCTAGGATCCCTACAGTCATATTTGGTTTGTTCAAATGGATTGGAAGGTTTCATAGGATAATCTATGGCCCCTTTTGACACATTTGATGACAACATATGCCCCTAGTGGTCCTATTTGATTTGTTCCAATGGGTTGAAAGTTGTCATAGGATAACCTATGACCCTTTCTAATGCATTTCATGACAACATATGTCTATTGGAGTCCTAGGACCCCTAAGGACCTATTTGGTTTGTATGAATGGGTCATAAAGGGGTTATAGGATATACTATGACCCATTTCAATTCATTTCATGACAACATGTGTCCCTAGGGGTCTTAGGACCCTTAGGGAATTTTCTTTGTTTGAATGGGTCAAAAGGGGTCATAGATTAACCTTTGACCCCTATCAACACATTTCATGACAATATATGTCCCGAGGCATCCTCTAGGGACCTATTTTCTTTGTTTGAATGGGTCAAAAGAGATATAGGATAATGTGTGATCCCTTTTGATGCATTTCATGACAATATATCTCCCTAGGGGTCATAAAACAATTTGAGACCTATTTGGTTAGTTCGAATGGGTTGAAAGGAGTCATAACATAACCTATGACCCCTTTTGATGCGTTTCATGACAACATATGTCCCTAGGGGTCTTATGTCCCTTAGGGACCTATTCAATTGGTTCAAATGGGTTGAAAGGGTTATAGGATAACCTATGTCCCCTTTTGACACATTTTGTGACAACATATGTGTCTAGGGCCTATTCAGTTTGTTTGAATGGGTTGAAAGGGGTCATAAGATAACCTATGACCCCTTTCAACAAATTTCATGACAACATATGTCCCTAGGGGTCCTAGGACCCATAAGGACCTATTCAATTTTTTTGAATGGGTCGAAAGTGGTCATATGATAACCTATGACCTCTTTTGATGCATTTCATGATAACATATGTCCCTAGGAGTCCTAGGACCCCTAAGGACCTATTTGGTTTGTTTGAATGGGTCGAAAGGGGTCATAGGTCTTCTCAATGCATTTCATTACAACATATGTCCCTAGGGGTCCTAGCAGCCTTAGGGAGCTATTCAGTTTGTTTGAATGGGTCGAAAGGGGAGATATGATAACCTATAACCCTTTTTGATGTATTTCATGATAACATATCTTGTTAAGGGTCCTAAGACCCTAGGGACTTATTCAATTTGTTTTAATGGGTTGAATGGGGTCATAGGATAACCTATCACCCCTTTCAATGCATTTCATGACAACATATGTCCCTAGCAGTCTTAGAAACCTAGGGACCTATTCAGTTTGTTTGAATGGGTCGAAAGGGGTCATACATTATTGTGGTCCTAGAAACCTAGGGACTTATTTAGTTTGTTTGAATGGTCAAAAGGGGTCATAGGATAACCTATGACCTCTTTCAATGCATTTTGTGACAACATATGTCCCTACGGGTCCTAACACCCCTAGGGACCTATTCAGTTTGAATGGGTTGAAAGGGATCATAGGATAACCTATGACCTATTTTGATGCATTTCATGACAACATATGTCCCTTGGGGTCTGAGAACCCTTGTGGACCTATTTGGTTTTTTAGAATGGGTTGAAAGGGGTCATCGGATAATTTATGACCCCTTTCGATGTATTTCATGACAACATATGTCCCTAGGGGTCCATATTAGGTTTGTCTGAATGGGTCAAAAGGGGTCATTGCATAACCTATGACCCTTTTCAACACATTTCATGACAATATATGTCCCTTACAGTCTTAGGATCCCTAGGGACCTATTTGGTTTGTTCGAATGGGTTGAAAGGGGTCATAGGATAACCTATGACCCCTTTCAACACATTTTATGACAATATATGTCCCTAGGGTTCTTAGGAATCCTAGGGACCTATTTGATTTCTTCAAATGAGTCAAAAGGTGTCACAGGATAACCTATGACACCTTTTAATGTATTTTATGACAACATATGTTTGTAGGGGTCCTAGAACCCCTAGGGACCTATTTGGTTTGTTCTAGTGGGTCAAAAGGAGTCATAGGATAACCTATGGCCCCATTCAACAAATTTCATGAGAGCATATGCCCCTAAGACCCTTAGGGACTTGTTTGGTCTATTTGAATGGGTTGAAAAGGGTCATAGGATAACTATGACCCCTTTTGACACAATTCATGATAACATATGTCCTTAGGGGTCATAGGACCCCTAGGGACCTATTTGGTTTGTTCAAATGGATCAAAAGGGGTCATAGGTTAACCTATGACCCATTTTTTAGGATTTGACAAATCTAAAACAATATACTAATAAATAGTTAAATGCAAAAACAAAATAAGAAAACTACAAGAACACAAATAATACATAGACTTAGTGGTTCAACCAAAACCTAGGCTATGTCCACCTACACAACTGTCCAACCTTTCTTATTATCCATTGGTTACGATACAAACCCTTACAACTCAATACCATCACAAGAACAACTTATCTTATTATACATCACATTGCAACAATCCCTAACCCTAAGCTATCTTATATAATATATTCCCACTTTAGGGTTATAATATGCCTATCTAAATAAGGCATGATAAAATAGGAAGTATGTACTTTAATTCTCTAATCAATCAACACAAACTAATAATCTCCCACTCATGGGCTGATTAGACTCTTCCCTAGACAACAATCTCTCACTTGGAGACTAATCTTTTAGCAATAATACTATACATGGGGCTCCCACTGGATAAAATCCTTTGTTGTGTATTAACTCCATGATCATTAGTCAAGAAGCCCAATAGAATCTTTGCAAGAAACTAAATTCTCCTTGGGAATTGTCTTTGTGAATAAGTCTATAGGATTATCACTTATGTGAATCTTTTCAAGCTGTAATTGGTCATGCTCCAAAATAGACCATATAAAATGGTACTTGTGCTATATGTGCTTTATCCTTGAGTGAAAAGTAGAATTCTTTGCAAGATGAATGACACTCTAGCTATCATTTTACAATGGGCAATCTTCTTGCTTCTGATCCAATTCCTCCATAAAATATTGTAACCAAATCATCTCCTTGCTAGCTTTCATAGAAGCTATATACTCAGCTTTGTTGGTTGAAAGTGCATTTACCTTCTGCAATCTAAAAATCAAACTAACTACAATACCCCTTACAGTAAAAACATACCATGTAGTAATCCTCCTTGTATCAACATCTCTTGCTAGATCAAAGTCAGCAAATCCACTCATAGAAGAACTAGATCATTTGAAACATAATGCCTTTGTAGTAGTGCCTCTCAAATATCAAAGTATCCATTTGAGAGTAATCCAATATTCCATACCCAAATTACTCATATACCTGCTGACAACTCCGACTACATGAGCAATATCTAGCTATCTCCATACCATTGCATACATTAGATTGCCAACTACTGATGAATATGAGATGTTAGACATTTTATATACCTCTTCCTATGCCTTTGGGCAGATTTCCTTAGTCAATTTGAGATGACTAACCAAAGGTGTACTGATTGTTTTTGCATCTTGTATATTAAATATTTTCAGCACCTTCTTTATATAGTCACTTTGGAAAAAATTCAAGGTTCTATTTTTCCTAACCCATGTGATCCTCATACCAAGGATTTTCTTAGTAGCACCCAAATCCTTCATAGAAAATGACCTTGCTAATTTCTATTTAAGTTCATTTATCTATTGCATATTAGACCTACCAACAAGCCTGTCATCAACATAGAGTTATAGAATAGTGTAACTCCCATTATCCAATCTCTTAATATATATACATATATATATAGTAATCAGAATGCCATCTATGGTAACCTTGTTTAGCCATGAAACTATCAAATATTAAATACCATTGTCAGGGTACCTACTTTAGGCCATACAAAGTCTTCCTTAACCTACACACCAAGTTCTCCTTAGCCTTGACCTCATATTCCTCTAGTTGCTGCATGGAAATTTCCTCCTCCAAGTCTCCATTGAAAAAGGTCATTTTCACATCTAGTTGTTCAAGATGCAAGTCATCTACAACAACAAGACTTAGTATAGTTCTAACTAAAGTCATTTTTAGAATAGGGGAGAATATTTCATCAAAACCTATACCATTTTTCTATGCAAAAAATTTTACCATAAGCCCAACCTTATACCTTTTCTTTCCTCCATCTTCCTCCTTCAACCTATAAACACATTTGTTAGAAAAGACTCTTTTTCCTTAAGGTAAATGGACTAAATCCCAAGTCTTATTTTTTTAACAAGGATTCCATCTTCTCTTTCATGCCTAGTTTCAACTATTATCTGGCATCTACCTATATTGCCTCTTTATACTCCTCTAGTTCACTAGAATCAGTCAATAAAATAGAGTAGAAGGAGAAAACCTTTCATGATGTCTACTCAATTGAGTAGAATGTCTAAGACTTATAGGAGTTTGTGGGATAACATGTTGTTGATGAGCATCAGATACCAATGTCATTTCTTTTTCAGGAGTCTCATCCAAAACCACATAGTCTTCTTTGGCCTATTCATGCTTATTTTCCTATAACTATTCTTTGTACATGATCTTCTCATTGAATATAATATCTCTACTTCTAATTATTTTCAGATTTTCAAAATCCCATAACTAATAACCATAGTCATCTATTCCATATCCAATGAAGGTACATTTTTTAGATTTAGCATCAAGCTTTGTTCTATTTTCTTTATCAACATGAATAAAAGCTTCACAACCAAAAGTTTTTAGAAATGAATAATTTACCTTTTTACCAGTCCATGCTTTCTCTAGAATACCACCATCCAAATGAGTTGAAGATCCTCTATTTATCAAATAGACAACAATTTTTACAACATATGCCCATAAATGAAGTGAAAAACCAACTTGCGATCTCATGCTCCTTGCACATTCCATGATTGTCCTATTCATCCTCCCGGACACACCATTTTCTTGTGGAGTTCCTAGAATAGTCTTCTACCTTTTTCCTTTTGATTCCATTAATAGAATAGTAATCTTCAAAGGACTTACTATAATACTCATCTCCATTGTCCGATTTGAGGCACTTTACCTTCTTTCCTATCTCATTTTCAATCAAACCTTTTCATTTGTCAAAAAATTCAAAGGCATCATATTTTTTCTTTAAAAAATACACCCATGTCTTTTGAATAGAATCATCAATGAAAATAACTTAGTAATGAGAGCCACCAATAGATGGTAATTGAGCCAATCCCCATACATCCAAGTGTGCTAGCTCCAACTTCTCACTCTTCTTCTCTTTTCCAACTTTGAGAAATCTAACTCTTCTTTGTTTACCATAAACACAATATTCACAAAACTCTAAATCAATATATTTCAACCCTAGAAATAGATATTTAGAGTGAAGGATTTTCATCCCTTTCTCACTCATGTGCCCAAGTCTATGATGCCAAACAACTAAATCTATTCTTGCACTATTTAGAGTAGCTTTCCTCACATGATCAGTATCAGTAGCAACTAAAGTGGAATAAGTGTTCCTAGTACACAAGTACAATGTGCCAACCTTTGCCCCTTTAGCTACTACTAATGAGCCTTTAGTTACCTTCCAGACATTGTCTATAAACATGACTATACAACCTTCACTACCCAATTGTCTTATAGAAATTAAATTTCTTCTTAAATTAGGGATATTTCTTACCTCCTACAACATCCATTCATTGTCCATTTGGAAACTTGATCTTTATTTTTCCTTTTCCAACAATATGACAAGATTCATCATCACCCAAATATACCTGTCCAAAATCACCTTTAATATAATTTTGAAAATATTTCCTATGGGGTGTAGCATGGAATGAGGCCCCAAAATCTATTACCCAGGAATCATAATAATTATTTAAACATAAGATTAAAGAATCTTGTAAATCATTACTTTCAACATTAGCTTCCTTACTATTATCTTCATTTTTGTCTCCTTGTTTGTTTTTTCAAGACCAAAAATCTTTCTTTAGGTGACTAGGTTTTCCACAGTACCAGCAATATTTTTTTCCTTTAGACTATGAACATCCTTTCTTTGAGGTCCCTCATGACTTGTCATGTGAAGGGCCTTTTTCTCTTTGACTTGTTCTTCCTCTTTCTCCACATTCAATGTAGAACATGATGAGGTTAAAGTTCCACCCATGCTTTTCTATTGCATTTCCTCACTTAGGATAACACCAAAAACTTCATCAAATTTCAAAGTATTTGAGCTAGAGACAATGTTATTTATAGCCATAACCAATCTATTCTATCTTTTTGGAAAAGAACATAAAATTAAGAGAATCCTAGCCTCTTCATCAAATAAAATTTGTACAAATGATAATTGACTATTGACTGTGTTAAGCTCATTTAAATGATTAGCTATAGATCCACCTGTTGGAAATATAGATGGAGTAATTGAGAGGGAGGGAGAGGGGGGGGGGGGGGGGGGGTTGTGAATTAGTTACCACAAAAATAAATCCATAGATCCCTTAGATGTCTTATAAAACTAGTTGTTGTTGTCACTCAATAGCCACACAAAAAAATGTTGTAACTCAGTAGATGTATGTTAACTTATTACTAATCATTAAGCATTCACAAGGATTTAACATGCATGCATAAAAGAAATAACATCAACATAAGGGACACCAGATTTAATGTGGAAACCCAATATGGGAAAAACCACCAAGTAACTAGCTACTAGTTTTCACTCTTCTGAATTGAGCCCTATTAGGAGCCAACACTATTACAAAACACACTGTTAGGTGTGACCTTGTTAGAGGATTTGATCACCCTGTTAGGAGTGGCCTTGCTACAGGACTTTTAGAACAATTCAATAGAACTGTCCACCTTGTTAGAGGATTTACAAAATGGATGTTAAACTAACTCTATTAAGAGATTTAGGAGTCACTGCTACAATGATGAAAAAGTAACAAGGAAGTGACCTAAATGAGATGAAACTAAAATTTGCTATTACAGATCTTTGTTTTGCTTCACTAGATCCTCTCTGATCAAATATAACTTTGCTGCTCCTCAAGGATATCTGATCCTTCTTCAAAATTTGCTCAAACTTTCCTCTTCACACAATCAACTCACTTGCATGCTCATTCATTACAATTTAGAATTCACAACTTGACCTTTTATTTATACCTTACAAATTGTCAAGTTGGCTCATTTACAAGTTACAATTACCAGTAATCATTACGTCAGTTGGCTACAATCATTACATGAAATAATTAAACTTAATTTCTCAAAACAATGAGATCCTTCATTGGCCGACCCTGCTTAGTAGACATTGCTCCAGAAATGATTTCCAGTGTTAGCCAAGTAAAGCTTGGGAGACACTGTGAACTCTACAAAATCCTTTGGAGACTGAGTGAACTCGATAAACACTATCTTTCCTTCACTGACCTTGTGAGCTTGGTAGAAACTAAATTCTACCATAGAAACCTTTGATGCCTAAGTCAGCTCGGTAGAAACTATTTCCATAGAGTAAAATTTAGGAATGCTTGGTAGACTCTATAATTCACTTTGTTGACCAACTGAGCTCGGTAGACTCTTGTTGACCAACTGAGCTCGGTAGACTCTATCTACTAACTAATATGAAATTTGTGTAACATCAAAGCCAACACACAATTGAACAATTGTATCCAACAATCTCCCTCTTTGGCATTGATGGAAACACAACATCTCATAACAGAATGAAATTTGAGAACAAGTCTTTTTCTAATAGAACATTTGTCCCTTTTACATTATATGCCACAAACTTTTTAAATATAGTAATCTCCCTTTGTGAAGGAATTACATAGCTTCTTTTTAAACAACAAACTCCCCACAATCAAATTCAAATTTTAGAAAGATATGATAGTATACTCTCCCTCTTTGACAACACATGTCAAAGACAACATAAACCAAATGAATAACAATGTACCTTGAGTATTGATTCATATGCAATGTTCCCATGATTTTACTGCATCAACTGAAAGATCTTTAGCTTGGTTCCAATTGATGCATCACTAAAACTTTATTTTAGTGAGCCTCAGATAGGGGAATGACCCCTAACTTACCTCTTAGATACAAGAATGCATCCTTAAGTAATGGTTTGGTGAATATGTCAATAATTTGTTCTTTTGTATGGACATATTCCAATATGATCTCCTTATCCTACACCAATTCTCTAACAAAGTAATACTTTATTGCAATGTGCTTGGTTTTGGAATGCATCACTAGATTCTCATATATGTTAATTGCATTTGTATTGTCACAAAACATAACAACTTGTTCTTTGATTTTCACCTTCATGCCTTCCAATAACCACTTAAACCAAACAATATTAGAACAGTTCACTGCTGCAGCAACATACTCTGCTTTAGCTATGCATTATGATGTGCAATTTTGCTTTTTACTCATCCAAGAAACCAACCTCTTTCCAAGAAAGAATGCTCCTCTACTTGTACTCTTTCTTTCATCAATGTTTCATGCCTAATCTGCATCAGTAAACACTTTCAAGTTTAGATTTCCTCCAAATTTGTACCATAATCCATAATCTTTAGTGCCTTTCAAATATCTCATGATCCTTTTGATTGCCATCATGTGATTTTCTCTTGGTTTTGCTGAAAATATTGCTACAATACCAACTACAAGAGCAATATCTATCCTTTTATGAACTACATACTACAAATTTTCAATCATTGATCTATATAATGTTTGATCTACCTCTTTTGATTCATCATCCTTGGTAAGCTTTACTCCAGTGCACATAGGAGTTCCAACTAGTTTACAATCTTCCATCCCAAAAAATTTCAGTATCTCCTTGATGTATTTAGATTGAATGATGTAGATACCATTCTTACTTTTTTGAAGTTGAAAACCAACAAAGAATTTGATCTCACCAAACATTGATATCTCAAATTCCTTGTTCATTTTCTCTAAAAATTCTTTGCACAGATCATCATTTCCTATGAACAAAGTGTCATCCACAAATACTTTTGCCAAAAAAATCTTGTTATCTAGTCCTTCCTTGATATACAAGCTACTATTATCATTAGTTCTCTAAAAACCAATATGAATAAGATAGTTATGCAATCTTTCATACCATGCTCTAGGGGCTTGTTTCAGACCATACAATGCCTTGTGTAATTTGCAAACCATTTCCATTTTGTCTAGATCAATAAAGCCTTCAGGTTTCTCAATGTAGACTTCTTCATCCAGAATACCATTGAGAAATGTTGATTTGACATCCATCTGATATACCTTAAATCTTTTATATGCAACATATGCAAGTAAGGTCTTGACACCTTCCAGTCTTGCAACAGGAGCCAAAGTCTCTCCATAGTCTATTCCTTCTTCTTGAGAGTAGCCTTTACATACTGGTCTAGCTTTGTTTCTTGATATCTTACCATCCTCATTCAACTTATTTCTAAATACCCACTTAGTTCCAATCACATTTTTGTCTTTGGACCAAGGTACAAGAGTCCATGTCTTGTTCTTCTCTATTTTCTTTATCTCTTCATTCATAGCCTCAATCCAACTTTCATTTTCTAATGCATCTTTGATATTTCTAGGTTCAAAATTAGAAAATAAACAAGTACCTTTTAGTTTACATCTTTTCATAGTACCTTTAGATTTGTCTCCAATAATTTGATCGGGTGCATGATGTCTCCTAACATACTTGGCTAATATAGGTTCCTTTCCTTTTGACTGAGTTCTACTATCTTCATTTTGAGTTTCAACTTCTAGCTCTAGCTACTTTGTCTACTACTTGGATCCTTCAAACTCAGTAGGCATTGGCTCGGTAGCATCTAAATGTGACTTGGGTTCTTGTAACTTGGTTTGAACTTCTTGCAACTCGATGATTGAAGACTCGAGAGTAGAAGTTTCCTAATTGACACATGTATCTGGCACTGTATCAGGTTCAATGAAAACAAATCTCTTGTAATGTTCTAGTTCCTTTTTACTTTCTTCTTCAGTCCTTTCTACAAACTCATCAACTTTCACATGTGCATTTTCTATGACTTTGTAAGTAGATAAATTCAAACATCTATATGCTTTACTCTTGCAAGAATATCCCAAAAATATTCCTTCATCACCCTTTACATCAAATTTACCTTTTCTAGATTCTTTCAAAATATAACATTTTCTTCCAAATACTTTTAGGTAACCTGCATTGGGTTTATAGCCATACCATAACTCATAGGTGGTTTTGAATGAGTCCTTCTTCAACTATACTCAGTTCAAGGTATGAACTCCAATGCTGATAACTTCTAGTATTTGATAGCAATGTTCTTCTCAATCATTAAGGTTCTTACACACTCCATGATAGATCTATTCCTCCTTTCATTTATTCCATTTTGCTCAAGAGTTCCAAGGGCTGATTCCTTATTTCATTTATTCTATTTTGCTCAATAGATTTATATCCCTAGTAGTGGCACATGGAGTTAGTGATTCAACTATTCATTTTACCAATGTTGTCCACGTATGGTCAATGTATCTTATTTAAATGGTAAAATTAAAAAAATTATTGATTATTAAATCCAAACTCATTTGCATTATGTGATTAGACTAATTAGCATGTCTGTGCATTTAGAGTTTCACATTATCACGAAAGTTGTTAAGGAAATTTCTATGATTTTGGGTTTTTGGGCTTTAATATTTATTGAATTTAATTTCTAGCAGCTTTTCCATAAATGAATTGGGTTGATTCAGAGTCTAGCTAGTATAACTAGCTATTTTCCCTAATCTATTATTCATTCAAAAAGTGAATAAGTAATGAAAGAGGAATATAATTTCTCACTTCTCACTTTTCAATTTGGAAAATTAAGAGTTTTTTCTAAAATGTTTTTTTGAATGATTGGTTTTCTATTCATTGTGAGAGCTATGAGCATGGGATTTTCACAAGGATGGACTTATTGGATCCAACTTAGGGAGACCTCACTTTGCCATCATTTTTTATTATAACTGTAGATTATTTATTTTACCTAGTTGTTTCTATTTTAGCCCTTTTGGCTATCAGGTAGGGCTCTCCCAATTTCATGTTTTATCTTAGTTTCTTTATCTATTTTTGGTAGTTGTTTGTTTGGAGGCTAAGAAGTAGTCTTCCCCTCTATTTTTGTTTACTAGTTCTATTCAATTGGTTAGGTATGAACATTTTCCCAATTTTTGGGGTGAGGGTTTAGGGTTCCACACTATTATGTTGGCCATTTTTGCATATGGTGTCTAAACTCAAATTTTATTGGATTTTTTAGGCATTTATGCCCTAAGACCAAATGGGTTTTTATTTCAAATTTTTTCAATTTTGAGGTTTTCACGTTGTTTTGCATGCTACCCTATTTTCTTGGGTTTTCTTGGCATGATATCAGATGACTTGCAAGGCCTGATCTTCTATGGACTTGCCAGAAGTTATGATCATTTATGGTTGGGTTGGGAATATGCATTTCTACTAGTACTCATTGTTGGATGAGCATGGATAGGGTAGGGTAGCATATGGAGGGGGATTCTATCTCTACAACCTGTTGTCCATGCCCAAAGTATTACATGCAGACATCTTAATTATGTGATAACTAAATAAAATACTGAGTGGTAATAAAACTTAAGATAATAAAATGAGTGAGCACTCGATTAAGTTTGAGAACACAATGCTAGAGTCTTCCATTGGGGAGTTCAATCTGCATGATCTGAGCTTGGGCTTTCGATGCCAAGAGACTCTCCATGATGTCAACCCCTACATAGTAGCCCATTGAGTGTCTGAATAGGACCTAAAGCTTATACATTGCCTCTAATCTTGGTTTTTTTCATCATTATTGTTTGGCATTAGTGTTGGCCATGGACATTTTCTTTGTGTGTGTTTATAGTTGGATCATTGTCTCCATGAGCATTGTAGGAGTGGACCTATGGGTTTCACATGGTTGGGAGGCATAGCTACCTATACCATTGCTAGGGACTGGTGTACAAAGATGGTCTATTATCCCAGTATGACCATTGTTGGATGTTTTCAATTGGTACTTCAGGTTCTAGAGTATGCTTTCTTGTAATTTTCTGCTTTCATTGGGATGTTTCTATATCATATTTAGATGATGCTATTTTATTGATGCATTCCCTTATTTTGATGTTTAGCATATGATTAGATGGTGTTATCTACTTGGTTAGAGTATCTATTTCTTTTGGTTTAGCATGTTAGATTTCTTGTTCTTATGATGTTATTACACATTAGTAGTGATGTCCTTATAAGATAGCTCTGACTATCTAGTTGGTATTTTGGGATGTACAAGTGGGAGATGGCTACGAAATTTGAGGTTTCATGATGCTATTACAGTTGGGAGGAACCACAAACTTTGTTATTTCAATACATTGTGATTTTGCTTTCAGTTCTTTCCTTTCATTGCTATGTTAGATAGTTAGATGTAGTTTATGTCTTATAGTTATGATCTTTTAGTGTCTATGCCTCAACTATGGATTTGGTACTCCTCAGCGTGGAGGTTCTAACTTCTATTTTATTCCCTTATTTGCCTTCAAGTGTTTCTTTCTTTTCCTGGGTGACCATGCATCAGCATTGGGTGATACTTTAAAGTATTGCATGTCTAAAGAAGAAGAGTCATGTGATACTAGAAAGTATCGCACACCCATAGAAACTCTATCATGTGATACTTTGAAGTATTACATGCCCATTGGAGAAAAGTTGTATGATATTTCTAAAGTATCACATTCCTTAAAGAGAAATGTCACCTAGACCTTGAAATTTTTGCATGCCTTCTTTAGAAAGGTCATGTAATATCATAAAGCATTGTACAATGCTAAATTAAAGTATCACCTAGGTCTTGGAAAACCTATTCGAGTAGACATCGAGAACTTTTTGGTTTGATCAAAAGATTTTTTGAGGTGTTTTGGATATCCTTTGTGGTGTTCTTGAATACTTTGGAATTGCATTTTGATTTCATAATGTTTTTAGATTCAAAATTGTTTGCATCCTTCCATGGTTAGTTATTTTGGTCAGTGGTCTCATTTGGAGATCTATTGCCATTGGATGTTTTTTTAGTCCTCCATTGTGATCTTTCTAATCCTCCTATGTTGTATGTCATGTGAATTCCTACTTTTTTTAAAAAAGTAATATCTTGTCTGATATTTATCCTTGTTCTAAGGATATCCATATGGGGCACTACATCTAGTATCAAAGCCCATATTGCAACATTGGGATCTCTATGTTATGCTTCCACTATGGTTTTTTTTTAGTGTGTGTATTCTTATCCTATGTTCTCTACTTGTTATCTTGTGTGGTTTATGCTTCTAATTCTTATTATTATGATGTATGTTTTTGACACTTATCCTTTAACTCCTTAGTGATGGCTCTTGCATGTAGACTAGGAATAACCATGAAGAAGAACACTGGGAAAAGGAATGTCAGTGTGGAGAGGAAGAATAGGGTAACAAAAATTAGGGTGGCATTGGGGCATTGATGCTAGTCCTATAGGAGATTCTTTCTTAGTTGGGCCCTTGTGTAGAGGAATGTATGGTTTCATAATAGATGTAGTTAATCACACCATTGTCTCTCTTAAGGATACTATATCTATTCTGAAGACTACCTATTCCATCATGAAATGCACTTGAATTGTCAGCCCAGGGATGTAGGACTTGAAACGGGTCAACATGGTATGTGCACTAAGTTCCTTTAAGAGTCTTAACACCTATGTTGTAGGAAAGTAAAATGCATGAAAATAATTTGTACTATGATTACAAAATAGTAAACACACTTGGCCTAACAACAAATAACTATAGAAAGCTTTGGAAAAAGAACCTAAACTAGTTAACAACTCAAAATATCCACCATGATCATTTTTTGCAAGTACTGCAGGAACTTTCATAGTAACAATGTTGTAGGACTAATACAAAAAATCTATCTTGAAAATAGGAAATATCAAAGAATGAATCTACTCTACCTAAGTCTATTCTACCTCCCAAGTGGGCCCCCTTGGTTGGTTTCAAAGAACTATGAACACAACAATTATTCCAAAATCACTCTTTCATTAAAATCCTTCTTTGATTACATCAATTAAATAATTCATGAAGAATAGAAAAAGAGTAACTTTTGAATCTTAAACTAGCATTGTCTATTTTCTCCTTAGCTTCCTAAGATGATCCAAATCCATTATATAAAGGATTGGATACTTATTAAAACATGACATAAAAGTCTTGAACAAACATCACTAGAAAAGAGGGCGGAAGATCAACCATGACATAGTACATTTATTACTAAGCAAAAAAATAACAACTTGTAAGAAATATAGCAAGTTGTGTCTCCTAGATTTTTTAGAACAATAACTCCTTTGCAGGTGTGGCTTATCCATAGGAACTAAATTGCACTTTCCTTGCCATGATCAGTCTCCATCATCCTCTTCCTTCAATGCAGTAATCACCACCCTTTCCATTTCTCTTCATTTTCTTGAAATTTAGAAACATCCAAAAAATATATGCAAGATAGCATTCCTACTCTTATTTAGATATTAGAACATAGCTTAAGATACTTATATGAAATACCACATTCTATGTATAATATTAAGCAAAGTATGTTATACACTACCCATAAATTTAGTGAGTTCTAGCTATCTTTGGCATAAGTTCACAAGATATTTACACAAATTTTTTTGGAAATGTTTTTGATAAATCACAAAGAGTAAGTCCAAGCTATGAAAACTATATCAAAATTAAGACATTGATATGCCTCATCATCTGCCCCCCACTATTCAAATGCTTGTCCTCAAGCATTATACTTCCTTGCCATAGCTCTGAAGTCTCCCACTATAGTTTTCCCTTTCTTCCCACTTCTAAAAGTGTAGAAGAACCCTTTGGTGCACTTCCAATTTTCACCCATGTGTTCCTCAACCAACGGATCTAGTCTGGTAGCATCATTACCACAAAGAGGCCAAAGAAGGGTAGCAAGCTAAAAAGTCAATAACATCCATAGTTCCTTTCTGATTCGTCTTCCTCATTGTATATATTTGGCCACCCTATTAATATTTGCCTCATAATTGATAGGGCTATGTGGTTCTACCATTTTGAAAGCTTCTAGTAGTTGGTTCCATTAGTTCCTAAGCCCTGCAATAGCTCTTTGTTGTGTAAAGTTTGGAAGTTTTTGGTAATCTCTATAAAAAAATTCCCTTTCTAAAAACACTTTCTCCCTAATGTTTGGTTTTTATTTCCCATAGGTTAGTCTAAATCAATCTCTTAGAAGGTCATTAGGCTTACGTGATTCATCCCGTAGTGGTAATGGTTGAAATTTCTCAAGATCCCTATAAGCATTTAACTTCCTATCATAGCTTTTCTCATTGTACATCTAGGACACTAAAGCTCTGAGGTGAAAATCCCTTATGTAAAGTAGAGGGTTCCACTTTGTCTCATGTGGAACTATGAAATTATGTAAATAAATTTTACACAAAAAATTCTTCTTCCATGAAGGAAAAGCTTGATACACATTGTAGAAATCTTTAGAATTTTTAAATTTACAATCAATATACCTTATTGTCATCATTAGTTGAAATAGCGAAAACTAATCCTTCAAAAAAATGGAATACACCCTTGGTGGTGGCCTTTAGGCCATTACTTGGTAAGCTAACTTTAAAGCCTTATTCATTCATTCGCTTTTATTTCTCAAGTTGCTCTTCGAGTGACTCAATTTCCTCATCTTTGTCAAATATTTATTTCTACATTTGGTCTCTTTCTTGCCCTTTTGAAAAATGAAGTGATTGTATAGACTAGATAATATAGATTGAATTATAGATGAAGGGAAATCTTGAGCCATAGATTTCCTCTTTTGTTCCTTAGTAACTTGTTGGAAGTATTGGGTATACTAGGAGGATCTATAAAGCATGATAGAAACATTAGAATAAATAGGGATTGGTGGCAAAGTGAGTTGATGATTTTTAGGGGATTTTTTTGAGAAACAACAAGGTTCGACTCACACATTTCCTAATTTCCCTATGGCATTTCATTAATAGGCTCATTTTCATTTGTTTCCACATTTTGGAGTTCCAATCATATAGGAGAGTCATCTGGAATATTCTCAACCACTGATTCTATATTCAATTTTGAAATTGAAGCATTTAGGTTTTCAGTGGAAACTAGGGATACTTGACCTCATATATAAGGGCTTTGACACACAAGAACCTCTTTAACTTCTATTTTTTTGTGGGTCTACTTTGGTTTAGGTGCTATTGGGGTAGACGTTGTAGAAGTGGTTGTTGTAAGAATAGACCTTTTTCTCTTTATCACTTTAACAAAAGGTCTTGGGCTTCCTTTTCAAGATTAGGGATCTCTTTACCAACCTTATGCTTGCCTTTGTCTCTAGAAGAGCTAGATATATCACCCTCTCAAATAGGCTCAATAGGTTTATTAGGAGAGGGTAATGCTGGTTCTTTTTCTATTTCAGCTAGATTCTAATTAGGCTTTGCAATTTCTTCCTCATTCCCTCAATTTTGTAGAACAGGATTGGCTTGAGGCTACCAGGTTTTAAATTCAGCAAATTATGCCCATGATATAGAGGAGGAATCCCGAGTAGATATTTCAACTAAAATTTTGGTGAGGGCATGATGAGAAATAGAATTTGTATTTCCTTTCTAAGTTTCTTTAGTGCTCATACACAACATATTATAAAGGAAATTGGGGACATTAACTTGAATGTTATATCTTACACAATTGAGTAGCTTAAAATGGTGAGCATGCAAGTTTGAAAACCTACCTTCGTAGGCCAAATACCTAATGATATGGGTTTCTAATTCTAGATATGGAGCTAGGAGAGAGTCTTTTACACCCTTGCTTTGAAATTTCTAGTAGAGGGTCACTCAGCTAACAGAACTACGTCCATGATGACCTGGCATCATGTTCATTCAAATAATGCTCCCCATTAGATAGTAGTCCTGTGACTTCTACTATCCACTCCTCAGTAGAAATTACTATTAATCCCCATACTGTGGCTTCCCCTTCATCAAATGTCCTCATAAACTCTATTGCTACTTCTTCATTGAGCTCAAACTATAGGAAGTAGCCAAGCCATCCATAGGCATTAAATCGTAGAACTACTTCCACATTTGCAAGTAGAATACTATGAACAATCGGATCATGTCTCAAAAACTATCCTCCCATCTTCAAAATGTCTAGCCTCAAATTACTCTATTCTCTATACCTAATAAGTTTTACCCATTTAACACTTCTACAAATATGCTCTTCTCAGAAATTCAAATTGATCTTTATGAGAAATGTCGATACCATGTTTTCTTAACAAGACTCTTTTATTTTGGGAATGTAAAATAATGATGCAATTAATTATGAAGAAAATCAAGGTTTAACTAGAAGTGTTCTTATAATAAATCATAGTCCTTTTCACTCATGTCAAACACAGTAGATCTTTCCCAAAATTGCAATGAAAAGGTATGATAGATACAAAAAGATTTTAAAATTAAAATTAGATTGCCTCTAAAGTACAACCTATAATGTAGACATGAGTAGGGTGATGTGCAGATTGCATTTGGAAATTAATACACTTTCTCGCCTCCCCACTAAATTTTGACAAGTGTCCACACTTAAAATTTTTGACATAGGAATGAGAAATTGGCTTAAGGCTTATATGATACATTTAATGCAGTATTATATATAAATATCAAAACCTATGTGCTAAAAATGAATAAAGAGTAAAAAATGTTATACCTAAAAATTTTAGAGCATACTTCCACATGCAAATTGACAAGGTGTCAAAGTTTTGTGATTGTAGAAAAGGTGTTGATGGTATATTTTATTAAAAGTAGTAAAAATAGAATTTGTGGGGGACATGGAGTATGAGTGCATGATAGATAAAGAAATGAGATGAGTTGATATGAAGAAAAAGATAAATGAATGAAAGAATGGACCTCAGATTAAATGAGGTTCTATTATGAGTTCTTGTTGAAGGTTTATCATGGTATAGCTGTAGGAAGAAGGTTTGCACCCTCCACTGTAGGAATTGTGTCCATAGGAGCTAGTAAACTATTTGGTTGGAACTACCGTAGGAACTCATATTTGGTTTGTGGTTTATGATGAAGGAACCTATGGCCATTTACAAGTAATTTGAATTGGACAAGATCAATGATTGTCAGTTGGACTCCTCCATTGTCAAATACATATTGAATTTTATAAGGCCCCAACCACCAAGTTTGCAACTTTCTTGGATTCTCTTGGAATCAAGAATCATATAGGAGAGCCCAATCTCCCACTTGGAATTGTTTATTATTGATATATGCATTATGCCACTTCTTTTTTTTATTACTAAATGATCTTTATTCTTTCCAAAGCTATCTTTCACATTTCATCCAATGAGTTCAAGTAGAGATGTTTCTCTTCTTGTCCTATAGGAAAACTGATGTTCAATTCTAAAGCAATGCACAGTGTTTTATGTTCAAATTCAATAAGAAACATTGTTGCTTTGCCATACACAAGTTCAAATGGAGTGACTCTAGTTGTTGTCTTCCATGTAGTTCGGTATGTCTAGAAAGCTTCAATTAACCTATTGCTCCAATCCTTCCTATGTATTTGCACTGTCTTGGTTAGAATGGCCTCAATTTTTTTGTTGGTGACCTCTACTTGCCCATTTTCCTAAGGGTGATAATGATGAATTTTTGGTGCCTTATGTTATATTCTTTCATAAGTTCATTGATTGAGTTTGATATGAACTGGGCACCTTGATCTATGACAAGTTGTTTGGGAACTTTGTAGCATATGAACATTTCCTCATATAAGAATTTAGCTACTTTCTCATCTCTTGCATTTTTCATTTCCCTGACTTCCATCCATTTAGTTAAATAATACATGCATACTAAGATTTAGGATTTATCATTGGATGGTGGGTCAATTGGACCTATGGAGTCCATAACCCACTTGTCAAAGGATGTTACAATAATTTGTGGATTGAGTTGCATCTCATCTGAATTGGTTGGCTGACCCATCCTCTAGCATTTGTCACACTTGGTTATATAATTTGTTGCATCCTTATGTAATGTCAGCCAATAATTGTTGGAATAATGATACATTTTTTCATTAGTTACAACACTTATTTGATTTTGAATGCTTACCGAGTTCATCACTCAGTTTACAGTTCATACCGAGCATTCGTTGGTTACCAAGCATGTTCAGTAGTGTTTACTGAGTCAGGAAGGTAAATGAAGGATTTAGTGTTTACCGAGTCAGGAAGGTAAACGAAGGATTTAGTGTTTACTGAGTCAGGAAGGTAAATGAAGGATTTAGTGTTTACTGAGTCAGGAAGGTAAACGAAGGATTTAGTATTTACCGAGTCAGGAAGGTAAACGAAGGATCTAGTGTTTATCGAGTCAGGAAGGTAAATGAAGGTTTCAGTGATTACCAAGATAGAAAGGTAAAAGAAGTATTCAGTGCTTACCAAGTGAATTGAAGGAGTTAGTTTCTACCGAGTGATACAATGTTTACCGAGTCACCAGTGGTTACCAAGTTCCAAGCTACTTAGAGTGATTAGTATGGACCGAGCCCCTACCTCTACCGAGTGCATGACGATGTCGTGTAATGTAGTGGATGCTGAGTGTCAGAAGGTTACCGAGTGAGTTTGAGGAACCTGAGTTTTCTACTATCTGGCCGACTCAGTAATGTTTTGTCCACTTGTGTTTGGATGACCTTGTTGCTATAAATATTGGAATGGTATATATGTAATGTATTGTGCCATTTGCAATATAGAGAAAAAAAAAAAAGTAAGTAAGAGTGAAGTAAGAATGTAATTGAGCGAATTGAAAGAGAATCAGCAGCAGAGTATTCAGCAAGATTATCAAGGAGCAGCAAAGATATATCCATCACATTAAGTGATCAGTACATAAGATCTAATCAGGAAACTAGTTGCAAGCAGATCCACTGCTTCATCCTAACAGGTGAATCAGTTTGTAAATCCTTTAACAGGGTAGACTTAACAGTCTTTTGTAAATCTCCTAACAGAGTGCATACTTCATTGTATGTTTGTAAATCCTCTAACAAGGTGGATCTAGCAGTCCTACTTGCTCCTAACAGGGCAGATCACTAGAAGTGATCATTGTAAGCCTTAACCGGCCAACTTTATACTGCAGTATTGAAGTTTCATGGGTATCATCCCCACCCCAATTTTACTTTCAAATTGAAAGGTTTCCGGGTCACCAAATCAATGTGTTAATCTTTTCATGCATACAGTAAAGTAGATGATTGAAAGGTGAATTTGTTATTATGCTGAATTGGTCTAAATTTTTAAAGTTTACTAATTCACCCCTCCCCTCTCAGTAACCTTGTTAGTCCTGAATATTTCCAACAATTGGTATCAGAGCTTTGTGGTTCTCAGGACAAAGCTTGACAACTTGAGCAAAGATCAAGGACAATGGAGATATTCAGACTTGACAAAACTATTGAGAATGAGAAGCTAGATATGGAGATGACCATGGTTCAACTCAAAGAAGCAAAGGAACATCTTTCTCAATCCCTAAAAAGAAGAAAGGAACTTGCAAGACAAATAAATGACCATTTTTATGTTGAAGAAAGGATTGAAGATTTGTTACCATCAAGTAATTCAAAAGAAGCTGACAAATCAATCAAAGAACTTCTAGAAAAGAATGGATCTCTGCAAGAAGAGGTAAGAAAGCTTAAAAGAGAGCAAGAAATATAGTCAATCAGGCTATGTGAAGTTTTGGAACAAAGAAACAAAGCACAAGAAGAATTGGAAGATAGAAGTCATGAAATTCATAATCAATCCCATCAGCATGAAGGTCTAATAGACCAACTCTCTAATGCAAATGAAGAAATCAGGATTCTCAGAGCACAAAATGAAAGAATAAGGAATGATTTAAACACTAAAAAGCAAATCAATGAAAATCTACAGAGTGACTTAAGAACTGAGAGACAAATCAATGAAAGCTTGGAAAATGATCTAAATGTTGAAAAACAAGTCAATGAAAGGATGATGAAATCTCAAGCAGACATGAATCAATTGAATCAGCAAAATGAGCAAAATTTTTATAAGCAAAAAGGTAAAACTGGTCTTGGATAAAAGGAAGAAGGTGAATCTTCTAAACAAGGTTTCCAAAGGAATCAAAGACCCACTTGTAATCATTATGGCAAGATGTTAGAATCTGAAAAGATTAATAACCCAGAAAACTAGTGCAAAGAGTAAATATCTAAACTATGAATGCAAATGATACAAAATCAAAATAGCATCATAGAGTTAGTCTCCAAGAGAGTAATGCAAATGCTGGAAGCAAAATAGCATTAAGAGGATGCAAAAACAAGAGATGAAAATACAAGCCAGGTAGCATGCTTATATAGGCTAGGAAGAGGGAGGAGGTGGCAACACCAACCAATGAGGAGCAACCATCTATTGGACTAAAGATAGCAAAGTATCTTCCCAAGATAGCTAATGGATGCTCACATGTAGGAAGGTGACACCTCACAACCATTCACCTAATAAGACATGCTTTATTAACCTAAGCAAGATTATTAAACGTGTAGGAAAAACTTAGCAAAATAGGAAAAATAAAAAACTACACTAACACTCCCCCATAAGCGAAGCTTAGGTGGATGTAGAAATGGGTCCCGACAAGTCAAGCCTGATGAGGTACCCATGTACATAAAATTCCCCCAAAAGAGAGAGAAAAGAGACTCCCCAAAGAAAATTAGGACTCCAAGTGAGAGGAAGAGGCCCCCCCAAAAGATGAAGCATCCTGCACCTCCAGCAAAGCTTGCAAATTTTGTTCGGTTGATCCACTTACATTGAACAAGTTTTCTTCCCTTAGGAAAAGGGACAAGATCCCAAGTGTGGTTCCTCATCAAGGAACTATACTCTTCCTGCATAGCTATATCCCACTCAGAAATACCATAAGCCTCATGAAAGGACTGTGGATTTGAGGCAGTAGCAATGAAGATATGTAGAGCATCCTGGAATTGTGAATGAGTCTGCTTGGTGTCTGATGTATCCCCAACCCAATCACCTACAAAATGCGAGGTCTGTCTAGCCCAAAGTGGACCAGAAGATGGAGAATCTAGAGGAGAATCATCAACCTGTAAATGATGACTAGGAGAGGAAGGAGGTGAGTCCTCTGAATCACTCTCTGCATCAGAAGTGGAGGTAGAAGACTGCTCAAGTGAATCTGACCCATTAGAAGATCTATCATGTATTCCAAGTGACTCCAATGTCAAAGTAGAAGGCAACCCTGTCATCATGCTCTGTTGGTTAAGCTGATGCAAGTAGTGGAAGTTAAGATGGCCAAACTGCTCATGCCATAATCTGCTCACATCATTAAAGTGAGTGAGTGAAATAGTCAAAGGAGGATCAGGAACAAAGTGAGAAAACATATAGAGTTGTGACTGATGATTTGCTCTCCCAACTGCAACTGTAGAATCATTGTGCAACTCACATATCTCCACTGAACTAGGAGTGAACTCAACCCGCTTGCTTAAACCTGTGTGAGTGATCTGGTGTACCGATTGGAGATTAGTTGACAATGAGGGTACATAAGGAACATCATGGAATGTACCATCCCCCACAGACCCTCTCCCACACACCTCAACAAGAGTGTTATCACCCATCAAAATAGAAGGCATAGTACACAGCTCCAAGGATGGAAGTTCTTCCTTAGATGAAGCCATGTGGTGTGAAGTACCCGGATCAAGAACCAAAGTGGATGGTGAGGAAGCAACTGCAAAAAGAGCCTTGCCCTTTCCTTTCCCCTTGTTGTTTTCTTTTTCCTTGTTAGACCCTTCATTAGAACTTTGTTTGATAGACTCAGGAACACTGATATTATTCTTCTCAAGAATCTATGTCAAGTGATCAAGTTGTTTCTGCAAACATTTATGTTCATCATGACCAGGTCTTTTACAATAAGCACATTTGACCTTTTCTTTCTTAGGCTTATTGCCCTTGGAAGATGGTGTACCAATAGTTTCTTTTGAAGAAACTGGCATCTGATCCTTCTTCTCCTCACTATTCTTTTGTTTCTTGTCCTTACTATTGTTGTTACTACTTTGTCCTTGTTGTTCTTTTGTGCCTTGGTTGGTAGCCAAGGCATGTGACTTAGAGGACTTAAGAATGCCCATTTGGATTAGCTTGTCCTGTTCTCGAGTGAGATTGACAGCAAAATCATCTAAAGATGGCATGGTGAATTGAGTACCAAGTGCACCCTTAGTAGCATAGAAGGTAGAGACAAACACAGAATATTCTGAACTTAGCTTAGAGAGAATACTAAGAATCAATTGTTCATCTTTCTTTTCAATTCCACATTGTTTTAACTGCAACCTTAGAGATTTCAATTTGGTGAAGAAATCTTGGATTGTGTTGAAATTGCCTGGACTCAAACTAATTAATTCATTTTTCAACATATGACCCCTCATTGAATCTTGTGTGCCAAATAGTGTTTCTAGCTTTGTCCATACTTCATTTGGTGTATCCAAAGACTCAATGTGAAATAGCAAGTCAGGAGAAACAGACAAACACAATGTTCCAAATGCCTCATCACATTTGTTAAACCACTCAGGTTTATCTTCATCTTTAGCAGGTTCAGTTTCAAGTCCCATAGTTATCCTATTTAATCTAGCTTTCCTTAAGTGAATTGTCATGCGTGATTTCCACTCAAAGTAATTGTATGGAGTTAGGATGGGCATATTTGTTTGATCCATGATGAAGAAATGCAGAGAAGAAATGCTAGAGAGAAGAGAACCCAGCCACGACAATGCCCCCCCCCCCCCCTTTTTACTCAATCAAAGAACCCCCCCCCCAAAAAAAAAAATGATTTGGCACTTTATTTTAGTGCATTTACAACTACCACTAGAAAGAGATACTTAGTGGTCTTGATTTCAATGCATTACAAACCCTCATGAAGAGCATATGCTAAAAGTGAAACTTGGGCACAATAATCAAGGAAACAAATAGCACCACTGCGATCTACTCAAAAAATCATGCACTTTCAAAAAAAAATTCGCCTCGATACGATGTCGTATGAGAAAGTTATGATCCTCCGAAGTTTCCAAAATGAGAACTGTGCACAATCATGACAGATAGTCTGCAATTTCTGAAGAATTCATGCATGGAAATCAAAAATCAACTCCACTAGTGGATAGAGCACAAAAAAATAGCCAATTTCATAACAAGAATCATCAAAATCGGAGTCCGTATGAGCAAGAATGAGACATTTGAAAATTGCGTTCAAATCTGCAACTGCCAACGGAGAGGGGTATGGCTGTAGCTTTGCATGCTCGATTTTGCAAAATATATAGCTTGCATGCAAAATCTAAAAGATACCCAGATGGTTTTTCGGGGCTGCGAACAAAACTCAGAAAGCGTTTTTCTTGCTGATGTACAGAAGATGTTGCTGTAGTGTAAATCAGACGCCTTTAACAGTAAAATTCGGCTCCAAAAATCAGAAAATGACCCCAACAACCAAAATATGACATGCAAATGCTAGATCAGCTTCTTAAGTCCATCAATGGCATACTGGAACCTGCAAAACTGATTGAAAACTCCAAATATGCAAGTTGGTTGACAGATTTGAGATTGAAACCCCAGAGAAAAACCGTTTTTGTCAAAACTTTTCTGATTCTCAGGTTCATCCAAAGTTGCAAGAGAAGAGCATACTTCATTTTTCAAAAAACTACAATAAAGTTTATTAGCCCCCCCCAAATCTCTCAAATAAGGAAACTAAAATCTACTCTTACACATAGAAAAGCTCTGATACCATGTTAGAATCTGAAAAGATTAATAACCCAGAAAACTAGTGCAAAGAGTAAATATCTAAACTATGAATGCAAATGATACAAAATCAAAATAGCATCATAGAGTTAGTCTCCAAGAGAGTAATGCAAATGCTGGAAGCAAAATAGCATTAAGAGGATGCAAAAATAAGAGATGCAAATACAAGCCAGGTAGCATGCTTATATAGGCTAGGAAGAGGGAGGAGGTGGCAACACCAACCAATGAGGAGCAACCATCTATTGGACTAAAGATAGCAAAGTATCTTCCCAAGATAGCTAATGGATGCTCACATGTAGGAAGGTGACACCTCACAACCATTCACCTAATAAGATATGCTTTATTAACCTAAGCAAGATTATTAAACATGTAGGAAAAACCTAGCAAAATAGGAAAAATAAAAAACTACACTAACTCAAGATAGGTCATACATCTAACAAATGTTGGAGTAATGGTAAAGGTAAATTCAATGGCAAATGTTTCAATTGCAATCAGCATGGTCACAAAGCCAATAAATGCAAGGAGAAACCAAAGTTTGAAGGTGAATGTCACAAATGCAAGAAACAAGGACACAAGGCATCTGAATGTAGATCAAAATCATTCAATCCAGCAAAACAAATTGTCAAAGCAATATTTGGTTGGGATTACAATACCTGGTGCAGATGTCACTATTGTGGAGAATATGGACACATAGGAACAAACTATAGAAGGCATCACCTAAGGAAGAAAGATACAACCATAAGATGCTATACTTGTACTGAACTTGGTCATATAGCCAAGAATTGCATGAATATAGGAAAGGTTGAAGATGAAAAGAAAACTAGAGCTGATAATATTCGAAAGCAAATGAAACAACAGTGGATTCCTAAGTCTATCGAGAAAGAAAATTCAAATGATGGAAATGTCACTCTAGAAGTGGGTGACTCCACCATTCCTAATTAGACTTATCAAGAAGGATAAGGGACTGCATCTTCAAGCCATATCCTAAGCAGTTCCAGAAAGAAGGAGTGGAAATGATAAATTAGTATTGCAGATACAAGTCATAATTCACAGTGTTGCATCTACCGAGTAAGGTTGGTTTTCAGACTTTACCGAGCTTGGTCGGGAAAATAAGAAAGGTTTTGTGTGTTCACCAAGTTGCAAGGTTTACCAAGTAAGTCGATGACTATTTATAAAACCCTAATTCTCAGTTACCTTCGTACCCGAGCATTAATGATAGAATTTCGATCAAAAAGGCAAAATTTGACCTCATTTTTCACCACGAATTCAGAGTTCACAGAGTAAATATATTTTCAAGTGCATCAAAGCGAGTTCAAGTGATTTGAAGCAATTTTCCAGCGAAGAATTTGTGTTACAAAATCATTCTCTCACCGAGCAGCAATGGCATCTGCAAGCACTAGTGGCAACAAGGCGAAGAGAGGTTCTGAAATGCTTATGAAAGGAGTCGAATGGAAGGCACCCAATTTCAAAATCGTTCCTGCCATCGCTGAATCACTCGACTCGCATGGAGCTCAATCGTAAATCCCTCCAAAGGTACTTCTTATTAATGATATTCATACTCATTTCAAGTGTACTGTGCAAGAAATAGGGACACTAGATATGGATAGTACCCTAGCCGAGTTATGCGTGGATGGAACCCTAAAACTTGAGTTTAAACATTTGGAAACCAAAGGTTTAACCCATATCTCGCATCTGCCAAGGAGTTTCCAAGTGAAATGGGTAAGGTATATCTTAAGCCGTGTGCATAATGGACAATTGTGGTTAGAGCAACCTGTCCTCATAACGAAGAAGATGATCCACAAGATCACGGGTTTACCAATGTTGACAAAAGCCAAAACCACCAAAACCCTAGGTCGAGATGAACTTCAAAAATTAACCCAAGCTGTATGGGATGGCAGAGGTTTAAAGCTTAACAATGTTTCAGATATAGAACTGAAATTTGGTATTTGTGTTGTTGCATACAAACTGTACAGTTCCAGCAGGCTAAATAGTGTACCCTATGAGGCTGTAGATTTGGCATATAAGATTGTAAAGAAAAATATGGATTTTGACCTAGATGATGTGCTATTAAAATAATTGAATAAAAAAATGGATAGCATAAGGACTGCAAAGACAAACCCCTGTAAATTTGGTTCTTTTCTAGTTTGATTATTTTTCTATGTATAGAAATTCTTTCCATCTAAAGGTTCAGTTGTATGGAGGAAAGATACTCCAATTTTGTATCAAATAAATGAATTCATAGCAAAAATGGGTATCAATTTTGACAAGGTAATGGATAATTATTTTGAAGATTTCAAGGAAAGGATGAACAACAAGTTCAGGATACCTTCAAAACTTGTTGAAGATTATAAGGATGATGTCTATTTCATGGTTGATTGTGACAAAGTCTACATCTAGGCAGTCAAACCTTGAGTGGCATGGGTAAAACCATTGCCCTATGAGCTAAATATTGATGATGCCAGAGATATCATTGAGGCACTAGTAAATGAACCAGTGGATCCCAAGTTGCTTGCATTTGGAACCTATGAAGAGGCAAAGGTTAGAATAGAGCTTGAAATCAAGATTCCTCAAGCAATCTCTAAAGGCAAGAGAAAGATAGAAAAGCTAAAAGCTGATACTGGACCTCTCATGATAACAGAAGGGAGAGGAGAAAATGAAGAAGAGGAGGAAGCTGAGTCTGAAAAAGAAGAAGAGCCTCAATGAAAGAAAGGTAAGGTGACTATCACCAAACCTACAAAGCAAACCACTGCAATATTCTCCAGGAGAACAAGATAGGGAAAGAAGGAACCTGTACTTGTTAAGCCTCCACTCACCTTTGAAGCAAGACTAAAACAATTAGATGAAGGAGCTAGCTTCACAAACTTCAAAGCATTAAAGTTTGAAACAAGAACAGAACAGGAGAAAATGCAGATTGAGGAACTGGTACTGAACAAAATGGGTAAATGGAAATACTCCCCGGATCAAATAGCCTCTCAAATCTCCAAAGAGCTATTGGAATGATTGCAACCAAGATGGGAAGCTACAACCAAGACTGTCAAAGACATTTATGAGCAGACCCTGACGAATCTCTTGCTGAGTCTCACTAATGCTGAAGTGAAGAAATCACTGAAAGACCACGAAGGTAATATGATGATTAGATTCCACACTTGTTTGATACTTGTCAAAGACATTGAGCATGTAGTAAATGATGCAACAAACATGTGGAAAAATATCTATCATCTACACAAACCCAGTGATGATACTGTTGAAATCACGGACAATGATAGCAGTGATGATAATGATGATGATGATGGTGATGATGACATTGAAGACATTCCAGAAGACCTGCAATCATTAATGTTAGAAATTGAGGAAGAAGCTGAAAGAGAAATGAAGGAAGAAGCAAAACAAGCTAAGGAGGAAGAAGCTGAAAGAGAAATGAAAGAAGAAGCAAAACAAGCTAAGGAGGAAGAAGCTGAAAGAGAAATGGAGGAAGAAGTAGCTTCTACTGGTGAGATTGTGAGCTCAATAGCCTCATCAATTGATCAATCTACACCTGTCTCCTCTCAGCTCCAGGTTTCTGCAATGCAAGTGCCAAGCACTTCATCTATCAAGCTGGCAGTCACTTCTTCAGTTGCAAAGCTTCAATGCACATCATCAGCCACCGAGTCATCCACTGTAGTAGTTACTTCACCGAGTGTATCTCTTCCACCTGCAGCTTGTACAGTAAGTCTTCCAAGTTTCTTATCAATTTTTTCTTCCTTAGCCACATTTGCCCCAATTTTTTCTCCAGTCAGTTCTCCAATTGTAAATATACCAGTATGTACATCATTTTTTAGTAGTACATCATTTTTGGGAAGTATATCAAGTTTTGATACAGCCAACACTTCTCTTAGTTTACCTTTATTTGGTCCCATTCCAGTTTTGACCGCTAGTCCTACATCATCAACCATTGCATCTACTTCAAAAGGAAAAGAGGTAAGTATTGCAGATAAACCAAAGACACCATTGAAATTGCTGCTTACAGGAAAAGTATTAGATAGTGATATAGATTTGGATGAAGAAATTGTCATTCTACAGATAAATCTAGAAACTGCTACAGTTAATGAACTAAGATTGGCTAGTCAACGTCTAGAGCAAAAGGCACAAATGCAGCTAAGGAATGAAAGGGACAGAGAATTCAACATAATTGAGAGTGCTAAAAACATAATAATTGAGGCTATAAGTGTTGATGTGGATTCATCTCAACACATTTTGTCGTAGCTAGAAGAAGCGGTGAATAAATTTAATGAGGATATCTCAAGACAAGAAAAGTTAATGGAGAAAGCAGAAAGGAAATTTGAAAATAAGGTGCTTGAGCACATTGCTCAGCACTTAGCAATAAAACAAGTTGAATTAACCTCAATTTTTTCTGACATTGAAAATTCTTTTAATAATATAACCTCACTTTTTGCAAAACTTTATGATGTTACCGAGTATACAAAGGAAATAAAAGAAAAGTTGAATAAAATTGATGCAGATATGAAGGTCAGTGCCCAAATGCTGCAATCTAACCATAGTGCAAGTTCATCCCATCATCTGAGAATCAATTTTTTGGCAGAGAAGCAGGTAGAGTTAATCAAAGAGGAAGGAAGGATAAGGTCTACACTACTGAAAATCCAGAACATGATCCTTCCCATCATGGACACAATGTAGAAGCACATTGCATATTCAAAAACATTGATCCATGACAATAACTTCTCTGTTGCAAACCATGTGATTTAACTTTCTGCAAAAGTTCAAGTAGCTCTCTCCACATGTAAAATCCTACAAGACAATTGGGATAAAAATCTGCAACTAATTCTTCAGGTACATTCTGAGTTTATCACACATTTTGGTGTCTCCATGTAAATACATTATTTATTCTTTGGCATTATTGTCAAAAAGGGGGAGAAAGTAATATATAGAGGAAAATCAGATGCAAAAGGGGAGAAGGTAATAAAGTAATAAAGAAATAATGATAGTGGTGATAATATGAATAAAGTCATATAACTCATGTAAAAACCTTGTGTATATTGTATGGGGGAGTTATATGTAAGGTAGCCCATGTATATTTAGCACAGCAGAATCAAATCAGTTTTGTCAGATCTTGTATATAAATTTTGGCTCATAAGTGTTTTTATCACTAATGCCAAAGGGGGAGATTGTTGGAATAATGATACATTTTTTCATTAGTTACAACACTTATTTGATTCTGAATGCTTACTGAGTTCATCACTTAGTTTACAGTTCATACTATTTGTAGTAAGATAGTTTGCTATGTCTACATACCATGGTGTATGAGTTTCTATGTAGAAAAAATGCTCATTTGGAAAGGTATCTTTGATTGGAGTTAGATCTTCATCAATAATGTGTAGTCTAGAAAAATAATTAGCAACTACATTGGACTTGCCTAGCTTATCGACAATGGTAATTTCAAACTCCTACAACAATAATAGCCATCTTGCCAATCTAGTTGTTACAACAAGTTTCTTCATTAAGTACTTTATAAATGAGTGGTCTATATGAACAAAAATAGGATATCTAGTTACATAATGTCTGAATTTTTTCAATGCATAAACTAAAGCTAAAAGTTCTTCCTCAGTTATTGTGTAGCTTAGTTCAGGACAATGGAGGCGTTTACTAATATAATAGATTGCATTTTCAAGGTTAGTAGGATTTTTTCCTAATACAACACCTACAACATAGTCTAATGTATCAGTATAGATATGAAATGAAATTAACCAATCTATTCCCTTTGGTACTAGTACTATGGTGAGGATTTTCTTAAACAATAGGAAGGCTTCATTACATGTGGGTTTCCAAATGAATTCGGCTTCTTTAGTCAACACTGTATACAAAGGACTAGTTATTTTACTAAATCTTTTATGAAATACCTATAATAGCTAGCATGACCTAAAAGTGATCTTGCATCCTTTGGTTTTTTAGGTATGGGCAATGTTAGAATTACCTTTATGTTAGCCAGGTCTGCATGTATCCCTATAGCTAATATAAAATGACCAAGCATTACTCCTTCCTGCATGAGCATGAAACATTTCTCACTATTGAATGATAGATTATGTTCTTTGCATCAAATAATAACCTTTTCAAGATTCATCAAGGCTTCCTCAAAGGTGACTCCAAATGTTGTGAAATTATCCATGTATATTTCCATGTAGTCATACAATAGATCATCAAAAATGCTGATTACTACTCTTTGAAATGTCGTGGGAGCATTACACAGGCTGCATGGCAAGATAAAATATAAAAAATTACCCCATGGGCATGTAAATGTGGTTTTATCCTAATCTTTTGGAGCTATACTTGTTTGATTATGACCACTATACCCATGTAGAAAAGAAAAATATTTCTTACTAGCCAGAGTGTCCAGAACTTTATCAATAAAGGGTAAAGGAAAGTGATCCTTCTTAGTTTCTTTATTTAATTCTCTATAATCTACACAAATCTACGACTTCCCTCCCTTTTTAGGTACTATAACTAGATGTGAGATCCATCTAGTATTAGATATAGGGTATATAAAACTAGCATCAAGCAACTTTTGTAGTTTAGTTTTAACTATTTCTTTGACTGTTGGATTAATCCTCCTCTAGGGATGATGGAGTGGTAGGCACCCTTCATTGATATATATTCTATGAGTTCATAATGTAGGACTTAACCCTTCCATATCCCCATAGTCCCATGCAAAAGACTTTTCATGTTTTTGAAGAAGCTTTGTTAACTATTTCATCTATTTGGGAGGCAATTTCTTATTGATATGGAGATTATGACATTTTGACAACTCAAGAGTAGTTGTGAGATCAACCATAGAAGCTTTAAGGATTGGACTTGTAGCTAATTTGCATGGTAAAAGATAATGGATAATGTCTGGCTCCTTGGGCAGAAAAAAATTATCATTGCATTCCTCATATGTAGTTAGTTCCAAAACAAAACTATCAGATACATCCTTTTCTACCATACAAGTATTATTAAGAATACTCTTAATTACTAAATCCTCCTAGAAAAAGGTTGTTATTGGTTTAGAAATAGGTTTTTTATGTAATGTCATAAGTTGTGCTATAGAGTTTAACTCTTCCTCTCCATCCCCTAAATTTGGCCATACAGTTGTGTTTAAATATGGTTGGGGTTGTGTTGGAGGATACAAGACAAATTTCTTTATTTCTTATCCATCTGATATGGTCATACTCCTTGAACTACAACTTATATTTGCATCAGCTATAGCTAACCATGGTCATCCTAAAATGATAGTGTAACCAACTAAGTTGACTTTTGGGGATAGAATCATGAAATTTGTAAGGTACTCTAGAGAGTCTAAGGCTATTAATATGTCTTCTATCATCTCATTAGGAGTGACAAAAGAACTATCTACAAGTTGCAAAATTGTTGGGGTAGCCCTTAATCCTTCAATATTAGATTTTTTCATAGTATCCTTTCTCATAATATTTATAGCAACACTAAGCTCAATCAAGGTATTTTTAATAGATTGACCATTTATAATCACATTCACAATTGGACTTCTTGGATTAGAATATTTATGAATAACCAATTTTCCTAACATAATATTAGCCAATTGTCCTGTAACATAGACTGTGGTTTGGTCCTTTTTCTTTCTCCTAGGCTTTTTTAGATAGGCTTCTCTGATGGCTTTTCCATAAATAGGAACATCTTTAATAGCTTGGAACAAAGGAATCTAGATATGCATGTATATTAGCTAATCAATGATGTCAAAGGATTGTTCCTCTATTTGTGTAGGTTTACTTTGTATGAGATTTTGTTGAAAAGGAGGTTCAACTTATGTTTGAGTTTGAGTTGAGCTAGTTACATTGGTTGGGTCAACCATTTGTGGCAAAGAAGTTGTTCGTACTAATGTTGCAAGATTATTTGGTATTTCAGTTATGAGAGGTAGTTCAGGCACTAGTAGGTTTGTACCAGATCTCAAACATTAGTTATTGCAGCTATTGGTTATTTGGATTTGGCTAAGTTTTTGTAGGCAATTGAGTCTACTTTTGAGGTCCATAACTTGCAAGTGGTGGCATTAGTGTAGACATATTTTTTAGAGGTGGTAAAGGTGGGTATCCAACATTGTTAGGCCATTGCTAAGGTCCTCTCCATTGGTTTGTAGATTGCAAATTCCATTGGGGTGGTTGTTATTAGTTTGGGAACTATGGCCATTGAGGTTGTTGTGGATTATTTTGCGAAGCACTGTTCCAATTAGGTTGACTATATCACAAAGGACCTTGGACACTAGAATTTTACCATTGACTAGCATATGGATTTGGATTTTGTAAAGGGTCTTGAGGCATAGCTTGACATGGGGCCCATGGCTAGCATTGAGAAATGAAGAATAATTGCTCCTCCTCTCCTTCTATCTTGAGCTACTTAGTTAGAAGATGTTGGTTCTCCACACTAGTGACCAATTTGCATTGACAATCTTTCTTCTACTTCTAGCAGTGTGGACAATACTCAGCTAACTGCACCTCAGCCTTTGCATGCTTTCTCTTTGTAGTCATTGTGTCAAGATATGTAGTGATATAATTTATGATGTCTTGCTTGAAATCTAAGATTAGATTAGATATCTCAAGCTTTGAAGTACCCTGACTAATCCCTTTAGCAGTTGTGGACCGATATCCTTTTCATTTCTTCATAGTTGACCTTGAGTAGCTAATATAGATTTTCTTGAGGTCATCCCAAGAGAATTGATATATATCACCACCAACCATCAGGTCTAGTGCTTCCAAACAATTATCATTTACCCCTCTCAAGTAGACTAGTTTTTTGTGAATCCTCCACTAGTACACACTGGGGGTTCTTCTACAATGTATACAAGAAATGTGAAACATAGTCTTCAATGTTTCATTCTCCTTTTTTGATATTCTAAAGATATCATCTCCTCTTGAATCATTACCCTTACAACACTCTTTATATTTCTCTAGAAACATAGTTTACATTTCATCCCAAGTACCTGTTGCATTAGCTCCTAAGCCCATGAACCATTGTAAGGCTCATTCTTTTAGTGTTGCTAGAAACAACTTAAACTAATGGCCATCAATTTTATAGTCAAAGCTACAACAGAGCATGTCAAAATCAAACAAGAAAGTATCAATATCATTAGTTACAAGGCCATAAAACTTTGGAAGAGAAGTTGTGGGTATATCTTTGAGGTTAGCATTAGTTATGAGGCTCAAGAGAGGAAATGGAAAAGTAGGTTGTGCCATTACTAGAGGTATTTTATTATAGGGTTGCTGCTGAAAAGGAGCATTGGCTACAAGATTGTTAAAAATAGGTGGATTTGGACTAGAACTATCAAGAAAGCTAGCCAAAATTTCAGCAAAATGTTGAAGATCACTTGTGTCCAAGGGTTCTTCTCTAGAGGAAGATTTTGCAGGAAAATCAAAGCTTATATCCTCAAAAGGAAACTCAACTTCTTCTTCAATTTCTTCATTCAAATTAATAGACTCCTATGGAAGAAATCTTCCATATTCATCTCATTTTCTTCCTCTTTGATACATGTAGTTGGATTGGTGACTTGTTAATCAAGCCCACAACTTTGTGATTTTTAGCTAGCAAACTTATCTAAAAATAAAGGACTCATAAAGGTTCCTAGTTTGACACCATCCCCAAAAATGACACCAAAAATGTACAATTTTATAATAGATGAAGATAATCACACCATTGTCTCTCTCAAGGATGACTTGAAATGGGTCAGCACAATATATGCACTAAGTTCCTTTAAGAGTCTTAACACCTATACTGCAAGAAAGTAAAATGGATGAAAAAAATCTATACTACTATACGAAAATAGTAAACACACTTGGGCTAACCATAGATAACTGTAGAAAGTTTTTGAAAATGAACCTAAACTAGTTAACAACTCAAAACATCCACCATGATCATTTTCTACAAGTGTTGTAGGAACTTTCATAGTAACAAATGTTGCAAGACTAATACAATAAATCTATCTTGAAAATAAGAAATTTCAAATAATGAATCTACTCTACCTAAATCTTTTCTACCTCCCAAGTGTGATGCAGAGCCACACCTTGGAAAACTTAGGAGGAAAACTCACTCCACTGAGCTACTTCAAGGGGCATCTACAACAGAAAGGATCGAACTCAAACCAAACTAAATGCAAATCTTCACATGCACACCAAGATCTTTAACTCAGAATGTCCTTCCAAATCAAATTGTTAAGGCTGAGACTCAAAGAAAATGTATTCCATCTCTGTGCCGCCTACACTTCAATGTGATTAGACTCGGCAAAGGTTTGCATGAAGAATAAAATGGAGTGATAGAACATGCAGAAGATCCACCAAAAAATAGACTGTAAAAGAATGTTATAACATCTCATACTAATCCTCCTACAACATCATTCGAAAATCTGCACCTTTCTGCTTTTGCACAGACTCACCACAATCTTTCCTCACCTTTCGTATTCCTGTCTTAGAAAATTGGGTGCAACTGAATCATAAATGCCATGCTTGAAACAATAATCTCAAAATCGTATATCTCTACTGAAAAACATCAAAAACACCATAGAAAACTGAAACTTTGCATAATGGAAATCATTTCATATTTGCCAGATGGAAACCGAAAAATCTCAGCAGTTTTTGGAGAGTTTTCAGAAAAATAAATGAAAACTTCAATGAGACTTGCACAAGAAAACCAAAACGCATTTCATACTAAAAATTGAACCATGCACCAGGAAAATCAGAAGAAACGTTCTATTCTCTCCAAAATTCGATCTTCCAAAGCTGAAGAGACACACGAAAAAATTGCAACTTTTCTATTTTACTCAAACTCGAATGAATCTCTTACATAGCCGAATGGCTTATTTAAAACTGACTCTCATTTTCTAATAAAAGGATGAGAAACATTTTTTCGTCTTCTACCCCAAGAAAAGGATAAGAATCTAAAAACTGCCTACTACCTATTATTGGAATCTAACAATCATTATCTACGAATTAAAACTATTCTAATTTAAAAAACCTATACCTGGTCCTAGGTGGCTATATCTGGAGAGCTCATCGAACTGCTACTCTAGGTATGCCACCACATGTAGGACATTATTAAAAAATTCAAAAACTAAAAGAATTTAAAACATAACATTAAATTCCCTATTACATTTTCAACAATGTTGCCTCCTATAGCGTTTCTCTTCTCTGCCACTGCAGCATACTCCCCTATAGAATGAATCTCAAGTCCTCCTGAGATGATGTGTTGTAGAAATAAATCTCATTCTTCTTTCGAACTTTCCAATTTCTTTGAACTAGGATGAGCATATCTACAAGAAAAACAAAAATAATATCCAACTCCTCCACCTTGTAGCTTTGATTCTTTAATGCTGTAAATGTCACAGAAAATTCTCCAGCATGATTCACTATACATGAAATCCGCATCCCTGCATAAATATTATTAGAAGAAAACATATCATCAGCATTAAGATTATTTGAGTTCTCTTTTTGAATATGAGCTTCCTTATACACCATGTAATCTGCATCATATCTATCTTCATCAATAGTAACCATAAACTTATCTGCTTCTTGACTATCAACCAGTTTCACATCTTGAATCTTAAGAATCGTATTTATCTGTTCTTCCTTTATTAAACATTTATCATCATCTTGATCTTATGTAGTAATCTCACTTTCAAATATCTCTTTCTTATTACAACTTTTCTCAAGAACAATAATAGTATTGCACTCTTTCCTTTCTTCTTCAAGCTGAGTTTCCGTACTACTGCCATGCCTTTTCCATTCTCCCACAATGGCTGCAAATTTTTCCCATAAATCAGATTCTTTTTTAGAACTTGCTGTTACACATTCCTTAGCTTCATCTTCACGCCATTCCTCTTGACATTTTTCTTCATTATGCATATTTAAGGCTTCATCAGTTGCCTCCAAAATATTTTCCGTAGGAGTACCTTCCAACATTGTACTCTTCTCTATTTTCAAAGGACATGTTACTGTTCCAACCACAGATTGTTTGCATTCAAATCCAATAGGGCTTGTCTTGTTACTGCTCTCGTCAAGAGATACTTGCTGCACTTCTTGTTGCTACACTTTGTGTTCTTGTTGCACTTCTTTCAACTTAGCTTTATTCTCTTTCAACTTAGCGTCATTCTCCTCAAGTCTGCTTTTCAAATTGTTTATCTCCTCTTCTATCTTGCTTAGCTCTTCTCTTTGTTTTCTCCTTTCTTCTTTCTCTCTTTTCTTCTTTTCCTCTATCTCCTTATGTTTAGAATCCTTTCTCTGCCGATACCTTCTAAAAAGATACAATAAAGCTACTTCTTCTTGTCCCATCATTCCTTAGCTAGGTTATTTTCTTCTTATCTAGTCTCCTGGACTTCTTCTCAAACTATTTCTCTCAATCTTTCACAATCACACAAACATATACACAACTACTTTTTCCCAAACCTTTTGTTGAGCTCTGATACCAAAAATGATGCAGAGCCACACCTTGGAAAACTCATGAGGAATTAGTCACTCAACTGAGTTGCTTCAAGGGGCATCTACAACCTTCAGGATCACACATTAAAATCAGATTCAATAAACAAAATTTTGAAAATAAATCCCCCAAAATATCTTAGGTATGTTTGCAGAAAAATGTACTCTGATGAGAGGTCAATATCTCAAGTTTGAACCGTTGGATTTATCTCAAATTTTTATATGTTGTTTGAAACCTAGTTACGCAAAATATTAATGGTTGGATTGAGAAAATATTGTCTGGTTCAAAAGTTATATATGTCCATTCACAGGTCTATCTAGAGACAGCAAGAAGCAATGTTTTGTAGAAAAAATGTACTCCGATGCGAGGTCAATATCTCGAGTTTGAACTGTTGGATTTCTCTCAAATTTTTATATTTTGTTTGAAACATAGTTATTCCAAATAGAAATGGTTGGATTGAGTAAATTTTTTTGGTTTGAAATTTATTCATGTCTGAGTGCGGGTCTATTTGAAGGTAGCAAGAAGATATTTTGGGGGATTTTATTTTCAAAGTTTTGTTTATTGAATCTGATTTTAGTGTGTGATCTTGAAGGTTGTACATGACCCTTGGAGCAACTCAGTTGAGTGACTAAATCCTCCTAAGTTTTCCAAGGTGTGGCTCTGCATCAAAGTGGCCCCCCTTGGTTGGTTTCAAATAACTATTAACACAACAAGTATTCCAAAATCACTCTTTCATTAAAATCATTCTTTGATTACACCAACTGAATAATACATGAATAATAGAAAAAGAGTAGCTTTTGAATCTTAAACCAACATTGTCTATTTTATACTTAGCTTACTAAGATGATCCAAATCTGTTATATAGAGGATTGGATACTTATTAAAAATATGACATAAAAGTCTTGAAAAAAACATTGCCAAAAAAGAAGGCAGAAGATCGACCGTGACATAATACATTTATTACCAAGGAACAAAATAAAAACTTGTAAGAAATATAGCAAGTTGTGTCTCATAGATTTTCTGGAATAGTAACTCCTCTATAGGTGCAACTTATCCATAGGAACTAAACTATTCTTTCCTTTCCATGATCAGTCTCCATCATTCTCTTCCTTTAATGCAATAATCACCACCCTTTGCATCACTTTTCATTTTCCTAAAAGTTAGAAACATCTAGAACATATATGCAAGATAACATTCCTACTCTTATTCAGATATTAGAACATAGCCTAAGATATTTATATCAAATATTGCATTCTATATATAATTTTAAGCAAAGTATGTCATACACACTACCCATAGGTTTAGTAAGTTCTAACTATCTCTGGTATAAGTTCACAAGATATTTACACATGTTTTTGGAATTTTTTTTGACAAAGCACAATTAGTAAGTCAAAACTATGAAAACTATATCAAAATTAAGACATTAATATGCCTCATCAAGGAATACTGACATGATAATGATCAAGAAGAGGGATCTTATTATGGAGACTCTTGCATGTCAGATCATAGGGAAGAGGAGGAATGTGGTCATTCTCATACACTACCTGGTGGTAGAAGGAACCAGTGGAGATGTTCTGGTCACAATGATAATGATGATTTCACTCAAGTGGAAATGATGCAGGAACTTTAGAGGTCCAAATCACTATTGTTTGATGGCCAGGGGATAAGACTCAAGGCTAAGACATGGTTACTAGATATGGGGCATTAATTTTCTTTACTAACTTACAAGAGTGACATGAAGGCCTATTGTGCTATCACATAGTTGAGGGAACATGGTTCCATCTGATGGGATATGGAGTACAAAAAGCTTCATATCAATGTGGCAGATCTCACTTAGGAGATCTTTGAGGAGAGATTTAGGAGAAATTACTTTTTCCATAGTACCATGAGGCCTATACTAATGAGTTTCATGAACTCAAGTAGGGGAACATGACAATGGATCAGTATCAAAAGAAGTTCCTTGGCTTAAGGAAGTATTCAAACTATTGACATGATGAGGCACTCCTTAGTTAGTATTTTGTTAGGGGCCTTTGGGACTCTATCTTTAGGGGTGTCCATGCTCACGAACCAAGGACACTTGCACATGTTGTGGAGTAGGAAAGAATCCTAGAGAGTAATGTGACAAGAGGGTTCAGTAGTAAATTAGGTTATTAGAACCAAAGTGCATGGAACTTAGGGAAAGATGCACAATTTACTCAGTCCTCAACTAAGGGCTAGGCCTAGTCAACACCCTCTTAGGGTGGTTATCACTATAAGAATAGGAAGATTTCTTGGATCAAAGGTGGATAGGCTTTAGGTCCTCTAGAAAGAATGGAGATCACTAGAACTAAGGTCAGAAATATCAGTAGGATCACCCTCCTCAAAGTGGTTAGCAAAACTCTAGTAGGGGTAGTGCACCTTATCCTAACACTACTTAGGGTTGATGTGGGGCAATTTTTAGCTTCAGGGGAAACTATTTATCTTGTGGTTAGCATAGCCATAAGTCTTTTATATGTCCTATTAAACCTTTGAAAAGATCTAGTAAGGGTGTAGCTAGATCCGAGCCTATAGTGGGAGATGCTAGTAGGAATCACCGAGTCTTTACAACAATTGATAACCATCAAGCTAAGCACCAAGGTATAGTAATTGAGGCTACATGTACATTGCATGGTATTTCAGCTTTAGTTTTGTTTCACTTAGGTGCTTCAGATTCTTTTATTTCACCATCTCTTGTTCAACAATGTGGGCTAGTGGTAGCACATCAAGTCAATAAGTGGTAGGTTGAGTTAGCCACAGGTTCCAAAGTGGCTATAGAATCCTTGGTTAGAGGTTATATTTTGAACTTGGGTACCTTCACCACCATAGTGGATCTTCATATCCTACCTCTAGGATCATATAACATTGTGTTGGGTATGGATTAGTTGAGAGTTGTACGGTGACACTTGATGATCACCCAATCCTTTGTGAGTATGTAGATGTGTTTCTTGATGAGATACCCGATATGCCACTATAGAATGACATTGATTTTTGGATTGATCTTGTACCAAGAGTAGAGCCAATTTGACAAGCTCCTTACTACATTACTACTTAGGTGTTGAGTGAGCTCATATTGTAGTTGGAGGAATTGTTGGTCAAGGGCCACATTCATCATAGTGTATCCCTAGGGTACACCAGTCATCTTTGTGAAGAAGAAGGATGGATCATTTCATTTTTACATTAACTATCAACAACTGAATAAGGTGATGGTGAAGAATCAATAGCCCTTGCCAAGGATAGATGACTTGTTCGATTAGATGAAGGGAGCATGATTGTTCTCAAATATTGATCTTAATTTGGGATACCATTAGCTTTATATCCAAGAGGTTAACATTCATTGAATAACTTTTTGTACATGGTATAGGCATTATGAGTTCACAATTGTACCCTTTGGATGGACCAATGTGCCATCAGTGTTTATGAGTTTGATGAATGGAGTATTTTGCATGTAGCTCGATCAATGTTTCATTGTATTCTTGGATGATATATTGATTTGAAGATTGTTGAGAAGCATGAAGTCCATTTACACCAAGTATTGTAGTGCTTGAGAGACCATCAGCTATATGAAAATTTGAGTAAATTTGGGTTCTTCTAATTAGAGGTGAAGTATTTGGGTCACATCATCACTGGTGATGGTATTGTGGAAGAAAATTTGTGCTATCATGGATTGGCCAATGTTCACTAATGTCTAAAAGGTTTGTAGTTTCATGGTATTGGTGGGTTACCACTGTCGCTTCATGAAGGATTTCTCACAAGAGGCTCATCCCATCATTTCTCTTTAGTGAAAAGGGAGGAAGTACTTCTCTAATCAGTCAACATAAACTAACACCCTTTCAACACATTTCATGACAACATATATCCCTAAGGGTCCTAGAACCCCTAGGGACCTATTTGGTTTGTTTGAATTGATCAAAATTAACCTATGACCCCTTTTGACACATTTCATGACAACATATGTCCCTAGGGGTTCTAGGACCCCTAAAGACCTATTTGGTTTGTTCGAATGGGTTGAAAGGGGTCATAGGATAACCTATGATCCCTTTTGATGAATTTCATGACAACATATGTGCTTAGGGGTCCTAGGACCCCTAGGGACCTATCCAACTTGTTTGAATGGGCTGGATCCTATGACCCCTTTCAACACATTTCATGACTACATATGTCCCTAGGAGACCTAGGATCCCTAGCAACCTATTTGGCTTGTTCAAAAGGGTCATAGATGACCCCTTTTGACCCATTTGAACAAATGAAATAGGTCCCTATGGGTCCTAGGACTCCAAGGGACATATGTTGTCATGAAATACATCGAAAGGGATCATAGGATAACCTATGACCCCTTTCAACCCATTTTTTGAAAGGGGTCATAGGTTATTCTATGACCCCTTTTGACCCATTCAAAAAAACCAAATAGGTCCTAGGGATCCTAAGGGACATATGCTATGATGAAACACATTGAAAGGGGTCATAGGTTATCCCCAAACCCCTTCCGACCCATTTGAACAAACCAAATATGCCCCTAGGGTTCCTAGGACCCCTAGGGACATATGTTGTCATGAAATACATTGAAAGGGGTCATGGGCTATCCTATTACCCCTTTTGACCCATTCGACCCATCAGAAAACTTTACCTTCATTTTTTGTTACCTTTATTTCATTATATAAGAAAACCACTGGAAAATTCAAGAATTTTGGTAGATGTCTCACCGTACATAACTGTTATAGGCTTAATAAATAATATTTTTGTATTAAACTAGATCATTCATTGCTCTATATTTTTAATGGTAATTTTTTCAATTATAGATGGATTACCCTAGCCTACCACCCCATAACTAGATAATAATAATAATACATTACTATAATTATATAATAATTATAATATATGACTATTAAATATAATCATTATTATAATCATAATAATAATTATATTACTATATTATATTTTATAATAATTATATATATTACTATATTATATTTAATAATACTAATAATAATAATCACATATATTACTAGATTATATTTAATAAAATACTAGTATATAATAATATACAATTTTGTTCACATTGCCCACACTTGCCAAATTTTGACTTCCTTCAAAAATTTGGATGACCATTTCAAGTATGCTATCTTGAATCAGATACTTAATATGGGATCGTGTACCCAAATTACTGACATACTTTTTCCAAAATATTCTATCACTACAGACTTGACAACATAGTTTTTTTGGGCTATTTTTGCAGGTTTGGAGAAATTTTTTTGCTTGGGGTCCATATGATCGAAAAGTTGTTATAATGTATGATTAGGTGTCTGATATTGGTTTTTGAATGGGGAAAGTAGTTGTTGAAAGGATAAATGCAAAAGGAAGGAATTGAATGAAGACATTACAACATATAGGGAAGGGACAAGGTGAATCACTGAAGGAAGAGACAAGGTATGTTAAATGTGAATCAAGTTGATGATGTATTGATTGAAGGTGAAATCATAGAGTCAGATAATGAATATCTATAGTTGGAAAATGAAAATGCACCAATTGATAAAGATAATGTCACGATTAAAAATTTGGAGAATGAAAATTTATCAATTTAGAATGAAAATGCCATGATTGACCATGTCAAAAATGAAAATGCACAGGAACATTAGATATCTCCTAATTATAATTGATGTGAAGGTCCTATAACACCAAAATGAATAATTGAAATTAATGAAATGAGTAGTACCAATTTGGTAGGAAAAAAATCATAAAGATCCATTTGGTTATGGGCTTCAAGACTATATAAGATGTTTTTCAACAACAAAATAGTGGTGGAGCAATGTCAAAATTTCATGCACTTATTAAAGATGCAAATTATGAGACCTACACTTTCTAAATTGAAGATTCATGTTAATGAAAAATTGGAAAGAAATGTCATTATTGTGAAGAATCTTTTCAGTGCTCTCAATAGCATTAAGAAAAATAGTAGTGAGAAGGATAAGAGAGCTACTTGAAGGGTTATTACAACTTCTTTGGTAAGTCATCATTTGAGAAGGGGTAGATATATGAGACAAACTTGTATTTGCTTGAACCTAAACCATACTACTTTGAGAAGAGCACTTAGTAGACAAGAAAGAATTGATGATCCTCTTCAAAATGAAACATGGGCTTTTAGTGGGATACTTCCATGTTTTGATAAGAAGCTATCTGATGATGTGGAGAAAGAAATTACATAATTTTGGAACTCTAGATCAAGAGTATCACCTAATGTTAAAGACATGTTGAAGTTGAGAATTGGCATTAGAGACTGCATGCCACATCCAAAACATTATTTAGATGTAAGTCAAACTATGTTGTTCAAATAATTTAGAGAGATTCATCCATGATTGTATATATCACAAAGGCATTTTGAATCTTTGAAGTCATTTTATTGTGTGTCACTTAAAATTTGAAATACATGTTGCAAATATCATGTGGATTTTTCTATGCACCATGAACTATTACACTCCATTTAATCTACTTTTCATAGTAAAAAAATGTTGGAGAATTGTGGTGCTAGTGAGATTTCAAAATCATCAAGAGACTTGCTAGATCAATTTTTATGTCATAGAGTTGATGGTTGTTTCTTTTATAAAAATTCCTTCTTAAATGAGAAGTGTTCAGAATGTGGTGGCTTATCCAAGTTTGACACATGTTTCCATGAGGGGTGCAAACAAGATCTTGGGAGGACAATAGCAAAAAAATGGTATATGAAATAGTGAAATACAAATTGAAGAGTGGGGATGAGGGCTCTAGATGTGAATTGGTTGCAAAAGAAATCAGTGTGGCTAGCTTTATTTTATATTTTAAGAAAAATCTTTTCTACAAGTATGCATGACATAGTCACAGGTCTCAGTGGTTGGATCAACAATTTAGAATATGTAAGGAGACTTTTCTGATTGACAGTATTATATCAGTTGTTGAATTTTTAGAGAACTACACATTGCATGTTGGAAGCATGAATGATAATGATATTACTATGGGGGAGTACTATGGAAACATGATTGGATCATTATCATGATGATATGTTATATTCATGACTGTGTTTGTCATTGATGTCAACATAGCAATTTTCTATTGTATTTGATAGAAGAACAACAGAAAGACCAAGTTGGTATAAATAGAAAATTGAGCATTTTCACTAAGAGAGGTTAAAGGGATATCATACTATGTGTTTAGCATATGTAGCTAACCTCAAAAGAAAAATATATTAAGTCTCGAAGAAGTTATGCAAGTTTTGGTAAAGAATGTTCTAAGATAGAGTTAACAGAGGCATATTCTGATAAACTTGTTACATCTCTTAGAAAAGTTGTTTATTTTAGAAACTAAAGTTTAATATGTGAAGTAGACATGATGGTGATGGCATGGTTAATTTTTTTTTCCATAATTTCATGTGTATGGAAAGACATTCAAGTTGCAAGGTGAAAGGTTAATGTTATCACAAAGTGTATCGTGTTCTTAATGTGGTCCTATAATAATTAATTAAGAAGGTGTAACATCCAAGTCGAGAATTTTTTTTCTAGATTCAATATAAAGAAAGGACATTTTGCTTTATCATAGGTATTGAAGAGAAATCATTGTAACTAGCACAAAGAGTGGAACACAAAGTTGAGCAGAGCATAGCAGAAGTGAAGGAAACTTCATTGGTGAGGTCTTATTGAGTGATCCGTATTTGGATACTTGGATCTAAGGTTCATGATCTAGTCTAAAAAGTTTGACAATGATTGGTTTTGTTGATATAATAGAGGAAATAGGAACTTTACAATAAATTATTTGTTGGGTAGTGAGCTCTTCTTTTGATTAAAATTGCATTTTTGGGTGGTGGGCTCTTCTTGCATACATCATACTACAAGTCCTAGCAAGGTTGGTACAACTTCTAACAAAGTTGAAATATCGTAATAAGGATTGAAAGTCTCCTAATAGGGACTCATATGTACTAAATATTGTAATAGACTCCTAATAGGGTCCATCCTCTAACAAGGAATATTTATATTAGTACATCATCTTGTGGGCATAATTCCCACCAAGATTTTCCCTATGATCAAGGGTTTCCCTAGTTAACATATCTAGTGTAATTGTGAATGTACATATTTTTATAGTTGTTGTTTACTTTTTTTGAATGGTTAAGATTGTTTAAAGTTGATAAATATTTTAATCATTGGATAACTGATTCACCCTCCCACTCTCAGTTATCTTTGTGGACTATTGTTTCTAACATTGTAGCCCCAAAATGAGACACATTCTCAGTATTACAACTCCATTCAAATTTTTATTTTTGTTCACATAACATATAGACATGCCCCTAATAGTGCAAAAGATAATTGGAATATTATTAGAGAGTACCATATTTACATTAGTGATGATAGATCTCACTCTCATGAGTTTGTGCAACATTATTTTGAGAATTATTTTGATTTCTTAAAAGAGCATAACATTGCTATGGATAGACATATCATTTGGTCAAATAATTGTATAAGTCAATTCAAGAATGCTCACATGTTTTATTTTTTGTGTAGGATGCACATAGAGAGGTAGGTGCCTCATATTTGGAATTTTTTTGAGTCTAGCCATGGGAAAAGGGGACATGATGGAGCAAGTGCATGCGTGAAGAAAGCTCTAGTTAAGGAGAAATTAAATATTTTAGGAACAGAGCTTCTTGATTCTCATAGAATTGTTGATTGGTGTAGTCCAACATTATCACAAGGGGGGAATCTTAATTTAGTAGTACATAGGTTCTTTTGGTTAGTTGAGGAAGGGTCCATAGGTGATAGATTAGATTGTGATATTGTTAGAGACTCATTAAAAATTATTCATTCAAGAGCTTTGATTCTATAGTACATGGATCATTTGGACATGACAACTAGCTTTCTATTGTCCTAGTTATTTTCAGTGTGATTGGGATCACTGTGAGTGGAGTGAGTGGGTGGGCACATGGGATCCACATTATCTTACTCCATTGTCTATCATACCCTCTATTATAAATAATGACATGGAAAGTTCACTTGGGCATAACCATCTATCAGATCTTCTTTATCAAGGACATGTCTTTGCATTGGTTGCACCATGGGAGAATCATGAGAAATAAGATTATTGGTTAGCATGATGTGTAAGAGGTAAACAAAAGCTTGCATAATTGATCACAAATGATGATGGAATCACATATCCTACTATTTCATTTGTTGTTGTTGGAACATGATTGCTTACATACATGCTTGGAATATAATTCTTGCATTTGAAGACTATCAAAAGAACAAAAAAATTCTCATATATTCACATCTTATTAAAGAAAAAAATGTGGAGTTGTTGAAGCATCAAGGAAGACCAAAAGTAAAAGACCTTTTTACTATTACTAATTTTAATCATGAAGCCCTATTCGAGACCCTAAAATAGAGAGATGACCCTATAGGAACACTCAATTAGGTATATTTACTTCTTATGTTCTTTTGTTCATAATGATTTAGTGAACCGATGATTATCATGTTTAATATGATTAATTATTTATATATTTTTTGGATATTAGAATGTAGGTACATCATGACGAGTATCCATGCATGAAGATAAAAAAACTAAATAAGGAGAAGAATGAAGAAAAATCTATTGTATTTATGACACTAGATTTTTGACACTACAATTTTTAATAGTTGTGTATTGATGTAATAATGATGAAACACTTGAGATATTGTAAATGTAAACTTGTTGATTTAATGTAAGAAGCAACGATGTGTTGAAAACATATTGATAGAAATATGAGAATGTGTTTCAATCATTGTTTTATCACTAGTGTCAAACCTACTACTTGCTAGTAAGACAACTGCTTAGCTGATTTGAGTACTATTAGTTGTTTGATAAATAAGGGGGTTTTGATAAAATGTGATGACAATAGTACCAAGAGGAAAGGTTGAGTTATGGTATGGAAAAAGAGTACAAGGATCAACTAAGACAATGATGATATAGTGTATTGATTATCTACATAAGGTTGCAAAGGATGGATACACTAATTAAGTCTAGATGAACGAGGAAGAAGAATTGAGTATGTCAAGCTTGACTGAGTGGATAGTAGGTGCTAAGAAAAGTTAGTGCCAACTGAGTAAAAAAATAGTTGGAGCCAAGCAAAGTCAAATTTTAGTGTAATTTGAGTGAAGTTTAGTTGTTGTCAAGCATTGGTACAACTTTAGTTCATGCTAGGTGATCTAGTTGATGGCGAGTGGAAGAAAAATATGAAAGTTGAGTGACAACATATTGATGCCAAGTGCTAGTATTCATGTTAAATCATGGATTTGACAAATACGAGCTGGAAATTTTATTTTTTTAAATTTTGTGAAGTGTGTGGAAGATAAGCTTGATGAGCTAGTGGCAGAAAATTCATTGTATATCATTTTGAGGTGAATTCAAAGAGGATTAAAGGAGAAGTTTCTAGAAGGGAATAAAATGAAAATATGAGTAGATTCATTGAATCCTACCTGATCCTACCTAACCCTAAAATAGATGATAGAGGATGGATGACAAAATATCTTAATTTTCAATTTATAGAGATGGCTAGTCAGAAGAAAAGGTAGTAAAGTTTGAGAATCTAAGGAAGACAAGGAGTCTAGGGTATTGCTTTATTTAGTGACCAAACAGAAGAGACAACTATTGGCAAGAAAAGTAAGGAGGCTTAAGGGTATGGATGCTTGAAGGGTGAACAAGCTATCAGAGCTAAAGTGTGTGAAAGCCAAGAAAAATGGTAGACTAACATAGTGATCTGTAATCTACAAAGTGTGTTGTAAATTGTTATTAAATCAAGCCTTATTGTTACTTTCAAATAATTGTACCAATCTAGGGTAAATCCTTTGGATTAAGGTTGACCTAATAATCATTTGTAAATCCTTTAACTAGGTGAAATTCTAAGTGAATGCCTAAATTCCTCTAACAAGCCTCACTCCTAATAGGGTGATTGAAATCCTCTAACTAGGTCACATTTAATAGTGTACATTGTAACCTTTAATAGGGTTGGCCTTTCACAAGGCATCACTTCAAAGAGTAAGAATGATTAACATGTTATAGGTGGTTTTTTCCATATTGGGTTTCCATGTAAAATCATTGTGTCAAATATGTTATTGAATTTGTTATGTTTCATACTTACATTTCTACAAAGTTGATTTGATAGTAACATACAAGTTTAAGTGATTGTATGATCTAATGGATGCATGCATGATGAGTACATTTTATGAATATGGGTTCACTAAGTTGTGAAAAGTTTTATTTGTACATCTAGACCTTGGATAACTAATTCACCCCCCCTCTTAGTTATTCTAAATAATTCCAACAATATTCTTTTACTTAATGTAATTTATGTGGAGGGACCTAAAAAAGGATGATTTTAGTACATACTAACACCAAACCTGCATTGTGCCCAATGCCAAAATCTTGAGGGAGGTAAAAAATAATTTTTTTACTTAATAATAACCCTAATGACATTGTTGTTCCAGTTGTGGAGAGCCTCCACAGTTCATGGCCAACTACATTGAAGAGTCTTCAAGGTGTTGTAAGTGTGTTTCGAGGTTGATCTTCTAAGGGTCATAACTTAGAGCTTGTATGGGCTATTAGTGAAACATCCAATGCTATAGGATAGTCATGCCAAATCCTAAAATAACCTATCTCATTTCTAAGAGACCACATTCCATTTGGATTTGGCACTATGATCTTAATTGATGCCAAAACTCGTAGTGTGCCTCAGTTTGTAGGTGCATCACCATGTAACTTTGAAACCATAATCTTGTCATCAAATCATCAACATCATTAGCTCCAAATGGGTGAGTGAATGCTAGTAACATCCTTGTTTTGGCTACAGAGAGGCTTCTACATTCATGGTCACCCCATACCAAAGAGTCTCCAAGGTGCTCTAAGTGTATTTCAAGGTCAAATATTTTGAGGGTCATAACTTAGAGCTTGTGGGGGCTATTAATGAAACATTGAATGCTATAGAATGGTCATCCTAAGGCCTACAATAACCTATCTCATTTATAAGAGATCACATTTTTTTGGGATTTAGTACAATGATCTCGCTCGATGCCAAAACTCGTAGTGTGCCTCAGTCCATAGGTACATCATTGCATAACTTTGAAACTACTAATCTTGGCATCAAATCATTAGCACCATTAGCTCTTGATGGGAAAGTGAACCCTAGTGACACCCTTATTCCAGCCATGGAGAGCCTCCAACATTCATAACCACCCCATACTGAAGAATCTCCAAGGTGCTCTAAGTGTGTTTTGGGGTTGATCTTTCGAGGGTCGTAGCTTAGAGCTAGTGTGGGCTATCGGTGAAACCTCAAATGCTACAAGATGTTCATGTCAATGCCTACAATAATATCTCATTTCTAAGAGATCACATTTCATTTGGATTTGACACAATGATCTCGCTTGATGCCAAAACTAGTAGTGTGCTTCAGTTCATAGGTGCATCATTGCATAACATTAAAATTACTGATCTTGGCATCAAATCATCAGCACAATCAGCTCTAGATGGGTGGGTGAACCCTAGTAACGCCCTTGTTCTAGCCATGAAGAGCCTCCACAATATGTAGCCACCCCATACCAAAGAGTCTCCAAGGTGCTCTAAGTGTATTTCAAGGTCAATCTTTTGAGGGTGATAACTTAGAGCTCATGGGGACTATTAGTAAAATATTTCTTTCTAATTTTTGAGAGATCAAAATCTATTTGGATTTGGCACAATGATCTCGCTTGATCCCAAAACTTGCAGTGTGCCTCAGTTCATAAGTGTATCACTATATAACTTTGAAACTATTGATCTTGGTATCAAATCATTAGTGCTATTAGCTATAGATGGATGGGTGAACCCTAGTGAAACCCTTTTTCTAGTCACAAAGAGCCTCCAACCTTCATGGCCACCCCACACTAAAGAGTCTCCAATGTACTCTAAGTGTGTTTCAAGGTTGATCTTCTAAAGGTTATAACTTGAAGCTCATGGGGGCTATCAGTAAAACATCAAATTCTATAGGATGGTCATGCCAAGTCCTAAAATAACCTATCTCATTTGTAAGATATCACATTCCATTTGGATTCAACATAACAATCTCGCTCGATGCCAAAACTCAGAGTGTGCCTCAGCTCATAGGTGCATCACTGTGTAACTTTAAAATCAATGATCTTGGCATCAAATTGTCAGTGCCATTAGCTTTGAATGAGTAGGTCAACCCTAGTGACACCCTTTTTTTGGCTATAGAGAGCCTCCATCGTTCGCGAAAAACCCATACCAAAGAGTCTCCAAGGTGTTCTAAGTGTGTTTGGGTGGGTGAACCATAGTGACATCTTAAGGGATTGTAGAGATCATTTCATATTAAAAATTGCATCAAAATTTGATAATAAAGGTTGTTAAAATGTTCTTCACAAATTATTACATTTAAATTGAATATAAAAAACATGATCAAAATGAATGATATTCTATAAACATGAACAATACACATGATCTATGATAAATTGAACAATACTATACTAAATTAATATGTATATCATTGTGCACACAAATGACAAAAATATATATCAAAATACATGTATCCATAGACAAATTATACAAATATATATCAAAGTTCATGTATCCATAGATAAATTATACAAATATATATCAAAATACATAGATCCACATACAAAATGTGGTTGATCATGTCATCAAAATGTGTATAATATCAGTGTTTCTATATACAATGTGGCATATGCCATCTCAAACTATCTTGTGATACATCCTATGACAACTATACTATCCTATATTGTTTGTAGATGATCAAAATGTAGCCTCTTTGCTACACTAGGTGGATCAGATGCCTCCTACATAGACAAAAAAGGAAAACCTAAAGTTGGACTACAAAATTTATATGATTCTATGTATCTAATAGTGAATTACTCAAATGCATAATGATCCTTTTTTAATGAATATTTATAGTATTAAACTTTCATCATAAATACGTCTCTTGTCATGCTTCTGCACCAGTCACAAGTCCTCTCATATGTCCTCAACAATGTTTGAACCTTGTAAATTGTGGCCTGTATATGTTCAAGTATGTTTGTTAGATGAATCTAAAACTTAAACTATAACATTATAATTCATAGCATACTAAATTTATAACGTATAATCGAGAATTCAAACTACAACTTACCTTTGTCAACTCCTCCTCTAGATACATCTTAAAATGGAAGCACTTCCTCTTGGTATGTTTAGCACCCTCTTTTAGTATATTTATCATGATATATTTGTATTTAGGATGCATTGTACACTTGATTCCTCCATTTTAGGTAAAATTAGGGTTAAGATCTCAAAAATTCTCCTTAATTTCCCTCCTCTATAGCTCTATTTTGTAGGTAAGACTTAGGAATAGGTCCTCCTACCCTTTATAAAAATTTTATAGGACTTGGGGTCTATTCTAGGCATTTAATCATGTTTTGACATCATTTCTAGGTTTCCAGGCATCCTCAAAATTCCCCCTTTTTTTGCTATGCCTAATTATGATTCCTAGGTCAAACTTAACCTAGGGAAAGGTTGACCAAGTTGACCCTAACCTAGGGAAAGGTTGAGGTCAACCTTGACATAGGTCAGGGGTGAGGTCTATTGACATTAAGGTCAATTTTCCTATGAGTGACTCAACACTTAGTCAAATTGGTTACATTGCTATTGACTTCTATAGTTGCTAGTGAGCTTATCATTTAGTTTGCAATGTTAACCAAGTCATTTAGTTATTCCCAAACTAAGCAGTTAGTTTGTAGTGTTTTTCAAGCTCCACAATGTTTTTTTGATCTACATAGTGTTTACTGAGCTTTAGAGACAAATTTTAGTGCAAACCAAGCATAGCAAAGGCTACCGAGCTAGTCAATGGAAGTGAAGAAGATCATAGTGTTACCAAGATTTGTAATGTTGACCTGTTAGAATCTGAAAAGATTAATAACCCAGAAAACTAGTGCAAAGAGTAAATATCTAAACTATGAATGCAAATGATACAAAATCAAAATAGCATCATAGAGTTAGTCTCCAAGAGAGTAATGCAAATGCTGGAAGCAAAATAGCATTAAGAGGATGCAAAAATAAGAGATGCAAATACAAGCCAGGTAGCATGCTTATATAGGCTAGGAAGAGGGAGGAGGTGGCAACACCAACCAATGAGGAGAAACCATCTATCGAACTAAAGATAGCAAAGTATCTTCCCAAGATAGCTAATGGATGCTCACATGTAGGAAGGTGACACCTCACAACCATTCACCTAATAAGACATGCTTTATTAACCTAAGCGAGATTATTAAAAGTGTAGGAAAAACCTAGCAAAATAGAAAAAATAAAAAGCTACACTAACACCCCCCCATAAGCGAAGCTTAGGTGGATGTAGAAATGGGTCCCGACAACGAGGCCATGTTAGGTACCCAAGTACAATGCAAGAAGATGCAACCTCTGAAAGTGGGGAAAGAGAGAAAACCACAAGGGAAAAACCCTCCCCCAAAAAGAGGTAAGAACCTAGTGAAGAACTGAAGAAGTCTCCCACTAGGGAAATTGTCCCCTAAAACAGGAACAAGGAGTGATCATGAAGAAGCAGCATCACTGAAGCGTGAAGAACCGCAAAACTCTGTCAAAATGCTAATCTGTAGAACCCCCATGGAAATAGAAGGCACGAACCATTAACCAAAGGAACCTCCATGGAAATAGAAGGCACGAACCATCAACCAAAGAAGCATAGAAAAACAATATAACCTCCCCTTAAGGTAGGTGAGGTGACAGGCAACTGAAAAGATGGGCCAAAAATCTCCTACAACACAGGAGCCAAACTCATCGAGAGTGAGGTACAAACACAAATAAAGGCATGTGTCATCGACACTACATGAGGAATTAGAGAAAGAGAGCCTATAAGTGGCAAACAACTATCCCCCCCATGGCACTTTATATAATAGTGCGAGTACAATGAATCACAATGATGAAAAGGATCCCAAAACGCAAGAGTGGCACTTTATCTTAGTGCGTTGCATAAAGATGCTTACAGTGAATATCAACAATGATCAGAAAAAACATAAGGCTGAAACAGCAAAAGGTAAAGCTCAAAACGAAGCAACTGAAGCAACAAAATCGATCTCCGGAGCTGAAACAAACAGCATATCTACCAGAATGCTAAAGTGAAAAAGACTGAATAGGATGTGTTTGGAACAGATTCTGGAACAACAACCAGCATCACTGGAAAGAGCACAGAAAGAGCTTTCCAACAATATAAACAAGTCCAAAATTGGAGATCGGAAGCTCAAGATACGCCTCCCGGAGTGCAAAATAGAACATCTAGCTTTGACTGCCATAACAAGAAACCAAACTGAATCAAAACTCAAAAACACCTATACTATCATCTCCATCTCAGAACCAGCTTTCCAGCGCTTCTTTTGGATCGGAAAAATACCTCCGTATGCAAAAGTTATGGCCAAAAAACCACAAGTAGGTCCAAAAGTGAATCAGGAGAGGTGCATGCAAGGATGGATGATGCATGCTGATGTCAGCATTTGAGGGGAAAAAATTTGACGGCCCATCAGCCGTCGCTGCAAAAAAGTGCCACGTGGCGAACAGGCTGACGTGGCAGGGGCCACGTGGCAATGTACCACGTGGCACCCGTGCCACGTGTCTGGCGCGGACTGGCAGAAATGCCACGCGGGCGGTGACTGTAGCTGGTGACTCAGCGGAGAGGCGGAGGTGGCCGCAGTTGGAGCGGAGGTGGCAGAACTAGGAATCACCGCCGAAGGAGGTGGCTGTAGGGTGGCATCGGAGTGGCCCCCGAGCGGCGCCGAGCTACAGCGGCTCAGCGGCCGGCGAGCTGCGCTGTGGCAGCCACTGGGTGGTGCGGCGATGGCTGCTGGGTGGCCGCCTAACTGAGCGCCCTAAAAAATTTTTAAAAAAAAAAATTTCCCGCTCAGAAATCCGTACGATCCGTACGGAAATGACCTGCAAAAATTTTTGCCTCCCGGAGCTCTGTCTCCAAAATCGAAAAGTTTTATATGAATCCTGACTGCAAACGGCCTTCCGGATCCAATGGTGATGTCCATTTGGGCCCAAAGTGCTCCGAAAATTTGCTGATCCCCTGACTTGAAGAAAAATTGCACTCAAATCTGTGACTGCCAACGGAGAGGGGTATGGCTGTAGCTTTGCATGCTTGATTCTGAAAAATATACAGCTTGCATGCAAAATCTAAAAGATACCTAGATGGTTTTTCGGGGCTACGAACAAAACCCAGAAAGTGTTTTTTGTCAAAACTTTTCTGATTCTCAGGATCATCCAAAGATGCAAGAGAAGAGCATACTTTGTTTTTCAAAAAACTACAATAAAGTTTATTTGCCCCCCCCGAATCTCTCAAATAAGGAAACTAAAATCTACTCTTGCACATAGAAAAGCTCTGATACCATGTTAGAATCTGAAAAGATTAATAACCCAGAAAACTAGTGCAAAGAGTAAATATCTAAACTATGAATGCAAATGATACAAAATCAAAATAGCATCATAGAGTTAGTCTCCAAGAGAGTAATGCAAATGCTGGAAGCAAAATAGCATTAAGAGGATGCAAAAATAAGAGATGCAAATACAAGCCAGGTAGCATGCTTATATAGGCTAGGAAGAGGGAGGAGGTGGCAACACCAACCAATGAGGAGCAACCATCTATCGAACTAAAGATAGAAAAGTATCTTCCCAAGATAGCTAATGGATGCTCACATGTAGGAAGGTGACACCTCACAACCATTCACCAAATAAGACATGCTTTATTAACCTAAGCGAGATTATTAAAAGTGTAGGAAAAACCTAGCAAAATAGAAAAAATAAAAAGCTACACTAACATGACCAAGTCCAACAAGTGTTTATTAAACTCTTAGAGTTAATAAAATGGATCTAGCATTGATCGAGTCATGCAGTGTCAACCTAGTGATCCAGTTACTACTGAGTTTCTTAGAGAGTCACATAGTATTGATCGAGTTCAAGCTACTTGGAAGTGATTAGTATGGACCAAACTTCAAGTTCAACCAAGTGCCAAATACTATTGAGCATTGAAAGTTTTTTCCATGTATTAGAACATTAGTAATTTTTTCTTTTGAACCCAAGTTACAATAGTTGGGTCAACTTTGTGGATTATGATGAAATTGATATTGTAGCCAAGTCTAGTAAGTTGTAATTTGGATTGGTATATATGCAATGTATTGTATCATATCCAAATATGTATATGAATAGTATATGATGAGAAATTTAAGAAGGCTATAGGTAGTATAAGGGATAATAAAGTATTATCTATCATAGTTAGGTGATCATTGTAATACAAGGAATCTCAACTAGCAAATCAGACTTGTCTATCATAGATCAGCCACTGGTTCATCCTAATAGGTGCATCAACCAAATCATTAAATAGGGTAGACTTAATAGTCTTTGCTAAATATATTAAACAAGTTCATACTTCATTGTATGGTTGTAAATCCTTTTACAAGGTGGACCTCATAGTCCTTATTGCTCCTAATATAGAAGATCACCAGAAGTGGTCAATTGTAAGCCTTAATAGGTTAACTTTATACTACAATACTAAAGTTTCTGGATACCATTCCCACCCTAGTTTTACTTTCTAATTGGAAGTTTTATGGGTCACCATATCTTGTGTCAAATTGCTATGAATGTTTATTTTCTTTCATTCTTTCATACATGAAACTAGATCAGAATATTATATGAAGCATAAATTGGTAAAGTGAGATAAGATTTTATTGGTTCCTAATTTACCCCTTCCCTCTCAATAACCTTTCCTCCCTTATATTTCCAACAATTGGTATCAGGATTATTCAAGTTTTCACATCAAAAGTTTAATAGCTTTAGAAAATATCAAAAGCAATAGAGGTATACAAGATAGATAAGGCTACTAACAATGAAAAATTGGATCTTAAATTGGCCATTGGGAAACCAGAAAAAGCAAAGGAGAAACTCTCTCAATCATTGAAAAGAAGAAAAGATCTTGTAGTAAAAATGAATGAAAATATCTACACTAGAGAAAGAATTGAAGATATATATCTTGAAAGAAATTTAGATGAAACTGATGAAGAAATCAAAGATCTATTAGAAAATAATTCCAATCTTCAAGAAGAGTTCAGAAAGCTTAAAAGAGAACAAGAAATTCAACCAGTCAGATTATGTGAAGTCATGAAAGAAAAAGACAAATCCAAAGAAGAGATAGAAGAAGAGAACAATGAAATCCAACAACTATCCCTTCAATAAGAAGACTTCATTGATCAACTCACCAATGTAAATAAAGAACTTATGAATCTAAGATCAGAGAATTGAAGACTACAGAATGATCTCAATACTGAAAAGCAAACCTATGAAAGAATGATAAAATCTTAAGAAATATTGAACCAATTAAATGAACAAAGTTAGTATAGACACAAAGGCAAAGCTAGAATAGGATACATAGAAGAAGGTAAATCATCTCAACAAGGAGCTTAAAAGAATCAAAGACCTACTTGTAGTCATTGTGGTAAGATAGGTCATACATCAAACAAATGTTGGAGTAATGGAAAATAAAAATTCAATGGAAATTATTACAGTTGCAATAAGTATGGTCATAGAGCTAGTGAGTGTAAAGAGAAACCTAAGTTTGAAGGTAAATGTCACAAACAAGGACACAAATCTTCAAAGTGAAAATCCAAGTAGTGGAACCAAGTAGAACAAATTGTGAAAGCAATATTTGGATGGGATTATAATACATGGTGTAGATGTCACTACTTTGATGAATTTGGGCACATTGGAGAAAATCATGTCAAACATCATATGAGGAATAGAGATACTACAACAAGATGTTTTATTTGTATAGAACTTGGACATCTTGCCAAGAAATATATGAACATGGGTAAAATTGAAGATGAAAAGAAAGCCAAAGCTGACAATATCAGAGAACAAATGAGGTAGAAGTGGATACCAAAATTTCCAAAGAATGTAAACAAAGATCATGAAGTGAAAAACACCCAAGTCAATGAGTTGGGTGGTCCAAACACTTCACTTAATTCCATATGGAGATTAGTGGAGCTATGATTCAGAAGAAGAAATCTAACAATAATTCTAACCAGCAAGTAGAATGATTCAGTCAACATTCAAAATTCATGAAGATCACTAAACATAATGAAAAGTATGAGACCTTATCGAGCAATGTCGAGTTGCAAGACATTACCGACCAAGGTTGGGTTACATATTATTGTAGACTCAAGTTGGTAGTTCCTACTAAGTGATGGTGACTCTACTGAGTTGTAGATGTCTTTCAGGCATTAAAGACTAAACCAAGTAGAAGATAGACTGTCACTAAATGAATATGAAGTATGAAGCATTAATGGTGATTGAAAGGTGGAAATTAGATAAAAGGAAGAAATAAAAGGCATTTTTTCACCGCAAATTTCCAAAGCTAGTTGAGAAGAGAGAATTCAGAGCCCCCAAGAAATTTTAGTATTTGTTGTTGAAGATTTCTCAAGTTCTCAAAAATCCTACCCAGAAATGGCATCTTCTAGCAACAAAAATAAGAAAGATTTTAAAATGTTAATTCGTGGAGTCGACTACAAGGAAAAAAAAATTGAGTTGAGTTTGAAAATTACAGAGGCACTTGACCTAGTTGGTGCACAACCTCAAATTTCACCTAAGGTATTACTCATGCATCACATCTATTCTTTTTTATTACATCTCAATCAAAGAACTTGGAACCCTAGAAATGAATGAAGCATTTGAGTAATTATGTATGGATGGTGGATTAAAACTCAAACATTAGCATTTGGAAACCAAGGGCTTGACACATATCTCTCATATGCCAAGAGACTTATAGGTCAAATAGATGAGATATATTCATAGTTGTGTACATAATGGAAATTTATGGTTGGAGCAACCTATTTAAATAATAAAGAAGACAATTCATAGAATCATTGGACTCCCAATGCTTAATAAAGTGAAGAAAACCAAAACCCTAGGTTGGGTCAAATTGAAAAAGAAAACTCTTGTTGAGTGGGATGGAAGAGGAATGAATATTAGTAGTGTAACTAACATGGAACTAAATTTTGGCATTCATACCACTGCACATAAGATTTAAAGTTCAAGTAGATTAAACAATGTATCATGTGAAGATGTTGATCTCGCATACAAGGTTCTGAAGAGTAACCTATCCTTTGACCTTGCTGAGTTACTATTTAACTAGTTCAACAAGAATATGAACAACATTAGAGGATTGAAGAATAATTCATGTAAGTTTGGATCCCTTCTAACATGTCTCTTTTTCTTTGTTTAGAAATTCTTCCCTTTCAAACTTATAGTAGTATAGAGGAAAGATGTTCCTGTTTTGTATCAAATTAATGAGTATATAGTAGAGGGGTGAAAATTTTGAAAGAATCATGGATAAATACTTTGAAACATTCAAAGAGAAGATGAATAATAGATTTAGGATTCCTAAGAAGCTTGTAGAAAATAACAACAATGATATGTGTTTCATGGTGGACTATGACAAAGTATACATTCAAGCAGTCAGACCTAGAGTGGCATGGTTATGCCTCTAGATTATGAGGTTAGCATTGAAAACACCAAGGATATCATAGAGTCTTTGATGAATGAGCCTATAGATCCCAAAGCTACATACTTTGACACATTTGATGAAGCTAAGACAAGAATAGAGCTTGAGATTAAGTTACCTTAAGTAGTCAATAAAAGAAGGAAGAGAGTAGAAAAGAAACTGAAAAGCACAAAGCAAGAAGGTTCCCCTCTAATGCTTACCAAGGGAAAAGGTGATGATATTAAAGAAATTGATACAAAGAATGAAGAAGAAGAAGAAGAAGAAAAATTTAAGAAAGAAAAGCCTTTAAGGAACAAAGGAAAGGTTATCATAACCAGACCTACCAAGTCATCGCCTACTATGTTCACTAGAGGGTCAGCCAAGTCAAGGAAGAAATTGAAGTTAGGTGAAGATGAAGCTAAGAAGATAATCTTCAAAAGAGATCCACCTATGCTTCAAGAAATATTAAAGAAAATGGAAGAAGGAGTTGGCATGGAAAAATTCAAAATTTTCAAATACGAGACAAGGAATGATGATGAGAAAAGGTAGATTGAGGATGTTGTTATGATCAAGATAGGAAAATGGAAGTACTCACCTAATGAGTTTGCACAACAGATTTCTAATGAGCTTATGCAAGAAATTAATCCTAGATGGGTGCATGGAAAGAAAAATGTCAAGGACATCTTTGAGAAAACCTTGATGCAACTCATGCCTAATCTCAGTAAAAAGGAGGTCAAAGAATCCTTGAAGCAAAACGAGAAGAAGTTCACTCTCAAAATAAACACATGTATGATATTGATAAAAGAAATTGAATATGTACTAAAGGAAGCCACAACTACATGGAAAAACATTTATAAACTACATCAACCTAGTGACTTGTTGGAATACAAACATTACTATGAGGGGGGTGAATCAGTTGTTTAAAATATTTTGTAAAACTTGAAACAATTAAAAGTTATAAAAATTTAACACATGAGCAAGATAGTTAATGAATAAAAAAGTGACACAATGTTTAAACATGGAAAATCCCATAGAGTAAAAAACCACTTTGAATCTAAAAATTTATTGGCCTCTTGTGCAAATCTTTTAGAGCTACAACTCTAGGAAGCACCAACACCCTATTTTAGAAACACCAATTTCAAGGAACACCAATCCCTTACACCTGAAGCAAAAAAATTCAAAATGAAAAAATGAGATATAAAATTAGAGGATCATCTCTATTACAACACAAATCATGAATCACTAGTTTCAACTTCTTGTTGAAAACACAATGCAAGATATACTTCTATTCTCCTCAAAACATCCAATATCCAAATATATTATATTTTTCTATTAAAAGATTTAATCAAACATTGATATGAATGAATGAAGTAGCAATATATAACCCTTCTTCTACCTCTGATAAACTTCTTCAATAAAAATCAATAAGTTCTTTAGATTCATCTAACATAGTCCTTGCCATTTCTTTCACTGTTTGATTCTTTCTCTCAACAACTCCATTTTGTTGAGGTGTCCTAGATGCTGCATATTGTCTTTTGATGCCATATTTTTCATAATAATCAACAAATTCATCTGAAGTAAACTCACCATCTTTATCTGATTGTAAGCATTTAATCTTCATGTCTGACACATTTTCAACCATTTTCCTAAAAATCTTAAACTTGTTAAATGCCTTTGATTTATGCATTAAGAATGTTACCCATGTCATTCTTGTATAATCATCTATAAAAAGCATGAAATACTTTTCACCATTTAATGAAATTGTCCTTGTAGGACCACATAAATCAGTATGTACTAATTACAATGGTTTAGAAGCAAAATATTCTTTGAAGGAAAAGATGCCTTTGTTTGTTTACCATGTTGACACCCTTCACAAATAACATTCTATGGCTTACTTATACATGTCATACCTCTTACATTATGATGCTTACTAACATTTACCAAATTGTCAAAATTCAAGTGCCCAAGCCTTTTGTGCCATAACCAACTTTCATTCAGCTATCTCATTAGAAAAACATCTTCATGATTGTTAGTATTTGTGATATCTTTTAAATTTTATAAATTCCCTTTAGATCTTTTACTTGACGCAATGAACTCTCTAGATTTTAATTTGATTTGGAAACCATGGTCATCAAAAACAACTTCATATCCATGATCACAAATTTGACTAACACTTAGAAGATTGTACTTTATCCATCAACATAATACACATCATGAATGGACATTTTGTCACTAAGCATCAAAGAACCCAAACCTTTAATTTGCCTTGAAGAATCATCACCAAAACTAACATTGCTACCTTTGTAGTTAATCAATTTGCCAAATTTCGTTGTATCTCCTGTCATGTATCTAGAACAACCACTATCAATTATCCAAAAGACTTTTTCTTTAGAATGTAGAGCCATTTGAACAAACATAGAAATATTAATCTTAGGCCTCTATATCTTAGTCATTTTAGTATCAAATTCTTTATCAACTTGTAGACTAGCATAAGATTGATCATTCTAAATTGACTTAGTTTTGTAATTACTCATAACATGACCAAAGAGATTGCATTTGTAACATCTTAGACTATTAATTTTAGAAAAGGAATAACCAAAATGAAACTTTGAATACCTCCTTGACACGTATCTGAAATTACTTATTCTATGTCCATATTGATGACACATGAAGCAATACCCATCAAAGAAAGAAGCGAATCTATTTGAGTATATTTTACCCATGAATGAAGTGCTTGATTTATTTTTATCATTAGAAATCTAGTTAAGATCTAAATTTTTACTTGCATTTGATGTGGTACCATTCTGATTTGTATTCTTACTTTTAGATTTAAATATCTCAAATAAAGATTTATCTCTCTTGTCACTAGAATATTGTCTAAGTTCAAAACCAATTCCTATTAGATCATCAATTCTTCTTTGTTTCCTTAACATGTCATCCAAAGTAGTGTTCCCATATTTTTCTAACTTTCTTCTATATGATACTGTTTCATTCATTAACCTTGTACATTCTCAATCTTTAGAAATTAACTCTTCCTTAGTGACAAAGACAATTCTCTTTTGTTCCTCAACTTGTAATTTCAATTCTATAACTTGTTGATTTAAGTCCTTAGTTTCCTTTTCAAAGTTCTTTATTTTTATTTTAAAGAATTGATTTTCTTGAACACTTAAATTCCTTTTTAATTCCTTAAACTTTTAAGTGCATGAAGAAAATCACATTCTAAATCAGCCTCAACAAGTTCAACATCATCATCACTATCTGATTCTTGACAAGTAGTTTCTATACCCATGAATGAAACTCCATTTTCATCACATTCAAAACTACTAGATTCACTATTTGATACATCAGTAGTCAAACTCTTCTTCTTCTTAAAGAACTTATTTTTGTTATAGAATTTCATTTTACTTGATTTATCTTTCTCATCATCTACTTCATCATGACTATTATAAGGACATTTAGATGCAAAGTGTCCTATTTTACCACAATTAAAGAATTTGAAAGGAAGTTTACCTTTTTATTTACCTACTCCTTTATTTAATTTCCTTGATAAATGTGCTTCAAGAACATCAAGATTTTCTAATTTTGAAGAGACTTGCTTCACTTTCTTTTCCACCTTGAATGTTGCTTATTTTCTTGTAGATTCATGTTTGCCAAACTTTCTCATTTCATAAGCTACAAGTGCTCCATGAATATCTTCCATTGTATACTTGTTGATATCTTTAGTTTCTTCTATAGAACATATCTTAGAATCAAATTTATCAGGAAGAGATCTCAAAACTTTCTTTACAACATCAATATCATTAATTTTTTCACCAAGTCCTCTTGTGCCATTTATAGTTTCATCTATCTTAAGGAGACAGTCTTCTACCTTTTCATCATTACCCATCTTAAGGTCTTCAAATCTTGATTTCAAATGTTGTATCTTGGCTTCTTTAACTCTATCATTACCATGATATATGTTTTTCAATTTCTCCCATACTTCTTAGAAGAACCACAATGCATTACCTTAACAAAAACATCTTTAGATAAACTGTTAAGTATAGCAAATTTAGCTTTCATATCCATTTCATACTTCCTCTTTTCATTAGGATCTATAGGTAAAGTATTAGGAACTTTATAGCCATTAACAACTAAAGCCCAAACATCAACATTAATAGATAAAAAATATGTTTGCATCATTACTTCCCAAAAAGCATAATCTGATCCATAAAAAATAGGAACCTTTAAAGAACACTTGAGGGATAAAAGATAAGTATTCCACTCAACCAAAATCTACCCAAAGTTTTAAAACTTGATATAGGGAACCATGCTCTGACACCACTTGTTGGAATACAAATATCACTAAGAGCGGGGGTGAATCAGTGGTTTAAAATACTTTGAAAAACTTGAAACAATTACAAGTTATAAAAATTTAACACATGAGAAAGATAGTTAATGAATAACAAGGTGACACAATATTTTAACATGGAAAACCCTTTAGGTAAAAAACCACTTTGAATCTCAAACTTTATTGGCCTCTTGGGAAAATCTTTTAGAGCTACAACTCTGGGAAACACCAGCACCGTATTTTAGAAACACTAATTTCAAGGTACACCAATCCCTTACACCTAAAGCATCAACTTCATGAATAAAAGAAGTATCAAATTTCAAAATGAAAAAATGAGATATAAAATTAGAGGATCATCTTTGTTACAACACAAATCATGAATCACTAGTTTCAACTTCTTGTTGCAAACACAATGCAGGATATAGTTCTATTCTCCTCAAAACATCTAATATCCCAAATATATTTTCTTTTTCTATTAAAAGATCTTATCAAATACTGATATGAATGAATGAAGCAGAAATATATAACCTTTCTTCTACCTTTTGATAAACTTATTCAATAAAAATCAAATCATAAATATGAGAATAGAAACATAAGCATTAACCTCTTCTTTGTTGTTAAAAATATGCTTACAAATATTTCAGTCTACAAGGAATTTCACATCAATTTTGGAACTTCTATTAAAAAAACCTATTAGATGTTTTAGAAGAATGTATCCTCTACTTGTAAACCAAGAAAGTTGAAATTTTGGAGGCAGTTACATACCCCAAACTTCCATTAGACCAAAACCGCTCAAAATTGCCAAAACTATCATAAAAAATTGGTACCTGTTTTTGATAAATAGACTTTTTCTCTTTTTGTACATGAGTTATGCAAAAACTGATGAAGAACCATTTTAGCTAACTCTGAGACCTTTCCAAAAAGGTTGGTAGTTCAGTTCTAACTGATAAAAAATCTTGTCTACTTTCTAATAGACCAAAACTATTTTTTTATATCTGTTTTCAAAAACAATATGAACATTAAGTGTTAATTGTATAACACTTAAGTATTTGTCTTGAATATGTTTTGAACACTATTGAAGGAAATAAATTAGGATAATTACATGATGTTAGCCATACCATATGCTCATTATTGACATCAATGACAATAATCAAAGAGTAAATACTAAGGGTTCAACATGACTTTATTATACATGTTGATGACAAAGATGATGATAAAGATGAGGAAGAGGTTGTAGAAATAAAAGATAACGAGACTGATGATGTCAATCTAGATGATGAGGAGGAAGAAAATGAAGCTACTAGATGAAGCCTTCTAGAGATACAAATTATTGAGGAGACTGATTTAGAGAAAATTTCAACAGCAGTCATGGCCTCATTTCCTTACTCTCTAAGAACAACCTTAGAGCAATCTAGCTCAAAGATAACTTCTATTGAGTTGGTTGTGGCTAAAACTTCTATACCAAGCACCCAACCAAGCTCTAAATATATTCAACTAAATGTAGCAATGACAAAAGTGCCTAGCACTTCATCTGCCTAGCAACAACATCCTCCATCATCAAGCTTGACCAAGCAATGACAAGGTATTCATGTTGTTAGTATTATTTCAATGTTTTTTGCTATTCCATCAATTTCCACAATTAATTCTATTCCAAGTATATCTATAGCTAGTACAATGATAGATGAGAACAAGTTTCAACCAATTATTGAATTCCTAGACAAGGGAAAACAAATTGTTTCCACCATTCTGAAGGAAAAAGGCAAAAAAGTAGAAATAATTGATCTAGATGAGGATATAGTTATTCCAAATTGGGATATCTCTAGCGTCACTCCTAATCAAATGGACACCATGGGAGAATTACTAAAGAAGAGGGATAAGAAGAAAAATCTTAGAGAAGAGAAGAAGAAATAAATTCAAATTTGTGAAGACATGAAGAGCATATTTGTTGAAGCTCTTAGTTTGGAGGTTGATAGAACACAACTTATTTTGGATCAATTAGTAGATATTATCCACAAATTCAATGAAGACTTGAATGGACAGGAGAAGCTACTTTAGAGAGTAGAAAGGAAGTTTGAGAACAAAGTGTTAGAACAAGTTTCACAAAGAATTGTAGTGGACCAAGTAGAGTTAGCTACTATTCTTGGTACACTAGAAATATTTATTAAAAATGTTGTATCATTATTTGTAAAGTTAAGTGACACATCTATCTTTACCAAGGATATCAAGGAGAAATTGTCCAAGATAAATGAAGACATGAATGCAAGTGCACACTAGCTATCACTTGACCCAAGTCATAGTTCTACACATTATTTAAAGATTAGATATCTAACAAATCTGTAGGAAAAATTATTAATGGAAAAAGCTAGGATTAGGGCCACACTTGCAAATATCCAAGGCATGATTCTTTGAAACATGCAAAAATGTATGAAATGTATGCATAAATGGATGCATTGTAGAAATGTATTGCACATGCAAAGGCACTCATCCATGATAAAAAAATTCTCAATAGCTGATCACATGATGGAATTATCAGCAGAAGTTCATATTCCATTGCATGCAAGCAAGGTGCTACAGGAAAATTGGACAAGACAATGGTACTTATTCTGAAGGTACATTCTAAATTCTTAGCACATTTTGTTATTAACAAATAGTTATTATACACCTTTGGCAGTTATGTCAAAAAGGGGGAGTAGTGTATATAATATGAGCAAAAATATATTGTCCATATATCTAAGGGACATATATGTATAGGGGAGTAGTATAGTGTAGTATGAATAAGCAAAAAATACTTTTACAAAACCAAATTTGAAAAATCAAAAAAATAAAGTATGTTACCGAGCCATAGTAGATGCAAGTCAAAACCAAGTTGAAGACATAAAATGATGGAAAAGGAAGTTTTAAATGATCATTTTTTATTTATTTTGATAAGTGTTTTTGTTACTAATGCCAAAGGGGGAGATTTTTCACATTAAGGCCAATTTGTCTATCAGTGACTCAAAACTTAGTCAAATTAGTTACATTTCTACCAAGTTCTACAATTGCTACTGAGCTTACCATTCAATTTGCAATGTTAACCAAGTGATTCAATTTTTCCTAAGCTAAGTAG